>JALPQD010000010.1:12008064-12608064 GCA_023101885.1 Typhlomys cinereus
GTATCCTATATTGCCTCCTCCAAAATCTTCACCATAACCTTCTCTCCCCTTCCTCTTGGTCTTTGATGCCTTTCAAGTTTTCTGTTACAGGACTTCCAAGTCAAATAATTCAGTAGGGTTTTAACATCTGCATATGAGAGAGAACATGTGGCATTTGTCTTTTTGTGTTTGAGAGACCTCTCTTAATAGTACCTTTTCCAGAAAATTCTATGATCCTATCTATCATGATTTGAAATGTGAATTGTCCCATAGAAACTCATGTGTTTGAATCTAGCTGTTTGGGAAGGTCATGGCACCTTTAGGAGGTGGAGCCTTGCAGGAGGAAGGCGGTCACAGGGGGTGGGCCTTGAGGTGGGTTAGCCCCGCCTACCCTGCTTCAGCTGCTTAGTCAGCACTTGCAGTAGGCAGTTTTTCAGCTCTCAGCCTCTTTGATGGATGTGACTTAGGACGCCTCCAGCTTCTACCAGCCAGTCATGCCTTTTCCACCATAGTGGACAGTATCTTCCCTCTGGAACTGTAAACCAAATACAGTCTCCCTTTCTCCCTTAAGCTGCTTGTTCTGAGCATTGTCTCACAGCAACAGAAAGAGTAACCTTCTTGATAGCTGAATAGCACTCTATTGTGTCTATATACCAAAATTTCATCACCATTCCTCTGTTGATGGTCATGTTGGCTGATTACTTTTTTTTTTTTTTGCTATTGTGAATAGAACTGCAATGAAAATGGATGAACAAGTATCTTCGTAATAAGATATAGGGTCCTTTGGAAATATTCCCGGAAGTTGTATAGCTGGGTCATGTGGTAGTTCCACTTTTAGCTTTGCGAGGAACCTCCACACTGATATCCAAAGTGACTGTACCAGTTTATACCCTCACCAACAGCGAATAAGTGTTCCTTTTTCTCAACATCCTTGCCAACATTTGTTCTTGTTTGTGTTTTTTATCTTAGCCAATTTGACTGGAGTAAGCTGGTATTGGAGGGTGGTTTAATTTAACTTTGCATTCTTTTTTTATTCTCTTCAAGTTTCACACATAAATATAGTGAATTTATGACATTTTCGCATCTTAATCCCCAACCCCTTCCCCCCCTCCTTTTCTCATTATGAACCTTCTTGTTCCCCATCAATTTCTCTCCTATTTCCATGTCTTTTTGCATGTGTGGCCCACTGAATTTCATCAGGCTTGCCTTTGATGGTATGTGCCTGATCCGTTGCTGGAGCATGAATACCACTGAGTAAACAGCATCGGCTCCTAACCCCCCCCCCCAATCCAGCATTAACCCTCTTCAGTCTGTCACAGAGGCGTGCGATCTGTCATGGTTTGAAATGTGTCCCCCACAGTCTCATGTGTTTGAGAAGGTCATGGCACCTTTGAGAGGTGGAGCCTTGCTGGAAGAAGGCGGTCACAGGGGTGGGCCTCCAGGAGATGTCTGCCTTTGCAACAAGCAGTCTTGCAGCTCTCGGGCTCCAAGATGTCTGCAGTGATGTAGCCTCCTCCAGCTTTGGCCAGCCAACCATGCCACCTCCGCTTTAGAAAATTGTTTCTCCCCTCTGGAACCGTAAGCTAAATAAATCTCCCTTTCGCCCTTAAGTTGCTTAATTCGGTTGCTGGTATTGGAGGGATTTCTTGAGATTTTGTTCCCTGTCCACGAATCCTGAGCAGGTCTTGCAGAAATACACATGGCTGCGGTGAGTTCATGGATGTAGCAGCCCTGTTATGTACAGAAGAACCGTCTGGTCATAACTCTGCCCCTCTTCGGACTCTTACATTCTTCCCGCATCCTCTTCCACCATGTTTCCTGAGACTTGAGGTCAGAGAAAATGGTTTAAATGTCCTATGTAGGGCTGAACAGTGCATAATCAGTCACTCATTTTCTGCACTTTGGCCCGCAATGATTTTTTTTTTTGTAATTAACATTTTCTATTGCAAAAGGAGCTTCTAGGTGAGTGCTGAGGGCTTCTTCAGTCTGGATATAATGACATTCATAACAGATATTTTAAAGGCAGCTTGATATTAAGTTTTTATAGTTAAACCTTAATTGTTTGTGCAGCCCTCGGTCCTATGGCATCCCCTTTCATGAGTTCTTGAAGACCCAGTCTTCAAATTTCTGTTTAATTTTGCTCACCCAGTTGCAGTTTAAAAAAATGCTCAGTTAGGATGTGCTGAACTCCTCTTATTTTTTTAAAATATTTTATTAATTTAGTGTGCGTGTGTGTGTGTGTGTGTGTGTGTGTGTGTGTGTGTGTATTAGAGGGCACTGTGTGTCCTTGTGGAGGCCCAAGGGTGACTTGGGGAATCATCCTGGATTGCTTCTACCTCCTTCTTGCTTCGCTCTGGGATTTCCCAGGCTCTGCCTACCAGGGCTGGAAATGCAGGCGGCCTCCGTTTCTACCTGGCATTTTTACGTGGGACATGGAATCTGAACTCAGGACTTTCTGCTTGGGAAACAGAGTCTTAACCCCTGAGCCATCTCTCCAGCCCAGAACTCCTCTTCTTCTATAAAAAGATAGTCTTGCAATTTAAATCCACAGCAGTGGACTTCACGCCCCCCAGTGTGCTAATAGTCAAGGTGGCCACGTGTGCCCCTGCTGTACCTGACAGGAGTTGACTGTCACACCTCATTTCAGGGATGATGATGCTTTGTCGTCATGGAAACAGCTTGCCTCTGGTTTCTAATGCAGGCTATGTTGTCATGAGCTCCAGGGATCCAAGTGTGTGATGGTCCCCGAGGCTGAGGTGACCTCTAGAACGTGGAACTTCTCAGCAGCGTCCTTGTCACCCAGCAGGCCTCACAAGGAAGCGGTGACTCTGACTGAGCAGTGGCGGAGACATTTAAAGTGTCCTTGGTGGCCCCATGGGTGCTGCATAAAGCTTTGGAGCATCCTTTTCTGATCCCTTAGGGGATCTCATACTTACCTTCCAACCCAGCTCCCAATGAGGTCTTCCTGAATCCCACAGGGCGGCTCCCAGCTGCCTTCACATTCAAGGTAAGGTCACCAGTTAAAGGAAGGATGCTGTCATGGTTTGAAATGTGAGTTACCCACCCCCCCACACACACAAGCTCATGTGTTTGAATCTTTAGCTGCTGCCAGTATTTGAGAAGGTCATGGCACCTTCAAGGATGGAGCCTTGCTAGAGGAAGGCAGTCATGGAGGTTGGGCTTTGAGGTTGGTTAGCTCCGCCCTGCTTGAGTGAGTGAGTCTGTTCTTGAACTTATAGTAGCTCTCAGCCTCCATGATAAATGCAGTGCCGTAGACCACCTCCACCTTCTGCCATTAAGTTGATTGACTTTGGGTCTCACAGCAATGCAAAGAGTAACTGGTGCAGATGTTCATCTCAACTTTGTATGGGGACTTCACCCTGTTCCCCATTCCTTGGTCTCCCAACATTGAATATGGAAAAGGTGCCAGAAGCTGAATGAACCAATTGTTTGTCCCTTTGCTTCCAGACATCTCCAACTACAAGACCATCTCCTCCTATCCCCATGGCAACTGTGGAGCCATAAAGATAGGAAGAGGGCCTAGGATAGCACAATGTCCTTCCCAGCTACATGAAGCTTTTCAAAAGCTACTTGGCTTTCATGGAACCAAAAAATTGCTGTAAGAACCAACCGTGGCACTAAGAAAAGATTATGCCAAGTGGAATAAATGATACTGTTAGGTCTGAAATATGAAATGTCTTCTCCAGGCTCAGGTGTTGGGAAAGTGACTGGATCCCAAGGGCTCTGAGCTACTCAGGATTAATCCTTGGTGAATGGGTAGCAAGGTGGCATTGCTGGGAGATGTGGAAGGGTGGGGGGCAGAGCCTAACTGGAGGCAACACCTCACTGGAGGTGGTTCCTTGGAACCGTATCTTGCCGCAGGCCCTTCCCATATCCCATTTTTCCTGCTTTCTGTCCATCATGAAGAATCTCCCTCACCACTGGCTCCCGCCAGCAGGACACTGTGCCCAAGATAAGGGATTAGCAACCCTGACCTTAACTCTGAAACTGCCCCAGCAAATCTTCTTGAGGTCTTCGTATTGGGTATTTTATCACAGCCACAAGAAAAGTAACTAAACATGGGTGGGAAGGTGCACACAAATGTTCTTGAGTGTACACCTGTGAATGCCCAAGGGTAAGATTGGTAACACTTCTCCACAGCTCTTTGTCCCTTATTTCTCAGTGAGCCTCGATCTCTAATTAAACTCAGAGCAGGCCACAAAGGCGGGTCTGACCAGCCTGCTTGCTTTGGAGAGTCCCGGCTTCCGCCTTCCAGGGCTGGAATTATAGGCTGTCTGCCACAACTGTCTGACATTTTCAGCTGGGATCTAGGGATCTGAACTCAGTTTCTTTGGTTTGTGAGGCAAGGCCTTTGACCGCTGAGCCATGCACCCCACACAGACAGTCTTAATGCTATCCATTCCCTGTCAACCATGGACATGTTCTTGGTTTCATGCTCTGTCTCTCTTTCTCTCTATATTTTCCAGTTTTTTTGTCATATGACAGAATGTGACAGAAACCATTCGACAGAAGAGAGATACGGTGGAGAGTCCGCACTGTGGACGCTGGGTTTGTGCACGCTGCCAGAGCAGCAAAGCAAGGGCGGCGGGAACGTGGGGCGAAGGAGCTTCACCTCACCATGGTCAGAAAGCAAAAAAAAAAAAAAAAGACGGAAAAGACAAGGGGCTATGTGTAATCTAATCTTGTCCCCGGCAATGACTCACTTCTTCAGCTGGACCTCACCTCCCAAAATGTCTACTTCCTTCTAAAATAACTCCTTCAGTTGGGAGCAAGTGTTAAACACATGAACATGAGGCCTGGTATGGGGGGATTTCAGATTCAAACCGTAACACACCTGCCCTCCCTCCCCTCCCCACCCCCCTTCCCCTCCTCTCCCCTCTCCTCTCTCTACTTGCCCTCCCCCCATCACAGTCACCACTGGTGTTGCAGTCCACCTGCATGGTTGCTGATAAATGACCAGAACACAGCTTAAGGGAACAAGGAGTTTACTTTCTTACGGTAGTCCGGTTACAGTTCATAGTCCAGCTTGACGGGAGAGCATGCACCAACACCAAGGCCAAGGGCACTGACCACACCATCACTGCATAATGGCTGAGAGATGGACAATCCTTACTTGCCAGACCAGCATGTCTGGCCAAGTGTACAGAAGGATGCCGACTCTCTCAACCAGCTCTCTGTGATTTATCCAGGGCCTAATCCTACCCAGCATGGGCTGGGTCTTTCCCAGCAGCTAGACAATCTCCTTCAGGTTTGCTCTGGGCTTAACTCAACCATCAACTCTCTACAACTGTGCCCAGAGCTCAAACCCTCAACAATCAAGTTGACACCTGTGCTTAACTATGACAGTGTGCGTGTGTGTATATATGTGTGTGTATGTATGTGTGTGTGTATGTAGAACTATGGACGAATTTGGGAACCACCATCAAATGCCCAACATTTTAAGAAATTGTACTTATTTATTTATGAGAGGCAGGGGAGAGAGAGAGAGAGAAAGAGAGAGAGAGAGAAGAGAGAGAGAGAGAGAAATTTGCCATGGTATATGGGTAGAGATCAGAGAACAACTTCTAGAAGTCATTTCTCTCCTTCTGTCATGTGGATCTCCACATGTACATAAACACACACACACCAGACAAATTTGAATGGTATTTGGAAGTTTCAAGATTTAACCAATGAAACAGAAGTTCAAATACAGGAGGCCCTAGGGTACTTCCCTAGCTTGAAAGCTGCTGAGTGGGCAGTTGGGGCTGATCCGGCCTGCACTAGGTCACCTGTTTCGCCAAGGCCTGAAACCACTGCTGAGTGGGTGGCCACCTCCTAAGACACAGATGCCAGTGGTCCATTCTACAGACGTCTCTGTTCCCTGCCTCCTGCCAGCACCTGGGGACTGAGACGCAAGGGGCAATGAAAGGAAGGTCAACTTAACAAAGGCCCCAGTGTGTGGGTGAGGTTTATCAGCACAGGAGAGATGCAGTGGGAGGAAGAGGAGCCAAGAGCCGGAGGCTCCTGGAGGAAATGGAGAAGGGTCGGAGAAGGAACTAGCAAGAAGCATGACTTCATTGCCACTAATGTGAGTCAGAACGCTGGAACCTTCTAAAAATAAGGACAGCAACATGCAGTGGTGAGCCTCATGTCTACAATCCCAGCTAGTGACAGTCTGAGGTGCAAGGATGGGTCACACCTTGAATTCAGGGCCAGCCTGGGCAGCAAAATCTGAGAGAGAAAGAGAGAGAGAGAGAGAGAGAGAGAGAACAGCATTCTGTAGGTGCTAAAGAGACTTCTACTTGGGTGCGATGAATGACGAAGCCAAGAGTTAGGACATCAGGGAGCTAGCTCTCTCTTCAGCCAGTCCGGGTGAAACCTACCTGAGACCCGTCCTTCATGCAGGGGAAGAATGAACGGGGGGATGACAGGACGGCCCCAGTGGCTGGCCTGTGTGAGCGCTGGAAGGCAGATGTAACAGCTGCATTCAGCGCCTCCTGCTCCCGGCCACCTCACCTTCATTTCTCCTACTTTCTGTTCACTGTTCTCCACAGGTTGTTTTGAAGGCAGACCAACTCGTTTTTCGGCTTAATCATCTGACACCCCCCGAAACACTTCTCCTGAGGTGCTTCTAGGGTGGGAGGAGCCTCATCCCCACTCTCAGCCGTCTCTAGCACCCCTTCTAGCCTGCAGGGCCCCCACTCCTGTGTGCACAGGAACAACGCAGCCACTCAGCGCATTCACACAGCATCATGGGCGCCCACAAGGCACTGGGCTTCGGGTTCCAGCAACTAGTTCCTCTAAAAACACCGCTTCTTTCTGACTCCTCAACATGCCTTCCCCTAGAGCCTTTTATCTCCCCCACTGAACTACCTGATCCCCTTTCATGTCCCCTGCACCCCAATGTGAAATAGGGGCGGGGGCTCCCAACCCTGGCAGCTACAACTGCCAAGATCCTGTTCTAACTTCCTACCACTGTTTAGCTGGACACAGGACCATTCAGAACCATACAGATTGGACTACACCTAACCCTAATATTAGAATTGAGTCCTGGTTATTTAGAAATCGGGTTTTCATAACTGACCATACGTGGCTGGGAGGCACCTTTCATTTGCTTTTCTTACCTTTTCTTGCTAACAGGAATGTGGACACAACAGCTGAGAGTAGACAACCACTTAGGGCTATGAAATGTAATTCTCAGTCATTTAAATCTACGTCCAACATCTGGTCAAGCCACTAACAAGTCTCTGTGAGACTCTCTGGACCCCGGCCAGCCATTTTCTCCTAGAGCAGAGAAGAGCTTAGATTTTGTTTAAGGAAGCTTGCTGAGTTTGGAGGTCACTGTGCCCTGACACCTCACCTGCTAGGCCAGCTAGGCCAGTTGCAGCCCAGGCTCCTGCTTCCTCTGCTTGCGGGCAGGCACAGTCCACAGCACATAGCTTCTCGCCTTGGGTCATGATCTTCTCACCGCCTGCCCGGGGGCTTCCTGGTTACTGCTGAGGAGCATCATGAGACCTACTAGCAGACAGCACACCATGTCCAGTCTAGGACCTCAAACAGTGTGGCAGAGAAGGGGAGGGGCTCACTGACCCGTCCACCAGCTAGCTCCCGGGACCACAGAACACAGCACGGATACCTCTGCGGCTCTTTCTAGATCTGGCTTCCTCCTTGCAGGAGATACCAGGCTGAAGCCAACTCAGACCAGGGGAGACTTGACCAGCCAAATTCACCTCTTTCCTCCTAGGCACTGCCGTTGCGATTCCCAGCGGTCCTTTCTGGAGACACCCCAAGTACTTGTACTTGTGGGACGCTGAGGCCAGTCTGGTAACAACCCACATTTTAACCTACACCTTCCTGGCAACTCCCAAAGCTTTTAGCGCTCTTGAGTTTTGAGAATTCCGGTCAAGACAAGAGTCACAAGATAAGAGTCAGGAAAGTGGTGGGTGAGAGGAAGCAGAGGATTCTGGGATTTTTTTCCCTGAGAGACTCAAATGCTGTTAGTTTAAGCTACAGCTGTTTTGGACCCTCTGACCTGTAACCTTATCCTGACAGACTAGCTCCAGGTACAAATCTCTGGAATGCGACTCCCAGGGTACGCACTAGCTGTTATTTAAACACTGCTCTCCCTTTCTTCGCAGCTCACACTCCGTGCCTTGGCGCTGGGTGGGGTCCATTCACAACTTCTCCAGGGCAAGGGGAGCGGGCATGGATGGCGTCCTCTGCCATCTCTATCTGAAGAAATGCCCAACAATAAGGAAACAGTGTCTGGGGCAGGTTGCATGCCACAGCCTCAGGGCAAGAGCTATCCAGAGAAAATTCCAGACCTTGTGGCTTCCAGTCCAGTCAGCCCAGTTGCACCATTAGGTCACTGTGACCTTTCTCAGATTCCTCGGGATTGATTGTCTTTCCCGCTCACTTGAAGGTAGAGGTGTCGGCTAGGCATGGTGCAAGCATTAGTTCAGCTATTAGGGAGAATGAAGCAGGAGGATTGTTTGACCTCAGAGTTCAAATCAGCCTAGGTAACAGCAAGATGCTGGCTTTTTAAAAGGAAAAAGGAAGAAGGAGAAGAGAAGAGAGGAGAAGGAGAAGGAGAAGGAAGAGAAAGAGAAGGAGGAGGAGGAGAAAGAGGAAGAGGAGAGGGAGGAGAGGGAGGAGGAGGAAGAGGAGGAGAGGAGGAGAGGGAGAGGGGAAAGGAGGAGGAGGAAGAGGAGGAGGAGGAGGAAGAGGAAAAGGAAGAGGAGAAGGAAGAGAAGGAAAGGAGGAGGAGGAGGAAAAAAAGGTACTGTCTCTGGTTTAGGACAAGATGACTCATAGAAGTAGCATGTGCCTATGCAGAAACACCACAAAGCAGTGGTCATTCCTAAGCATCTCTTCCCTTCATCATGGAATGGGGAAATATGTGACTGAAGACTGCTTGGCCATGGAGTCCTACATGGTGGAAGGTACCAGCCCACCACATAGATATACAGGAAGCAAAGGTAGTACAGTATCCCCCACTTACCCAAAGTTATGGTTCCAGAGGTTTCAGTTAGCTGTGGTCAACTGGAGTCTGATATATATAAAACAGAAAATTCCAGAAAAAGGTCCTACGCACAAATCCTAAATTGCATGCCACTTTGAATAGCATAATTAAATCTCATACTATGTTGCCTCATCCCATCTAGGACAAGAAGCGTCCCTTTGCCTGATGCATTCAGGCTGTATATACTACTTTCCCATTAGTCACTGAGTAGCCATCTTGGTTATCAGATGGGTAGTCATGGTCTCACAATGCTGGGATTCAGTCAACCCTTATTTTTCATAGCAATGACCCCAAAGCACAGGAGTAATGGTACAAAAGAAGCACACAGGCATAAAACATAGAGGAACTGGCTCTGATACCATGAGGTGATGCTGGGAAAAGCACAACACACAGAGAGCAGTATTACATTAGCTACTTTTTTCATTGCTGTGACCAGGTCCTTGACAAGAAGCAACTTGAAGGCAAAGAGACTTATTTTGGCTCATGGCTGGAGATTGTAGCCATCATGGCAGGGAAGACATGTGGTGGGAGCAGTTCTCAGCTAAGGCGGTGGAGCACGCGGCTATTTGTGCACACCTGAGCAGACCAGAAAGCAAATACGAGACTGGAAGTGGGGAAGACTACAAACAGGAAGACGTATCCCTTAGAGATCAAGTTCCTCTACCCACCTCCCCAAGATTCCAAAACCTCCAAAACAGCGCTGCTAGCTGGGGACTGAGTGCTCCAGTGCATGAGCCTGCGGGCAGCATTTCCCAATCACTGTCTGAGTTTTTCAGGTGAGTTGGAACGTCAGAATATATATCCTCTACGGATGGGATGGGGCCCCCTATAAACCTTTGAGCACTAAGCCACTGCTACATATGGGGATGTTTGTTTAAAGCACCCTAATGCATCCTCACCTGACTACTCCATGTTTTAAACAAGGCGGGCCTGTTCAAAGCTTCTAACCCATTTTGATTTGTTTTTGAAGGAACGAGTCAAAGCCAGTTTTATGGAACTATCAAAGATCTTCTTAAAGTCCAACAACCCTGAGATCTTCAGGAAGGGAGTGTTCGTGTTGGTTGAAGCATTCCCTGAGAAGGTTCTGAAAACCCCTCACGTGAAAGCCACAGCCTTTACTGCTGGACTCACAGATTTGTACCTGCTCAGAGGATTTCCAGGTTTCTGCCATCAATTTTTCTATAGCCCTAACTGATAGGCATGTTAAACTAACAAAAATTGTTTTGCCTGTTAAGGAATTCATAGTTTCTTACTTCAAAAGGGACACATGACCTGTTCTCCCCCTAACAGCTCCACTGAATCCTGTTAGCTTTGGGCTAGTCTGTCCTTCGAGTGCAGATTGCTGGTAAGCACTATGTCTCTGTGCAGCACAGTTCCTGGGAAGGGGCTGGTGGGCTCGCTTTATTACTGTCTCCGGATGTATTTTAGGAAGTGTGTCAGTCAACATTCTATCACTAGAACAAATGTACCTGAGGTAATCAGTTTATAAAGAGGAAGATTCCAGGGAGTTTTGGGGAGTTTCAGTCTAGAATCTAGGATTCGGGTGAAGTAACACATTGTAGAAGGAATGTAGACAGAGCAGTCGTTCCCTCATTCCTGGGATGAAAAGAGAGAGGAAGTAGAAGAGACCACAAAGAATCTACTCCAAAGACCACCCCCACCCCTGCTAGTGACCTAAGGACCTCCCACTAGGTCCCACCTCTTAAAAACTCTATCACCTCTGAGGACTTGGATTGTAATTTGACACATTCCTAACTGTGTCGATGGGCAGATAATTTAGGTCTAACTTCTCTGCTTTGTAAAACCAGGGTTGACTTCTCTGAGCTGTGTGGAGCTTAAAGAGGAAATGAATGCGGAGCAGTGGGAAACCTGGCCCAGACAACTCTCAACTCCCGCACCTTACAGGCCTTCCGTGACATCTAAGGATGAGCTGAGTTGCTCCTGTTCACTGAGTCTCCACCATGGGCCGAAGAGATGGCTCAGGGTTAAACCTTTGGCAGCCTTGAGATGGCCTGTACGTCCAACCCTGAAAGACAGAGCCCGGAAAACCCCAGAGCAAAGAAATATGAAGATAGAGCAATCCAGAGTATTCCCGAAGTCACCCTTGGGCCTTCAGAGGCACTCAAGTGCCCTCTGACACACACACACACACACACACACACACACACACACGCACACACACGCACGCACATACGCGTCTCCACCATCATTTTAGCATGAAACTGAGGAGGGAACTTAGCATGAAAGTTACTCTCCATGAGAGGAAGCAGAAAGCTTGTACTAGAAACATGAGGACTGTGTCCGGGCCTCTGGCACATTGTCAGGGTCCGGGAAGGCAAGGTACTTACACCTGGGCTCCTCCTCCAGGAGCAGGGAATGCTGGTTGTCCGGCACAGTCACAGTCTGAAGGGAGTGAGTCAGAGGAGAACCCTAAGTCAGGGTGGAGCCTCAGGAAGGGCCGAAGGAGTCATTAGCCCACTGGGCTGCTGAGCGTATCTCTAGGTAGCAGAGACAACAGTAATTGTAGATTAAACATCCCACCTCTTTCCACCCAGAAGTTCCCGGTGACTCACTGGGGGGAAGGGGGGGCAATATAAATCACACTATGTGATTCAGTCTTTTCTTGCTACAGGAAGGTAGAGCATGTTGAGGAAGGGGTACTTTGCTTTGGATACTAAATCTGCAAGCGCTCCCCGGGAACACGATGTAGGTGGGGAGGAAAGCAAGGGGGAGCCCTGTGGCTTGGAGGCAGGGGATGGCTGGGTATGACCGAGAATGGTTTGCGGCCAGAGGGACAGGCAAGGCCAGCCGCCGAGCCTCCTCCTAGTCCACTCCTGCCTGGACATGACTTGCTCCTTCTGGAGTGGTTTCCTCTTGGGAGCTTTGTCTCCACCAGCGCTGGTTTAGAAATCACATCCTCCACTGTGAAGACGGGATTGGGGATTAAGCGGGAAAGTATGAGTGAGGATTTCAGAGTCCACAGAGGAGAGGGAGGGGAAGGAGGTAAACAGGAAGACAGGAAGAAGGTGGAGAGAAGGGAGGAGAGGAGGATCTAGAGGAAGAGGAGGAAGAGAAGGGAAGAAGCGGGGGGCAGAAGAGGCAAGACTGGGAGGACGAGGGAGAGGAGGAGAGCGAGGAGGTAAAAAGGGAAAGAGGAGAAGAGAGAAGAGGAAGGAGTAGGGTGAAGAAGAAGAGAGAGGAGAAGGAAGATGGGGGGAGGGGCAGGAGGCGTTTCCAGCTCTGTGCCCCCTTATCACACTAACTGCTGAGCCCGGGGCAGTGACCCGGAAGGCGTGGGACAGGACAATGACTTGGTTGTTGATGCACAAGGCACACCTTCATCGCCCTCGCCATTTCTTTTGTGCCAGAATCCACCTTCAGATGCAGCGAACTGTCATTGACAGGAGCCCAGCAACACCTGGTCCCAGCTTCAAAGCACCCAGCTCGCCTGCACAGGGCTCAGCATGAATGGCCGCCCTGTGTGCCGGTGTGTGAACTGCCTGTGCTTTATCTGCCCCACCGATGAGCTGTTCTAAGGAGGCGGTTTATAAAGTCCACGTTGCTCTTTAGTGTTCTGTCTTTCTCTCTCCAACACACATTCATCTATATGATCAAAGACAGAGTGCTGCCTTTTTACATGAATATGTATTCAGGGGGATTTTATTGCTGACAGATGGTAAAGCAGGTAGCTAGATCCGCAGCTGAACAGACGCATCCCATAATGAGGCCTCGGGCACCTGCTAGGTTGGAAGTTACTTGAGCAGAGTTCACATTGTTCCTGCATCTCACAGGCAGAGTTCCAAGGGAGTGGCCTATCCTGCTGTGTTCACAGCTCTGGGGGCCATTAAGGTGAAGAAGGCATTGTAGACCAATTAACCCACTCGGGCTTGGACGTCAGACCCACAGACTTGATTCAGATTTGATCCACAGATCGACTCTGAGCCCCAGGCTCCTGTGCCATGCAGCGAGAGCTGTGGTATCACCCACCGGGTGCAGCTATCGTGTGTTCAGTGTTTAGGGAAACAGTAGCAGTCAGAGACTCACTTCCTGGGGGTCGTAGAGGTACAATCCTCAATTCATTGTCAAGTCCCAAACCCAGATTCTTGACTCATGGTATAGCATGTTTGGTGTGTGTGTGTGTGTGTGTGTGTGTGTGTGTGTGAAAGAGAGAGCGAGAGGTGCAGTGCATGTGTGAACAGAGATGCATGCCTGCTGTGGAATACACATTGGAATCAGAGGACACTCTTTCAATGTTGTTCCTTACCCTTCTACCCTGTTGGAGACTTTTCACCACTAATCTATAAACCCAGCGGGTTGTCCATGCGCTTCTGGAGGTTTTCAACTCTCTACCTTCTATTTCCCATAGGAACTCGGGGATTACAGAGGCTTTTATATGGGATGGAGAAAACTGAACTCAGAGCCTTAGGCTTGCAGGACAATATTTACCCCTAAGCTAGCTCTCCATTCTGGGTTTGCAATTAAAAAAAATTATAGTAATGCAACAATTGAAAGCTGCTAAAGAGCATTTGCTGCTGCTGATGCCCAGGAGTTTGGAACCCGCAGTGTAAGCACTCGATGGCGTTGCCTACCCACTGAGGCCATCTTGGCCTCGGCAGGTTAGAACACCTAGAAAGGGGGCTGTGTGGGCACAGACTATACCCCACCCTGAGCACCCCTGCTCTAAGCTTCATATGTTACTCTACTGAGCTCACTGCTTTAAAGAGCGGCCCCGAGTGGCATTGAGCTCACCGTGTCCACAGCAGCCCTGGGGGGCCACAGATACTCTTTTTTTCTGGAATCCACTCCCTTTCCCTTTGTACCATGTCCTCTAGAGAAAGAAAAGTGGAAGATAGGGGTGCTGGGGGTGCATCCAGAAGCAAAGAATCACAGCAGAGGGAGGAATTTGGGTTAGCACGGGCTGCCTGGAACGGATCAAATAGTTTCAGCATCAGCACTGATTAGACTCAGCAGCACCCGGGCATCGCTGGAAGGACAGGCTAATTGGATATGAAAAAAAAAAAAAAAAAAATGATTTTTCTTGTTTAAACATAAGTAAGAGCCAGGGAAGTAGCTGAGTCAGTAATGCATTTGGCTTAGAATCATGAGCACCCAAGATCAACCCCACCCCCAGCTGCAGTGACATAAGCTTGTAATCCTAGTACTGGGGAGACAGAGTCGGGAGGATCCCTGAGTTTTGCTGGCCAACCATTCCAGCCTAATTGGCAAGCTCCATGCCAAGAACAGCTTCTGTCTGAAAAGCTGGACAGCGTCCCTGTGGAAGGCTCCCCAAGCTGTCCTCTGGCCACATATGGGTGCATGTGCGTGCGCGCATACACACACACACACACACACACACACGCACGCACACGCACACGCACACACATTGAAAAGAAATGGGTGTGCCTTACTTGTTGAGTTCTGCTACAATACCTTAGCTTGCTTAAAAAGGAGAAGTGCTAGTGACCCTCAAATTTTGGAGGGTTCCGTCCCATGGCTTTTGTGTTGAAGAAGCGTGTCATGACAGGATGCACACTGTATAGACACACTGCTTACTTCATGGCCTCTGGAAACAGAGAAAGGGGAGACCCGCATTCCACAGTCTCATTCATAGGCACCCCAGTAATCTCTCTCAATGAGTCCTATCTCCAAAGTTTCTCCTAGCAGTGCCATGGGCTGGAACCCAAGCCTTTTACATATGAGCCTTTGGGGGGCATTTCAGATTTAAATTATAGCACTTAACTAGTTCCAAACGTCCTGGCCAACCAGACAATTCATTCACCCACACAAGAATGGAGGAATAAACAATCTAAGAGAATTTTTTTGAGGGGGCTATGTAGTCATCTCTAGGTATATATGGATATTTGTCTCCAGAATTTCATATGTACTCAAATCTGCAGATGCCCTAGACCTTTATATACAAGGAACAGTATTGCATAGAACCCACACCCAGCCTTCCACATACTTCAAATCACCTCTAGATATGCCTAAGATATGTAAATGGCATAGAAACCATTGCCCTAGCCTAGTAGCTAGGGAATAATGACTAGAAAAGTCTGTCCTTGTTCGGTACTGGGGCAATTGTTTTCAGAAGTTTTTGATCTGCAGTTGGCTGATTGCGAGGATGCGGAACCCAAGAGTACACAGGACCAGCTGTACTTGGAAAGAATCGAGCAGGAATCCAAGGTCCTCGCATCTCTTGGCTTCCGTGGCAAGAAAAGAACAAAGGTGACATTCTGCCCTGCCAGTTAAAATCGTCTCCTCCTCTGCCTCCTTTCTTTCCTTCCTCCATCCCTCTCAGTGACCATGAAGCAATCATGAATGCATTCCACAAGTGTGGTGCGCCCCTCTGGCCAGGCCCTGCTCCCGGCTCTAGGGACAGAGTCGATAAGCAAATCCAAAGGGGATCCTCCGGGCATGGGAACTCCTTTCCTAAGTTCCCATCATATCTGCTTGACTGACCCGCTGAGAAATATTCTTTCTCAATAGCTGCCATATTCCCTGCCAGGAATATTCCCACGTTGACAGGCAGCTCTTCGTCCCTGTTCCTACACTGCCGCCAGGGAACGGCAAAGTCAAGGGCAAGTGAAGCAATCTAACTCCCATCGGACAGCAAGTCAGTGGCAGAACTAAGACTGGCGGCTACCACCGCTCCGAACCCCAAGGTGGAAGAAAGATCCCAAGGTCAAGTCACAAGGCGAACTGAAGTGAGCGTTCAAGCCCCAAATGGATCAGATCTCCCCAGACCCTGCCTGCCTGTCATTTTCATCGCCAACAAAAAGCACCCTGGGAATAAAAGATCACAGTGTGGACTGTATTTGCATGGGTAAAATTGATGCTGTAATGGTGGAGAACAGTAATTTAAAATATTCCCATGGGAGCTGGTGAGCTGCCTCGGTGGTAAAAGCACCTGGGTACAAACCCAACACCAGATCCACATGACGGCAGGAAAGAACCTATTTATTCTGAAAGTCACTTCCACGTGCACACCATGGTATGCATGAGACTGTATTCTCTCCCTCTTCCTGAAAGAGAGAGAGAGAAAAAAGGAAGGAAGGAAGGAGGAAGGAGGGAGGGAGGGAGGGAGGGAGGGAGGGAGGGAAGGAGAGAGAGACAGAAAGAGAGAAAGAGAAAGAAAGAAAGAAAGAAAGAAAGAAAGAAAGAAAGAAAGAAAGAAAGAAAGAAAGAAAGAAGGGATGGAGGGAGGGACAGAGGGAGGGACGGAGGGGGAGAGAGAGAGAAAGAAAGAGAAAGAAAGAAAGAAAGAAAGAAAGAAAGAAAGAAAGAAAGAAAGAAAGAAAGAAAGAAAGAAGAAAGAAGAAAGAAAGATCCCCAAACCCACATAAAATGACAACTGGGTGTGACGGTCCATCTGTAATTCCAACCTCAGAAACTGGAAAATGAGAATCTGAACCACTCAGTGAGCTCTGGGTTTGATTAGAGATTCTGCCTAATCTATCTAAGATGGAAAATCAATCAAGAATGATTCCTGGTATCAGCCTTGGGCCTCCACACACATGTACACCCAGTAACACACACACGTGCCCACATACTTTCAAATATGCAAATTTCACATACATACAAATAAAAATAGAAAAGAGTCAGGAAGCATCTATGTTAATGTAGCATTAAAAAAACAAAAAACCTGTGTTTCAGCTGCAGAGATGACTCAGGGGTTAAGCCTCGGCCTCGAAAGTAGAAGGTTCTGAGTTCAGATCCTCAGTACGACACAAAAAGGTTCCAGAACAGTGGTAGCTTGTACTTCCTGTCCTGTAAGACTGAGCCTGGGAAACCCCTGAGGAAAGCAGAATAGAAGTAGAACAATCCAGAGTGCTTCTTAAAGTCACCCTCGGGCCTCCACAGGCGCACACACAGTGCCCTCTGACTCACCCACATGCACACACACACACACACACACACACACACACACACACACACACACACACACTTCAGGTCTACAGTCCTTCACTCAAACCCTTGGGGCAGGTTTGTCATCAAACACTGCCCTTTACAGATCTATAGGAAGATAATAAGGTATACACATTCTGTGGATACTGTAGCTCCCTCCTCTCCCCTCCCCCCTGCCATAAACTTTGAGGTACTTCCCCAAACCTACAGGGAACTGTTTCTGCATTGAAGGGTTTACAGTACTGTCATAGTTCAAAATGTGAGTTGTCCCCACCCCTAGACTCATGTGCTTGAATCTAGCTGTTTGGGAAGGTCACAACACCTTTAGGAGGTGGAGCCTTGCTGGAGGAAGGCGGTCACAGGGGTGGGCCTTGAGGTTGGTTAGCCCCGCCCTGTTTGAGTGAGGAGTCTGCTCTTGAGACAGCAGCAGCTCTGTCTCCATGAAGGACACGACTTAGGTCTCCTCCAGCTTTTTCTCTATAATGGACTGTATCTCCTCTCTGGAACCATAAGCTGAATAAATCTCCCTTTCCTCCCTTAAGTTACTTAAGTTTGAGTCTTGTTTCACAGCAACAGAAAAGAGTAACAGGTAGAAGTACATTCCCAATAAGTGAGAATCACAAAATCTGTAACAGTTTCCAATCTTGACCTTCCAGTCACATCTTGTTGCCTTTATGGGCTCTAGTACCTAAACCCCTCCCGAGTTGCATTTCTGGGTTTTAGGACAGGAAGTAAGAATTTACAGGTCTCTGCTGGGCTGCCCATGAGAATGGTACTTGCTGCAGGGGAAAATCAGTGATGGTGAATTTGTGCAATAGTGCCAAATTCTTCTCATAGAGAGGGTGGAGACTCACATCTTCAGTGCATTATGGTTGGTGCTTTTATGTAGAAACAATGTATTTTCCAGTGTGATTTCAAACCAATGTCCCTCAGATCTAGTGATAATGTGATCTGCTCTAATTTGGAGACCACAACATAATGGGAATCTGTATTTTGTGAGTGTGGGAGGGGGGTGCTGTGTTTCCCTGTTGAGAACCAAGGGTGACTTTTGGGAATCATCCTGTATTGCTTCTATCTCCTTCTTGCTTTGCTCTGGGATTTCTCAGGCTGCGCCCACCAGGGCCAGAAGTGCAGACCACTGCTGTTTCTGCCTGGTGTTTTTTTTTTACATGGGACCTGGGATCCGAACTCAGAACCTTGTGCTTGTGAGACAGAGTCTTAACCTGAGCCATTTCTCCAGCCAGGGAATCTGTATTTGCCCTTGAAAGGTGCCAAGTACTTCAAACTGTTTTAACCCTTAGTGAGCCAAAACAGGGGCTTTCCGGAGCAAAAGATGGGTGAACAGAAGTTCAGTGAGTCACTCACCAGTAAGTTTCCCAAATTACTAAAGTGCCTACCACGGCGGGTGAATCCAAGTTCAGTCACCCAGTTTTGAGCGACTCCAATAGAAGTGATTCAGTGGCATGTGTCTCCCCAAAATAGCTTCTGGGGAGCTTCAACAGCTTTATGTTTGAGTTCTGGCTTGACAGTTTCAAGATCTAACCTAGAAAGAACTGTCAGATGTAGACTCCTGCAATTTTCAAGAACCAACAAGATTTTAATGCGATTCTCACAACGTGATCATTATTCACCTTAATAAATAAAATATGTTTATTGTGCAAGAAATACTTGGCATGATGAGGGTCACACAATGACAGGGATCCCCTCTTCCACAATGGTTGTAACAGCGCAATCTGGTGAACTGCTGCAATATAATATTTGAGGAGTTTGTTTGTAAAATAGCCTGGTTTGTTCACTGGTGTTCAAGCCAAGTTGAAATACCAAGGCTTGTAACTTCTCCACACCAGGCCACAGGTGCGATGACACGTAGCTCTGACACAAACACCCTGCTACAGACAACACTTCGCCTGCTTTTTAAGACCCATCACATTCATGAATGCTTGCAAAGATCTGCCGATTTAACAGCTCACGGTGCCTGAGTCATTCAAGGTTGGGGTGAAGCCCCTCAACATCAGGTCACAGCAATTCCACCCAGACTGCTCAGATAATAGGTCAATTACAGTATGTCACTGGAGACCTTCTCTCGACAGACCACTGAGCCTATTACCCTCAAAGGGGGGGATTTCCTAAACCTCATACCAGCTGGGATTTTACGACAATGAGTTCCCCTCCATTAATCTTTGATCCCCCAAAATACAAAGTTGCCAATAATGGCCATGGCTGTTTCTCCCCAAGTCTTCAGTGACGAACACCTGAGGTAGCTACAGGAGAGGATGTCAAGAGTACAGGCAATTTGCAGCCAACTCCCAGATGACATTTGGTCCTAGCAACAAGAGGGTGGCCCAAGGGCCAGGTGAAGAGCATCTGCCCGGGGTCTTGCTTAGCTTTCTGTTACTGTAACAATACCTGTGCTCATCACACTGTAAAGAGAAAATCCTTGTTTTGACTCATGGTGTGGAAGGTCTTAATTCATGGTCAATTTGCCACATTGCTTTAGGGCCTATAATGAGATGATGTGTACCTCATGGTCAGGAAGCAAAAAGGAAAGGAAGAGGAGGAGCCAAGGTCCTAATATCTTGTATAAGGGCAGGCCCCCAACGCCCTAACTTCCTTCTACTGGCAACTGCCTCTTACTGTTAATTTTGTTTTAATTCTAAGACAGAGTTTTGCTGTGCTATAGCCCAGGCTAGCCTCAGACTCAAGACAGTCCTATTTCTGTCTCCTGGGTTCTTGGATTAGAGGCGTGCACCAGTCTCCCGGCTTTGCTTATTGTTTGTTTTATGGTGGGTACTGCCTCTTCAGCGTTCCACTGCCTCTGAACACATCATCTCAGGGACTAAGCCTTTAGCACCTGGACTACTGGGGATCACTCTACAGCCAAAGTATAGCAGGAAAGAACCTAAAACAGTCCCTAAGCAACCATAGTTTTCACTGTGACCAAGGGGAGGAAAAAAAATTAAGCTGAAGAATTTGGTGTGTTCACATCTAAGCTCTCTGAGCAGCAAGAGATCCTTCTCCCTTCAGTGGATGGAGACTCGGTAGGAGCCTGCAAAGGGCACAGAGAATGTGTGTCAGCTGACAATAAAGGAGAATTCCCAAAGAAGAAACAGCTCTCAGGGTCCCAAAGACAGAGGGTCATGCAAAGTCTTCATCCAGTTCTTGCAACACAGTAAGACAAGAGCTTCCAGGCACTAGTGTTTGTAGGGGTCACAGCGGGGCCAGTTGCGGACGAGTCCAGTATGATCCAGTGAAGAGCACAGACTCATTCTGAGACAGGCGAGTCATGGACCGGGTGAGAAGGCGGTGGAAGGGCAGGTCAGGAAGAGGGCTGGACAGGTGATTCACGGGATTCCCCTTTGTCTGCAGGGTGGAGCAGGCGGAGCGGCAGAATCCACACCCAGCACCGGTTCTTCCCTGATCCGCTCTTCCTGCCCAATTTCACATCAAACTCAAGGGAAACAGGTGAACAGATCAACAGGTAAGCTCAGGTTTGGCCTTTCCCCACGCTCTTAAAAGAGTCTAACCACAGAAGTTTGAAAAGGAATGTAAGAGTGTGGGACAGGATGACTTTAGCTCCAGGACCCAAACACTTTTCTGGAAACCACAAATACATTCTCAAAGATAGAAAAGGGGGAAGAGAGAGAGAGACAGAGAGAGAGAAAGAGAGAGAGAGAGAGATGCACAGACACATACAGAGATACACACATGTGCCCACACGCACAGTCACACACATCCACATTCACACATATGTGTATACACACAGGCACCACCAACCTGTATTTGAGGACTTACCAGTCATTAACTTTGCTCCCTGACACTGCCTCTAGCCCTAGCCTAGCCTCTTATAGAGAAGAAAGAGGAAGGGGAAGGGAAACTGGATGAAAAAAAGGATTTCACCTAGATTCCCCTGGTCTGGTCTTGAAGATAGAAAAGTCAACCACTTAAGAAAGGGGGTAAAGAGGGGCTGGAGAGGTGACTCAGGGGTTAAGGCTCCGCCTTACAGGCGGAAGGTCCTGAGTTCGGATCCTAGACCCCACATATAGACGCTGGATAGAAGCGGGGGCGGCCTGCGTTTCCAGTCCTGGTAGGGCGGAGCCTGTGAATCCTGGGGCAGAGTAAACAAGGAGGAGGTGGAGGCGTCCATGTGGTTCCCGAATTCGCCCATGGTTCTACACACACACACACACACACACACACACACACACACACACACACACGAATAAATTTTAAAAAAATAGTTTAAAAAAAAAAAGAAAGGGGGTGAAGGGCAGTGAGATAGCTCAGCAGGTAAGGCACCTGCGTGCAAACCTCGTGCCATAATTAGATACAGGTGTCAACTTCCTGGTTGAGGGTTTGAACACTAGACACATATGTAGAGAATTAGTGATTGAGACATGTTAGCCTGCAAGTAGCAGTCCTGTGGACACCGTGTGGTCAGTTCCTTCAGCTAGTGCACGTGCCCTCCTGCCAAGCTGGACGAGGAACTGTAACCGGGCAATCACAAGGCAGAATAAAACCCCTTGTTCCTTTAAGTCGCCGGTCATGAATGTATCGGCATCAATGCAGAGTAACTGCAACAGCTGGTGACCTGAATTTGATTCCCAGCCGCCTACATGGCGCACACACTCACCTCTCTCTCTCCCATCACACACTGTAAACAAACAAACAAACAAACAAATACAATATGTTTCAGGAGAAGAGAAGAGGCATAGAAGAGGGAGGGGAAGTTCTTCTCTCCATAACCATAGGACGAGTTCGCAGTCTGCCAGGTGTCTTCCAGGCTGTGATTTGGGAGTTTGTCCTTATCCCTCTGAATTCTTGCTCTCCTCATTTGTAAAGTACAGACGATGAGAATAAGATTGGGGGGGGGGGGTAACACCAATCTCATGGAGTTTGAGGGAGGTTTGGATATATCAATACTCAGGAAAGCCTGGGGCAATATGCCTTGCTACAGAAACATCCAGGACACTGAGGGAGGGTCCAGAAACCCCTTCACCTCTCCAGGACTCGGTGTCTCCCTTCTTATCTATCTAACATCCTTTCACTTGACTTTCTTCCCCAAGCAAGCCAGCTCAGGATTAAGCACGGGCCTTTGGAGTCCAGCTGCCATGAGTTGGCTAAGTGTCTCCCAGAGGTCTGTGTCAAGAGCTGCTCCCCAATCCATGTTGCTACCAGGAAGTGGCAGAAGATGGATGGAAGGAGCTTGGATCATTGAAGATGGTAACCTTCAAAGGGATACGAGAACATAAGTCAATTGATCGAGTATCTGTTACAGTGACAGAAAACTGTCTCACAGACTGCCTACGATGAGATCAAATCCTCGCTGCATCCCAGTCTTGCGTGGGCAAGTGCTGACCCTTCTATGCGCTCCTCTACCTGCACAGTCCTGAGAAGACACAGGAGCAGGTGGGGTTGCCTGCCCACCCTGAAAGTGGCAGTGGGGGAGGGCACTCAGGTGCTGGTTTCCATCACCCTGGACGCCTAATTCTGAAGTCATTCAGGATCCCGCCCACATTCCTCCTTCCGCCACACCATAAAGGGCTACAAAGGCTGTCAGGCAGTGGGCAGCACCCGTGGCCTTCCCAGCCCTCCATTGAGCGCTTCCTGCTGCTGGCCTCCTGACAACCCTGTGACTTCTCCTCTCCTCTCAGCCCTAGAGCTCTGGCTGCTTTTCCCAGGAACATGACTATGTTAACAGTGTGCTACTCAGAAGATCAAAGCAGACATACAATGGGAAAGGAAGAGGAAGAGCGGGAGGAGCATTGGATGGGTAGCCGACCTGCACTGTCGATGCAAACTGAGGGCCAATTAAGGCAGCTGGCCACTCTAACACCAGCCATCTATCTACCATGCCACGTCCCAAGAACCGTGCTGGGGAAGAGGTACCTGACTTCTCTGGGTGTCCATTCCCTCATCTATGAAGTGGGCTTATCACAGGGCTGTTGTAGAAGTGGAATGGGGTGGAGGGTGTCAGGTATCTCCCGGGGCGCCTGTCTCAGTTAAGCTTCCTGAAGGAGCCTGCATTGAGCGATGGAAGTCCTACCTGCATCTGCTAATCAGGTGGGCTTCCCAACCCTCTCTGATGCTGAACTATCTCAAAGACAGGTTTAGGAGGCGAAATAAGTTATAGGAAGCGTCGTCTTCAGTTCCTGAATGATGGGACACTCAGATCCTCCACGACACAAGTTTCTTTTGTGGAAGACAAAAGAAGAAGAGAAAGAGGAAGTGATTAAGGAAAAGGAAAAAAAAACCCACAAAACTCTATGCCAAGACTCCACTGGGCAGACCTTGTGGGTGAAGAAGAGTCTGCATAAATTATTTTGACAAGGAAGAGGACCAAGCCCACAGGGAGACAGATGGGAAAGCCTCAGACCCTCCTGCCCTAGCCACCAATCAGGGAAGTGTCCATGCCTCGCTGCACAGTGGTGGAGCCCATCATTCTGTAGAGAGCAGTCAAGGATGCGAGTCCAGGAAACAGATCGCTCCATCCACCCACACATCTGACAACCTACAGCCCACAGAGCAGACAAGCCTGAGCCGAGACTGGGCAGAGCCTGTCAGAGGACCAGGAAGTGGGGCAGCAAACGCCACACCCTGACTTTGGAAAAGGCAGTACCCCAGTCAGTTCAAATACTTGGCCCTGGTTTGTTTCACTGTGACTGCTGAATCTCCTCTGTCTAGCATGGCCGGCTCCAAACCCGTCTGTCCCTCTGTGGTTTCTGGCAGGATGCTGCAAGCTTCTTTGGAACTACACAGGCCTCACCTGGGAGGAATCTGAGAGTGGCCCTCAGAGCTTTTAGGTGAAGGCCTCAGCCTGCTGTTACTGGTTTATTTGTTTTTTTAATTCTAATGAAGATACTCAGGCTTCTTTTATTTTTGCTTGTTGGTTTATTGAGGCAAAAGCTTAGGTAACCGAGGCTAGTTTCTAACTTGCTATCGAGTGGAGAATGACCTTAAACTTCCAATCTGCTTGCCTCTAGCTCCAGTGTGCTAGGATTACAGGGGGGTGTCAGTGTACTTGCTTAGGAAGTCCCGAGGATTAAACTCAGGATTTCATGCACACTAGAAAAACATTCTACCAACTTAGCCACACCCCCAGCCCTGCTGTTACTACTTTCTAACACTTAAGAAATGCCAGTGGCGGGCCAAGTCCAGGGGGGAAGCCGAGGTGGGTTGCTTTGGTGGGTTGGCACGGCAGGGAGATAAGCAGATGCGTGGCATTCCAAAGCTCTGAGGGAACACGCCCCTCCAAGCCGGGGAGCCGCTTTTTCCTGGGTGTTGTCATCTCCAGGGCTGTTCTCAGAACTTCCAACCCAGCACTTGGCGGTAGCATCGACCACAGCCTGCTGACTACTTGGGCATGGCAGCGCACCGTGGCGAACACCAGCACCGCCAGCCACTCCCGAAGGTGCCATGGCTCTTTCATTCCAAGCGCCAAGTCATAAAAGGACAGCTGGAGGCAGGGGGCTGGCCCCGGAGTGTCCTCCCAGGCACGAACTTGGACCAGCTTGTTCCTGCCCAGGGCAAAGCGCAGAGGAGGTTTTGCATTGGCTGGGAAGGGAAAGCCAGAAGGAGGTGCTGCGGGAAGGGCTGGCAGAGCAAGGGGGACAGATTGGGCCCTGAGGATGCGTTATGGGTTTCTCTTGCGTTCTGTCACCCACTCAGCTGCACATGCCATCCCAGCACAGGCTTGTGCTCCCCACTCCTGCCTTGGGTGAGGTGTGGAGATGCAAGGGGCATGTGTCTGGCTTGGGCATGATGGGGGTCCCTGAGTATGGTGCGGTATGGGCCGATGGTTCGGAAAGGAATCAGGCATCAAGTTCTCCTTCTGTGCTGACCAGACCATTACTTCTCCTCTGGGCTCCAGCTTCCTCATCTGTAAACCAAACTTTGAATTTCATAAATGTTCAAAGATTCCACAAACCCCGTGAGGTAGTCACATGAACGATAGTCATGCATGCACCGAGTGTCGGGCAGTGTCCTCTCACATGCACTACAGTGGCCCATATGCAGTTCAGTGCCCCCTGAGTGCAATGCTGGGCTGAGCGCAGCACAGCACCCCCTGGATGCAGCAAGTGACCCCCCACATGCAGCAAAGTGCCCTCCCTCCCCCGAGGCAGTGCTAGCCCCTCTCGGCAGAGGTAAAGACCTAGAGGAGCTAGCGGCCTGAGCTTCCTCGATGTGCAGGACTCGACCTTAGTCACCCCTCCCCCCCAGGCCTTGCAGTGCTCTCTGGGATCACCTCTGATGTCCTCTCCGTTCTCGGGTGCATTCTCGTTCACCTTGCAAATGACTCATGCCAGCCAGGGACAGGGTGCCCGAGAGCAAGAGGCAAGTCAGTGCCCATCCACCCCCTCCAGGTGCCATCATTGGGAGCTGCTGGTTGTCAGCTGTTCCCAGGCGCAGGAGGAGCTCCTTGAGTTACAAAACCAAGAGGACATGGAAATTGAAATCGGAGAAGCCACGGGTGGGGGCCAGAGGGTTCCTGGGGCGCTATGGAAAGATGGCCCTGTCAGAGTGGCCATGCTATTTATTGGTTCTCCTGAGGTGACATATATGGTTATAAAAAGAACTTCCTCCTATTACAAGACACAAGCTTTTTCCTGGCTCCACAAAGGACCCTTCTTCCCTTCCTCCTCCGCGTAATCAAAGGCCATGCTAGGTGCGAGGAGAACCTAACAATTGCGTGTGAGCGTCACATTGCTTCAGGTCCCACAGAACATGAGGCTCAGCAGGGAGAAAAGACCCCACTGAAATGAGGGGATCTTTCTCAGGCCCAGCCAGCCAGCCCAGGCCTAGCAGGCTGTTCGCATGCACTCCCCGCTCAAGGGAGGAATTAGAGGACTGGGTGGGAACACTCTAAGGAGCAAAGAGAACAAACCCCCTCCCAGACTCCAAGCATTCCCATCACCCCACAAACTACCACTCTGGACTCAGAAGGGGAGGGCTTGGGGAGGAGGGTGGTGGCCAATTGAAAATGGTGTCTGTCAGGTGACCTGCTGTTGAGTGCTGGGACACAAATGCCAGGGCAATGGCTGGTTCACAGAATGGGTTTTACCAGGTTGGATCAAGTGGCCGCTTTCCTGGAAACTGGGCTTCTGGTTGCTAGGGCTGATAAGGTAGGGAAATTGCTACCCTGGGCGCTCATGGGAAAACATGTTGACATTGAAGAGGAGCTGGAACGCAGTTGAGAAAAAGCAGAGCGCTCCTGGCTTAGCAGCTGATGCCACACGTCCCCCGGGAGCTCGGATCACCCACACGGGTGCGCAGCGACAGAGCTAAGGCGCGGGCAAGAGGGCCAATGGATCGGACCTTACAGCGCATGCTCCTGAGACCGAAGGATGCTGACGCCCCCAAGAACGCAGCTTTGGGACACTGTTCCACGTACCTCTAGGGATAGGCTTTCACTCTGGAGAGCAGTGGATGAGCCACACCCTGACTGCGAAGGTCAAGGGAACAACACAGTGGGACTGTGGATGGGGCGAGCCTGGCCCAGGAAGCCGCTGGAAGCCCGGCAGGTCCTGGAGTCTCTCTGGAACTATGCATGTGCACGGAGCCCAGAGGGGGGAGGAGCTGCAAACTTCAAAGGCCTCAGAAAATAAAGCCTTTTGGCAGAATCCCAGGATCAGGTGACTTACGCAGAGTTCTGCCTCACAACAGTGTTTTAACAAGGCGCCTTTGTGTTGTAACCCGCTGGACACACACCTTCCTAAAAGATGCAAAGCTTCAGCCATCCCTTGGGATATCCAAACACCCACGCTAATGTGTGTCCTTCACATAACCTGTCATAGGAATTTTTCTGATGTCCCCCCCCCCCCGTAACCTCCACGCCCCCCCCCCCCCGGCCTCCACAGGCAGCCACCAGCTCTCAGTAAACTGTAAGTGGGGCTCAGAGTGGGACGTTCCAGAAGCCTGCAAAGGCGTCACTTTCAGAGCCTCGTTCCTTGGCTGTTCTGAGGATCAGGATGCCGGGCGGCCTCACCCACCCAAAGCATCGCACTTCAGCCCCGGAGTTCAGCAAAAGCAAACATGTCCTTGACTCTGCTATCCATAGATCCTCCCCAGAGAGTGTGCAGAAGGGAATGGGGACAACGGAAGGAGAGAGGACAGAACAGAAAAAGAGAGCAGGAGGCCTCTGAAGTCAGGAGCCCAGTGAGATAAGACAGAAGAGAATCAGACTGTACTTGGGAAAGAATGCAAATTACAAATCGATGGGTTTGCACAATACACCTTCACATATCCATAGTCTTGGTTTACCTTTGTCCCACTGCAGCCATAAGCTAATATCTTCAAATTTATTTTCTTTTATCTGAAGTGGGATAGTTTCCATCTACATCATTGAGGCATTAGGATTATATTTTTAACTGAATTTTATTTTTAAAAATTTCTCATAGGTACATAATGCCTCTTTTCTGCCCAAGATAAGATACATAGATGAGTAATGACAGTCTCAGGGCCCCATTAAAAAGAAACAATTAATCCTTTGCTGCAGTATAAC
The DNA here is from genome assembly GCA_023101885.1 of Typhlomys cinereus. NCBI lineage: Eukaryota > Metazoa > Chordata > Mammalia > Rodentia > Platacanthomyidae > Typhlomys > Typhlomys cinereus. The sequence continues at coordinate 12,035,469 of JALPQD010000010.1, forward strand.
TCTGAATTAGGAAAACATAAATTGAAAAGTTTGAAGGAGAAAGCAATAGGCCATTTAAAGCTGAATCTGGAGATACATGCACCAAGGAGACTGAGGCAGGAGGATTTCAAGTTCAAGGCTTGAAATCCAGCTTAAGCCACATGTCAAGAAATGTCTCAAAAGAAAAAACTATCGTAACAAAAATAGAACAGGCAAAAGCAAGGCTATGTACAGAGATGAATTTACAATGTGAGGTTAACAGAGAAAGAGGAAGAGAGAGAATAACTGCATATATAAATATACATGTACCTTCAAACATATGAGCAATCTATACTATAGAAGCAAACAATAAATAGATAAAGTTAATGACAGCTGTCCTTTTTATGCCAGGAAATTAACAAAAACAAACACTTGTCAATTTTAAAAGATTTTAAATGACAGATCAATGTATTGATACTATTTATTAATAATAATATATGCATATGTCTCTCTCAATAAATAAATAAAATATAAACAAATCATCTTCATATGACTTAGTTCAACATAAAAGCAATTCCCAGAGAACGAAAAGGGGAAGCCCATACATGTTCAACATCAAGGTAATTTTTTGTGCGTGCGTGCGTGCGTGCGTGCGTGCGTGCGTGCGTGCGTGTGTGTGTCGGTGTGTGTTTCTGTGTGTGTGTACCAGTGGAGGTCCAAGGGTAACATTGGGAGTCATCCTGGATTGCTCTACCTCCTTACTACTTTGCTCTGGGGTTTCCCAGACTCTTGCCTTCTAGGGCCAGAATTGCACACTGTCTCCATTTCTGCCCAGTATTTTCACATGGGATTCAAACTCAGGGTCCTTCTGTTTGTGAGGCAGAGGCTTTAACCCCTGAGCCATCTCTCCAGCCCCAGTGTAAGTTTTTAAAGTACTTTTATCCTGAGCCTGGAGGAACTGCCATTACCTGAGTGTTTGGAATGTGGAACCCTTACAGAGGGCTGCCTCAATATTTTTTCTTTCTTGCTCAGTGCTGAGGCATATGGCAAAGATGCCTCCGGACTCACACACACTCCCCCCCTCACCAACATAAGTGGAGCCCTACGGTCTTTCCCAGTGTCACCAAGGTCACAAGGGCCAACCTTACCAACCAACCAACCTACCAACCAGCCAACTTCAGATGCACCCTAAGCCTGAGAAACGCTAGTCACCTAGAAGCTTCCTTTTGCACAAGGAGGAGGTGCTGAGAAGCCTCCCAGGAAAGGGATGAGCAAATATAAAATAAAACATCCCTGTCCTGAGCCTGACACGGCAACACCCAAAAGGCACAGTCTTGTTTTATCAGAATCACATGTGAAGAGCAAGAGGAGGTGACTGATAGGCTGGCTTCAAGGAGAAACCAGTGCACTCTAGCTGAAGCCAACGGCAGGCGACTTTTAAGAAGTGTGGCTTGTCAACTGAGGAATGGAGCCCAGACTCCGCCAAGAGTGGAAGCAGAAGCGGAAGTGGAAGCAGAAGGCTGCAGCACCTCCGTGGGGCGCTTCCGTCTCTCATCTTTGAAGGGTTGATTGATTGCTCTTAGGCAAGCTCACTGTACTTCTTCTCTGCACCACCCTCTGAGCCTCTGTAGCCCTCTACCTGAAGTATGGCAGGATAGTTTGCTTAGTCTTGCCTCCCCCATATTAAAATTTTCACACTATGTCAAGCCTCCATTTGGAACAGGTGATAGAGCAGGTTAGCCAATTTTAAGGGGAGAGAGGATGGAAAAATCAAGTCATCCCAGGCAGGCTCAGGATGGGAAGAAACGCTCATTATTTTCCTGGAATAGGTACGCCAGGACCAGGGGTGTAACTTTCCTTGGCTGTTAGAAAACCTCCGATAAGTCACTTCCCTGCCCAACTGTTTCATTGGTAGGATTCTTGTTGTTTCTTGTTCTTCCTCCTCCTTCTGTTCTCCTCAGTTCTAGGTAAACCTAGAGTTTTACCTGTCCCCAGTGATCTTTTCTTTCTTTTAATTTGGAGAAAGGATCTCTCCGAGTCGTCTCTGCTAGCCTTGACACTATATAGCCCAGACAGGCCTTGAACCTTCAATCCTCTTGCCTCAGCTTTCGGAAGAGCCTGTAGCACAAGAGAGTCATCTCATTACACTGGTCTTGCCGAGACTGTCCAACTGTTTTGTCCCAGCTGAAGAGTGGCCATGTGACCCAGGCTCAACCAATCAGACCACTCCTAAGAGTATAAAGCCCTGTATGCACAAGCTTACTTAGAAAGCCATCAAGGTCACACGGTCCCTGCCGTCCCCCTTAGAGAGAAACTGCAGATGCTACATAGAGCTGCGAAGCAAGCTGGAAGGACAGCTAGAGACGCGGGGGAGGGATCGGCAGCACCGAAGACAGGAATGGGCAGGTACACAGATGGAAAATGACTACAGGCAACGAACGTACATCAAAGGGTAGCTAGAAGAAAGGATCTCAATGGTTTCACAGAAAGAAATGATAAGTACGCTAGGTAACAAATATGCCAATTATCCTGGTTCAACCACTATGAGATGTACGCAAGTCTCCAAACTTTACCCAGTAGCCCGTGCATGTGAACAATTGATCATGAAGCAGAGGGCAGGGAGGGAGAATTATTTATATTTTCTTCTCTCCATCATTTGCTTTAGACACATCTCTGCCGGCATCATCCAGCTTCCCAGAAAAGGAGTCCAGATGCACAGGGGCCTCTGTGAGACCCCTCTTGGTTGGGGTCCCTGAAATCATGCCAAAAAATACAGTGGGGACAGATTATCCATCCGTCCTGTTTCCAGCACCTCTTTATTGAAGTCTCAGGCCATCACGTCTCATGGAGATAGAAAACAGGCCTCGAACTGCCACTTTTCACTCTCCTCATCCTTCGGGGTCCCTGTGACTCCCTCCAGCCCCTTCCGTTTCTCCCTGAAGTCCCACACCCACTTTTTCTTACCTCTGGGACTGATATGGACTAAGAGAACACTCCCCCTGACACACACACACACACACACGCACACACACACACACGCACACACACACATACACACACCACACACTGAGTTCACATGGCAGCCTAGGTACCTAATAATCTAGTAGAATATGAACTCACAAGGGAAATGACATCAGAGGAAAATAAACCGAATAATGGATGCTGGGCAGAGTCACAATAATAAAAGAGGGAGAGGACTAGAGAGATGGGTTAAGACTCTGCCCCCCAAGCAGAAGGTCCCAAGTTCAATTAAAAAAAAAAAAAAAAAGCCAGGCAGAAATGGTGGCAGCTATGCTCCCGGTCCTGGTGGGCAGAGCCCGGGAAAGCCCAGAGCAAAGCAAAAAGTAGGTAGAAGCAATCCAGGATGATTCCTGAAGTCACCCTTGTTTCCCCACAGGGACACACACACACACACACACACACACACACACACACACACACGCACATACTAAACAAATAAACAAATAAATAAAAAGCAGGGAGGACAAAAACTTCAAAGTAAGAGTCCTACTTTCCCTAGCGGGAGACAATTAAAGTGCGTACTTGAAAGCAAACAGACTGGAGTTCAGATCCCTAAGAAAGCTGGATGGGCAGCAACTAACCTGTAATTTCAGCCTCAGAAGGCTGTGTCTAGCACTCCCCATAGCAAGCTGAGGGGTCAGACTCCCAATATCAATCTCCATATGCACACATATGCACCCACATATACACATGTGTTTGCATACATGCAAACAAGCACATGTGCATTCATGCACCTCCCCACAGATATACACAGAAAAATGGGAAAAGACAAACAAAAAAGACAAAAAAATATTTGGTAGCATACAGCAAGCCGCTAGTCATTGGGCACTAAAAATGAAAAGTGGTTAGATGGAATAAAGAGCCAACAGACTGGGGTCTTAGCTCAGTGGTAGAGTACTTGCCTAGCATGTGAGAGGCCCTCTGGTTCCAGCTAGAGAACTACAAGGGAAAAAAGGAAAAAGAAAGAAAGAAAAGATAGAAAGAAAGAAAGAAAGAAAGAAAGAAAGAAAGAAAGAGAGAAAGAGAGAAAGAGAGAAAGAGAGAAAGAGAGAAAGAGAGAAAGAGAGAAAGAGAGAAAGAGAGAGAGAGAGAGAGAGAGAGAGAGAGAGAGGGAGAGAGAGAGAGAGAGGGAGAGAGAGGGAGAGAGGGAGAGAGGGAGAGAGGGAGGAAGGGAAGGAGGGAGGAAGGGAAGGAGGGAGGAAGGGAGGAAGAAGAGAGGGAGGGAGAGAGAGAGAGAGAGAGAAAGAAAAGAAGAGCCCAATGCATTAGTCTTCCTGTAGAAATCAGATGACATAACCCTTCACATCACTAAGAAACGAAAGTTGTCTATACCGTGGCCCAACAATTTGATTCTAGTGTGGAAAACTGTAGATCAGTTTTCCTTGGATGCATTTAGCTGTATGAATCATCTTGTTGGGGCTGGGCGGATGATACCGTGGGTAAGAATGCTTACTGTACAAGCACGAAGACACAAGTTCAAATCTCCAGCACTCAAGTAAAAGCAGTGCATGGCTATAAATACCTCTAACTCCAGATCTGGGAGGAAGGGGTCCCGTGGCTTGCTGGTTACCAGCTTAGCTTCAGGCTCAGAGGGAGACTCTGTCTCAAGGAAATAAGGTGGGCAGTATAGCAGGAAGTGAGGGTAAAAACAAAACAAGCAAACAAACAAAAAATACAGAGAATAATTATACACAGGGGCATAAAAACCTTCTAGCTACTCAGCCAAGTGTCGACACAGCACCACACAGGGACCTTTAGAAACATTTTCATCCAACAATCTTAGAAGCATCTCTGTCGTTTAAGGGCAGTTACATAAGTATTAAATGTACACACATGTGCCAAAGACACTACATGTTTCCCATCCAGACCTATGCAATACAAATCAAGGGCATAAAACAAGCTCATTTAAAGTGGTTATCGTTGGGGAGAAAAGGACAGGGGCTTAAGGGAACAAACAATGAAAATAAATTAAAGAAATAAAATAAGATGGGCTCTGTGGTGACCTAAGAGGGCAAAGTGTCATAAATTGAGGAGACTTAGCCTGATCCCTGCAAATGTCTGCGCTTGAAAACCTAAGTCCAGGTTTATTCACTCAATAGCAGTACTCTGGGGAAATGATTGCTCTCTACAGGTTGCCCAAGTTTCTGTTCCTCCCAAGTCCTGACTTTTCCTGGTCCCTTCAGTTTCAGATCTGACTCCTTCCCAATAAATGCCTTCTGACCCTAGGAGATCAAGCCGGCTACTGGTTCCTGCCAGTATGTCTTCATGAATACATTCCGGCTACTGGTTCCTGCCAGTATGTCTTCATGAATACATCCCTGGGGGACATGGGAGTCTTTTGATAAACAGACTACTGGGTAAAAAAGTGAAGTGTCCGTTGGTTTCCCCACCGTGTGTGGGGACCACTCTGTCTCTGGGGACACGGCTGCTGCTTGACCTTGAACAAGGAGAAAATCCAGGTCATGGTTCAGAGCGGTCTCAGCACAGTGCCTGGCATGCAGTTACAGGTCAAGCAACACCCTTTTAATTAATAACCTCATGCATAAAAAAACAAATCCATATGTTGTGATAGCTGTTATCATCAATTTGCTTTCTGACAGAATCCCAGCCTTGCCTACTGGAGGTTTCTGGGTAGTAGTCATGGTAAACAAAGGAGAGGTGTTTTTTGGTGAATTTCTCAGTTGGACCATCTTACCATGGGGTTAGCCCAGAGCCAGCTTCATTGTGATTCTGCCGTACCGCTGTGACACACCCCAAAGATCTCTGCGCTCACTTTAAAGCTGATATGGGTTGGATCTTAAATATCACCCAAAGGCGCATATTCCTCTTAAAGGAACCTTTAAGAGTTGGGTCTTGTGGAAGGCTATAGTAGCTACTTTTCTTATTACTGTGACCCAATACCTGACAAGAAGTGCCTTCGAGGAGAAAGGATGCGTTTGGACTCACGGTTTGGAAAAGTTCAGTCTGTCACAGTGGTGAAGGCAGGCTGGTGCCCACGGCTCAGGAGCAGGCAGCTGAGGGCCCACATAACTCCATAGCCAGGGCACACTTTCATTAGCTGGTCATCCTCCTGAAGACTCTAGACATCCCAAAACAGAGCCACTGGCTGAGAACCAACTGTTTAAGCCCAGGAGCCTATGGGAGACATTTCCACTTCCAAACTATACAGAGGTATGTGATAGTTAATCCTGGGTGTCCACTTGACACCCCTGGCATGAACTAAGTCAGCCGAGAACACACCTGCCAGGATCAGTAGAGACCACCTGAAGAGATTATTTGAATAATACAGAGATCAACCCTAGATTCCATTGGAACCTCCATAGATCTCATTGGAACCTCCATAGATCTCATTGGAACCTGTCAATGTTGTGCCAGATAAAAGGAACCACGGAACAGAAGAAGAAGGACTCTTCAGGGGTCTTCCAGCCTTCAGTTGTCCCCCACTAGCCTACTGGATATCTGCTGTGACTTCGCCTGCCTACAGCTTCGGCCACCAGCCATGTCACCACTGCCATGAAAGACTGTATCTCCCCTCTGAAACTGTAAGTCGAATAGATCTCCCTTTCTCCCTTATAACTTGTTGACTTTGGGTGCTCTCTCATAGCAATAGTAAGAGTCTTCAGGTGATTATGGGCACGACCCCCATCTCAGAACCTCCACCCCCTCCTCTCTCCTTTGCTTCTTCATGGTTTTGCTCCGACACATGCTTCTGTCACAGTTTACAGCCTCCTCAACAGAAAGTCCAAGATACGAGGTCAGAGCTCCTATCTCTTGAATTCTCCTTTCAGAAGACTACTCTTTGGGGGGCAGCCCAGCACCACTCCAGTCCCAAATACCCCTTAATCCATTCTCAAACAACCCCTAAAACTACTTGGCACATAGGGATACTCTGAGCTCCATCTCTGTTTCCTGGTTTACAGTCCAATCCCACCCCCTCTTAAGAAGTTTCCTGACTTTCTTAATTGCTCTTTGTACTTTCTGAGTTCATTTTTTTCATCATTCCCAACCCACACTCATCATCTTTCCCACGGTGGCCACCCCCAGCCTGATCCGCACACCCCCTTTGCTGTCTGCACCTCCTTTCTTAGTAAGTCTCCAGTGCTTCTAGGGAGTGAAGAGAGCCGTTTTTATTTTCTGGCTTCCTGACGCCTGGGGACAAACATTGGCCGAGAACATTCTGATAAGGGGGCCACGTTCTGATAGCAGCTCTGTGGCCACCTGAGTTAGAGGAGAGGCAGAAACTTCTTTATAGAATCAGCACGGCTCAGTTTTGAATTCCTACTTGGCCTATCACCTTGCCACACACCCTTTTTGCCATAGACAGGAACCCCAAACTCCACGTACCTCCCGGGGGGGCTCAGAGAACAATCACAAGTTGTTACTAGTCAATGGCGTCCTTTTTATTTGATATTACCATTCCAGGAAAAACCAGTTATTCTATCGCAGACAGCCTCTTACAAGCAATTAAAGCTAGGAGGGAGTGAAGGAGAAGACAGATAAGGAAGAACTTCGACACCAGGAGGGGAAAAAGGGAAAAGATTAAATTTGTACCCAGTTTAAAATTTCATTTACCTTTCGGCAAAATGAAATTGGATACATTCCAAAAGTTACGAAAAGGTCCGCCCCAGATCACATGGTCTACAGTGAGAAAGGCCTTCAGTAAATATTTCAAAACATGCAGTCCGTAAAATACGAATCTGATCAGTGATATTACTCCAGCATATCCAGCTGTCGGTCATGGGAAACCCCAGCTATTTGCCATGAAAAGGGACAATGGTCAGTCTTGAAAAGGGACCTTGTTACCATTAGCAGAACATTCCGTTTATCCTCTAGGAGATACTTTGCATGCTATTTGGCTTCTTTTTCTTTTCAGGTGTGTGTGTGTGTGTGTGTGTGTGTGTGTGTGTGTGCAGGCATGTGTACAGGAGGGCATTTGAGTGTGTATGCTTATCAAAGCCCAAGGGTGACATTGCGAATCATCTTAGATTCCTCTACCTCCTTGCTTTGCTCTTGGGTTTTTCCCAGGCTCTGCCTTCCAGGGTTGGAATTACAGGTCTCAGCTATATCCACCTGGCATTATTTTCATGGGATGGCGATATCCAAATTCAGGTCCTTCTGCTTACAAGGCAAAGGCTTTAACCCCTGAGCCATCGCCTCATTCCTTCTTTCTAAGTGTGTCTTTAATAAGTCAGGAAAGTTTAAGCTGAGTCCGAAAGACACCAGACACGGAGGCGAGTTTGTGGTTGCTTCTGAACTATTTTCTGTCTTCATTTTTTTTTTTTTTCAGTGACCAGCTACTGAGATATCAAGGTAGTCACAGGGGAAAGAGATGCAAACTGCAAAGCAGTGACTGCAGAAGCAACTAAGGAATTACAACAGATCACCCACTGGGTCCAATTTGCTGACCTAGTGAACCCTTGTATCAATGGCCTCTCCCTATGGCCTGGTACAGCCATCTGCTTCCATCATTGCCTAATACCAGCTGAGAAACCCATGTATGGAGAGCAGAGAAGAGTAAGTCCTGTCTCTAGAACTTTCAGTGCTGTGTGACTCTTCCAGGGGAGATGGGAACAAATGTCTGCTCACTCCAGATAGGGCGTCTGTGACAGGACGAAGAAATGGTCCCGCCGAGTCTTACTGGGGTTAATTACAGGGCTGAAAAGCAGATGCATCAACGAAAACTCACCACGTCATTAGTGACAATTCACGAAAGCTGTGTCCCTAGAGCTCGCTGCGCAGCTCGCAGGCAGCTCAGTCTCCTGTCGCCCTGCAATTCTTTACTGCCCATGTAACTTGGGGTGGGACCTTGGAATCTTGTAAGTTCTGTGAACTCTCTAAGCCTTAGGAGACTCCCTCGAAAAAAATAGCTGCATAGCATGCTCTTCCTACATAATGTTTGCTCATAAAATGAGCATTCAAAATCCAAGTGATGGGCCAAGGAGATGACCCAATGGGGAAAAAAGTGCTTGGCCCGCCAGCCCGATGATCTGAGTTCAAATCCTGATACCTGCATAAAAAGCCAGCTATGCAGTATGCCCCTGTAATTCCAGCACTTCCATGAGGTGGGCAGCTGAGATGAGAGAATCGACCAGCTACCCTGGAACACAAAGTGCAGGGACAAAAAGAAAGACCCTTCCTCAAACAAGATGTAAGGAAGAACTCACTCCTGTCACACACACACACACACACACACACACACACACACACACAGTGCTAAAACTAATCCCAGTGGTATCTCTGTCTCAGCTTGTACCTACCCTGAATGCATACGTTTGCCCTCTAATCCTCTTCCTCTTAACTCCTTAGTTTGTCTCCCCTCTGATTCTTTCTTTTTCATGGTGACAAGAACGCAGAGAGCTGGACTGGAGTCTCAATCTTGCTCTATCTTAGAGACCCTCCCAGCCCTTCCACAAGCAACACCACAGCGTGTAATAGAATCGTGAGCAGACAAGCCAGGCACAGACATCTGATCCTACAGAGACACAGCCCTGAGCCTGACTGAGCTTAGGAAAGTAGCTTAGGAAAAGCAATCGATTTGCCCCTTGCCTTGCTTGCTTCGTATCTACAAAGAACCTATGAACTGTATAAATCATTTAACGTAGCTGATTTTATATTCCAGGTTTTTTTTAACCTTTTTGTTATTTATAAATGACAACCCTGTATCTCTCTCTCTCTCTCTCTCTCTCTCTCACACACACACACACACACACACACACACACACACACGCTTGAACACATAGCACAAAAATAGAAGTTTCACAAAATAATACTTTTCATGAAGCACCATGTTATTTTGTATTTTATTCTATTTCATCTCTTCTAAGGCTGGCCGCAAGCCTCGACATTGATTTCACAACCCACTGAAGGAGGCTGCGGCCCTTGGCTTTCAATTACCCCGTTACGCTGTGGACTGAAGATTGGTGGGCTCGCCCCAAGCTCTCCAGGCTGGAAGCCTGGGAGCAGCACCTCCACAGCTCGCATGCCAACTCTTCCAGCTTAGCTGTTGCCAACCTGGGGATGCCCTCTGCAACAGGAAAACCAAAGGAAGGTGCAATTTGCCCTTCTGCCTACAGGAGCTACAGCCATGCTCGGGCATTCAAAGGTTAAAAAAACGGCCAGGAACCCAGGCTCCGTTGCCCTGCAGCCCAGCTCAGGGCATCATTTCTTGATTCTGGGTGAAGGTAGGAACATTCTGGCTCTCACGGCCACACGGGCGAACCACAAGGCAGGGACATTCTCTCCTCCCTATTTGGCCAATAACTTTTAAGCACCTAACACTCTGTATCAAATGCCTTTTTGCTTCATATACTTGGCTTCCGACATCCCGAAGGAAACTCACTTGATATAAAATAGAGCCTAGAAATTCTCATCTTAGTTTTTACAGAAACCTGGACTCAGAGAGATCAGTAACGCCCTACAAGGGCACCATAGTAAGTGCCAAGTTTAAAACTCAGTCCAAGTTTGTCAATGTCAAATATACTTGTCTTTTAACAAGCCTGTGTTAAAGGTACGATACCTTTTGCTTATACAAGGTTATACTTTCATGTCCAAATTATAGTAAAGTAAAATTGCCTCAAGTTTTCCTGCTCTTTACCAAATTTAATTTCATTCCTTTGTGCTCTAACCTCTCTGAATTGTTGTTCTTAAAAATCCTTGAATTTGGTTAAAGGATATGATTATTTTCTTGCTGCTTGTATATATATCTTTCTTTCCATATTGAGATCTAAATATATAGGAAGCAGAAATTCTATTTTAGCTTTTTGAGTGGTCCTCTATTGTATTTCTTAAAGTTTTTTTTTTTTTTTTTTTTTTTGGTGCCTATTATCTGTTTGTTTTAAGACAGGGTGATAATGTTATATAGCACAGACCTGGCCTCCAATTTGGGGTTCTCCTGCTCACTTTCCAAAAAATAGGATGCCAACATACTCAGCTATATTTCCTTTCTTTGACAAGCAAATATTGAGTAGACAATGTATGCAATCACTCCATTAGTACATATTACTCAGTTGCCATACTGACAAATTTTATAGGCTACTTAAAAACATTTTCTTTTTGCATTTATGAGAAAGAGAAAGACACAGAGAAAAGCCATGCATATGCATGCCGTGGTTCATGGACGGAGGCTGAAAACGGCTTAGGAGGTTAGTTCTTTCCTTCTGCCATGTGGCTTCTAGGGATTAAATTTAGGTCACCAGGTTTGCAAGCAGGGGCATTCCACACTGAGCTATCTCTTCAGCCCTAGATTATCATTGAAAGAAAGAAAGAAAGAAAGAAAGAAAGAAAGAAAGGAAGGAAGGAAGGAAGGAAGGAAGGAAGGAAGGAAGGAAGGAAGGAAGGAAGGAAGGAAGGAAAGCTTTCCTGATCTTCTTGTGAGAAAATTTAAGTAAAGGTAATTTTTTTATTTAAAGGATAAAATTCAAAGGGCCTTCTCTCAAAATGCAAGCAGGATCCAGAAACAACAGGACATGGAAGACAAGTCCATATAACTCTGCAGGCAAAGAGGGAAAATGATCCCTTCTAAAGTGTGAAGGTCTATACCAAGTCCTGTATTTATTTTTGCCTCCATATATTTTATCACTTTTACACAGTGGATACTTTATAAAGGAAATTCAAGTTCTTTGTGAAATGAGACATGGCTTAACGATGTAAGAATTTCCCTTATACCCCATGTGTATACATGCTAAGGTCTAGAAAATGATTTCTGCCCCTTGGGGTTCAGTTCTGACCAGCCCCTAACTTCCAGGTCAATGCCAGGATTTGGCAGCAATCTTACCTAGGAACCAGGAAATGCCTGTTGCAGGTTCCTGCCAGGACATGCATTGGAAGCTTGCTTGGGGCCAGGCAGGTAACTGTATGATGCTAACGTGGGGAGAACCTTCAGGTTACACATTTGAATCAACAGAAATACCTTCGTCCCTCGATCGCAGCCACTTTATCCGCCATCCTGAAAGCTGAATAACAGCAAAGCACGTGTCAGAATGAGACAGAGCTGGGCTCGGCTCCCCATTCTAACAGCTCAGGGTGACCTTGTGCAGCATCTCAGCTAATTCGGGTTTCTCCCAAACTATAAAGCAGAAACCATCAGCCTACATAGCAGAGGTGTGGTCAGAATGAGTAGCAGCACTCGGTCAGCAGCTGTAGCAGTGGCTTCAGTATGTCTGCAGCCTGCCTGTCCTTAATCACGTGCCGGCCTCCAATTGCACTGGTTGCTTCTTCCCTCCCCAAGAACCATGGTTCTTGACCTACAAGTCAAGAAAGTACAGTCAGCGTAAGGAAGTGGAAGGACGTGAAGAAGGAGAAGTGAGGACTCGGGGAAGGGACAGAGGAAAGGACAAGAGCAAGTTTCAGCGAAGGAACAAGAAAGCTGGGGATGAGTGGAGGAGGGACGAGGTGGGCAGGAAGATGGAGGGGGGCAGGAAGCACATCCCCAGAACCCGGTGCCTGGCTCAGAGGCAGACTGTGTGGAGAAACAGGGTGGAGGAACAACTGAGGAAGACACCGGATGTCAACGCTGGGCCTCCATCAGCACCCCCACACATGGGTACGCATGAACACGTACCATAGACCACAATGAGAGAAGAAAAAGAAGGAAGGAAGGAAGAAAGAAATGAAAAGAGAAGGGAAGAAGAAAAAGAAAAGGAAGCAGGAAGGAAGGGAAGGGTGGGGAAGGGAAGGAAAAAAGGGAGGGAAAGGAAGAAGGGAAGGGAAGAAGAGGGGAGGGGAAAGGAGGGGAGGGGAGGGGAAGAGGGGAGGGGAGGGGAGGGAAGAACAGGAGGGAAGGGTAGAGGAGGGAAGGAGAGGGGAGGGGAGGGGAGGGACGGGACCCAAGGAGAGAGGTTCAGCAGTGAGCAGGAGGAGGGTTGCAGCCTTCAGCCGGGAGGCGTCTTTCCTCCCAGCTGAAGCCATCTAGGTGCCCTGTTCCTCAAGCTGCTCTCCAGCTCCAGCGGCCCTGGGTCTGGAAACGCCGCAAGCACCGGCGTGCATAGGGTCCATCTAATCCCCAGCCCTGGGGCTGTGCGCCTGCCGCATATGTGCACCTGTGCCAGCTGCCAGGTGCTGGGGCAGACACGCGACAGATCCCAGGTGGCCAGGAGCCAGCAGACAGGGGAGCAACACCCCTTCCCTCCCCAGACCCCAGATCCCAGCTAGGGGCAGAGAAAAGGTTTTTTCCCCACCCCATATAAGCACCGGTGTCCAAATTCTTTCTGATTCTGGCCTTTGCACATAGCTTTTTCCCTAAACTTTTCCCCTGGGAGCCAGCTTTGCCAGGCCGTGCATGCCTCCAGTCCTTTCAATGGAAAGGTGAGAGAGAGGGAGAGAAGGGAGGAAAGGAAGGAGAGCTGAAAAAGAGGGAAAGGGAGAGGAGGGGACAGAAGGGGATGAAGAAAGAAGGAAGGTGCAATCAGATGAATATGATCTTCACATGTAGATGTTTTGTTTTGTTTTTAAAGTGTCTTTTTTTTTTTTCTTCCTTTGGAAATATCCTAGCTTAAAGCAGGAGTTCGTTTAATCCCCGAGAATCATCAGGGAAGCTGAGTTAGCCTTGCCAGAAGGACCGTCATGTCTGGAAAGCACAGAAGGAATTAGGAGAAACCACAGCTTTGCCCAACTCACGCTGTAGCATAAAACATGTCAGCACTTGGGTAAAGACAGGTGGGAGAAAGAAAAGCCTTCGCAACCAACTCATCCATTCCTGGTGGTCGGCCTGGATTTGTCTTGTCACCCAGTCTGCTAGCCTTAGAGGACTCTTCTCATCCTCCTGGAACCCCACCCCAAACCCCAGTCTCCACCCATCATGCCAGACAGTTCCACAAAATGATAGGCCTCACCGTCAACCACCCCTTGAATTTAGAGAGAAAATGTGTTGAGAGGGAGGGGGAGAAAACAGCAGCGCAGATACGCATGTACTGTGGATACGAAACAGACTCACAAGGACAGACTGCAGGGAGAGGCCAGAAAGCCCACTGGCCACGCGTCCCACTCGGGAGTTCCTTTGCATCTCAGTTTGGCTGCTACGAAGACTCCAGAAAGGCTGAGGGCTAAAATGTCCCCAGTATTACAGGATGGGATCACATGGGATGAGATGTCGTGGGATGGGAGAGTGTGAGGGTCCATTTCAATTGTCACCTTGACGAGATAGATCTAGAATCCCCAGGGAGAGGAACTTCTAGGCAAGAAGGAACTTCTAATCTTGGTTACATTCATTGAAGCCTGGAGACTGGCCCAGCGTGGCTGGCACCACGGACTGACTGAGATCCCAAGTTGTATAAATGGAGAAAGGGAACTCAGCAGCCACGTGCGCTTACACGTTGCTCGCTGCTTCTTGACTGTGCTGATCGCGTGACCACCGACTTGAAGCTCCTGTCCCTTTGGCTTGCCTGCCATGGTGGACCGTACCTCGGAACTGCGAGGTTGCTTTTGTCAGGGTATTTTATCACAGCAAAGACAGTAAGACAGATGGGATGGGTGGGCTGGTGGGGTGTGCTGAGGTCTGGGAAGGAGTCAGTGCAGAGAGCCAACTAGTGGGAAGCTGGACAGTTTTCCCATATTCCCACCTCTCCTTCCAACTAATCAGATGCCTGGCAGTGTCCTTGGGACAGATGACAAAAGTATCAGAAGCCAGAGCAGTTCTTGGCTGCATGGAAGCCGCTTCCAACAGGATGACGATGAGACAGAGCTCTGGTAACTCAGGTAACTGCACCCAGACACGGGCCAGTCATTCCGGAAGCGTCAATGTGCACTTCCGGAAGGCTGCACCAGAGCCTCCTTGGTGAATTCACCACACTGCAGATGCAGTGGAGCGCATTCCAGCCAGATGCCTGTGACCCCAGCACTCTGCAGGATGAGGTCTGAGCATCATGAGTTAGTTCGAGGCCAGCCAGGGTCACACCTTGTCTCAAAGGGGGAAAGATCTGTTATGGAAGGTTGGAGGACTCAGGGGAGGTTTCCCAGAATTACTACTGAGTTCTTGGGGCAGTTTTATATTCTGCAGCTTCCCAGAGATAAATCACACCCCCATCTTGCCCCCCCATCTGAAGGGTTGCAGTGTGTCTGAATGTTACTGGTAAATTCACAACCAAAGAGTTTAGGTGAACAAGAGGTTTTTATTCTGACTTATGGTTGTCCAGTTACAGTTCTTAGTCCAGCTTGACAGGGGTTCATATCAACACCAGGAGCCTCAGGACACTGGCCACCCCATTTCCACAGGGATTGCTGAGAGAGGGACAAACCTCACTTGCCAGACAGCACGACTGCCCAGGTATGCTGAAGAATGTCAAGGTCTGCATCCTCCCACCTCCAGGCAATTCCCTACAGACTTGCTTATGTGTTTGCCTTAACAACTAACTCTTCACAAATGTACCCAGAGCTCAGATTGTCAAGTTGACGCCTATATCTCTAACTACCACAGAAGAGTTGGGGAACGTTCCTGTGTGTGCACATACTAACAGTGTCTTTCTGGCATGCCTGTCCATCAATCTTCACAACGCTACTTCCGTTGAGTAAGACTGGAGTTGACATTTGGTCATGACCGTACAGGTTGGTAAGTCGGAGTGCAGGTCCCCCGGTGGTGTGGTATTACAGGTCTGGTCCACAGTACGGCAGTGTAGGAGGCGATGGGACTTGTAACAGGTGGAAAGTGGCACAAGATAATTATATCATTAGGAATGCTAGCTTTGGAAAAAGTTGATGCAGTTCTCCTGGGACCCTAGTTAATTACCAATAGTGGGGGATGTTAAGAGAAGGAAAAGGAAGAGGGAAGAGGAAGAAGAGAAGGAGAAGCAAGAAGAAGGAAGAGGAGGAGGAAAAGAACACATCTGTCAGTGATTTCTTCCAGGCACATCAAAAGTGGAAAGAGGAGAAAGAAGAGGAAGAGGAGGAGGAAGAGAGCACATCTATTACAGCCACTGATCTCTTCTAAACCCATCATTACCAACCTTAGTCCATAGCTTACATTAGGACCCACTCTTGGTGTTGGACACTCCGTGGGATTGGGCAAGCACCGTGCCTATTGAATATACCAAGTAACTTCCAAGCCTTAGGAAAATCCTGTGCTCCTTCATTCATTCCCTCCTCCCTTTGTCCCTGGCAATCTGGCAACCACTAATCTTTTTCATCTCTTCTAGACTAATCATCATCTATTTGAGATCATTTGATATGGAACCTTTTCGGACTGACTTCTATCAGTAATACTCATTTTAGATTTTTCCTAGCTGGGGAGATGGTTCCAAAGTGCTTGCCATTCAAGCAAAAGGGCCAGAGTTTGGATTCCCAGATCCCCATATAAGATGCCCAGCAAGTGCGGCAGCCTGTCTGTAATTCCAGCCTCAGAAGGTGGAAACTGGGAATTCTCAGAGTAAGCTGGCTAGCCAAACTATCCCTTCTTCGAGTTCTGACTTTGACTAGGGATGCTGTCTCAAAAGAATATGGCGGAAGAACAATGGAGGATGATTCTTGACATTAACACCTGGCCTCTACATACATGCACCCATACATGTGCCTCCTCACATGCACACACACACACACCCCTCCCCCCCACGGACCCCTCCCCACACACAGACCCCTCCCCACACACATGCATTCACACTTACACACACATAAGCATACCCACACACATGCACACACATACCCTACCCCACACATCCAATGGGGGAATAAAAGAATTTCCCACTTCATATTGCATCTGGATTGTTTTTTGATCGGCCACGAGAGGGGTGAGCATCTCTAATCTGTTGCTTCACTGACTTTCTTCCTCAGTGTAATCTAGGCTCCCCTTTTCCCCCAATCTGATAGCATTCCAGAAAAGACCTTCTTGACCTCCCCCAGATACCACTGCGGTCCCAGACCCAACTCCTTTCTGGTTTTGTTCTTAGCATGTTCTATCACACCTTCCTTCGCATCCATTTACCTTGCCGGAGGCCCATTTCCCTGGGGAGAGGGACCATCGCCATACTTCTCTGTACCCTGGTATAGTGTCAACCCACACGAGCACTCAGTAAACACTGAGTGTGTAAAACAAGGGACCCTGGCACACAAACCATCTGTGCAAGATGCGTGTCCAGTCTCATGCCTGGCATGTCCCTTGGGTGGGAAAAGCGAGACGTGTGGTCACAGCAGCAACTCCCAGTTCTTCGCCTGCTCCTAGTACATGCTCGCCAAGTGACTGCGATTTCCGCATTTGGAAGTCTACATAGTAATGAGTCATGTAACTTAAAGATACGATATTTAATGGCCTTCCCCACCCTTCTGAAGTCACTTAGGCTTGGCAACTGCTCTGTGTTTTACTGTGTTGGAAGGCTGGGACTTTTCAAGGACTTTTCAAGGTTAAGAAGATGCATCCCATGGGCTCCGACTCTCCTTCTGGACCACATTGCAAGGTATCAGGCTGCTGCCTCCTCATTCTGATGGCCTCAAACCCTCATCAAAAGCCAAAGTGGGTCTCTGCTTGGGCCTCTCCTCCCAAGGGCAGATGTCCCAGGAAGAATGCTCCCCTAGATGCGAGGAGCATTGTGGGGGGAAGGAGAATCAGGGACGCAGAGAGCTGCAGACACCTATGTATGTGTGAGTATGTGAGAGAAGGGGGGGTGTCTGCAGGTGCACACGGAGCTGCAGTATGAGCAAAAGAAACAAGGCCATTTCCATCTATCCTCTGAGCTTGGGCCCAACCCTCACATCTTTTTGTGCCTACCTTGTTAAGTCAGGCCACCTCCTCCATGGTAACTCCACAGCCCGAGGTTACAATGGAAAGTAAACACATATGGAAAGGGTCTTCTTTTCCTTTCCCTAATACTTTTATTTTTTACTAAAAATAGAACCCCAATATACTGTCTTAGAAATCACAGTCATCTTCCCTCCTCCATAAAGATCAGACCTTTTGTGGGCTCTTGATACAAATGCCTATTCCTTTGGTACTTGAAATTCAGTGTTTCGCCCCACCCTCAACCTCAAGCAAACCTGAAATCTATATGCCTGTACTCTTCTATCCTGTGGTTTTATTTTGTAACCCATAGCTTGGATTCCTAGAAGCTGGATTAGTGGTTCAATGAAAGGCTATAAACATCATTCATTTTACAGATTTTCCAAACGACTTTGGCAAACACTGCTGAGTGGATACTACGCTGTCTCACCCACTCCTGGCCCTGGGTGCCAGGGGTTGTTTTAGATTCTTAAAATTAGATTGGTAAAATCTGATGTCTGGTTAATTTCATTCCTGTTCCCCTGGCTGTGTAAGGGCCAGCATCGTGTCACAACTCCTGGCCATTGCTACTTCCTCTTCAATAAATGGCCTAGTTTTATTAGCATACTAGCTTTCTCCTATCAAATAATAAGTTTTAACTCTGTGATTGTATTTTTCTCCCCTTTTTCCTTGCCATTTTTCAACTTTGTTTAAAGTATATTTCTTGCAATATTCTTCGATAATCAAGCATGTTTTTTTAATAACGTTTTCTGTTTCCTGTCTTATTTAAAAAGGAATCTCTGTCCATCCTGAATTTTACTGTATTTTTTATTACCGTGTGCTTCTTCTGCCTTTACTTTGAGGTGGAGCTGATGACACCAGTTCAGAAAACAAGGGAGCTCCTAGAATCAAAGTCCCTGGAGTCAGTTCTCCTAGGTCTTTTCTTCCACTTTAAAGGTCCTGTCTTCCAACAGTCTCCTCTGGAAATGTTGCAGTGGTAACACGGTCCTATCAGCAAGCTGGGCTGGAGCTTATGAGTGTTTCCCAAGGACAGACATCTTGAAAGAGAACAAAACAGCAAGAGGTGAGGAAGGAGGGAGGAGGGAAGGAGGAGGAGGAGGAGGGAGGGAGGGGAGGAGGAGGGAGGGGGAGTGAGGAGGGAGGAGGGGGAGGAGGGAGGAGGGAGGAGGGAGGAGGGAGGAGGAGGGAGGAGGGAGGGAGGAGGGAGGAGGGAGGAGGGAGGAGGGAGGAGGGAGGGGGGAGGAGGAGGGAGGGGAGGAGGGAGGAGGGAGGAGGGAGGAGGGAGGAGGGAGGAGGGAAGCTGAAGCAGAAGTCCATGCACTCATGTGTTCATCTGAACAGCAAAGAATGGAACTCCTCTGCGTAAGTCGCGGCAGCAGGGCCTGAGGAATGCCAAGGTATCAGGACAGCATGCTCCCTGACACCCAAGACTGACAACTTTCAGAGGTGGAGCAAATACTCAGAAACACTACAGTGCACAGAAGACACTCAGGGGCAGAGAAGGAAGGAAGTCAGGAAAGGCATCCAAAGGCGGGGGCGGGAATGAGGTTACCTTGAGGTTCAGTCTTTGTTGAGATACAGCCACGGGCAGAAGAGGAGAGACTTCTGAGGGAAACGTTGTGAGGACAGGGACAGAGAAGACAAGTCTGAGGGTGAATGGCTTTCCACACTGACCTGTGGAAACGCTTGCTATGGACTGCAAGAGAGACACTGGAGAGATTCTCAGGTCCAGAAGCACAAGTGGTGGAACAGCCTGGGCTTGTGGTTCTCCAGGCAGTGGAGACCCAGGATCAATGGACCTGTATCACCCCGTGCTGCGCTCCAGCCGAGTTCACAAATTCCAGGGGATCCTCTTAAAAACAGATGCTTGTTTAGGGCTTCACCCAGCCTCTTGGATCCAAACATCCAGTAAATTTGATGATCTGCCACATAGATACTTCTCAAATCTGTCCCTAGAGATCGCATTGGCATACCTGTAGGAATTGTGACCTGCTCCAGTCTGGCTTCTCATGAAAACACTGCAAGTCAGTGGCAGAGAGCTCTACTTTGGCAGTTTCCCTTCTCACTATCCCAGGAACTTCCATAGAATACCCAAGCTCCCAGGGTGGCCCATTTACTTTGAGTGAAGTTACCTGACAACAAATTGAGCTACAGGTAGCCTGAGCCTCAGCCAATCAGCAGCTCCTCAGTCACAGGCCATGATTGGATCCAGGAAAAGCTCTTAATGTGGTGGGAGAGGATGCGATGTAATGAGCCTTTTAATGCTCTCTTTTAAACAAGAGAAAGAGAGAGAGACAGAGAGAGAAAAACAGAAGGGGGAGAGAGAGACAGAGACAAAGGGAGACAGAGAGAGAAAGACAGAAGGGGAGAGAGAGAGACAGAGATAAAGGGAGATAGAGAGAGAGAAAGACAGAGGGAGAGGAAGAGAGAGAGAGAGATTTTTTTCTGCTTTGAGTCTGGATAGTCCTCATCTTCTTCCAAAAAGAAGTGCCAGCTATGTACAAAGCAGACACACTCTGCTGCGATAGGGTTGATCCATTCTTTCAGACTTGAACAGTCACGTAAGCCACGCCCACTGGTGTTCTGCCTGCTCGCTCGCACCAGCCAGCAAATTCGCTCTTTCAATTAACCCAGTTAGATGAGATCTCCTGTCAGTAATTATCACTGATTCTGCTTACGAAGTCCTTCTCAGACCGCAGCTCCATATAGCACACAGCAGGCAAGAACCTTTAGTCTTTTTCACAAGGAAAAGGAGAACTACACACAGCAGTTTACTCTGGGAAATTAGGAGATTTCTGTAAGTGGCAAGGAAAGTGTTTTCTTGGGTCAACCAAAGAAACACCATTCTGATAAAGTGATAAACCTACCTCTTTTCTTCAGCTGCATTGCCGTCTGTTTAGGTGGTTCACTATGCTTCGGTGGCCTGCTGTGAGGGAAGAGTCCCTCATGCATGTAAGTCCATCACTCAGAAGACTGAGACAGGAAGATGGAAAATTCAAGGCCAAGCCTAACTATGGAGCCATGCTGTCTCTATTTTTTTTAATATTATGTAATTTTAAAAAGCCCGCCCCCAATTGGCAAGAATTATGTTGGAGTTGGGATTCCTGATGCCTCCAAGCAGATAGGAAAAGTGGGGTTTGTTAAAAATAGTGTTCTGGAGACGAAATGCAGTTCAGCCAGTCTAGGGATCGTCTTGCAAACGGGAAGCCCTGGGTTGGATCCTCAGCACTGTGTAAACTGGGCAAGATGCTGAATGCCTGAAATCGCAGCGCAGAGGATATCTAGGCCAGAGAGTCAAAAGTTCAAGGTCACCCTCTGCCACACAGGGCATTTGAAATCAGCCTGAGATATAAGAGACCTTGTCTTTAAAAAAAAATCACAAATACCACTCTAAGGGAATTAGCAATAGGAATGTGTGTTAGCAGAGGTTCGAAAGGTGCTGTGTAAAGGGGAAATAGGATTGTCTGTGTATTTAGTAGAGGGGGCAAATATTTATAATAAAGTAAATCTGCAGTGACTCTCCAAATAAGTGTAAAGCAGGAGGTCCAAAATATTTTTTAAAAGTTAGATCTTAACAATTAGTTTTGTGTCTGGGGGAAGGAAGGGAATCTTCTTCTGGCCCCAGCAGCCATTTCTCCCTGCTTCTCAGACAACTGTTTATGGCATTCTGTTTTTCTCTGCCACCATGATTTAGGGTAAAATGAGGTCAGTTTGGGGTGATGCTCTGGTGGATCATGCTCATATGTTCTCTCTTGCTATAAAATGAGGAAGGATATTGGTCTGACACTTATCCAGCTTCCAGGGTACCCCTTCCACCTACGCCTCTTCACAACTCAACTAAGAATATGTATAGGCTTAGTACTGCAAGATTCTGTGCTACCAGAATTGGTGAACTGGCTATCGTCCAGGTGATAATTCTAGAATCATGTGCTAAGGTTCTTTTTCTTGGGGTCACTTCTGAGATGGGCGTAGCAAGTAGTCATTGCGTACAAATCACTCACACCTGAGTTCCTTTGAAAGGGAAACCTCCTCAGCTCATGGTTATGTAGATTTGCTCTCTGGCTTGACTCACTTTTTTTTTTTTATTTCAGAGTACACAGCTGGAAGAAAGCTCTTCAATTTCATCTAAGTACTCACATTAGACAGGAGAAAACTGCAGTTCAAAAAAATAGCAACCAAGAAGTTACGTCACCTTTAGAATCAGCCCCCCAAAACTGACTTTGCAAATAGTTTTATTGACACAAGACCCTGTAGCATCTACGGCTGTCTTCATGCCACAAGGGCTGACTGACTTGCGGCAGTTGTCCCAGACTGTGTGCCTGCAATGTGTGTGTAGCCCTTAATAGAAAAGGTTTTCAGTTCCTGTTCTAGAATGTTGCTCGCTCAAGTGCATGAATGAGAACTTTACCCCCATTTAAGCCAGCATTTCAAGCACCTGCTGGGAGCTGAGCTTTAGAGAAGCACCAAGACAGAGCCACCAAGAGGCAGGCCTGCTACTTGCCTATGCCATTTGAATCTGGCTAGTATCTTATCTATTTTGCCAATATCCTCCTCACCAAGATGTGGCAATTTAGGACCAGCAAGATGGCTCAGGGCAAGCCCGACACCCTGAGTTCAATGCTCAGAACCCACAGCAATTCAAACGTGGTGGCTCACACCGTGAGATGCTCTAACTGAGATGGGAGGCAGACATGGGAGAACCATCTGGAACTTCATGGGCCAACCAGTCTGGAGCATACAGAGTAACAGAAGCAGTAAGGGAAAAACACCTCAAAAAAGGTGGAAGGACAGAACGGCCTCCTGGAAGTTGATTTACTTATGGAGAGAGAGATAGAGAGAGAGAGAGAGAGAAATAATAAAATAAATTTTAGATGAAGTAAAAAAGAAATGGATGTTTAAAAATCAAAATGTATTTACTTAAAACATACTCATAAGTCCCTTTCATATCCAAGACACTGTCCTGGGCCTTGGGACTCTGTTGCTAAACCAAAGCATGCCCATCGAGTGTTCACGCAGCAGCCGCTCCAGTGCAAAGAGGTGGATGCAGACAGAATTTTTCACTTCTGTGTCTGAGTTAGAGCTCAGGGTGACCAAACTACTGCTGGCAGAGTTGGAACCCAGGCCTCACCTGCTGAAATGCAGGCACTATCTAGATGTGCTTTCACATCTGCTGGAAAGAGCAGCTGATTTCAGCTGTTCTCGCTCCTTCAGCTCAGACTCACGATCTCCCACACGAGCCAAGCTACCCCAGCAGGTAGCTGGCAGGATGGAAAAGCTCACCTCTGGCCGACCTCCCAAGGTTCCTGTAAAGATCAGATGCCTGGAAAAGCAGGTCCTCGGTGGCCCCAGCTGAAGAGAAGGATGGATATTTTCCTGCGCGACCAGGAAAGCACAAAGCATGTGGAGGAGAGAAAGAATCTTTAATTTTCAAGGCACAGGTGAAGAAGAGTGAAAGGAAGGAAGAAAAAAACACAGGCAGGCATAGAACTCACAAAAACAGGTCCCTGTATAGGTAGAAAGACAGTATGTCAAACCACTCTGTAGGTGGCTGTTGTTATACCCATAGGACGGGCACTCACAGTGGAAACCTTTGGGTCTAAAGCTGGATGAGTGAAGGAAATGCCCATATCAGTGGGGTGTGCTGAAGAGAGGTAACTTGATATACCACAGAGGCCTGAGCCCCCACAGGAGTACACAAGTCAGAATGAACCCTGGGATCCATAGAAGCACATAGGTGGAAGGGTGGGACGGAGTGGGAGGGATTGGTGAAGGGAAGGGAGGAGGAGGAAAGGAAGCTGGGACTCAATATGCTTGTAAAATTAGAAACATAAATTTAAAAAAAACAACAGGTCCTTGTCCAAACTCTGAAATAGGCAGTGGAGGCTCCAAAGTGATTTCCTTGCTCAGATTTCAGCAGCGACCCTTCCTCTCTCTGCAGATTCCCCTCACGCAGAGTTAGCCAAGACGCTGGTGTGGATAAACCCACGGGAAGTGTCCCATCCAGCAGGCTTGCCAGCATGGTCGGACATGCTTGCAATCCAACACTTGGAAAGCTACACAGTCAGCTTAAGCCCAGCACAGGATGCTTGGTGAAATGCTGTCTTAAAAAGTTGGAAAAATGAAAAAAAAGTGTTCCCAAATTTTAGGGTTATAAAGGTTGGATGTTTATTATACTGAAAAACTCACCTACCAAATTCTTGGTTTTCTCTATAGTTCTGTGGAAGTTACTGGATACTGTCTGGAAAACTAAAATGACCCTGTCACGTGCAGCTGTGTGGGCTGGAATTAATAATATTGTCACAGTTATTCTGCATGTTGCTGATACTCTCATGACAAAATAGCTTATTTTAACTTATGATTATCCATTTACATTTCTTTGCCCAGCCTGGCAGGAGAGTGCATATCAACACCAGGGGCCGGGAAATCTAACCACAGTATCCATAAGACCACTGAGAGAGGGGCGATCTGCACTTGCTGGACAGCATGTCTGTCCACGTATGCCAAACACCAACTCCCTTCCATCTTATCCCATGAAAAGTCCCACCCACCTTGGGCTGGGTCTTGCCTCAGAAATTAGACAATCTCCTGCAGGCTTACTGAGGGCTTAACTCAACTACTAAGTTCTTTACAAATCTGCCAGGAGCTCAACCCTTCAATTGTCAAGTTGACACTTATATCTAACTACCATGCTTTTGAAACCCCTAAAAGTAATATCCATTCTGTAAGAAAATGTTAGTGAATATTTATTGTTCTCAGATTAACATTTAATAGCAAATTGCTCTAAAAGTAATTTGTAACCAAACTGTTCCCTTGGATCTTTTTCTTATTTATTCAAGTGTGTGTGTGTGTGTGTGTGTGTGTGTGTGTGTGTGTGTGTGTGTAGAACCAAGGGTGAATTCGGGAACCATCATGGACTGCTTCTGCCTCCTCTTTGCTCTCCCCTGGGACTCACAGGCTCCGCCCACCAGGACCAGAAGTGCAGGCTGCCCCCACTTCCACTTGGTATTTGTATGTGGGATCTAAGATCCGAATTCGGGACCCTCTGCTAGCAAGGCAGAGGCTTAACCCCTGAGCCATCCCTTCAGCCTCCTGTCCCCTTGGATCTTAAAGGGCATCTATGAGAGCCACAAGAATCAGTAGAGCTCAGTCCCTGGCTCTTTGTGGAATCTTTGGGACTGAGAGTCATATGTGTGGATTGTTAAGACTTTTCAAAAGTTTCTACCCTCACCAAGAAAATCGGAGAAAAAAAAATTGATTTTAGGCCAGGATCTTGTGAGAGAGTTTGCAGACGGCAAATGTAATTGTGGGTCAGTTCATTCATTCAACCAATATTGGGACTCCTCACAGATATAAGTCACAATACTAGAGATCCCACAGCAGACAAACCAGTCACTTCTTGTCACCTTGGAACTTCTAAATTCTGGAAGAAGCCAGCAAAAGCATTGGTAATTTCATAGTAATCAAATATAACTTATAAAATGATAATATGTGGGCTAGAGAGATGGATCAGGGGTTAAAACTCTGTCTTGCAAGCAGAAGGTCCTGAGTTGGGATCCCAGGTCCCACATAAAAACACCAGGCAGAAATGGTGGAGGCCAGCATTTCAGACCCTGGTGAGCGAAGCCTGGGATATCCCTGAGCAAAGTAAGAAGGAGGTAGAAGCGGTGCAGGATGATTCCCCAAGTCACTTTTGGTCCTCCACAGGGATGCACAGTGTCCTCTGATACACAGACACACACACACACTCACACGTATACACATACATAAACAAATAAAGTATTAAAAAATGATAAATGCTACTAAGAAAACAGAGGTGTAGAGAGGGTGTGAGGTGCACAGATTTTTACCCATAATGATTAGCCTTGTGGGGTTGGGAAGGGCCCCTGGGGGGAAGACTTTAGGAGAAACAGTTGGTGGGACAGAGAGAGGGGAAAGTTAAGAGCAGAGAATGGCAAAAGTTTCTTGGAATACCAACAGAGCCTTCTAAGGAACACATGACCGGAAGCAGTAAATGAAACATGCACGGTGGAGATATGAGAATGACTGTGGCTCCAAATGCTCTCAGGAACCTCTGGGGGGAAAATGGGCTGGGGGCAAGGACAATGAAAGAAGGAAAACAGCTGGAAGGCCCTTGTCGGAGTGAGCGGGCCTGCAGCGGGGATGCTAGGCCCTGTCTGCCTGTGCTTAGCTCTGCCCAAAACTCAGCCCCTGTGGCACTTGGTAAGTCGTGCTGAGCTGGAAGTCCAGTCCTGGTCTATCCTGGGGGAAGCCAGGACCTGCGGGGGGCATCTGTGGATATGCAGAAGTTCTCTGGTGCCTGATGGAAGGAAAGGAGTGTGCAGGGATGGGGGAAGAAGTATGGCGGAGGGCGGAAAGAGTAGCAGTCTAGTGGGGCACCCTGGCTGGCAAATTTTCATCTGGGAAGTTGTCAGTCTTACTCTTATTTGGAGACTCTGCCATGTCTTCCCTCTCTGACCGCAACTCCTCCTGGGCTTTTTTCAAGGCCTACTCAGCTCCCCTTTCTGTTGGCGGTGCTAGCAGGCTGGGTTGGGCCCCCTACGCCCTGCATCTATCCATCCGGATGTACTGAGTCAACAACCTTTGCCCAGAATCCACCTCAGTTTCTTCCCACACATCAGCAGTGCTGTTCAAAGGAATGAGGTGGGGCTGGGAGGAGAGCAGCCAGGTGTGCTCTGATCTCAGTGGAGGGAGGGAGCTGGGAGCGGCCGCTGGGTGCTTCTTACCTAGACAACCCCATGAGGCTGCTGCCTGTTTCACTAGATTTCTTCCTGAGAGTTTATGTGTAGGCTCTAGGTAGGTGGGAAATCTGCATTTCTCGCCTACTCCCTGGAATGTGAGTGGCCAGGATTGCCCTTCGAGGCACACTGCCCATTATGAAGCTAGTATGAGGCTGGCAACAAATATAGCCACGGTTTACAGAATGCCCAGCCCTGGGCTAAGGGTGCTTCGGGAATAATCTCTTTTAATCCTTGCCCAGCCCTGGGAGCTGGCACCAGCTTTATGGCTGTTTAAAAGAGGAGACTTAAGAAGACTGCAAGACTTACCCAAGGTCACATAACTGCAAAGTGGCACTTGGCCTAAGTGCCTGACTCCAACTGTCTGAACTAGGAAGAGAAATTTCAAGGGAATCAACGTGCATAGGCTGACTATGGGATGCATGAGTGACAATCAGAGAAAAGACCGAGAAGTAGAAAGCAGCCAAAACTGCAAAAAGTGCGTGTGTCGCTGCCCAACCCAGGGGAAGCTCAGGGTCCTGCAACTTCTGGCTTAGGGCTCAAAAGATGGCTCAGTGCTTAGAACATTGCACAAGCAAAAGGACCAGAGTTCAGATCCTCCAGAGCCCACATAAAATGCCCTGTGGGGTGTGGCGTGACAACTCTGCCTGTAATTCCAGCCCCAGAAGACAGTCTAAGAATTCCACAGCAAGTCAACTGGCCACAACCGCCCTGCAGGTTTAGAGACCCAGTTTGGAAAGAATGAGGTAGGATGATCCCTACCTGCAGGCAAGAGCGCATGCGCATGCGTGCGCGGGCGCGCGGGGGCACACACACACACACACACACACACACACACACTATTCAGTCTGCTCAGGAAAAAAAAGCGCCTTTATTTTGCATATTTTAGCTTTGCTAACACATTTCCTAAAGCCCTTCTCCTGGCTCACAGGAGCTTGGAGACATTAGAGTCAGGAAATGCTGCTTTTAATTATAACTCTGAATTAAAATGCACTTGCTCTCAAGACTTAGAGACCAGACCCAGGACTCCATCCGTGAGGACATTGCGTATCAGAGGAGTATTGTTTTCTCTGCTTTTCCTCTAAGTGGCAGAAGGAGCTCCCTTTTGTGGCCTTTCGACAGATACTTTCCACTTCTCTGGAGTGATTCAGCCTATGTCCCCTCTGTCTCCTCCACCTTCAGATCCCACATAGATGTGCCCTGTCGCTTTGAGAAGTCTGCGGCCCATCTTGGGATTTTAGGAGGTTGACACTGGAGGGTCCTGAGTTCATGGCCAGTCTGGGCCACTCAGCAAGCTTCTGTCTCAAAAAAGTAAAACAAAATATAAAGAAAATGAGGTTTCACCTTTTGAGAGAAAAGAAATTCCAACTTTCAAAACAAAACAAAACACAAACTGAGAAAACTTTTTAAAGTGTCCTCATGTGTAACACTTGTGTCGACATTAAAGTTCTAAAGAGTGTATATTTTAAAAACAAGAAGCTCATAGAAATGCACTCTAGGACTGGAGAGATGGCTTAGGGGTCAAGCCTCTGTCTTAAAAGCAGAAGGTCCTGGGGCTGGAGAGGTAGCTCAAGGGTTAAGCCTCTGCCTTGCAGGCGGAAGGTCCTGAGTTCAGATCCTAGACCCCATGTATAGACGCCAGGCGGAAGCAGGGGCGGCCTGTGTTTC
Organism: Typhlomys cinereus; assembly: GCA_023101885.1. Taxonomy (NCBI): domain Eukaryota; kingdom Metazoa; phylum Chordata; class Mammalia; order Rodentia; family Platacanthomyidae; genus Typhlomys; species Typhlomys cinereus. The sequence continues at coordinate 12,063,567 of JALPQD010000010.1, forward strand.
TGGTCCTGGAACGGCGGAGCCTGTGAATCCCGGAGCAGAGTAAGCAAGGAGGAGGTGAAGGCGGTCCATGGTGGTTCCTGAATTCGCCCGTGATTCTACACATACACACACACGCGTACACGTACAATTGAATAAAAAAAAAAAAAAAAAAAAAGCAGAAGGTCCTGAGTTTGGATCCCAGATCCCATGTGAAAATACCAGACAGAAATAGCAGTGGCCTGCATTTCCAGACCTGGAAGATGGAGCTTGGGAAATTCCAGAGCAAAAGCAAAGAGGAGGTAAGTCAATCCAGGATGATTCACAAGGTCACCCTTGAACATCCACAGGCATGCACAATGCCCTCTGATAAATACACACACACACATACACACACACGCACGCACATACACATACACACACGCACACACGCACACATGCATGCACGCACACAAAATAAACAAAAGAGTTTGGAGATGTTCTATGCACACACAATTTTATTTTTCTAAATATTCTTGATCCATAGATGTTTGATTCCACACACGCCCACTGAAATGAAAGGCCAGCCACATGAATTATGCGTGTGTGAATTTAAATTTGCTGATAACCATATTAAAAGTAACAGGTGACATTAACTTTAGAAATATATCTGACTTATCCAACATAACCTAAATGTCATCATTTGAATATACAGAGAGGACTAAAAGTTGCTAAGCGAGCATTTTTCAGTCTCTCCTTCCTGTTAAATCTCTGGCATCCGTGTTCTTGTTGGAATCACGGGACATCTCGGTTTGGATAAGGCATCCATCCTTAGTATGGCAAGTGACAGCCACGTCTGAAGGATTAGTCTGACCCACCATGAAGTAACTGGCAGACTCTGAAGAGGGGACCATGAAAAATGTTCCTTTGGCCTTTCAGTCCTGGAGACTCATCGCCCTGGGCTGGTAGCTGACTAGATACTCACAGAATTAATTTTTACTTTTCTCTCATTCCCTTCAACTCATTTCATGTAAAAGTAAAATTTCCCCAATAAAAGCCTGACAAAATCAACACGTTTTCTTTGAAATCTAAAAATAAGCTTCACCCCTCCCCCTTCTTTATTTTAAGAAGATGAAAAAGCATATGGGTTTACTTTGCCATGCTGTCCCTAGCACCTTGGTCCTGCAGGAGAACTGAAAGCTAACACTGTAAGCTTGTCATTCTTTGACTTCTCCAAGTCAATGTGTCACTAAACGCCCACACGCACAGAGCCAAAGTTGTTCAGTAACCTTTGAGGCCCAAACTCTACAATGTGCTAAATCAGCCCCATTCCTTAGAGCAAGCCAGAGAAGCGGGGCACCCCGTGACTCCCCAGCCTTGAGACTGTTGCTCACACCACGGCTTTAGGGTACACTTCTTCCTCTGGCTTTGAGGTGAGTTAGCAGATCCAACCTTTGATCAGCTCTACCCAGAGCCTTCACCAGTGCCACTGGGCAGGACTCACAAACCCCACTGTAAGAAGCCTCCTCTGCTGGAGGCCACGGGGGCTGCAGAGGCCACAAGCCCGAGCCCTGGTCCTCACCAAGCCTGTAAGCTCCTGAGGATGAATGGACCCACCTCCCCCACCTCTTCCATCCCCTCACCCCTCCAACGCCCCCAATTTCCCATCCCCTACCCATTTTCTCAGTACAAAGACTCACTCTGCTGTTAAATCAACTCCAACTCTTGGGCGTCCTTTCTCTGGGTAGTTCTGAACTACTAAATCTTCTAGAATTTTCCTTCATTCTGTCCCCTATGACTCTCCCTCCCAATTGCCTGCCTTCTTGACCTCCTTCCTTTCTTTCTTCCTTCTTTTCTCCATCTTTCCCTTCCTTTTTTCCTTCTAAACATAATGACATTCTGATTCTGTCCTCAGGGTTGATCTGGATGATCACTCACATAACCTGTGGCTCCCACTTTGGGTCTGACCTACATTCATTCATTGTATACACGGGACTTTGAATCCAGCTTCAGCCAGCCACTATCTACACTAAAAGCAGCCCAGTTCATTCCGAGTTGGAAGGCTGCTGCTTCTTCGCTACAAGCAGTTGTGCAGAAGCAAAATGAGATGGCAAGGTCTCCCCAACCCAAAGCCATCCAAGCACAGCCTGGGTGAACCCCGAAGTCACTCATGACTCCTTCCTTCCTTCATTCCAGCCTGTCATCCAAGAGCTTCCAGGGTAGAGAGCAGTACAAAGGCAAGAAGCATTAAAGATGACTCCTTGCATCAAGACAAGAAGCACTGAAGATGCAAGGAGTTGAGTCACAAGTTGGGAGAGATTTTAACTTGATTTCCTTGGGAGCGGTGAGAGCAGTCAACTTTGAAGTCATTCACTCATTTCTCAGTGAGGGCAGTAAAACGATTAAAAAAAGAAGAAGAAGAAAAGTTAAAAAAAAAAAAAAAAAAAAAAAGAGTACAGGGGCACACATCTGTAATCCCAGCAGTCAGGAGGCTGAGGCCAGAAGATCACAAGTTCAAGGCCAGCCTGGCCTACACAGAAAGATCTTGACTCCAAAACAATAAAAACACAGTAAAACAACACTGTTAAAAAGAACACGCAGGTCTGGAGAGAAGGCTCTCTTGACCACATGAGGATTCATTGCTAATAGAGCCATCTATAGCGCAGGATGGGGACCCCGCAAGGCTCTGGTCTGCCGGCACCTTCATCTGGGACTTCCACGTCTCCAGAACGATAAGATGCAAATATGTGTTGTTGTCACTGTTGTTGTTATTGTTGTTTGCTGCTGGTGTGAGTGTGTGTGTACCAGAGGTACTTGACTGCGGGGATTCAAAATCAGGTTCATTTGCCTGGGAGGCAAAGCTTTTAACCCCTAAGCCATCTCTTCAGCTCATAAATATACCAATGGGTGAATGGTATTCCATTATGACACCTAGTATATATGTATACATATATGGTGTATGCGATGTATATGTATGTGTATAAAATCTGCCAGAACTGGTCAAAATTATTCTAATTTCTATAAAACATAAATTCTGAATAAACCCCAAGATCTTGGTACCTGATGGGATTGTGAGTCTGTTACATGTTCTTTATGACAGAATGGAAAGAATTTTAGAGTAAAAACTCAGAAGTAAGGGACAAAAAGAGCGAGAGCCCCCCCCCATGAAGGAGGTAGACACTGGCTGTTATAGCTTCCCTGTGTCTGCAATGTGAACAACTTTACAGAAATCAGTCTTAAAGCTTTTTCCTCTGCTTTCGCCCCAGCCGCCCCTACGGCCAGCCCCTAGTCATGTTTTAAACTACCAGATGCAACTGTCTTTTGAGGTGAGAAAATGAGCCTCTTTTGGCCTAATGTAAAGCAGCAAAAATATATAAGGTGTAAAACATGTTGGGGGCTGGAGAGGTGGCTCAGGGGTTAAGTCTCTGCCTTGCAGGCAGAAGGTCCTGGGTTCGGATCCTAGACCCCATGTATAGATGCTGGGCGGAAGCGGGGCGGCCTGCGTTTCTGGTCCTGGTAGGGCGGAGCCTGTGAATCCCGGGGCAGAGTAAACAAGGAGGAGGTGGAGGTGGTCCATGGTGGTTCCAGAATTCGTCCGTAGTTCTACACACACACACACACACACACATACACACACACACACACACACACAATTGAATAAATAAGAAATAAAAAAAATTTAAAACATGTGATTAACAACTGAGCAGAGAACCAGAAATATGGTTCGGTGGGTAAAGCAAAGCCCCTGTGTGTAAACCTTGTAGCCTGAGTTCAATACCTGCACATGGCAGGAAATAACCAATTTCTGAACGTTGTCCTTAATCTCCACACACAAGCTGGAGATATCTCCGCCCTTCTCTTTCAGCAGAACCCCGGCGTGACTGTACACTTGTGAGATCAGTGTGGAAAATCTTAAATTCCTGATCACTAACCTAGTCCTTACAGCAAGACACTGTCTCAAAAGGAAAAACACAAACCAACCCACAAAAAGAGCTGAGAACTTTTTTTTATTTTTAATTTTTGTTTATTTTTACTGCAGAAAGAAGTAAGGTGCAGTATGACATAGAAAGAAGGCGGAGTATGAGCATAGCTAAAGTTTTGGAAAAGAGAAGTGGAGAGATAGCTCAGGGGCTAAGTTTTCAGGTGCCCGAGACTTCAACAAGGCAAAAGGCATTGTATTTTATAGGGAGAGGAGGAGAGGTGACACCCATCTTACAGGAGCCTGACAAGTGGTCACATTTGGGCTAAGCCCAGGAAAGGAGAAAGAAGGGGGAACTGCCATGATTGGCAGTGTTTTATGTATCAGATCTGTTGTGGCTTGAGTCTGAAATGTTCTCCACTAGCTCTTGGGTATGAGCAATTGGTTCCCAGCTGGCGTTGCTGTTTGGGAAATATGTGGGACATGGTTGACAGAAGTGTGCCACTTAAGAGAAGGTCTGTGATAGTTTTACCAACTTGCGGTTCCAGCTTGCTTTCTCTACTTCCTGATCCATCAACCTGTGAAGAGTCTCTGTCTCATGCTCCTGCTGCCATGTCTATTGCACCACAATGGAGCCTCTGAAGCCATGAGCCAAAATAAATATGTCTTCCCTGGAATTGTTTCTCTTGGGGATTTTATCTCGGTGATGGCAAACATGACTAATTATGGGTCTACCTTACCAGTTTCTCTCATTCAAGTACTAACCAGGGCCCACCCCACTTTGGTGGCTCAGACAAAATTTGGCATATTTAAGGTGCTATGGCCATAGGTTATGCTAGCAATGTCTTACTGTATTAACTTTTTCACAAGAGCCATGCAAAATCGGTATTTTCTCCATTTCACAAATGAAGTTGTGGTAAAGGACCTAAAACTGTGGGCCCTGAAATTCTCATGCCTGAACTGCATGAAGCCCCTCCCATCAAGAGATGGTATCTGTGGGGCTGGGGAGATGCTCAGTCTGTAATATGCTCGCTGAACAAACATAGGGACCTCCACTTGATGCCCAGCATCCCCTTTAAAAAAAAAGTCAGGGGCAGCTGTACGCACTTGGGGATGGGAAGGTCCCTAGGTCTTGCTGGTCAGCCAGCCTAGCAAAACAAAGGAGTTCCAAGCTCAGTGAGAGACCTTGTTTGAAGAAATGAGGTGGAAGGGCTGGAGAGATGGCCCAGAGATTAAGCCTTTGCCTAGAAAGAAAAAGGACCTGAGTTAGGATCCCAGATCCCACTTAAAAATGCTGAACGGACATGGCGTCAGCCTGCACTTCCAGCCCTGGAAGGCGGAGTCTGGGAAATACCAGAGCAAGTCAATAAGGAGATATAACAATCCGGGATGATTCCTGATGCTATTCTTGGGCCTCCACAGGCACATAAAGTCAAGTGCTCTCTTCTATGCACACACACACACACACACACACACACACACACACACAGAGGAAAGCTCTAGTGCCTCCTCTGAACTTAGATTGCTGACACTGAGACAGTAGCAGCCTCTGGAACAGCTGAGCCCACGCCTTGAGTGATCCACCAGTTTCTGCTTCTCCTTCTTAGAACCCAGGGGCTACCATGTTGTGGGGAAACTGGAGTCACCTATGTGGAGGCCAAACAGAACAGCTAAGAGGCCTGTGGCCAGCACCTCCACCCTAGCTGCGACGCCACCGTGGCATGAGTGAGCCCATGTTAGTTAGATCAGCAGAAAAGTCAGTCTACTGGGCCACAGAATCATGAGAAAGAATAGATTTTGTTTGCTGGGCGCCGCTAAATGTTGGAGTCTGTTTGGCAGGAATGGATGACTGGTTCTGAAATTAAATAAGGTGGTCCAGATCTTAGTGCTATCAACAAAGGAGAACCCGAACTCAAGGACGGTCCATTCTGCGCTACCAGAGGGGAAGCTAATCCATCCTGTAGAACGCTGAGGCGCTCCAGGGTGCAAGCCTTAAACGAACAGCAAGCGCATCGAAGAAAACCACTAACCATCACAGTGCTGGAGCTGATGGCCCAAGCTAGCGCCCAAGCATCAGTGGGTCATATACAAACACCAGTGGATTGCAGCCTGTGGGCCAGAGATCACATGTTTGGACATGTGGTCTTTGCTGTGACTTACACGTGTGCCCCACAAAGACCCACGTACTAAAGGCGTGGTCCTGTCCACGTGGCACAGTGGGGAGGTGGTGGAACCTCTAAGAGGAGGAGTCTAGCAGGAGGACGTTGCATCTCTGAGGTGTTTCCTTGAAGGGAATGATGGAGCTGAACCCCCTCTCCTCTCCCCCTGTCTTCTTGCTTCCCAGCTATCATGTAAAGTAAACAGCACCCCACCATGAGTGCCTCACTATCGGTCCAAAAGCTGTAGGACCAACAAACCACAGGCAGAAAATTCCAAAATATGGACCTAAGTAAACCTTTCCTCTTTCAAAGTTGATTATCTTAGGTATTCTGTTACAATAATGGAAGGACTGACCAACATGCCTAACCCTGGAGTTCACATATTGGAATTTAGTGGCTAGTGTGGGGTAGTGGGTGGGGGAGGCAGAAACTAAGTCTGACTGTGATAATTAGAGACGGGGGTGATTAGGGCTGTTGCAGTCCACCTGCTGATAAATGACCATCAAACGGCTCAAGGGAACAAGGGGTTTATTTTCTCTTACGATTCCTGGTTACAGTTCTCAGTCCAGCTTGATGCGAGAGCACGCACCAACACCACGTCGAGGGCACTGGCCACACCATCTCTACATAATGGCTGAGAGAGGGACGATCCTTACTTGCCAGACCGGCATGTCTGGCCAAGTGTACAGAAGGATCTCAACTTCCTCAACCGACTCTCAGTATTTTATTCATCTGTTCAGGGTCTAGTCCCACCCACCATGGACTGGGCTTTTCCCATCAGCTAGACAATCTCCTGCAGGTTTGCTCTGGGCTTAACTCAACCATTAATTCTCCACAAATGTGCCCAGAGCTCCAACCCTCAACTGTCAAATTGACACCTGTGCCCAACTATGACAAGGGCCATCAGGGTGAACCCTGTAACTGAAGTCTGATGGCTTCATAAGAAAAGAGACATACGTGGGTTCCCCATCTTTTTCCGTAAGATGTCCTGTGCCACCTCAGGAAGGCCACCACCAGATGTAGCGCCTCGGCCTCTACCCTCCAGAAGCAGGAGCCAAAATAAGTCTCTTTCATATAAAGCGATCCTGTCTGGGATGCTCAGTTATTACCAATAGAGGAGAAATTGATACCAACCTCCTACTAAACAAGGAAAAGAATAAAGACTAGACTCTCCAAGAGCTAATCTCATTAGCTCACTCATGCAAAGTGTTTTTATTTGTGCTTGATTAACACGCAGTTTGTGTAGCTGGAATACAGCTAATTGTGATTTCACCATTTGGGTCTACATATCTGCATAGAGGCCACTGAGTTAACTGTTTGCACCTTTCAAAATAAGAAAAACTGGGGCCGGAGAGATGGCTCAGGAGTTAAGACTCTGCCTCACAAGGAGAAGGACTTGAGGTCCAATCCTAAGTCCCATATAAAAATGCCAGGCAGGTAGGGTGGAGTCTGTACTGCAGCCGTGGCGGGCAGAACCTAGGAAATCCCAGAGAGAAGCAAAAGAAGGTAGAAGCAACCCAGAATGATTCCTGAAGTCAACCTTGGTCCTCCACAGGGGCACACACCTCAAGAAAGAAAGAGAGGGGGCTGGAGAGGTGGCTCAGGGGTTAAGCCTCCGCCTTGCAGGCGGAAGGTCCTGAGTTCGGATCCCAGATCCCACGTATAGATGCCAGGTGGAAGCGGGGGCGGGCTGCGCTTTTGGTCCTGGTAGGACGGAGCCTGTGAATCCCGGGGCAGAAGGAGGTGGAGGCGTCCATGGTGGTTCCCGAATTCGTCCGTGGTTCTACACATACACAGACACACACACACACACAGACGTACACACGCGCGCACACATGCGCACAGTTGAATAAATAATAATAATAAAAAAATTAAAAAAAAAGAAAGAGAGAGAGAGAGGAAGGAAGGAAGGAAGAAAGAAAGAAAGAAAGAAAGAAGAAAGAAAGAAAGAAAGAAAGAAAGAAAGAAAGAAAGAAAGAGAGAGAGAACTGCTTAGCCAGTTGATCGTATGCCAGCCTCAATGTCAGAGTGCTTGTTTCCTGTCTTTTCTAACCATCAGCCCCCCACCCCCACCCCCTTCCTGGCTGGCAGGCGCTCTGAGGATGGGCCCTACCCCTAGTCCTGCAGCTTCCTCCACTCAAGGTCAGAGCTGGAGAGCTGAGCGCACTTAGCCGAGCATGCACAGTAAGCTGGGTTCAATCCCCAGGCCCACCACCAACGGATTCAAAGGTAGCTCTAAGGAGCCAAAGCCCAGGTAGAGCTCTACCCTCTGAGTTTGAGTGAACAGAGAGAATATGAAGAGGTCAGACATCTCACTATGTTAGCAGAGGTCTATGTACAACGTCCTCCTAACCCATCAGTGATGTTAGTGAACTGTCAGAAAGAAAGTCCCTAAACTTCATGCAGTGTTTGCCAGTTTCTGTTTGATGGTCTGTTTCAAGCTACCGGTGTGACAGTCACCAGCAGTCAACAGTTTCTAAGAATTCAATCTGCACTGGCCTCTAAGACGATCCCAGTCCACCAATGAGATCTTCCCACAGGACAGAGTACCATAGGAATTATATTCAACCTAAAGTGACTGAAAGTCCCAGAGGGAAGTGGCTTAACAGCGAGGTCCATTTCTTCCTGATGTAACAGGAATCCTGAGACAGACAGGCAGTCCGTGATTCACTGCCACGGTCCTGCACAGATACAAGAATCCTAACCTCCTTGCAGTGCCTGACTCTGCCCTCCCCAGGGGACAGCCCTTCTCTTCAGGGATGGAGACAGACATTCATTCCATCCCAGGAGAGGAAGCAGAGGGATGGATGTTGACGCAGGTGTTTTTTCTATCCCAAAGAAGTAACACATCCCACGTCCTGCTGTTGTTATAAACACAGAGACTGATGGAAAGGGGATATAAACACCGGAGCTTTACTGGGCTTCTGGACACAGAAGCTGGGAAGTCCAAGAGCTTAGTGCAGATACCTGTCAGAGAGCAAGCAAGCATCCACAAGACAGAGAGGAAGAGCCTTTTATCAGGAAACCACTCCAGTAATAACAGCAGCGAGAAGAGCTCCGAGCTCCGGAGATCTCATCTCGGAAGGAGGAACCCTCATACATGATTCACCCCAAAGGAGAAGTCCTTGTGGCCTCGCCACCTCTCAGCACAGTCACAATAAAAGCCTGAGAGCATGTTTAAGAAGATGGAGCATCCCATTTCAACATCAGCTCGCCACATTTTAGGAGCTTTCTACATGTCTGCTTTTCCATCAATAAGGTGAGGGGAATAAATGTGTTTGCGGTAAAAAAAAGAAGATGGAGCACCTAGAAATCTCATCAAATATTTGTTTGTTCAAAATACAGTCCAAAACCTAAAGATGTGATTCTCCTCCACTGCAAGGAATCCTGGGAAATTCCGTCTTTTAGCTGCACGCCCAGGCAAAGTCTTACTCTGTGGCTGTGAAGGAATGAGGATGCACCCAGCAAATTCTGAGTGAATACAGAGGTGCTGCAAAAGTGGTAAAAATGTAAATGTGTTTTAAGTGTCTAGGAAGAGGGGGCTGGAGAGACGGCTGAGCACGCAAAGGGCTTGCTGTGCAAAGCGTGGCAATCTGAGTTCAATCCCCAGAGGCAACATAAAGCAGAGAGAAATGACTGCACAAAAGTTGTCTTCTGATCCCACATGCTACGCGGCAGGCACACGTGTAAGCGTACACACGTGATAATAATTATGATAATAGTAATATTAAAGTGTTTTGGAACGTACTGAATTTTGATGATGTACAAGGAAGGAAAAGTCTGTTAAATATGTGGTTTTGCAGAGAATTTTTAAAAGATTGTATTTATTTGAGAGGGGGAGAGAGAGAGAGAAGGAACCACATGCATGCCACGGTGCATAGGTGGAGTTTCAAAGAACAATTTTCAGAAGTCACTTCTCTCCTTCCACCACGTGGGCTTTCAGGGACTAAACTCAGGTCCAGTTTTGTGAGCAGGCACCTACCTGCCCAGGATTCTGCAACAGTGGGTAATGCCACTTTGTGTTGGAAAGTTATTAAATTCCAGGAAATACAAGTAATACGCGTCTCTGGCAAACATTACGCTGGCGGTGACAGAGGCCTGAGGTGGGCAAGCACTGGCACTTGACTTCATGACCCCATTTCCAGAGGAAACTGAGGCTCAGGGAAGAGATTCGACTTGCTCGGGCCCCCACACAATTACGCCAGTTAGCACCAAACATGGTACTCTAACAGTGACGAATCTCCCTCCCACTAAACGTGAGGATAATGCGTAGCGCGCATGCCAGTGCTTCTGATGATAAAATGTTTTCATGGCAGTGAAAGGATTCCATGGGTGAGGCACCTGCTCACAAGCCTGGAGAGCCCAGCAGGATCCCCAGCTGCCCACACCATGAAAAGAGAGAACTGGCTTTTTAGAGCCGTCCTCTGACCTCCACCTATGCAACCTGACATGCAGTGCATATGACTTCCTATTTTCTGCCTCTCTGTTTCTCTCTTTCTCCTCTCTCTCAAATACATAAGTTAAAAAAAATTAAAATCCTTTCTTATACAAATATAACTTTTAGATGTAATTTCTTAATCTATAAGTAGAAATGCAATTATTCCCTTAACTTTAATTAAGGGCATGTACATCTTGGTGAGTTCTCTGGGAGATTCCCCAGGGAAGGTCCTGATGTCGACAGACAACAGCTAACCCTACTCCCAGTTCACAAGAGGCCTTTCGAGGTCCTTCAGGGCTGGGTTTCACAACCATAGTGATTTTTTAGTAAGCATTTCTTAACCAAAAAAAAAAAAAAAAGAACAAATTCTGGGAACTGGAGGACAAACTTGTGAAACAGCGCATTAGGAACTCAGGCCAATGGCAGAGTGCAAGAGAACAACAGAAGTTAGAGTTACACAAACAAGGGTTTCCCAGTCTCTTCGTTCAAAGGTAGAACCTTGGGAAGCTATATATGAATGTGTTCCATATATGTAGATTTATGAAAATGCATGCAAATTTACCTCCCGGGCCAAGTCCTTTGGGATAGGATATACCTATAAATATATCTGTATCTATTTTGTTTTCTTTTTAGGGGCGGGAGTGGGTTGCTGGGGATCAAACCCAGGATTTCACACTCTCTGGGCAAGCGCTTACCACAGAGCTATAGCCCTAGGTATTTTTATTTTCTCTGAACCAGAACATCATAGCGATGTTGCTGTGCCTCACCTGCATGTCCTCAGTGCAGAACTAAAGGTAACTCCAACTGTAGCAGGATGCAGCATCCAAAGCCAGTCACTGGCTCCCAAGGGACCCAAAGCAGACCACACACTGTGGAAAACCTCTGACAAGATGGACAAGTTCCCGAAAGCAAGGTCTCTGAACTCGACAGTTGAGTCACAAAGCAAGGTCAAAGTCTACTGCATCTGCATGTCCAGGGCTGCTTGGGAAGCATCCCCTTTGGAGGGGACAGAGAAGTGATAAGCTCTCAAGGTCCCTTGGCCTTCCACAGTGGCTGTAACCACTGCTAGATAACTCTGTTTTCACCCATGGGTGAAATGAATGCCCCGTCAGACCATCGCCCTCCCTCCATGGGGGCAGGAGGGAGGGTGACACTGGGGGGAGTAAGGCGAGAACTGTATCCATTAACACTGTGTGTCTAGTATATCATTATAGGAAAAAAGGCAAACTTAAAACAGCCCAAACTAATTCTGCACAGGGAATGTGTAAGTCGATCTGCTGCCACTTGATGTCTGGATCCCGCCCTGCTTGAGGAAGGGATGGACAGAAAAAGACTGGTGTCGTGTCAACAGCCCGCCCTGTGCACATAGAAAGCAGAGGAGCCCAAACTACCCATCCCTCCATCGTGGAAATCTAAAGATGATTTCCAGATGGATCCACGATGCGTAGCTGATCATTACTTCAGGGAGCAGGCCGGCTTCTGACCACATCCAAATGAGCCACTCATCCGCAAGTCTGTAGGTGGGCAAGTTTGGCCTTTGCAGGGTGCCTGGAATGTCCCCAGACCCGCCACTGTGGTTCATGGACTCTGCCTCATGTAAGTTGCAGACTTCACTGATCAACAGAGATGCAGGCCGTGTTTCCAGCTCAGGACCCTTCTTGGGTCTCCCCGTTTCATAGCAGCATCTTCTTTCAACTTCCTGCTCTGGACCTAGGCTGGGAAATCACCAAAGCGCGTACCAACTGCTATGGCCTCCAGTGTTAGGTGCTTCCTTTCCCCCTCCAAACCCAAAATTACAGAAAACTCTATATGGTAGCAAGCCAGGTTAGAAAAACAGCTGACATCTTTTTACTCTTAATTTTTTAAAAACATTTTATTTCTTTCTTTCAGAGAGAGAAAGAGGGAGGGTGTCGGCATGAAGGCATACACATTCATGCCAAAGCACACAGTGGAGGGCAGAGGACAACTTGTAGAAGTCAGTTTGCTCCTTCTACCATGTGGCCTCCCAGGGACAGAATCAGGACCACCAGGTTTGTAAGCAGGGCCTTACCTGCTAAGAGTGTGGGGAAAAAATTCATTCTTGTTTGTTTGCCTATTCATTTCTCTTTGAGACAGGGTCTCACTATGTGGCTCAAGTCAACTTCAGACTTGCAATGATCAAGCTGCCTAGATTCCCAAGCACAGGGGTTACAACGTGTGCACCTCCCAAAAGCAGGGGTTACAGGTGTGCATCTCCATGCGTATTCGGAAATCGTTCTTGTCTTAGGCTGATGATCTCTGGAATGGTTTGTTAAAAGAACAAATTACAGTTTAACTTAAAAGTCTTCATTGGTTTTATTGTGATTCTAGATCAGGTGCCACTTTATTCCATAAAATAGGAAGAATGTCCCAGTGAGCTGAACAGATCGCTTGGTTCCGTAGAGAGAAAAAAGCTGAAAAAAAAAAAAAAACCCAGAACAAACAAACAAACAAACAAACAAACAAACAAACAAACATATAGCTGGGTCATTTCAAAGTTAGTCTCCTTATGAAATAAGGGAGATAGAACAAAGGGGAAATTTCTGACTGGTTGCCCTTGGGCTCCTTTTTGGTAAGGACTAGAGAAAGGACTTTACTAATATACTGATTGGCAACTAGAGAAAGTTTACCTGTTATTTATGTCTCCTGATTTCTCAGAAGGTCAGACAACAGCTTAAATTTGGCCACATAGGACTTTAGCGTAAGTGACGCCATTTTGATTTCTAGCCGGATCTACCACAGACCAGTGAAAGAGGTGTTGTCTGAAACAAGAGTCTCCTAACATTTGTATTTGACATGATTAACTAACTATTATTGGTATTCTTCCCCTTACTTGTAAAAATTCAGATGATCTGTCATCTATCTGGGAGGGTTTCACTTTTGTTTCCCCGGATGCTCAAAAGAGTGAATGAACAACTCCCAAGGGGGCTGGGAAAATGACTCAGTGGATCAAGCGCTTGCCCTGCAAGCCAGACCTGATTTTGAACCTCCAAACCGCATATAAAAGCTGGGTACAGTAGATCATGTATCTGGGAATCCCAGAACCTCTACAGAGTTATAGGAGACAGAGAAAGGAGATTCCCAGTAAATATGCCAGCCAGCTAGTCTGGTGTACTCAGTGGTAAATAAGAGTACCTGTCTCAAAAGAGGTGGGAGGAAAGGACTGACACTTGAGGTTCACACACACGCACACACACATGCATATACATGCACGCATGCACATACATATATACACACACAATCAAGATAAATTTAAACATAAAATAAACTTAAGAACTCCAGCAAAAATCTCTTCAAGGCCTTTGATACCATAGATCAAAAGGTCTTTTGGCTCCGTGTGACTGGAATAGGTCTGTCATGTGCCTAGACACTTCTGGGCCTTTCAGGACCCTGGGAGGAAGGGGCATGATGTGGGTGGGACCTGCTCTCAAAGAACTTCTGGTCTGCAGATGGCCCCAGCTTAGATATTGTGTGTGGCCAATAAAAACTACACCACTACTTGCTTCCAGTATTGTATTCACTGAGTTACACAAGATACTTGATATTTTATGCCGTATCAAGTTGTCAGCTCTAGGCTACAGCAAGTGCTCTGAGCACACATTGGTCAGACAGCTGAGCTGAGTTGTGATGTCAATAGCTTATGCATATTAAATATATTTTCAATCTAGTAATATTTCCAGTTTGCAAACATTAGGCCATAACCATAACTCCAAATAAGTTAGAGAGTATCTCTACTTAGGAAGCCATGTGCCAGTCAGTATGCAACCCAAAGTAAGTTCCCAGACTTACCAGCCACTTGTCCCCAATACTACCCATAAAGCCACTCCTGGTGATAGGTGGAACCCTCTGTCAAGAATGCCCGCCCTCTTCGTAGTACCTCTTTTCTCAGATAGCTCGGAAGATCCCCAACCTCCTGGGCATGCCTTTGCCCTGGAGCACATGGAGATTTTCTTCCCAGGAGCGCAATTGGACTAACTAAGGGAGTTCCTATCTCCACGCACCCGGTCCCAGGGCATTGAACCAAAGAGTCCAGAGCTCACCTGAGCTTTTTCCTACTCTGAGAAGACAGACACCCCATCCAGCTCTTCCTGGCTTCTGGTCAGAGTCCTTATGCCATGACAGGAAAACCTAACCCTGGGGCAGCCAGCAAAAGGAAGCCTCCTTTGCTGACTAAACAGGCCTCGTCAGGCTCACAGGGCTTTGGGAAGTTCCCTGCTCTATATATTTGCTGATATATAAATGGGTGTCTAGCCCAATATGCAGGCAAGTGGGGGAAAGTGGCTTTGAATCAATGAGGTCTGAGAGAGGATGGAGGGAGAAAGGACACTGTTCCTAAGACCTAATCCTAACAAAGCAAATGAAGAGACCACTTATAATGTCATTTAAAGACTAGAGAGATGGCTCAGGGGTTAAGACTCTGCCTGGCAAGCAGAAGGTCCTGAGTTTAGATCCTAGGTCCCACATATAAATGCCAGGCAGAAATGGCAGCAGCCTGAACCACTGGCTCTGGTGGGCAGAACCTGGGAAATCCCACAGCAAAGCAAGAAGGAGGTAAAAGCAATCCAGGATGATTCTCCAGTCACCCTTGGTCCTCCACAGGGACACACAGTGCCCTCTGATACAAACACACACACACGCACATACTCACACACTAAAATAAATAAATAAAATATTTATAATCGTCATTTAATGCTCTTATTCCATTTTCATGTGTATGCTTATGTGGCATATGTATATGTGTGTGTGTTCCTATGTATGTGTATAGGAAAGGAGTACATGTGTTTATATGCTTACATGTGTGTGCATATGTATGTTTGAATTGATTCATCTGCAAGTTTCAGAAAACCAAAGTAACTGTGGTTTAATTAAAAAATTCAAGTGTGGGGCTGGGAGATCAGCAGATAAGATAATGCCCTTTGCAGGCAAGTGTGAGAACAGAGTTCAAATCCCATGTTAAAAAACAAAAATACTGGTCGGACATGTCAGCCCACCTGTAATTCCACCTGTAATACCCAGAGCAGGTTAGCTAGCTAGAATACCCATCATGTCATAATTTGGTTTTAGCTGGAGATCCAGGCTCAAAATAATACAGCGGGAGAGCAAGGAGGATGCTTGCCAGGGTCGCCCTTAGGACCTCCGCTCCCTTACGCACTCACACGCACTGTGCACTCTCACGCACCAGTGCCCACCCACATGCAAACACGAATACACACGCATGCATGAAAAGAAAAAAATCCAAGTAGATATGACAGGTGCTTATAAATGCCAGCACTCAGAAAGCAAAGACAAAAAAAATTCCTAGGGCGAATTGGCCAGTTAATCAACTTGTGAGCTCTGGGTTCAATTGAGCGACCCTGTCTTGATAATGAAGGTGGGGGAGGCAACCAAAGAAGATGCCTGAAATCATCTTCAGGCCTTCATACATGTGCGCATATATGCACACGTGTACCTGCACCCACATGTGCACCCACACAATGCATACACACATGCACACACGTACACATACAAAGATGCAAATCCATATATTGTTCTCATACAGTGACCCGGGCTTGAATCAGCACAAAGCTACTGCTGCAAGGCCCAGGAGCTCCTGAGCTCTAATTATCACAGTCATAGTTCGGGCCACACCGAGCAAGAGGAGGAAGTCTCCTCGGTCATACTGCGCCCTAGAAGCCAAGTGCGAACACTTCCAACTTCAGTCCAGCAACCCCAGTTTTACCCTGTGGCCACATCCAGTTCTGAGAGGGGAAAAGGAGCTCGCGTTCCAGAAAGGTGAACTAAAACGACGGACTCGTGCTCCCAAGAAGAGGCGAGGCTGCGTGTCGCAGACGCCTCGCAGACGCCGCACACAGGACAGAAGCAATAGTTCATGGGGTCCCAGTGTGGGAAAGGCTTGGAAATCACCTAGCAAAAGCGTTCATCAGCACGCCAGGCATTTCCGCGGCCTTCCTGCTTGTCTGCTGACTTCTCCCCTGAGAGAAGAGACCCGAGGTGGCCCTCTGATGGGAGACAAGCTCCCTCAGGGCCCTAACATCCACGGGCCCCATTTCAATCCCGGAGGGCTGCTCAAAGCAGCTCCCACTGGAGACCTGTAATTCAGATATGCGAAAAGAGCCCCACCCGCCTGATGTGGTGGGCCTGTCGCTGTCTGGTGCTCGCGTGGCCTCAGGCTGGCTTTGTAGGACCAGGAGAAGGCTGAGACTTTCTGAGGAGCCCCAAGTATTCGGGCTTCCGGGGCTGTGTCTGTCTCGACCTCGAGGCTCTGCACAACTACGTCACACTCGGCATGTTTATGTAGGTGGATGGAGGAATGTGTGGCACAGCGTTCAGGAGGGGAGTCTCTCCCTCCACCATGTGAGTTCCCAGGACTGAACTAAAGGCATCGGTGCCTTTGCCCACTGAACCAGTTCACCAGCCCTGCCGCTCACTCTTAACTCGGAGTTTTTGTCACCGCTAAACATGAATGTCTCTCCAAGGCCATTTTCTAGTTCCTCTTTGGACCTTGACACAGAGCCTTGTGGCTGGGCCTCTGGGCTCCATGCCCAGTTCTACCATCAGCAGATCTTCCAACCGCCACCTCCACAGCAGCCTGGCCAGTAACCGTCTGTGCTGTGCCCATGTCCCCCAGCCAGGTGCAACACAGGGCAGGTGGCCAAAGTGATGCTATATGAGGTACCCCCCGCCTTGGCCCTCTCTCCACGTAACACAGATCCACCGAGCAGCCAACTTTGTGGTTACAACTCTGGGTTGGATGTGCGTGGCATCCACAGCAATGCCAAGCAGGCAGCTGAAAAGCCCCAGGGACCCACCTGGCTTTCAGCAGCATTTGCTGGAGGAATTCTCTACTTGTGCCCTGGGGAGCCAGATCCACCTGCTGGGAGGTGCGTTTGCTCACCCATCACGGCGAGGTCTTCTGTGAGTTACCCACACTGTGTCCTAAGACCAAGGGTCTGTAGCTCCCAGGGCCTGCTGGGAGAGCTAACTTCAGGTACTGTCTTTGCTATATGAAAAACAACCCAGGAGATCAGTCTGTGCCTGTGGGTGGATGGTGGGCGGGCATCCTAACTCCACTGGGACCAGTCACAACAGGAAACAGTTGAACTGACTCCTCTTATCCACTGCCTCATACGGAACATTCCAGGCTCTATGACTTTGGACCCCAGACCTTACATCACTGCCTGCTTCATACTGAAAATCACACCATCCAGGTCCCTATCCCAAACCTGAGACACGCTGCCAGTGCCGGACGCTCTAGCTTGCTTAGAGCCCAGGGCTTCCCGCAGGAGCCGGCGTCCCTGAAATCCCCTTAAGTGTCTGGGCACAAGCCTCACTGTTCTGGCCCTGGGAACCTCAGATGGCACAGATCAGTCTGCCCAGTGAAGAGCAGGCCACAACCAGACACTGCAAATCCAGAGTCAGAACGGCTCTGCAAAGCTCATACACGGCTCCGCTCCAGACTGCAGCAGGTCCCAAGTCCCTCAGAGCAAAGATCAGGTCCCTTCCCCAGAGCCCATGCTGTGGGCTTCCAGGAGGTCCCCCTCTCCATCTTCTTCCTCTGTCTTCAACCTTCCCCTCTATCTATAGCTGCAGCAGGTGCTCTCCTGGCTCCAGAGCTGGCCCTTTGCCAACCCCAATAGCGATCCTGGACCCTGAACCCCAAAGTCTTACTCAAGAGACCCCTTTGCCAAGGGAACCAGCGCAGCTGAAATCTCAACATCCCCAGGATTTCACACCCTCCTCTAATCTCTCTCTCTCTCTCTCTCTCTCAATCTTTTCTGCTTTGAAGTCTTGTTGAATCTCTTTCTCTCCCACGAACATGTAGGATTCAAAGACCATCAAGGGGGCTGGAGAGGTGGCTCAGGGGTTAAGCCTCCGCCTTGCAGGCGGAAGGTCCTGAGTTCGGATCCCAGATCCCACGTATAGACGCCAGGCGGAAGCGGGGGCGGCCTGCGCTTCTGGTCCTGGTAGGGCGGAGCCTGTGAATCCCGGGGCAGAAGGAGGTGGAGGCGTCCATGGTGGTTCCTGAATTCGTCCGTGGTTCTACACACACACACACATACACACACATACACGCATACGTGCGCACATACATACACGCACAATTGAATAAATAATAATAAAAAAAATTAAAAAAAAAAAAAAAGACCATCAAGGACCTCTAAAGTTTGAAGCTGTTTTGTATCCAGAAGGGGAAGGGAGCAGTTAGGAAGGGAAGAGAGGGAACAGGAAAGGGAGGACAAGAGGAAAAAGAGGAATAAAAGGAAGGAGGGATGGAGAGAAAGTGGAGAGATGGAGGAGGAGATGGAGGAAAGGATAGAGGGAGTGATGGTGGTCGGCTTGCGCCGCCATGTCCAGCCCACCATTTTTCTTTGTTCAGACCCCCGAGAGTGCAGCCACCAGAGGGTGGCAGGAAGCGGCAGCTTCTCAAGAGTGCAGCCTCCAGAAGTGACCTGTCCTCAGAGGGTTTGGAGGTCACCGCAGACCCGATCATTGTGGGGCTGAGAGGGAGGCACACAAGAAGCAGGGGAGGGGGGAAGCGAACCTGGAGACCAGCAGGCTTGGCCCGGGAGGCCACCTTGGTGAGGGTCTCCTCTGCCCCTTTGGAGCTGCCTGGTCCCCATCTGCGCCTCGTGATTCCTCATCTCATAGCCTCACGCAGCGTGTGACCAGATGAGAACTGGCACTGGGTGTGTGTGACACGACCCAATTGGCAGAGGCCAGGCCAGGCCTGGAGCAAGTCTCCTACAGAAGGGACTTCTCGGAGCAGGTGGGAGCAAGCAGAGGGTTATGACTCTTGTCCCAGTCAGCCTTCAGGATTGCGTGAGCCAGCGGCCTGAGGTGACCTTGCCCTGTGGGGGTTCACAGGGGATACAGAGCTTAAGGCTCCACGAAAGGAGTGAGGCCGGGTTGGCTGCTGGTCTTGGGTCTACTTTGCACTGTTCAGGGTCCAAAGGGGGTCCAGATACCACGGAAGGATCCACTTGCCTGAGATCAATGGCAAACCCCATTCCACCCACGCAGGCTTCACCAAGCTGCGACCTCTGCAGCTTTGTCTCCTCCCTCAGAGCTGCCGGAGGGCAAGACCAGAGCCACCCCACGTGCACACTAACTTCAGGGTCTGAAGCCAGGTGGCCTCCTTCATCACCCAGCCTGTTCTGCAGGCTGCATCTAGGAGCCCTGGGCAGGCTGAGGCTGTCCCGACATCTTAAGAAATACAGGAAAGTATCCTTTATCCTCTATATCCATCCACCACCAAACCCAGAATATTCTAGCTTCTAATCTCTCATCCACTTCTGACAGGTCTCCGCTGGTTTGGAACCTGGTGGGTCAGTTCCACCCAGAGCTCGGTTTGCACAGCCACCACGTCTGACCACAGTGGCGCCTTGCCTGGTTTCTCAGCATGCAAACCCCAGAGAGCTCAGGCCGCAGGAAGAGAACTGAGTCTGACTATTGCCACTCTTCCTCTCTTCCATCCAAGTCATGTGCTTCTCACTCATCCAGAGAAATTTCTAGAATGGGCAGGGGGTGGTTCTCGCCAAACTAGGGGGTCGCAGCAAAACTGGAGCAGCATTGGATAGGGACAGTTTCAAGGTCACCAGACTGACCTCAGATTAAAGTTCAGTGTCAAAGTTACCTCTTCAACTGCAAGGCCATCTAGGCCTGAGAGTCAGCTCACAGCAGACACTGGGCCTACTTGGTGAGGTTCCCCCTTTCCAGTACCCTATAAATCAGCCAGAACACCATAGGAAAAAGAACCAGGTCAAAGCCAACACCAGAGTGCTGGAACGATAAATTGCCAGCGTGAGTATCTGTACTTGGCAGGCAAGCCCCCCGAGCTATTGACACCCAGAGATCAGTGTGATCCCGGCCCAAACAGTCCTCATACGAGAGCAACACTGGTCCCAGTCTGAATCAGCTCTGTGGTCACATGTGAGTCCCTGAGTTTCTCTAGGTTTCCATTTCCTTAGTATAAAATGAGATATTAAAACCCAAACTTTGACCTCAGCCAGAAACCACAGTGGATAGTTGCTGCCTGCAAAAGGCCCTGGCCAAGGGCGGCCATAACTGTAATGACCCTAGGCCTCAACCAGAAAAGCAGTCGGTCACCTGCTGTCCTTACCGCCACATACAAAAGGGAGGCAGAGACAAGAACCACTGAAGTCCAGTTAGTGTCTCAAGTTTGCAGTTATGCGAATCTAGACTGTCTATAAGCCAGGGTTTCCTTGAGGCAAAGAACATGGGAGGAGAGATTTTTCCCTGGCCATCATTCAAGCTTGTCTCTGAAAAGTGATCACACACATTCTCTCATTCACACACTCAGGCCTTTGACTGAGACAATAATATTGTTTCTGAAATAAAGAGACACCGGGGTTTCTAGCATCTGCCTTGCATTAAATGAAACAAGCCACTTACAAATCCATGCCATAAAAAAAAGTGTGTGTGTGTGTGTGTGTGTGTGTGTGTGTGTGTGTGTGTGTGTGAAGGCATTAATGCCAGGAGATTAGACCATGGACTGATTTGAGGGTCTTCTTGGTTTGCTGGCATCTCCATTCTTAAGGCAAGTATAAATCCTAAGTGTTCAAATGTTTGTTGGAATGTGAAAGTAAGACAGGGGAAGTGTTAACACCTAGGATCAGGCATGCTCTAAATATTCCAAATCTATACCCTCTTGTTTGTAATCCTGAAATCTGGAAGTCTCTACAACTGAAAGCTTTGTCAACTCACTGACTGACCGTATTGCTTATAACACCTGACAGGAACCACTTAATGGAGGAAGGATTTATTTTGGCTCACAGTCTCAGAGCATTTATGTCTGTCACAGCAGTGAAAGCACGGAAGAGCACGTAGCAGCAGGAGGATGTGGCAGAGACTGTTCACATAAGCCTGATGTAAAAGCACAAATACTTTATGTTTCCAGGAAGGACCGCCCCAAAGTTATCTTCATAGAAACAGAAAGTAGAGTGGGGGTCGTTGGGCCTGGAGGAAGAGGCAATGGGAGGTGGCAATTAATGAATACAGAGCATCAGTTTGGGAAGAAGGCGAAGTTCTGGAGAAGGATGAAAGCGAAACTGGTCCTTCGTGTGAGTGTAACTGAGTTGCTGAACCGTGTGCTTAGCGTGGATAAAATGGTAAGTTACACATCATGTATCTTTTACTGCAATAAAAATGAAGTTAAAAGAATGGTTCTGTGGCATCAATGCTCCTCGGAACCGCCGTGCCATGCCTCTGAAGTATTTCTCTGAGCTGAGCAGAGGGCAGGGATCTGTGAATGGTGTGAGTTCGAGAGCCACCGTCAATGAGGGCTGGAGAGCACTGCGTTCAGGGGTGGGGCCCAACGCCTCTGCGAATTGTTTCTCAGGTATCAAGGTACGAGCGCTAGTCATGGAGGCCTGTGGAGACGTGCCAGGCTCCTGGGTGCCCTAAGAAATCACTGCAACATGTTTGAGCTAAACTCCTGGTGTCTCAGCAGGATCCCAGACATCGGGTGAGGGGCCTATGTGGAAATGTGAGTTTCACTTCGCATCTTGCTCAGCTAGAACACTGGGGCATCCCTGTAGGTTCGTGGCAGGTACAGCTTCTTTGAGGTGGAGGGGGTTCTCCTTTTCAATAAAATGTGGCCTGCGCGATCTTCCAGTGCCAAGAGGCCTGCCCAAGGAGGAGGCCAAGCCACAGGTGTCAAGGCACCCTGAAAGCAGGTCCCCCGTCATGGCCTTCTTGAGTTCCGGTTTCCTTGTGTGTAACACACACTGGGTGCCCTCAGGCTCTGTGCACAAACCAGTGGAGGACAGGTCCAGCCTGGCTCATCAGAGGGATGGAACTTAGGCATGAGGGACAAAGATGTCTCCACGGTGTGGAGACAGCCTAGCAGAACAGCAGGAGTCCCCTAGGCTTGGGAAAACGGGTTCAAATAGGATTCAAACAATGGAGATAGGGTCCATCCAACTGCAGAGGGTCAGGGAGAGACAGACAGAGACACCTGGCTCCTCCTCCCTTAGCTCTTCAGCCCGTGCTCATTGACTGGGCTGAGTTGCAGCCGGAAACCAGAGGCAAGGCAGCCTGGGAAATGTAGTTTGCAGGAAAATGACACCAGTGAGCTGAGCTTCTCCAGCACTGGCAGAGCGCCACGGCCCAGGGTGTGTGCGCTGCTGTGGCTCCCGGCCACGGAGCATCTTTCTGCTTTCTGTCTGTTCCACATTTCTGCTTTACATGTCCCTATACAAAAGCCTGACATTCTTATTATTCAGGAGTTCACGTGTGCCATGTCGGTCACATCCAACTCCCAAAGTAGGTTCGTGTCTTCTGGCTCCTGGTTACTAGGTTGTGTGCCAACTTGGTGAACTCCTGCTCCCCGTTTGTAGGTGCACTGAGCAGGAGAAAGTTGTAAGCTAAAGACAGAGTGAACTGGAGACAGGAGGGAGGGTGAGGGAGAGACAGAGACAGAGAGAAGAGGAGAAAATGCTAGAGCTGGGCAACAGGCTTCCACATCAGGGCGGGGCTCTCAAGTACAGAAGTCAGAGGTCACCGGGTTCAATCAGGGGAGCCACAGATTAGGAGTTCAATTGCTCTTTGTTTAAATCCAGCTGAGACTCCCAACCCTGCACCACCTTGAGCCAAACATAACTCCTCCCTCCCTCTTACAACCTGCTTTATGAGATGTGACCAATGTGAAAGGACCCAAACCCCATGCCCTGCCCTCTCTCTGGGCCCCTCTGATCTTGTTTGATCTTTCTTGATATCATCCAGGTGAAGGAAGGGGAGGGACCATAACGCCTGTCTCACAGACAGCGGCCAGCTCAGAGACTCAAGCCCAGTTTGTGACATTTGAGGTTCTGGAAGGTGCTGTCCTGTAAGGAGAGTGTGCTGAAGTTACACTTGTTTACTTGAGTCTCAGGGGCGACATGCTGGCAGAGGGTGGAACCCAGCCCCCTGCCTTGCAGAATTCAAGGATCCTGTCTTTCCCATCCACAGCAGAATGTCTGAGCCTGTTAAAGCCGGGCCCTTCTTGCAATTGCACAGATGTCACATGCTGTGCACGTCCAGGCCTGGGAAAGAGATGACCAAGTCTGGTTTATGCAAAGTTTGTCTTCTTCCCTCCCTGCCACACAAGGTTTTTAAGTTAGGTTGGAAGCTGGACACAACGACACATGCTCGTGGTCCCAATGACTTGGGAGGCAGGATGAAAATGAAATGAAAAACATCTCTCTTGCTGATAGAAAAAGCAGGACCCATGCAAACAGATCCTGAGAGACCAGGCGTGTGATTGTCACTTTATTTTCCTCCCCAAGGGTGTTTCAGAACACAGGCCTTTCTCCAACAGGAAGTGATCCTGGGCCCACCCGAGTGACCCTCTAGCAGCCATCAGTCATCTGACTGCACACTGGCCGCCTGCAATGTGCCCCTTCCCCGAGCCTCCGCAGCTGCTTACCTACATGGCTACGCTGGGACCCCGCTACGCTACTCTCTGTACAAGGCTGGAGGGAAAATGACTCCTTGCTTCATGCATTCCCTCTGGGTCTGGTCCCCAGAGTCAGTAAACAAACAGCTTGTCCTTGGGCAGTCGGGCAGTGAGTGGCAGGTCGACCCAGCCAGCAGCCATCCCTTGGGCTGTATTGCAGAAGGGGTGTTCTTGGCCCTTGGCGGGCAGAGGCCTCTGCGTTATTGATGGGGACAGATGCTTGTAATTCAGCATAACTCACTAGAGCCTCATTCAATTTTTTTTTTTTTCCTGGAGACCTCTTGGTTTAGGAGCATCCCCCCCTCCACACACATCCCTATCTCACCCCACCCCCAGGTTCCTCCTGGGTTGGGCTGGCCTGTAAACATCTTGGTCTGAATTCTCCGAGGTGGGTTGCTAAATTTAATTGCTAGTTTCCATGCCATGTGACGATGTGTGACAGGCCAGCTCACCCGGTGAGTTAGCCAAGGGTTTTAAATAAATGCTTTCTGACGGAAAGGATGATAAAGATTCCTATTATTCACCCGTGAGCCTGGAGATTGTGCAGGTCAGGGTTTTACGAGGGAGGCACAGCCGTGCTAATCTCGGGAGCTCTGTGGCTGCTTCCACTGTGGCAGGGAAACCGGCCTTGGAGCCTCCCCCCTTTCCCCCCAGCCAGGGAAAAGCTTCTCTAGCCAACTAGTTAGAGGACCTTTGCCAACCCGGTCCATCCGAGGTCTCTGTGACCTTGGGACACAAATAGCTCTGTGTATAGCCTCAGCTTCTCCTCCCGGATAAAGGAATGTATCACAAATGTATCAGAAGGCCTGTCTGGAGCATGGTGCTTTCTGTGTTATAGACAGGCAAGGGCATCTTAGTGGACTAACACCCAGCCACAAGCCAACCAAACGAAGCCCGTTCTTCTTACTCACATCCTTCAAAATGCCAGGGGTGGGGCCGGAGAGATGGCTCAGCGGGTAAAAGCACTGGCCACAAGCCGGAGGCCCTGAACTCCATCCCCAGCATGGTGAAAAGAGAGATCCCACTTTAAAGTGCTGTCCTCTGACCTCTACACATGTGTTCTTCCCGCCTCTACAGTGCAAGGTAAAGGAGAAGTGTAGAAATAAAAATATAAAGCATGTATAAGGGACAATGAACTCGTGCCAACACATGCATTTTGCTTTACAGCTTCTTCGGGAAGTCCTCTGATCACAGGACACTCGCTGAGTCCACCTGTCAGAGAAAGCATTGACCTGGGACTCTTGAGAGATGCAGGCGCTAGGCTCACCCTCCATCCTGCTGAGTCAGGACGCACAGCCTGACGCGTCCTCAGGGATGCCTGGGAGCTGTGCTGAGACGCGTTGGTCTACAACCGTCAAACTTCAATGTGTCTCAGAACCCTTCCGGGAAGGCTCCTTGCCTTCCTGGGTCAGTCACAGAGGTCCCGAAAAGATAAGTCCAGAGCAGCCTCAGGAACTTGGGCATCTGACGCATTCCCTGCGGTGGATAGCAGTGCTGGGGACACAAATAGCTCTGTGTATAGCTGGGGACCACACTTGAGGACCGCCGGGAGGTCTCCATGAACAGGGCCTTAACTCCCAGGTGACCGATGAGACAGCGGCTCCTCGTCTTCTACAGTGGACTTGTCAAACCCTGGAAATTACTTCATTCTCTTGTTATGGGTCCTTTCTTGCCCTTGATTATTGTCACGTTATTCTTCGAGGGGTGGAATTCAGGGCTTCTACCACTACCCCACCCTATAGACCATTCTCCATAGGTTTTTGGTGTTGGTGTTTCCTTTGCTCTTTTTATTTTTTGCACACACGTGTGTGTATGTGTTGTGCGTGTGCACATTCATGTGTGTATGTGTATATGCGTGTGCCTGTGGAGGCCCAAGGGTGACATTGGGAATCATCCTGGATTGCTCTACCTCCTTATTGCTTTGCTCTGGGGTTTCCCAGGTTTTGCCTTCCAGGGCCAGAATTACAGCCGCCACCATTACCACCTAAAGTTTTAAGGTGGGATCTGGGGAATCTAAATTCGGCTCCTTTTGATTTTGAAGTAGAGGTTTAATTCCTTAGCTGTTTTTCCAGCTTTTTTTTTGAGACAAGGTCTAGCACTGGGCCCTGACTGACTTTGAACTTGTGATTCTCCTGCTTCTGCAACACTTCCTGAGTGTTGGCTGTACAGGCACATACCAGGCCCAGCTTTTCTACTCTTCCATTATCCTTGATTTCTTCCTCAATCTCAACATGCATTTATTTCTCTCTCCTTCACTTTGCACTAGACATGAAAGACCAGCCATTCTGTGATGCGTGAGATTGAAAGGATTTTATGAAAACCCTACCCCCCATTCAGTTATTCTACAACTACCCATAGTATTTTCAAGTAGAGTAAAGTCGTTGGCCCACCATAGACTTACTTGCCAAACTGTAGCCAAACTGACTACAGTGAAACTTTTTACTGTTTTCCCCAAATCCTGACGTGTCAGCGCTGAAGCCTCCATCTCCTCGTGCAATACTCCTCTCCAGAGCTAATAACAGCAGCACCTGGGATGTATTCATTAGTGTTTTTTAACATGCATGTGTAAATACGTGTTTACTTGTTGACAGTACAGCTGTTACATTATTTAAAAATAAAAGATAGTATCATATCATAACCATTCTCAACTGCCTCTTAGTAACATTTTCTTTCAGCTCCATCAAGGTCAATAGGCCCTACTCCTTTCTTTTAAAACTGTGTAATTGTATTCATTCCACTGTACTGATACGATATAGTTTATTTAAGCATTTGCCTGGGGACGGACGCTTCTGCTATTTCCAATATTGTGCCATTATCAACCACAGCTACTTAGCATTCTTGTGAGATCCAACTAAGAATTTTTCTGGAGAGATTTTTTTTCCTCAGTTGTGCTCTCCTCAGCTCTGCTAAAAGTGACTTGGGGTTAGGTTTTACGTTTATTTGTTTGGTTGGTTAGTTGGTTGATGGATTGGTTGGTTGGTTTGGTTTGGCTTGCCTTGGCTTGGTTTGACTTGGTTTGGTTTCACTTGGCTTGGCTTAGTTTGTCTTGGCGTGGCTTGGTTTGGTTTGGTTTAATTTCGTTTGGCTTGGCTTGGCCTAGTACTGAGAATCAAACTCAAGTCCTCGTGCAAGGCACAGACTCACAGCTAAACTACCAAGCTAAACTGGCAAAGTACTTCTGAAAGTGCTTCTTTCTAATTCTGTCCTACCATTGCTAGCTAGTTCAGTGCTTTATTCTGATTTATTTATTTATTTGTATGTGTATGTGTGTGTGTGTGTGTGTGTTCAAGTGTGTTCAAGCAAGCACATGAGAGTGCGTGCCTGTGGAGGCCCACAGGTGACGTCCAGAATCATTTTGGATTGCTCTATCTTCTTTCTGCTTTGCTCTGGGATTTCCCAGGCTCTGCCTTCCAGAGCCACTGCCATTTTGGCCTGGCATTTTAGTAGGATCTGGGATCCAAACCCAAGACTCTCTGCTTGCAAGGTACAGGCTTAACCCCTGAGCCATCTAGGCCCAAAGTTTTCCCTTTTTATCAATATACCAAAGACACCTCTAAACAGAGGTGAGCTTTACCTGATGACTATTTGAGGTTAAACAACTCTTCATAAGATTAGCAAGCATTTAATTTCCTTCTCTGAGAACAACTGCTACAGAGTCTCTGTCCCTTGCCCATTGGGTTGGTTGAATGTTTGTTTGCTTGTTTGTTTGTCTGTCTGTCTGTTTGTTTGTTTTTGCAGAAGTGAAGGTAGGGGAACAGCAGTCTGGTACTGATCTACTAAAGGTTTCCAACACATCATCCCAGTCTCTCACATTACTTTTATTTTGAGGCAGGGTCTGAGCTCAGCTGATCCTCCGACAGTTGCCTCCCAAGTCATTGGGACCACGAGCATGTGTCGCTGTGTCCAGCTTCCCACCTAACTTAAAAACCTTGTCATTTGTCACAGAGAAAGTCTGGCTGGTACCTAATACAGAAGATACTTTTCACTGATGTGTGCACGAACAGAAAGCAGTGACATGCCACATGGCGTGGGAATTGTCTCCAGAGGTGAATGGAAAGGGTGTAAGAGACAACACTGTGAATCGAATAGGACAACACAGCAGGAGTTGCTCCTGCCCACCTTTTCTGTCTTTCTCACCCGTGTATCTTTTGGCGTGGAGACTGAGTATGTGAGAGGTCAAGAAAAATAAGGGCACAGCTTCTGTGACGTGGAGCTGGTGGTTGAGTTGGCATCTCATATTTCTGCACCTCTTGCAAGCAGAGGCCCTGGCTGCCTTTGCCCCCGACTATCTTTCAAGGATGTTTGCATAGAGAGTCGCCTTAGGAAAATAGCATCTCTGTGCCAGATTTGCTTACTGACTGGTTTAATAACAAGATCTTCCCCTGGGCAGAAGGTGCAGGTTTGCTTTATAGTCCTCAATAAAAGACTGGAGGCTCCTAAATTTTGGGTTGCTCTCCTGTGATACGCTGTGTGTGTGTGTAAAGATATCACCTGCTTGCGAACCTGGGGAACCAGCACATGACAGAACAATTGGTGCAGCTATGAGCATTAAACTGCCTTGTCTATCTAACCCAAAACCTGCTTCTCCCTCTCTCTCCTTTTGTTAATATTTTTTATTTATTTACTTATTAAAGAAAAAGAGACACACAGAGAGAAAGCAAATGGGTGGAGGTCAGAGGACAACTTTCAGAAGTCACTTCTCTCCTTCCACTTTGCAGGTTTCCTAAGGATCGAAGTCGGTCTTCAGGTTTTCCAGCAGGCACCTCACTCGCTGAGCTATCTCGTTGGCCCACATTTGTCTCTTTTTCCAGCAAAAGAATAGGTACAATCTCAGAACCTCCCAAGTTCTTGACAGTGATCACATAATTAAAAATTAAAATGTTTAGCTCTTGCTTCAGGAAGAGATTTCCTCTGCTTACAATATAAAAGTCGCCTGGTCAAGTTTTCTGAAGAGAACAGTCTATAAATAGCAAAAGGAAAGAAAAATCTGAAATCTTTTGTTAGGAATGTTCACATTTTGTTCATATTGCAAATCTCGTGATAAAGAAATGTGAATGAAATAAAGCTACTTCCTGTGGCTCTAGAGACGTGAACGCAGAAGCAGAAATGTTTCATGTCAATATATTAAGAAAGCAAACTCAGGAATGGCATGAGGGACACTCCTAGAACCTCAGCATGAAAGCTAGGGCTAGCCTGGTCTACACATGGAGCGCCAGGCCAGCCAGGGTCATGGGCAAGACCTTGAGAAAGAAGGAAAGAGAGAGAGAGAGAGAGAGAGAGAAAGAGAAAGAAAGAGGAGAGAGGGAGAAATGGAGGGAGGAAGAAAGGAAATGAATGAGAAAAAGAAAAAGGAAGGGAGGAAGAAAAGAATAAAAGAGAGAGGAAGGAAAGAGAAAATGGAGGGAGGGAAAGAAGAAGAAAGAGGAAAAAAAAGAAAAAGAAAGAAAGAAGAGGAGAGGTATGAAGGAGAAAGAGAGAGAGAACGAAAGAAAGAAAGGAAAGAGAAAGAAAGAAAGAAAGATAAAACAGCAAGGAAAGAGAGAAAGAAGGAAAGGAACGAAGGCGGAACTTCCAGGCGTCGCGTGAAATAAAATAAAATGAAAATAAATAAATAAAATATTTTTTAAAAACTGGGCGATAAAAGGCACCTTGGCAGGATACAGGCAAGGGCCAGCAGCAAAGCTTGGTGGGCTGCAGACAGGAACTGCAAAGCAAGGGCGATGAGGTCTAACACCACTCGTAGCCTGCATCTCAGCCCCCAGCAAGGATGTGCCCCAAATACTCCAGTTGCTGCGCTTAGACTTTTCCATTTCAACCCAGACATCCTGGCTGGCGGGGGATTCAGTGGGGGCAGGAGGTGGAGGGAAGGATACTGAAACTTCTTCAAATAAGATTTTAAACTCAAAAGAAGAGAAAGAATGTGACTTTTCACTTTCTAAGTGAGTCCATTCGTTTCCAGTGCTCCAAACCTGATACTCCATGATAATCCACTTACCGTGGCGAGAGCCGAGGTGTGAAAAGTTCTGTTGACAAAGGTTCACATCAGCTGCCGCCGCTGAACAGCATGTAAGAACTTGCAGTTTAATTTTAGCTTCCCAGCAAATAACTGCTTTCCCATCTCCACCCGGGAGTCCAGGCTGTCACTCAGGTGGGTTCTGAAGTCCCATGCGACTAGAGATTCCACCATTCTGAAACGTGCAAGGGGGCTGGGACTGAACCGCCATCATTTGTTAATGTTTTCTTGTGTGTGCATGCATGTGCACGTGTGTGCATCTGTATGTGTGAGTGCATGTGCATGTGTATGTGTGCGTGCACATGTACGAATGTGCATGCATGTGTGTACATGTGTGTGCATGTGTGTGCATGTGTGTGCATGTGTGTATTGTATGTTCATGTGTGTGCACGTGTGTGTGCGTACGTATGTGTATATGCATGTGTGCATGTGTGCGTGTGTGTATGCATGTGCGTGTGTGTGTGTGCGTGTGTGTACATATGTGCACGTGTGTATGCATGTGTGCATGTGTGTGTGTGCGTGCACGTGTGTGTTTGCCTATGGGTATGGACATGAGGATATTGGCATGTGTGCCTGTTGGAGGTCCAGTGCTAATATTGGGCATCATCCCAGCTTGTTCTCCTTCCTTATTGCTTTGCTCCAGGGATTCTAAGACTCTACCTTCCAGGGCCAGAATTACAGAATTAGAATATCTATCTGCAATTTTTTATGTGGTATGTGGGGATCCGAATTCAGGTCCTTTTGCTTGTGAGGCAAAGACTGCAATCCCAGAGCCATCTCCCCAGCCCCTTATTTTCACTTCATTTCATTTTTTTGAAACTTAAGAATTAGGAGTTTATTTACAGTTGAGGGCCTGTTGGCCAAGGAAGCCATCGCTTAGCCTCGAGGTAGGAGAACACTGGAACAGAAAAGATGGCTTAAGATCCAAGAGGACAGGGATAGAGCCATCATGACAACATGGTGGAAGGGCAGAGGGGAAGGGAGTGGACAGAAAGACCAAAGAGCAGGAGAGGGCTATCTTTATTTCTTTTTAAACTTCTGTTTTATGTATGCATATATTTCAGTCTTTCCAACTATGCTCATAACGTGTAATGACAATTTCAATGTAACCCTAGGACCATACCACTGACATTTATAATCACCACAATACTGTGTTTTTCAGTGTGCAGTCCAACATAAAAATGTGTGTCCTGTTTGTCCTCAAAGGGTAGAAATGCTGCATGAAATCCACTGCATTTTTTTCATTATTTAGAGAATATTTTATTAGTTTCTGTAATCAAACCCATGTAGATAAGACCTTATATATTTAATATAGTGCACTACCCTTGTAAAAATGGAAAAAAATTAAGTTTAATGTTTTTAGACCAATATGGCTATTAATCTCTGTACAATGTCAACTTGACACAGTAAAATGGGATGCTTTTTTTCCAAAGTTGATAGCACAGCTAAAATTTCCAAAAATGCAAATTATATATATTTATATTTATATAAAAAGACCAACAATAGTAATGTGTTATGCATCAATAGCAGCAACAGCTTTTCCAGATTCTCAGTCACCAGAGAAAAATTATAGAGACGCCCAACACTGAACTTATTTCACCTCTTGACCAGTGGCCACTCCACGGCACTTCCTGCATCCAGGTTATCACTGTAAGGAAGGGCTCCTTTCTCTTCCATGTCTTCTGTCATCATTTTACAGCACAAGCGACTGGCTGATGTAGAGAAATTGTGTGTGGAAAACTCTGCGATGGGATTCCTTATTCGTCCATACTTACCAGAACTCTGCCTCTCCTGTCTGCACTTGAAGCATGGTTGTTTGCTATTTCATGTTGTTGCTATGACGACATACCCAACAAAAGCCACTTAAGAAGGGAAAGGTTTGCTTGGGCTCACGGTTCGAGGGTGCAACCCATCACGGTGGGGAAGTCATGGCTACAGGAGCGCAAGGCAGCTGCTCACACTGAACTCAGTCAGCGAGCAGAGAGAGATGAAGGCCGGTGCTCAGCTTGTCTTCTCCTTTTTATTCAGCCGGAGACTGCAGCCCATGGACTGACTGATCGTGCCCACAGTGAGAGGGGGTCTTCCCACATCCATTGACCCAAATGGCATAATTCCTCGCAGCCACGCCCATAGTCTGACCTAATCTAGATAATTCTTCCCAGGCATATTCAAACATCTGTCTCTAGGTGATTCTAGATCCTGTCAATATCAGCCACCACAAGGCAAATCCTGGTTCCAGTAGAAAGCAGGTAACTCCCCTGCCCCCACGTACATTGCCTTACTTCCCCTCCCCATCACCCACTCAGTCCTGGACTTCAGATAGTCACCTAGTGTCCTTTGCATCTTGCTGGTTCCCACACAGCGAGGTCACCTGGAATTCTGCAACGCGGCACTGAGGGTGAGCAAGCGGCGCTGAAGGTGCGCATGCGCGTTGCTGTACCCCTCTGCTCACGTGCATTGTTTGCTTACAAAGCCCAAGGTCACAGGCGCAGTTGCCAAGAATTTCAAGATGGCGACAGCAGAGCATCCCACCACAGTCCTTCTGTGCACAATGCCCTCAACCATGTCTTATGCCCACGAAGTTGTATGCCAGTGACATGGTTCCTGGTTCTACTGAAAGCTCACAGCCAATTGTACCTCACTGTCATGCAACACTTGTGTTTAAAAAAAGCTACATGGCTTCTAGACCATGACAGTAAAAGACATCATGCTTCCAAGTCAAAGAAGCTAATGCTACATTATGATTTTAAAAGTCATCAGACATGACTTTGATATTGTTTTATGCAATGGACACTTGTTGGGCTCAGCAATGTCTCAAATCCCAGACAAATGAGATGAGGGAGGGATTTATCTTGGGGAGGGAGGGGAGATTTGTGTAGGTGCACACGTGTATGCAGGTACATGTGAAGGCCCGAGGTCAACTCCTGATGTCATTTCTTGGAAACATCCACCTTGTTTTTGGTGATGTTTTGGCAGGCCAGTGAACCCCAGGGGGGTCTCCTGTCGTTGCCTTCCCACTGTTGGGATTACAAGCATGTGCTACCATACCAGGATTTTTATGTGGCATCTGTGGGCATTATGTGGGTTCTCATGCCTTCTTAGCAAGAACTTGACTGACTGAGCTGTCTCCCTAGCATGGGTTGGGGAGTATTCCCTAAACAAATCTCATCACTAATCTCAAGAACAACAGTCTCGGGACTGGAGAAATGGCTCAGGGGTTAGGAGTCTGCCTTGAAAGCAGAAAGACCTGAGTTCAGATCCTGGATCCCACGTAAAAATGACAGGTAGAAATGACCTCAACCCGCACTTCTGAACCTGGTAGGCAGAGCCTGGGAAATCCTAGAGCTAAGCAAAATGGAGGTAGAAGCAGTCCAAGATGACTCCTGGAGACCCAATCAGCCTTTTTTTTTTTTTAAATGAATAGAAAAGATACACTCTAAACTAGCGATAAAAAATTTGCATAGTGGTGGCTGGAGAGATGGCTCAGGGGTTAAAGTTCTGCCTTGCAAATAGAAGGTCCTGAATTTGGATCCCAGGTCCCATGAAAAAATGTCAAGTGGAAATGGCTGCGGCCTGTACTTCTGGCCCTCCTAAGTGAGGTCTAGGAAATCCCAGAGCCAAGCAAAAAGGAGGCAGAACAATCCAGGATGATTCTGGAAATCACCCTTGGTACTCCACAGGGACATACAGTGTGCCCTCTGATACACACACACACACACACACACGACAGACAGACAGACAGACAGACAGACAGACAGACAGACAGATAGATAGATAGATAGATAGATAGATAGATAGATAGATAGATAGATAGATAAGTGGATGGGGTGGATGGATGGATAGATGATGGATGGATAGATAGATAGATAGATAGATAGATAGATAGATAGATAGATAGATAGATAGATAGATCACGAGTATGGTTGTTTCTTATCAAGTATTGCATACATCACGCTATTGGCAGGAACCCTGGTTTTCAGTGACCAGAGCAGTTTCTATCAGCATCACCACAAACCCAGAGTGCATTGTACTGTGACATCACTAAGCAACAAGAAATTGTCATCCCCTTAGGACCTTATGAGGTCACCACTGACATGCAGCCCAGCACTGACTAAAGCATTGTGATGCCAGTTTATTTGGGAAATGTTCTCCAAAAAAAAAAAACCAGCGATGAAGGGATTGAGAGAAAAACGCCAATTCAAGGTTATATTGCCAAGCTTATAGATGCCTTGTGAGTGGGATATATTCCCCCACTGGGGGATCTCTCAGGAAGCCTCTGCAATGCACCTTCACCCCGAAACCCCGGGGGAGTGATCTATCCGCTGATTTCACCCTCCACCGGTCCAGGAAAGGCCCTGGAGCTGTTCATCAACTCCGCACCGTTTCCAGGTTTGCACACACCTGGGACAGCTCGGTGTCCCACACTGAGGAGTTGGAAGAGCCCGGGGCAGAGAAGAGATCCTGGGACAGCCCAGCCAGGTGTGGCCAGGCTATGCCTGCGCACAGCTGGTTTCCACAGCAACACCTGGAGCGGAGCGCAAAGGTGTGGCCTGAGAGGAGCACAGGAAGCAGTCCCTACAGCATCCAGCCCCCACAAACCTGAGCATGCGCAGGTTTGCTGCAGCTCCACGGGCTGATTCTGGGGTCCAGAGAACTTAGTGCAAGGTTTGAGAGTTATGTATGAATGAATGTATGTATGTATGAACGAATGAAGCATCTAAGGTAGTCATTATGGCTTGGATCTTAAAAGTCTCCCAAAGGCTGTGTGCTAAAAGTTTGTTCCAAGCCTGTGGAAGCCGCTGAAAGAAAACGGAGGGGCTAAGAGAGAGGGCTGGGGGTTGAGACTTTGCCTCACAAGCAGGAGGACTTGAGTCGGATCCCAGATCTCAGGAACATCAGGCAGAAATGGCTGCAGCCTGCATTTCCGGCTCTGGAAGGCAGAGCCTGAGAAATCCCAGAGTGAAGCAAAAAGGAGGTAAAACAATCCAGGATGATGCCAAAAGTAGAGCCTTGGGCCCCCATAGGCACACACAGCAAGTGCCTTCTGATACATAAAGGAAGTGAGGAGGAAGGGAGAGGGAAGGGAGGGAAAGGGGAGGGAGGGAGGGAGGGAAGAGGAAGGGAGGAGGGAGGGAGAAAACCAAAGGTCAGGAGGAGAGATGAGAAGGCACTTCTTCCTAGGCCCCCCATCTTCCACGGTGTGCTGGGACTGCCCTCCTGGGGAGCCCTCCCCCCCCCCCAGCAGCAGCTCCCTCCCACCTCTGACAGTCTCAGTATCTCTTCCTGACCTAGACTTCCTTCACATACCTGGTCAGTTCCTCTGATTCTGCCCAAAGCTGACCACGAGTATTATCTACAGTTCAATCATCTCCATTACAAGATCTTGGTAACAGTTTCTCAGGGAGGAAAAAAAAACTAGAATAAAGTGGGGCTTCTGGCACGAAAAATATCCTTGATGACACTCAATAACTGAAGTTTTAAAGCTGATCTATGGAATCAGATGAAATTGAAAGCGAAAACACAGATGAGTAACACACAAAAATAAATGGGGGCTTTGGAACAGCGATTGTGGCAGTTAAAGCTAGAGGAGCTTGATAGAGCAGGAATTCGCTATAGGCAAGGGAGAGGCCCCAAAGCACTGGCTTGTGCTATATAAAACTTTCCCCCAGCTGCACGCGGTGGAAACATGGGTGCCTGGCAGGAGAAGAGAAAGTGTGATCAAGCTCTGGGCACGAAGCCTTTCCGACACATCTTGGGAAACAGGAGATAAAATCGGATGAGAAATGGAATAATCTAAGCACACGCTGATAACGCAAGGTGTTGAAATCAGTTTAAAGTTCACGTCTTGCTTGATTTATATGTCCGCAATAAAATCAATCAAAGCCAGGGGTAGCTGAGTCACCTAACCCCATCCCCTGCCCCTGGCCGCAACCCCCACCCAGAGCTCCTCGTTCAGCATCTTAGAAAATTCCAGAAGTTTCTGGTGTCTACCCGCGCAAGTGGCAATGGAGGAGCCTCCGTGCTTCGGCAAGGACGAGCGGTTACTTGTAGGGACCTTCTAACTAACAAGACGTTTGAAGTTAGCAGTGGGGTCTTTATGGCAAAGGAGGATTTTTGTCTTCGCCTAACAAGCTTTTCTAAAAGGCCCTCTGTTCTGTTTTTCTCCATTGACACTACGCCCGTTGTTTGCAGATCTGCGAGGTTAAACCCAGCGCCCTGGGAAGACTGAGTCTCTCTGAGACTAATCCCATGTGTATAGGGCTTTTCTTCCAGCTGGTCACAAATGTAGGGCACATGGACGCTTTCTATAACTCCACCATGACACAAGATGAGGTCTGGGTGTCTAATCTTCTTATCAAGGAGCTAATCCAGTTCATTGGTCACAGTGTTTCACCTGAGGTGAGAGACTCGCCTTAGCATCTCCAAAGAGTCCCTGACTATTGATATATTTCCAGCTGCTAGGTGAGGCACACTTAAATTCTTAACCCTATGACCAGATTCCATGGTACATCCTTGTGTGTTGTCCAGCTTCTCATGACTATTAGAAGACTATAATGTCTGGCATGAAAAATATCCGTGATGACACTCAGTACTGAAGTTTTAAAATTGATCTATGGAATCAGATGAAATCAAAAGCAAATAAACATATGAGTAACATAAAAATAAATGGGGGCTTTGGAACAGCGATTGTGGCAGTTAAAGCTAGAGGAGCTTTATAGAGCAGGAATTCGCTATAGGCAAGGGAGAGGCCCCCCAAGCACTGGCTTGTGCTATATAAAACTTTCCCCCAGCTGCACGCAGTGGAAACATGGGTGCCTGGCAGGAGAAGAGAAAGTATGATCACCTATTTACATATGATTATATGTAAATCATAAAATAACAAAGAAGTTTTATATAGCCCAGAGTATGGAAGGTTCCGGGACATGGTGCCTATAGAGGCTCAGTTCCGGCAAGAGCCTCCTAGTGATTGGTGGGTTTGGGGTGCAATGTCAGAGAGAGGATGTGAGTGTGCACAGTTACATCTCAAGCCAAGAAGCAGGGAGACACCCGAGTCCTTCCAAGGACATGCTCGTAATGATGCTAGGACATCCTTTCCTACTAGCTCCACTTTTATATATAAATACTTTTGTTTTTTTATGTTGTGTGCGTGTATGTGTGTGTGTTAGAGGGCACTGTGTGTGCCTATGGAAGCCCAAGGGGGGCTTCAGGAATCATCCTGGTTGTGCTACCCCCTCTTTATTCCCAGGCTCCAGGACCTTTCAGGACCAGAAGTACAAGGTACTTGTTTCTGCCTGGCGTTTTTGCATGGGATTTCGGCTCCGAACTCAGGACCTTCTGCTTTTGAGGCAGAGGTTTAACCCCTGAGCTATCTCTCCAGCCCGTCCCACCTCTTTTTTTTTTTAGGGAGAAAAGGTTTATTTTGGCGATTTTAAAAAGCACACACTCCATCATGGCAGAGAAGGTGTGGCAGCAGGAACGTGAGGCTGCAGGTCAGGAAGCAGAGAGTGGACAGAAGTTGTGCCTGGCCATAAAATCTCAAGGCCTGCCCGCAATGATTCACTTCCTCCTGCAAGGCTCCACCTTCTAAAGGTTCTACCACCTTCCAAAACAATATCAGCAGCAAGGGGGGAATAAGTGTTCAAACGCATGAGCCGATAGGGGGAGGGGTCATTTTCTGTTCAAGCCTCAATCCAGCCATCCACTCAAACTTCTCTAACATTCATCTTCAACAGTCTCCTCACTGCGGAAAGTCTAGGGTCTTTAAAGAGGAAATCTCTCAACTGTGAGACTCTGTAAAATCAAAATACAAGTTCATACCTCCACTATTTAATGTAGGCTCTGCCTGCCTGTTAAAAGCCCATAATATCTTCCAATACTGCAGAGGAGCAAGTTTCCTACATACGAAACTTTGGAGGATGGAAACAAAAACCATGTTCAAATTATGCCAGCCTTTATCTTTATAGATGAAGCACTGAGCTCAAGAGAGACTAAGAAACTCAACCAGACCACAAAGGGACAAGAATCAACTAACCCAATTTTTCCCAGGAGTGTCTTGGCATTGCTTCCTCCACCCCAACTCACCCTACACACACCCTGAGGCCATTTGGAAATATCTAGAGACCCGGTTCACTTTCACCGCTGAAAGCTGACATCCTAAGGTTCACAAGACCCCTCCCATCCCTACGACAGAGAATTAGCCTCCAGTGTCAACAGTGCCCAAGCTGAGAGGCTCAGTCTTTCTGCGACTCTATATCATAATCCGTTTTTGTTTGTTTTGGTGCCTTTATGTTTGGCAAGACCTTGTTATTGGGCTAGATCGTAATGCTGTTTCTGTGGGATTTACCTTTGACATATTAGGGTGAGGCAGCTCTGCTCCCCCCCACTTTCCTTCACCTTGTTTCTCCTCCCCAAATTGCAATGATTAACTGCCTGGCAGAGCTTCTTACTGACAACAGTATCAAGCCTGGCGATTCCACAGTGAGCTGTCCGTTCCAAGGTTGAAATACCCAGGCAGCCTTGTTGGACAGTTTTTTGAGCTATCAGGAAGTTAAAGAGAAAAAAAAAAAAAAAAAAGAAACCTCTTATCAATTTTCTGGGGTTTCCTCTATAGTGAAATAACATACCACCCTACAGTAGTTTGAAAAAAAATACAAGGGTAGGATTGCAAACTTAAAGAAAGGGGTGGGACACCCTGCAGAGGTGGCTCAAGGTCGGTAAAGCCTTAGCCTCACAAGCAAAAGAAGCCGGATCCTAAGGGAAACTGCTGGGTGGACGGATATGCACAGGGCTGTAATTCTGGCAGAGCCTTGGAAAGTACAGAGCAAAGTCATAAGGAGATAGAGTGGTGCAAGGCGATTCCAGACGTCACCTGTGGGCCTCCGCAGACAGACACACACATTGAAGTGTTCCCTTGTACACACACGCACACATGTACACACACGCTCGCGCACACACACACGCACGCACGCACGCACGCACATGCATGTGTGCCTTTGTCTTTGATTCTGTCTTCATTTATTTCTGTTGCTACAACGAAATACCAAAGACCAGGCAAGGAATAGAAGCTTATTGGGCTGGCAGTTCTAGAGGCCAGGAGTGTAAGGGGCAACAGCAGCATCTGCTCCACATCTGGTGAGACGGACTCTTCCTCCTTTAACAAAGCCACAAATGCCAACCAGCCTCCCCGACATGATGTCACCTTGTGCTGATCACTTCCGCATACCTTCAGTGGCGTTTGGGAACCGTGTTCAACACATGAACTTTTACAGGATATGTTTAAATTATAGCAGAGGCTGGTTCATGTAGGAGCAAGACAGTGGTTAGCTCACACGCGTTAGCCTCTGGCTACCAGCCAGGGAAGTAAGCACCCAGACAGTAGAACATGTGGATTTTCCTTCTCCCCAAATCCAGTCTTCTTTCTCTCTAGTTAATACCGTGGAAAAAGAGAAGGGCTTTGTTTTTTATGCTTGTGAATCGAGAGGGTGCTGGTAGATTAATTTTTAAAAAAGATTTCACCTTGAACCCACAAAAACAAGAGCCCGAGGCAAGTGTAGAAACTTCTAGAAGGCTAGAGTGGAGAAAGGTTTGAAAAACCAAAGTTGTAAATGAGGCTGCTGGAGAAATTCTGATAGGACGGAGCCTACATGACCACAGCATGGTCTTGCGCTGGCATGAAAGTCTGATGAGGAGTCTTCTTTTTTCCCCCTTTCTAAAAATATTTTGGACTTTTAATATACAGATGCAATGGATTGATGTTTTATCCCTTCTCACCTCTCCCTCCTTACATCCCATCCCACTTGTTCTCTTTGCACCCACTCTTCCTCCCACTCCCGCAGCCCCCTAACTTGGGAGACCCATTGGTCCCCGTCTAGGACTGCCCTCGTTGGCGTGGGCCTGGGTATCCTCTGCTTAATGCCTGACGGCATGTTTGTGTGAGGGTGCTCAGTAGCAGGACCCAGGCAGAGAACCCACAGGATGCAGCACCCCTGGGCTAGGCCGCATTTCACCTGAGAGACACTCGGCCCAGAGTCCACGCTTCCATCAGATCTCAGTTCAGAATCTAACTATTCAGTGAGCCGAGGCCACGCGTGTCCACAAGCACAGGAAGTGAGTCTCGGACAGTTCCACTTAAACACAGATTCTGGTTTGGGGGTGTCTGCCATGGAGCCTGAAACTCTGAGGGTCTGACAGGCTGCTGGGCCTCAGACCTCTCTTTGAGTGCTAGTGGAATGAGGAAGTGAAATGGCTTCTTGGGCCCCTCACTTTGTGAAGGAACTCCCTGAAGTGGCCTCTCCAGACTCATGGTCTTCCTCATTTCAGGATTTTCTCCAGTTGCTGTGAAGACAGACAGGAAATCTGTTCACATCTCACCCCTGCCCTTAGCTGCCAAGGTAAAGTTCCCAGTTTGACAATTGCAGGTTCCTGGCAGCCTAGCCCATGCTGGTCTGGGGGGGTCTCACCTTTGCCTCTCCCTGCCTTGGCTTCTTAGCTATGGGCAGCTTCTGCTCCCAGTAGGCAACCCAAGGTCTTCCGTCCCTCATCATGATGGCCTCCTCTTCAGTCCATGATACTCTCCTCAAACCTTTCCTGCCAGTGGTCCCTTCCCATGGCTATCTTCATTCATCCCTTATGTTACTGGCTGTCTACCACGATGTAGAAATATTTAAAGGAAGAGTCCCAAAATTCCCAAAATAAGCAATTCATGTGTTTTTTTTATTTTCTTGTTTTGCTTGCTTTGAGACAGGCTCTCAGATAGCCTAGCCCTGACTTCCAGCTCTTTGAGCAGCCAAGGACATCCTGAGCTTTTGAGCCTCCTGCCTCTCTCTCTCAAGTTGCTGGGATGACAGGTGTGTATACTGCCACACTCCACTTATGTGGTGCTGGGAATCATATCCAGGGCTTCATGCATGCCAAACCAGCACTCCATAACTGAGCCACATCTCCAGCCACAATTCATAAGTTTGAAACTGAAGGTCTTTCTGAGTAGCATGCTGAAATCACACATCATAGAGTTACTCTTCTCTGTGCTGGGAGACAACACTCAAACTCAAATTACTTAAAAGGAGAAAGGAGATTTCTGTAGCTTACGGTACCAGAGGGGAGATACAGTCCACTATGAAGGAAAAGGAATGGCTGGCTGGCAGAAGCTGGAAGAATCAACCTCAAGGCCCACCCCCTGTGACTGCCTTCCTCCAGCAAGACTCTACCTCTTAAAGGTGCCATGACCTCCCAAACAACTAAAGATTCAAACGCATGAGCCTGTGGGCAGCAATACACATTTTAATTCATGACACACATCTTCTTGCTCCAACATGAATCGTCTCTTTCTCGGCAGTATCCACGTTGCATGCACTGCCACCTGCTAGTCACTTAGTGGTCCACCCAAGTTCACTGTGTCCCTGTAACCCTGATTCACTTAGTATCTCAAAAGCATAGGAGTACTGACAATTTGAGCAACAAGAGAGCTGAGGGGTCATGGGGATAGCTCAATGGGAAAGGTGCATACTCACAAACCTGGAAGCCCTCGTGGTTGGAAGAAAGTCATCCTCTGATCTCCACAGGTACACCATGTCATACGTGTATGCATATCTCCCCCCGTAAGTAAATAGATGAAATGCTTTGTTAAAAGCTGGGGGACTGGAAAGATGGCTCAGGGTTTAGGACTCTGCCTTGCAAGCAGAAGGTCCTGAGTTTGGATCCCCCAGAAATGGGGGCAGCCTGAACTTCTGACTCTGGTGGGCAGAGCTTGAGAAATCCCAGAACAG
The DNA here is from genome assembly GCA_023101885.1 of Typhlomys cinereus. Lineage (NCBI taxonomy): Eukaryota > Metazoa > Chordata > Mammalia > Rodentia > Platacanthomyidae > Typhlomys > Typhlomys cinereus. The sequence goes on from JALPQD010000010.1 coordinate 12,105,290, forward strand.
AGCAAAAAGGATGTAGAAGTAATCCAGGATGATTCCCAAAGTCCCCCTTGGTCCTCCACAGGGACACACAGTGCCTTCTCACACACACACACACACACACACACACACACACACACACACACACACACACAAAATAAAGAAGATTTAAAAAAAAAAAAAGAGCTGTAAAGTTGTTTCCTTAAATATGGGAATGTCCTCTACAGGCCCATGTGTTTAAACACTTGGTCTCCACACAGTGGCACCGTTTGGAGAGGTGGTGAAACTTCGAGAGATGAGGCTGTTTGTCAGAAGCAGGCCATTGGAGGCAGGCCTTGGACAATAACAGTCTGGCTCCTTCGGACCCTGGTCACGACATGCTGGTCTCCTCGTGCCCCAGAGGATACCCAGACGCATGCTCATGCAGGCATCCTATGTCGGGACCAATGGATCTCATGCAGGGGGACGGAGGGTGGGAGGGAGACTGGCAGAGAGGAGAATGAGTGGGGTGGGATGAAGGGGTGGGTTGTAAGGGGATAAAACTTTCTGCTTCCCGGTCCACTGAGACATTGAGCAAGCCACCTCACTCTCCTGTCCCCACGCCACCCCCCTGTGATAGACCATATGCCCCCAACCAAGCGTTAAAGTAAGTTTCTCCTTCCTTAATGTACGGTCACAGCAGCATGAAAGTAGCTAATGCAAGCCCATCTCATGCCTTCACAACGAGAAGGTTGAATAGAGCAACATAAAATATTTTGAAAGAGAGAGAAAACATTCACTTAACTTTCATTGTAGAAATGTCAGAGTTGATCAATTTTATTTAGTTGTCACCAATCCCTTACTGTGCCTACTTTGCAAATCAAACTTGGCTACATGTGTGTCAGTATGGGAACAAATAATTTATGTGTTGGATTTGGTACTTCTCAGTCTCCAGCTTCTACCTGGGGACTTGGAACTTTTCCCACCCTGGACAAGAGATCGCTGCTCCACAACACACGCGCCACCAGGCCATGATACTTGACTTAAGGTCATATGTCCCTGGTTACAGCGTGAGTCCTCTGGAGCCGAAACTGTAGCTTATCATGTTGTCTCATTTCTTCATGCGTACATGGCACCTGGGATATGTTACAAATCCAATGGAAGTGAAAGAATTAGATGTCACCTATGTTCCCTGTTCTGTTCCCTACATGTCCTCTGTCCTGCATCAAAGGATTCTAAGGTCATCAGGGCTTAGGGTTAAATAGTTAAAATGCTTAAGGTTACATAGATTTTAATCATTTTAAGATGATTGTCACGAGGACTGCAGCTACCACCCAATGGGTAAGAGCATCGGCTGGGCAAGCATGAGGACCTGACTTCAGATTCTAGCACCCTGCAAAAACACTGGGTGTGGCTGTGCAGACTGCCCCTCCGCACTGGAAAGGTAGAGACAGAAGGATCGCTGAGGCTGCTGGCCACCAGCCTAGGTCCAGTTCGGTGGCGAGAGCCCACCGCACAGACAGAATAGGGTACCCAACATCCAGTCTCCACTGGCCTGCATACAAGAGCAAGCATCTGGGCTGGAGAGATGGCTCAGGGATCAAGACTCTGTCTCACAAACAGAATGTCCTGATTTTGGATCCCAGGCTCCACATAAAAACTCCAGGTGGAAACCAAAGTGGCCTCCACTTCCGGGCCTGGTGGGCGGAGCCTGGGAAATCCCAGAGAGGAACAAAAAGGACCTAAAAGCAATCCAGGATGATTCCCAGAGTCACTTTTGGTCCTCCACAGGGACACACAGTGCCCTGACACACACACACACACACACACAAATATTAAAAACAAACAAGAGCGAGCATCTGCACACACGTGCATATACACCACATGCACCACACTCAGATGCTGTCATTGATGGTGAGCTGGCCTCCACCAGCGCGTGTGTTTGCATCCTTAGCTGTGGCTGATGTTTGAAAAGGTCTTAGCACTTTAAAAAGTGGAATCTTGCTAGAAGGCACAGCACAGTGAGTGGGTTTCTGGTGGCCCCACCCTGCTTCCTGCATTTTGCCTCTTGCTTGCTGTGTCTCCATGGTAACAGTGGTCACCTGAGGCCCCTCCCCCCTTCTGCCAGCACCATGCCTTTTCCACCTTGATGGACCCTTCCTTCTGAAACTGTAAGCCAAATAAATCCCTTTCTCCTCTTGAGTTATGTAATGAATATTGGCTCACAGCAACGGAGAAGGTAACTACAACACATGCTACACTCTCACACAAAAATTGTTGGGGTCAGGGAGATGGCTCAGGGGTTAAGAATCTGCCTCACAAGGAGTTCAGATCCTGGATCCCATGTAAAAACATCAGGTAGAAATGGCAATTGGCCTGCACTTCTGGCTCTGGAAGGTGAAGCCTGGGAAATCCTAGAACAAAGCAAAAAGGAGATAGAAGCAATCCAGGATGACTCCCGGAGTCATCTTTGGATCTCTGCAGGGACATAGTGACCTCTGATACAGATACACACACACACACACACACACACACACACACACACATTCACACACATATTTACACCAAACAAAAAGTCATTATAAGGTGTTGCTTTTCTAAGGACCTCAGTCTTAAGGCATTTAATCTTCGTAACGATCACCCCAGCTATGAAGTTATCACTGTCGCTGCTGTTACTATTTTAAACATGAGGAAACTGAAGCAGAGTAATCAAGGAATTTGATCAAAGTCACACAGCAATGAAATACCCAGACCCAGATCCAAACCTAGCAAGGTGTTAAACACAAGGGTTAAGTCTTTGTCAGGTCCCAACACTTGATGCCACATGTGTTAGTTCCTTTTTTGCTGCTGTGACCACACGACCTACCAGACTCTAAGTGGGGAATCCAGCACTGTATGAAGACGGAGGAAGCTGGCTGGTGTGGCGGTACCAGTTCCCTAGATTCCTGCTGCCAACTCTACTGTCGCAAGGGACTATAAACTGTAATGTAAACTAGGAAAAAAACAACTTTCTCCCTCAAATTTGTTTTTTGTCAGGTACTGTCACAGCAAGATAAGTAGCTAAAACCGATGATGGTTTGGATATCATGAAGTAGTGCTCTTGTGAGTGGGGTTAATTAAAAGACCCTAAGCTCCCTTATCAGGCAAGGACACAATAAGAAAACCACTCTTAACTCAAGCTAAGACACAAAGAACATGAATGATCTCGATAGATGTGCTGCTTCCTTGTCTTGCACGTCTAAGCATCCAGAACTGTTGATGACTGAGTTTCTGCTGCTTACAAGCTACCCACAGAAAGGTATTCTATTACATTGTTGCAAACTAAGACAAGTACTGCCCACTGAATGAAATTCTATTGTATCACCTCAAACGAAGGCAAGCACTATCCACCCAAGGAAACTCTGTTGCATGGAGAATAATTTATTTTCCTCACAATTTCAGGGGTTCAGTTCGTCTTGCCAGAGAACGTACAGTGTGGAGCAGCTCAGTCCAGGGAAGCAGGAATGTGTGTCAAGCTTTCCACATGGTGGCAGACCAGGAACCAGAAAGGACTCAGAACCAAGGGTGGGTGGAACCTTCAAAGGCCTACCCCACAGTGACCTACCTCTGTCATCCAGGCCATACCTCCTCAAGGTTCCCCAAATATTGACACCAGCTGGGGAACAGGCTTTCAAACTAAGAGCCTGTGATGAACTTTTCAGATTTAAAGCACAACACAGGATTCACAACCTCTTCTCTCCCCGGCCTTTCTTCAGCCATGTGCCCTCCAGCAAGGTTTGCTCTGCTAGCAACTCAACTGGAGTGGGCAACGCCTTCTTGGGCTGCTTCCCTCACCTGCTCCTCACAGACGTTCTTAGAGGTCACTAATGCTCGGCAGGTAATATGCCAGCTCCCAAACCTGGCAACCTGAGTTCAATTCCCAGAATCCCACAAGGTAGAAGGAGAAAGCTGCCCTTTGACCTCCTTCACCCATGCTCCATGACATGTGGTCTTGCATTCTTCTCTCTCAAATAAATGAGTAAATAAACCCTTGGAGCAGCTGGCAGTACTGCCAGCAGATGCCCCATGCAGTCACTCAGCTCAGTCACCCTGTGGCTCATGGTGACTCGCTGAGTGTGACTCAGCTGCTTCTCTGCCCAGTCTGCCTCCTCCTCCTCTTCTTGCTAATTAGCATCCTGCTCTCTCTCTTCATCTCAGAACTGGAGAGCCCAGACACTCTCCAAGACACAAGGCGGGCACCTGCAGAGGCACTCTTCCAATAATGCACCTTTGAAAGAGGTGTCCTTTCCTTTGTTTTCTATGAAGGCCTGATGATGCAAGCTGGGCATGCCCAGAAACCTTCCTGTCTGCCATTTTAACCTTTAGAACATGTGCTTTGCGACCTTGAGCCAAACAGGCCCAAAGATGTGTCATCCTTCCTTCTTATGACCTTCAACTGAGCATACTCAGGAATATGCTCCTTAGCCGAGAATGCTTCGGATTAGTGCTTTCCTGTACGAATACGTTTGCCCTCTGATTCGCGCCCCTCTTCCTTCGTTTATGGAACGCATTTCTTTGGAAGTTACTCCCAGTTACTCTCCTTCTCTGCTGCAGATCATAAATCTCCCTCCGTTCTTTTCCATCTTGGCGGGCCTTACTGCTTTGCGCTCACCAACATGGGAACCTGTTGCATTCCATTCGTTGCCCGACCTGCATCACCTGCCCTTGGGCAAAGATGTACTTTCCTTCCAGGGTGTCTTCTCTCCTTTCTCCTTCATCCTCTTTCCTTTCTCCTTCATGAGCCCTGCACCCCCAAATCCTGCACCTCCATAGAACTGCTGTCTGTGCCTTACAAGATAAGGCATTTCCACACATCCTTCTGAGAGAGAGAATAATTTCTGTTAGGCAGTTCAGAACAGGAATTCTAGCTGCAATAGATTTTTCTAGGTAGTCTTAGACCAGAGTAGCCAGGTTGGGGAGATCCTTGAAGGTCACCTCCACCACTAGGATTATCCTGCAGAAATTGACTCCAATCCTCTACAGAAGTAAGTGCCAACTTCCCCTAATCCTTTGTATATGAAAAGGTATGAAGTTGAATCCTCAAGTGCAGATGAGTGAAGTTCCTCAAGAGAAGCAGTTCCTCAAGAGAAGCAGTCACAAGTTGGTCTGAGTTGAGCTCCAATATGAACAGATCAACTAGACTGACACACGGGAGACCAAGAAACTCAATCAGGTTTAAAGAAACTAAAACTAACCAGTAAAGAAAAGCTTCTTTTCCCAGACTTGCCCAAACCTATAAATACCTCTGAACTTGCCCTTTTCTCTCTTGGACTCTGACCCCATGGTTCCTTTCTTTTTCTCCCCTAATAAAATTCTGCTTTATTCCTATACATGTGTTCTAGTTTCACTCTTTGGCTCTGGGAACACAAGAACCTGAACAGAAATTCCTAATGTTTCCTTTGCTGTTGCTATTTTTCCTGCATAAAATATCCGTGGCCTTTCTTCCCCACAAGATCCACCTGGTCACTGTCTGTCCATCTTTTATGACTGGTTCAATGACCAGCCCTCCTCCAACTAACTTCCTGCCCAGCCCTTCCTCAAGGCAGAAATGCATTGCTCCCTCTCGCTGTTCTGATGCCTTCCACACACTTACTTATGATGCTATTACATGGTCTTCCTCGCCGCCCCTGAGATGAGATACCTGACAGCAGATTTTGTTTCCTGCTCCTCCGTCAGAGCCTAGCGTCTGGCACCCAGCAAGAGCATGGCTCAGTCTGTTTTCCATGGCTGTAACTTAATACCCCAGATGAGCAATTAAAGAATGGGGGTGTATTTAGCTCACAGTTTAGATATGAGATGTCCGAAAGCACCAGAATGATTCAGCATCTTTCAAGGCCCTTCTTTGCTACATCATTGCACAGTGTGGGCCATTGGGCAAGCAAATGTGCTCTCTCAAGTCATTGTCCTCTTTTATAAAGCCAACCCCACCTTCATGGCCTCCCAAAGACCCTCGCCTCTAAGTAACGTTGACATTAAGTTTACAACAAAAGGATATTCAGAGTATATACTTAAACTGTATCAAAGCACAAATGAATACTTATTCAATTGGCTACATTTAAATTAATGATAATACTCTTCCATGAATGGCTCATTCCAAAGCTGCTGGTTTCTTTCAATCTCTCCCAGCACCCACATCCTACGGCAGATAGCACAGGTGTGAGATAATAATAGCTCAACCTCAAAAAAGAACTCTAGGTCACAATCATACGCAGTTTAAGTGGAATCCCTGCAGTCCTAGCGTGGTGCTTGGGCTGGGTTTCCAGGCGGAGATGTCCGAGGGTATGTGCTACTACAGGAGCCGTGGCTCCGTTTTCAGGCACGATACTGGCCAGGGCCAGATGTTTCTGCATTAGATCATGTTCTCATGCATGTCACAGCTTGGCCACAGACTTCCTGGGGAATTTTTGACTGTCTGTACTTTTGATTGTATACACTCATTAGTCTCTTGGCCAAATATCATCTTTTTGCCTTCCAGCGCATCACCAACTGTTGCAGTTCCCTTGCAAGGTTGCTGATAAATCACCATCGAACAGCTTAAGGAAACAAGGGATTCATTTTCTTATGATAGTCTGGTTACAGTTCATAGTCCACCTTGACGCGAGAGCTCACACCAACACCAGGGCCGAGGGCACTGGCCACACCATCTCTACACAACAACTGAGAGAGGACAATCCTTACTTGCCAGACCAGCATATCTGGCCAAGTGTACACAAGGATGCCAACTTTCTTGATCAGCTCTCTGTATTTTATTCCAGGGCCTAGTCCCACCCACCGTGGGCTGGGTCTTACCCATCAGCTAGACAGTCTCCTGCAGATTTGCTCTGGGCTTAACCTAATAGCTAATTGTCTACAAATGTGCCCAGAGCTCCAACCCTCAACTATGTAGTTGACATCTGTGCCGAACTATGATACCAACCTTGTCAGGTAATAAGGAAACAAGGAAGGAAGGGTAGAGACAGGAAACCCTCAGAGAATGGTTTCTGGGAACACAGAGCTGTTTCTGGATGACGTCAGAGAGAGGAGGGGAAAGGCAGGTATAGGGGTGGAATGCCTGTGCTTCCCACAAAGCTCGTACTCTGAAAGCCCTAGTCTCCTTATGAAGGCATGGGAGGTGCGGCCATGGGGAGGTGGTTACATCATGAGGGAGGTGTATTCTGAATGAGACTAGTATCCCCTAGAAGAGAAGGCTTCTTTTGCCTTCCACCACTCAAGGCCGCAGCAAGAAAGCATTATTTGTGAACCAGAAGCGGGTCCTCACCACACAGTGAATCTGCCAGAGCCTTGATCTTGAACTTTCCAGCCTCCAGAACTGTCAATGATTTTTTTTTTCTGATGCACAAGACTACAAATCCGAAGGTATCCTTTCTTATAGCAGCCCAAATGGGTTAGACAATAGGAGAAGGCTGAGATGTAAAGAATACCCACTGCAAAATGGATGCATCTAGAGTTCTGTGGCCTAAGGTACCTGGAACCAGAATGAAGCTAACTCTTTCAATGACACTGAAGCACAATATACTGGGCACTAGTCTGGACACAGGGACGAAGGCAGGAGCTCATAAATGATCTCATCTGGGTCCCGTCAAGTATTCAGTTAAAAACCAGTTCAACATCCAAAGCTCCGTTTCATTTTACTGTTGTTCTCATAAAAGTGCATTGAAAAAACGAAGGAGCATTCACTCATTATATATAACTAGCTATGTAAATCTTCTTTCCTGCCTTCTTTATTAGTCAACCATGCACAACAATCCCCCAAATCTATGCTTCTCCACCATATCCACCTATATAACACCTGGCCCCTTAATGCAAAGTAAAGATCTGAAGTGTAAAGAATTACATGAAGAACCAAATGAATCCTCAGGTCAAAAAAGGAAGCTAATTGAATCCAGGACTCCAAAATACAGAGTCCCACCATTTACTGTGCGAAGGAAGGAAGGAAGGAAGGAAGGAAGGAAGGAAGGAAGGAAGGAAGGAAGGAAGGAAGGAAGGAAGGAGAGGAAAGAAGGGGAAAGGAGGGGGGAAGGAGGAAGGGGGAAGGAAAGGTAGGGGAGGGGGAGAGGTAGGGGAGGGAAAGAGAGGAAGGGAGGGAGGAAAGAAGGGTAGAGAAGGCCAGCAGTGTAGCTAAGTAGTAACAGCATTTGCCATACAAGCCTGATGACCCGATCCATCCCCAGAACCCAGAAGCAGAAGGACAGAAGCAACTCCTGAAAGTTCTCCTCTGACCTCCACATGTGTCATGGTACACGTGTGCCTACAATCACACACACACACACACACACACACACACACACACACACACACATACACACAGAGAGAAATTTAAGAGAGAAAGAAAAAGAAGGAAAGAAAGAAAGGGAGAGAAAGAATACTTATCAGATGCCACGGCAATGAGCCACATCTTGAGAAAACTAACTCCAGATGGTATCCATCAGGAAAAATAGTGAAGCGCGCCAGTGTTTATTATAAGGAGGCAAAAGATCCTTTATCACTGTTTATTGGTCATTCTTGACACATCAGTGATCAATGTGTGCTGCCTCATTTTCTTGAATGGATGTTAAGTAAGAACGTATCACTCATCAAGGACTTAGAGCTGCCTGCATCGAACACTTTCAATGAAGTCTTAAAATTAGGAATGAATGTTTTTGGCATTTTTATGTTACACTCAGTAAGCTAGATAACTGTGTTCATCATTTGATCCAGGACTTGCAGGAAATAGAAAGGCAATGATTGTTTGACTCCCTACTATCAAGAAAGGTTGTGTGTTGGTTAGGGGTGGGACTCACTGGTAGACCACTTGTTCAGCAGTGCCATCAGAAGGGCATTTATTAGCTTTTTCATTTAATTAATTACACTGCAGTTGGTTTTGCTTTTTGATAACCTTCACCACCATGCCAATGAGGATGACTAGTGTGTATTGAACGAGTCTTTCCCACCATGCTCTCGGCCAGCCCTTTTGCACAGAGCATATCATTCAGCAGCCACAAACCTACACAGAAACTTCTGTGGTCATCCCCCCTTGGCATGAGAAAGCCCTAGTCCAGTGGAATTCAGTGTCTTACCTAATGGGGATAATACTAGAAAGAGCCCCATCATCAACCAATATACCTCCTAGAGTTCATCTTCCAGGTGCCGGGCCATTCTGTGCCTTAGAAGAGGGAGTGGGAATCCTTCTGGAAAAGTTTGATAACAGTTCACAGAAAAACTGCCCATGTGGCCAGTTCTCTCAGTTGAATTTAACAGCTGCTTTGTACATAGAGAAAGTCACCCCCCCCCATTACTAGTAATATAACAAGGACAGTAAGATGATGCAAAAACTTTCTGCACAGTCACACTTAGTAAACAGGATTCAAAATCCAAGTTCTGATGTTTCTAGATAATTCTTGGGCCCATGGAACCTCTGAACCTTTCAAGGAAAATCAACCATTTCGCATATTACAACTGTGAAATCAACACAAGCCCCATTTTAAGAGTTCACGCTCGCTTCCAACTTTCTGAATAAGCTAAGTTTTAAACAAGCAGGACTTTGCTTTTCTTGTTAAATGCATACTTAAAAGATGAACTGGGGGCTGGAGAGGTGGCTCAGGGGTTAAGCCTCCGCCTTGCAGGTGGAAGGTCCTGAGTTCGGATCCCAGATCCCACGTATAGACGCCAGGCGGAAGCGAGGGCAGCCTGTGCTTCTGGTTCTGGTAGGGCGGAGCCTGTGAATCCCGGGGCAGAAGGAGGTGGAGGCGTCCATGGTGGTTCCCAATTCGTCCGTGGTTCTACACACACACACACACACACACACACACACACACACACACACGAGTGCGCGCGAACACACGCACATGCGCACAGTTGAATAAATAATAATAATAAAAAAATTTTAAAAAAGATGAACTGATTAATGGGTGAAAAGTTATTCTAATATTAGTGTAACAAAGCTATAAATCATGGTATAATTTTTCTATACTTGCCGTTAGTTTCCAGTACTTAAACTGCCTGGGAGATAATGTTAGAATTTAGCATGGGACATACAGATAATGAGCTCACACCCGTTATAGCATTGATTCTGGGAATTAAAAGAAAACTTTAAATATTGATGTTGAACTAAAGTGAGGATATTTTCCTTTGGTTCCTAGTTATTTGGAAATAGAATTATAATTGTGGTTTAAACAATCAAGATGTAAATCTCATCTGGAGTTACAATCCTGCAAATGTGCTATATATTCTTTCCCTCTAAATGTGTCTGCAGCTATACACTGTCTCCTTGCAACCCTGCTAAATAAAAATGTTAGTATTTGGACTGGGGAGATGGTTCAGTGGATAAGGCACCCTGAAAGCATAAGGACCAGAGTTCAAATGCCCAGAGCCCATACAAAAGCCAGGCAGGCATAGCATCTACCTGGAATCCCCTCCTCAGGAGGCAGAGACAGGGGATTCCCCAGGCAAGCCGGCTAGCCTGGCCAGTCGGTGAATTTTGGATTCAACCAAGTGATACCCTGCCTTAATAACAAACGTGTAGGACTAGAAAGATGACTCAGGGATTAAAGCCTTCACCTCACAAGCAGAAGGCCCCGAGTTTGGATCCTAAGAATGCCAGGCAGAAAATGGCACTGGCCTTGGAGGGCAGAGCTTGGGAAAGCCAAGAGCAAAGCAGTAAGGAGGTAGAGCAATTCAGGATGATTTCCATTGTCATCCTTGGGGCCTCCATAGCCCCACATGCGCAAGTGCCCTCTTGTACACACAAACGCACACACAGCTGTGCACATAAATAAATAAATAAATAAATAAATAAATAAATAAATAAATAAATAGCAAAAAGTACAGAGCAATTTGATGTCAACTTTGGGCTTCTACACACATGTGCACATGTACTTACACACACATACACATGGAGCCATACATAGATGAACACACATACACTACCCCAAAATTTTTAATTCTAATTTTTGACTCATTTTTATACAAATTAGTTTGTTTGGTCTTTCTCCATCCAGCAATATCTAGTGGCAGGTGTCTGTATACCTGATATCTTTTCTCAACAATAACTGAACAATAAGTATCTACTTACACATGTCTTGAACTTTTTTGAAATCTTCCCATGGGACTGGAGATGTAGAGCACATGGTTGGCGCAGGGTCCTAGGTTTAGCCTCTGACTCTACAAAACGATGCTTCTACATCCACGCTCCCATTTCATTCTTGCACTAGTCCAGTAAGCCAAGGATGTCTTCATTAAACGTAGGAAATCAGAAGCCATGCTGTGCTGAAGCCAGCAGAAACCTGCACTCTCTGCAAAGCCACAGAGACTGTTTAAAGCAATCAGCAATGCCATTCAGTGGAAAGACAGGTACAGACAATATGCAAATGAATGTGCATGCCAGTGTCCCAATAAACCTTATTTATAAACACAAATTTGAAGTGAGATCATTTTCATGAATCACAAAATAGGACTTTGCTCTTGATTTTTTTTTTCAACTATTGAGAGATGTAAAAGCCACGCTTAGCTTGCAACAGAATTGGCCCACTCTGGACCACACTCTGCCAACACCCCTTCCCTGGCCCTCCTTTTGAACAAAGTATGAATTAGGAAGAATGGTTAAAGGGCTCTCACTTAACCACCTCTACTTTCACGGATGGAACCAGATGTCTCCGGAAACGGGTCAGTCTGTTGTGGTCCAGTGGGAATGACCACCCTGACCCTCTTCACACCTCGGCTCAGTGCACTTTGCACCCAAAGGCTCTACTTAAAATAAAAGCAAATGAGATGCCAATTACAGAGATAACTATGAAAGCTGCTGGGCGCTGCGCCCAAAGAACACCCCGTGCTGCGGCTCGGCGGTCGCTGCTTTTGCAGACGACTTTTGGCAGCCTTTTAGAAGGCTTGAGAAACGGTAACTCGCTAGGCAGAACTGGTTCCAGGCAAGAGTTGGGTCACTTTTCCTCTGCTACTGCCTCACACAGGGTGACTTAGTTCTTCTTCCCTGGAGCTCTGAAACCCAGAGCAGAAGGCAACTTTGCCCAGGGAGACACTTAGCTTTGCTTTTATACCTGCTTGGCCAGTTCGAAAACAGAACACAGCCAGCAGGCCCAGCTTCCACGCGAAAGCTCGCAGACAGTTTTGTTGCAACATGACCACAAGGACCACTGTGTGCCTGAACTTCTCCCTTCTGTCTGCTTGAACGCCATAAGGTCCTTGTTTCTTTTTCATTTGTTTATGCTCTTGTCATAGGGATAAAAGTGCAGAGGAAGAGAGGTGGCAGAGCAGCCGAGAAAGAAAGGAAAACCAGCACCTCCCAGGCTTACATGGAACATTCTAGAAGCTGGAGTAGAAAACATGACTCTGCATGCATGCGTGTGTGTGTGTGTGTGTGTGTGTGTGTGTGTGTGTGTGTGTAGCCATGCATTGACACATCTATGCACATGTAGAAAAAAGGGAGACAGAATTACAATTTGTGAAGACAAACAAGCTAAGCCAGGCAGAACAGGCAGCAAACTAGCTGAGCCCGAAGTTCCTCCTTGCTATGTGGGCAGAGGAAAGAACATCCTGCATGTTCTTTCCTCTTCTCTGAACAGCTTCCTCTGTCAGCCTCCAGCTAGGTTCCTTTGCAGGGGCCGGCTCTGTCACTCTGGTCTGGATGCCCCTGCTCATCCTCCTGACCCAAGGATCAACCCACTTCTCACACTCCCACCTGGACCTCCTGGGTCACGTCACCCCTGCCATCCCACCTTCATAGCAGAAGACTACCTGTGGGGGTGGGCTAGGCCCAGGATGAGGCTGCTGGCCTGGCAGCCTAACCTGGAAGCCCTGAGATCAGGGAGCATGCGTCTTGACCCATCACTGGGTACCAGACCCTAGCAAATGTCTGGCCAACAGTGGCAGGAAGATGGCTAGGTACTGTCTGGTGAGTGAGCCCAGCCCGCGCGTCTTAGTGAAGGTCGGGTGTTGGTCCTTTACAGGCGTGCTGTCCTGGCGGGAAGCTGATCCGGGCCAGTTCTAGTCTGAACCATGGTAGACAAAAGCAGAGAGAGCTATGAGGCCAGAGCAAAAATTAAAAAGAAAGATTAAAAAAAAAGGTGGGACCTCCTGGTGGCCCAAGGGGTGCTGGGGTCATTTGCGTATTTGTCTATGTTCACGACAGAGATGGGCGCAGCCGGACCAAGCGTGTTCCTCCCGGGATCCTGAGGCTTCCCTGAGATGGGTCAGTAGGGAATATTGCAGTGACCTCTGGATTCATCAGACAACCTCTCCTAGGACTTTCAAGGTCCAGAGAATAAGGAGCAAACTGGGAAATCCAGGAACAGGACCCACGAGCTGCCTCTGTCTTCTTTCAGTTCTTCCCTTTTAACGTGTGCCATGCTGCTACCTCTCTCCTGCCTCGTTTCCTAACTGGAAATAGGTGGTTTAGCACATTGGGTGCTAGTGCTCAATTCAGGCATTTTTCTCACATTATTGCTTTCCACATCTGCCGCGCATCTACTATATGGTAAGCCCTGAGCTGACTTTCATGGAGAAAAAGAAAGGAAAGACAGAATCGCTGTCCTTGAGAAACTCAGTCAATTGGTTTTTTTATTGGGCAGCTATTAAATGCAAGATGCAGAAAGGAGAGGTGAACTAAATTATTTCAGCCCTTAATTCAAAGAAAGTAAGTATATAGGCAAAGAACAGTAATTTATTAAAAGATGCACAACACGTTTGGAATGAATGGGAACTAGCTACAAAATTTTTCAAAGAAAGTAGGAAAACCATCACAATATGGAGAGATTGTATTTTCATTTGTTTTTCCGTTTTCGTGTGTGTGTGTGTGTGTGTGTGTGTGTGTGTGTGTGTGTGTGTGTGATGGCACATCTGCACATGTGTGTGCATGCATGTGAGTGTGTGTATGCATGTGGAATCTCTAGATTGGTATCAGGATCATCTTTGAACTCTCTTCCACCTTAGTCTTTCTGTGACCGGGTCTCTAATCAAACCCAGAGTTCACCAAGAGGCCTCTGTCTGATCAACTTGCTCAGGGTACCCATAAGCCTTCAGAGACATGAATGACAGGCAAGTCACCATACCTACCCAGCATTTTACACAGAATCTGGGGATCCAAACTCTGATTCTCTCACTTGCATGGTGTTGCAGTCAGCCTGCATGGTTGCTGATAAATCACCATCAAATGGTTTAAGAGAACAAGGGGTTTGTTTTCTCTTATGATTACTGGTTACAGTTCTTGATCCAGCTTGACGGGAGAGCATGCACCAACACCAGGGCCAAGAGAACTGGCCACACCATCTCTACACAACAACTGAGAGAAGGACAATCCTTACTTGCCAGACCAGCATGTCTGGCCAAGTATACACAAGGATGCCAACTCTCTTAACTAGCTCTCTGTATTTTATTCCAGGGCCTAATCCCACCCACCATAGGCTGGGCCTTCCCCATCAGCTAGACAATCTCCTGCAGGTTTGCTCTGGGTCTAACTCAACCACTGATTCTCTACAAATGTGCCCAGGACTGAAACCCTCAACTGTCAAGTGGACACCTGCGCCTCACTGTGACGCACGCCAAGCACCGCTTGCTATGAAGCATGCCAAGATGCACCGCTGAGCCATCCTCCCAGTCTCATGGGGGTTTTAAGTGGACTTGAAAAGTGATGAGAAGGTGGTGAGGAAGGGTGTAAGAAAGGGAGAATCTGGGAAGAGGGATTTGTGAACCTTCCAGTCTGGGTATCCAACAGGACATCCTCAGATATCCACATCTGCAGATGCACTGAAGATGGTCCAATGCGGGGTGGAGAGATGCTCAGTGGATAAGATACTAAGTGGCCTGCAAGCATCTGGATCCATGGGTTGAAGAGATGGCTCAGGGGCTAAGACTCTGCCTCAAAAGCAGAAGGTCCTGAGTTTAGATCCCAGGTCCCAGAAAAAAAACCACAAAGCAGAAAAGGCAGCAGCCTGCACTTCCAGCCCTGGTTGGCAGAGCTGGGAAATCCCAGAGTGGATCAAAAGAAGGTAGAAGCAATCCAGGATGATTCTGAAGTCACCCTTGGTCCTTCACAGGGACACACAGTGCCCTATGATATACATGCACACGCACTTGCGCGCACACACACACACACACACTCATGCACGCACGCAAAATAAAGTTTAATAAAAAGAAAAGAAAGAATCTGGATCCTCACAATCCACATGAAAGTTACCCAGGCTTCTCAGTTTCCTGTCATCCCAATATTCGGGGACACAGGGAATTTCCAGCGCCACCTGACCAGCTGGCTTAGCTCTGACTTCAATGGAGAGACCCTGCCTCGTAATAAAAATGGAGAGTGATCAAAGAAGACACCCAACGTCAACTTTGGGACTCCACACATGCACGCATATGTATGTACCTGCAGATGCATATGAACATGCACACACAAAACCCCGCAGAGCTGCACGTGGCCCATCCCACTCTGCTGTCTCTAGATGACTGTGATACCTGATCCAGTGAAAGTATCACATCAACAGTTGTTCTACTGTGCTGTTTACAGAGCAATGACACCAACAGGTACAATTGTTCTCTGAATACTGCACTTTCAGTCTGCAGCTAGTTGAACTGGCGGATTCAGACCCAGAAGATAGAGAAGGACTGAGGACACAGTGGGCTTGGGCCATGCTGGTCCAAGGGGAGGAGAGGACACGCTGAAAAGTAAGTACCCCACCCTTCAACACCTTGCAGATAGCTCAAGTCATGTTTGGGAAAGAGGAATAGAGGGATAGAGTAAAGGAAAACAGAAACTAAGATTCCAGGTGCTCATGTTGTGACCCCCATCCAAATGTCCCTCCTGTCACACCACAAGCAGGACAAGGCCCCACAGAAAGACACCAGGCTTCTGCCACTGGAAAGTAGCTGCGACTTTTCCCAAGGGACACAGGAGAAGACTGGGTGTGTGCTGTGGAGTGACAGACGGAACACACGAAGATGGTGACACATGTCCCCAGATCAACATGCATGCCCTTCTCTAGGACAAGCTCCATGTTCTGTGGGACTGTGCTTTACAAGGGTTTTACGGCATGGGGGACATCGCTCCACTGTAGCACAGGCGGGAGAATTGAAGCGCATTGTGCGCTCAGGTTGGACCTAACGGGTGACTTCTGTCACTGTCTGCATCGTCACCCTGGGTGACTTTCAAAACCTCATCCACATTTGTTTCCCCAGAACTGGCTGTTGCAGCAGATTGATGGGGGTTAATCCTGCTGAGATGACGACTCGCTCCATGCGCTGGGAAGGAACGCAGGCTGGAAGCGAAGGCAAAACCACAGCCGCATGAGAAAGAAAGGACCATTCATGGCTGACAGGTGCATGACATTTGCAGCCCAAAGCTTTGTTAACAACAAAGGCCTTCCCAAGCATTCCTACATGTCCATCAAATAAAAATCAAAAAGCAAAGGAATGCCATAAGCCTTCTCAAATACATACATAGACTTGCTATTAAGAGAATGAAGATAATTTTTTGCATCTAATCCTAAGTCTGAGTAAAGAATGGGCTTCATATCACTATATGTGCCGTGGATTCTGCTGCCTTTAAAAACTGCTCTAGTGAACAACACGGTTTGTGGATGAAAGAAGAAGAATCGTGTCAAACTCAGGGTCAACAGGCTTCACCCAACAGCCCAGCCCTAGTGAAGGATCTCAGTCAAAAGATCACATCATAAATTATGTTCAAAATACATTGCGATGATTATAAATTATTAATATGATTCAATGTTTTAAAAGTTAGGTAAATGCCTACCAGAAAGTTTTAAAAGCAAAATGATCTCATGGCATAAACTTAGAACATGTGAAAGCAAATTGGGGACATACTATGCAATTAACTATATGTGTCATAGTTAGGCACAGGTGTCAACTTGTCAGTTGAGGGTTTGAGCTCTGGGCACATTTGTGGAGAATTAGTGGTTGAGTTAGGCCCAGAGCAAACCTGCAGGCCTAGCCCATGGTGGGTGGGATTAGGCCCTGGAATAAAATACAGAGAACTGGTTGAGAGAGTTGGCATCCTTGACATACTTGGCCAGACACGCTGGTCTGGCAAGTAAGAATCGTCCCTCTCTCATCCGTCATGTAGAGATGATGTGGCCAGTTCCCTTGGCCTGGTGTTGGTGCGTGCTCTCCTGTCAAGCTGGACTTCAGACTGTAACCAGACTATCAGTAAGAAAATAAATCCCTGTTTAATGGTCTTTTATCAGCAACCATGCAGGCTAACTTCAACAATATGTAATACGTTATATATAATATATTATTATTAAAAACTTGTCTTCAGCTCTGGATATGGTAATATTTAATTGGTAATAACCAATAACCAAAAGAGTTTAAGATACTAAATGAATACTAATCTTTAAAAAAATGATGGGAGGGGCTAAAGAGATGGCTCAGGAGTAAGATCCTGCCTCACAAGCAGAAGGTCTTGAGTTTGGATCCCAGGTCCCATGTAAAAGAAAACACCAGGCAGAAATGGCAGCAGCTTGCACTTGCGGCCCTGGTGGGTAGAGCCTGGGAAATCCCAGAGGGAAGCAAGAAGGAGGTAGAAGCAATCCAGGATGATTCCCAAAGTCACCCTTGATTCTCCACAGGACACACAGTGCCTTCTGGTACACACACACACACACACACACACACACACACACACACGCACGCACGCACACACTCACACTGAATATTTTTTTAAAAAATGATGGGCCAGCGAGCTGTCTCAGTGGGTAAAGGCACCTGATCTGAGTTTGGTCCCCAGAGCCCACATGGTAGAAGAAGAGAACTGACTTCTGAAAGTGCCAGCTTCAAAAGGATAACGTGGAAGAGTGATCAAGGCTGACTCCTGATATCAGCTTCAGGCCTCCACATGCATGTACACACAAATGCATGTGCATCTGCACACCACACACACACGTAGGTGCACTTTTGCACACATCCCATGTATACGTGCAAATGAAAATGGGAAAAGTAAAGCAAATACACTGTCACTTCATCAAAAATACATCACTGCAGGTACCCTTAGGACAATCAAATATACTTGGCCCAAGATTGAGTCTTAATTTAGAAACAGAATTTTACAATGTCAAGTAATATGAACAGGTTCATGGCTTTTAAATTGACTTATTAGATTTTTTTCCCCTCCACCTACTGAGTTTTGGGATTGAATTCAGGTACTTTTACCCACTGAGTCATTGCCAGTCCCAGTTTTATCATTTTTTGACATGCATTGACAGTTTTTTACAGAAGCCATAGCTATTCATATTCCCCCTGGAATACGTAGGAATATTCACAGCCATTATGCCAATATTAAGCATTATTATCTTTTAACCTTTCCCATTTCAACATAGCATATCCGCTCATTTGGAAGTAGTATCTCATTGCAATATTAGTTTGCATTTCTTTGAGTCTGTGATTTGGAACATTTTTTAACCATTTGTAGTTTGGTGATTATTTTGCACATGTCCTTGACTCAGATTCTTTTGTTTATTTGTTGCTTTTTAAGTTTCATAAAGCTGATCTGCCCGTATTTGTTTATGAGGCAGGGTTTCTTTGTATATATAAAACGCTTGCTGACCTAGAACACACAATCCTCCCCTTTTGGTCTTCTCAATGCTGGGATTACAAGTGCAACCAATACACCCCACTTAGGGCTTTTCTTTTCTTTTCTGTTTTTTGTGGTTGGGAGTTGGGGGAGTCAGTTTTCTTTCCAGTGTATTGAACTCAGTCCCTGAACTTCACATTCCAGGTGAGCAGTGAGCATCACAGTATGCTGGACACAGTGATCTGGGAGATACAGAAGCGGGGCCCTTCTTCTCCAGGGAGCTGGCATCCTAGGAGTATGTCAGAGAGCTGATGTTCTTGTGATATTAGTGAGTATCTGAGTATCGTGTGTGGGGGGGATCCCAGATACCTCAATCATTGTTCCTCGGGTGCTATTCCTTTTTTGGGGGGATGGGGTGGAATAAGGTCTCTCATTGGCCTGGAACACACCAGGTAGATTAGGCTGGTTGAACAGAGAGCCCCAGAGATCTACCCGTCTTTGCATCACCAGCACGGGGATTATAAGCTTGTACCTTAAACCCCTGTAATTTCTTATTTATTTATTTATTTTTCTAGTTTTACAAGCATATCCCTGTGTCCCTCCATCCCTTTTCCCTCCTGTTTCCCTCCCTTCCCTCCATCAATCCATCCCACACCCTCCCACCTTCCTGTCTGGTCGCTTCTGTGGACTCCAGGGTTTCCTCTGGCTTGTCTACTCTTGTCAAGGTTCAGGCCTCTATAGCATACCAAGTTGCCCCTCCTTGAGCCACCCCACTGATAAGGGCATTTCCCTTCACTCATCCAGCTCTAGTCGCCAAGGTTTCCACTATATGTTCTTATCTCTTTAGAATTCCTGATAGCCTATGGGGGCATGCTGGTATGTCAGTCATTGTGCAGGTCTGGTAAGGACAAGTCTCACTGCAAAAACCATATAATTTTTTTTTACATGGGTTCTGGAGATTGAACTGAGGTCCTCAAGTACTTAACCAACTGAGCTGACTCCCAGACCCACTGTGTCTTGAGAGCTCAGCCCACATGATGCAGTAGATGCCGAGCTTATTCCTCAGCTATAGCCCAGGTTAGACTGCGCACTCCCCAAGAACACATGCACATCCACACATGTGCGCACGCGCGCGCACACACACACACACACATACACACATACACACACACATTCTTTTCCCTAACCAGAGGCCAGCTTAGCATGCTACCCTTTCCAAATTCTTGTACAGCTCAGTTTCTGACCTTCAACTACACAAAGACAGTGCTCAAAGCCATCACATGCTCTCCTTTGCTGAAGCAAGCCCCAAACAAACTCAGCCTTCAAAAGTCTAAGCTTCGGATTAGTCAGACCAGGAGAGATTGCAGTTTCAATATTTTGGCATAAACAAAAAAGCAAACCAAAAGCTGGTTGTCTTCCAAAACCACCAGGGGTACGGATCCTGACCACACTAGGCCCTCAGGACCAATCACACCCAAGTCCTGTAAAGAATTCTGAGTCTTCCTATGGAGACTCAGCTGGCTCAGAGCGTTTGATAAAGGGGTTCCTCTGACTCAAGACTTGTTCCAGAATCCCTGCTCATCTCGGATACAAAACCTATGTGTGTATTTACGTGAATGCACAGGTGTGCATATGGGTATGTTATATGTATGTGTATTATATGTGGGTGTGTGACTATGTGCATGCATGTGTACATATGTGTGCATTTTATGCATGTATGTATGGGTGCATGCGTGTGGATGTTATATATGTGTACATGTGTGCATAAATGCACACATTGTATATGCTTATACATGTATATATGTGGGTATGTCCCACATGTATATGTATGTATGTATGCATGTGTGCTTGTATGCATATATACATATATGCATATTGTATGTAGTATGTTTATGTGTAGGTATGCTATGGTGTACTCAAGTGTATATGTGTGCAAATGTGTATATGTGTGTGTGTGTTCCTCTCCAGTTGTGCTTCCTCAGTCGATTCCAGTTCCCTACCAAGCTCTGAAGTCCTCCTGCCTCTGACATGCCTGTTTTGCCTCCACCTAGTGCTTCTGTGACATTAGTTCTCTGCATCCCTTGTGTGGCTCCGTCTCATGCCTGCTGCCTGTACCCAGACCCTATGCCATCCCTCCATGCCACCCCCAGCCCCCATCCTGCCCTGTACCAGGCCCTACCATCCCTCCATGCCACCCCCAGCCCCCATCCTGCCCACCAGCTTCCCATGACGCCGACCAGTCATCCACCTTCATTCAGCCCCCATGGTCTCCTTCCTCCCCCAGCCTTTTCTCCCTTCCCACCATCCCACTCGTGGGTGTAGTTCGTCTTCTTGAATCCCAGCACTTCTTATGAGTCATTTATTACCTGGTCCTCTCCCCATGCCATTCACACGAGTCACACTTACCAAAGTGTTTTACGTCACACCCGGCTTGGCTACAAGGAAACCTCGCCCAAGCCTAACCTAGTGCCCCATCTAGTTACAGCTTTCTAAGGACTGTCTCCCCACAGGGGTGCCTCTGTCCCCTTGTAACTCCAAATTCCTCATCTTAGTCAGCCTTGAGTTTCTCAGCCCCTCTATACATTAGTCAGCTCTTCGTCTCACAGCTGACTCGGCCACTGCGCTCCCAGCCAAACCACACGCTGACCTCCGCAGAGCCCTGTGTCTCTGCCAGCCGTCAACACGGACGATCCCATCTACGTGGTCCCCGTGTCAGCATCCGCTCTGACTTGTTTATCAGGGACCACACCAAGCTTCCATTCCACCACGTTGCCATTCTCTCCATCCACCATGTGGGCACCTGCCTACCCGCTTTCCAGAGCAGGGAAGCTCACCCTCTGACCCCCTCATCTGACTGCAGGAGATAGACCTTCGTGAACACCTTTCTTAAGCATTTGTGAAAGAGCACACTTTACTAATCAGTACAGAGTGATGTGGCGAGAACTGAGTATCTCTCTAGAAAGTACTGGGTGTCTCACTAGAAAGTACTGGGTGTCTCACTAGACAGTATTGGGTGTCTCATTAGACAGTACTGGGTGTCTCATTAGACAGTACTGGATGCCTCACTGAGCAGTACTGGATGTCTTATTGACAATACTAAGTGCCTTACTGAAGAATATACTGAGTATCTCAGTAGAAAGTACTAGGTGCCTCACACAAAAGTACTGGGCACCTCACTAGAGAGTATTGGGGTCCTCACTAAGGAGTATTGAGTACCTCACTGAGTACTGGATATCTTGACAGCGAACACTAGATGCCTCACTGACACGCACTGGGTATCTGGCTGGACAGTACTGGGTGTCTCACTTGAGACTACTGTGGTGCCTCACTGAAAAGCACTGAGTGATGTGGCGAGTACTTGCATTTCTGGGGAGTCTGTGTGGTGCTGGAGAGTATTGGATACTTCACTGAAGAATTTTGGGTGCGTTCCTTGTGAGGAATACATGCCTTCCTAGGGAATATCAGATGCCTCACTGCATATATAATAAATAATAATACTAGTATAATACACGGGTCCTCATTTGGAAATGTGATAAACCCAATAGAGAGTCCCGGGGACCTTGCTGGAGAGCATATGTCTCGCTGGAGTGTAAAGTAAGATTGTGTTGAATATGAGAGCTCCCGGACACCCTGGCAGCGCCAAATCCACACTGGAGCCAGGCGACGGGACAGAGGTCTTGGGAAGATGCGGTCTGACAAGAAAGAATGAAGCCCACATGCCCGACAGGTGAGCGACCGAGTCAGAGCAAGAGGAACTGGGGGAGCGGCTTCCAGTTCCCATGACGTCAGCCTCGCCCTCCTGGGCCCGTGACTCCCTGACACCATCCAACGATCCCTCTTAACTGGAGCTAAAGAGGTTTTTGTTTTTCGCCACCGGCGCATCCCCGACCCAGACACCTTTCAGCAGGCAGCTGGGTTGTCCGTCCGCCCACTTTCCATTCTTCTCTTCTGCCGGATCTGTTTGCCGTGACTGTCCATGCAGTCACCCAGCACACAGAGCCTTATTTTGTCCCTGGAACAAATGCTGCCTGGCTTGGTCCCAAAGACAACAAGTGGCAACCCATGACTTAATCGCACGACAGGTGAACCGGGTCGTGCCAACATTTCCACCAACTTGTCTCCGACCTCCTGGAATTCTTTGCCTGCTAGAGTTTCCCAGCAACAGCCCCGAACACTTGGATTAATTGGTGAGTTAGCCAGAAGTTTCTAGCACCTGTGGCAGCCAGCAGCAGGAGGTATTCCAGCTGCAAGGGCAGAGAAAGGGGTGGGGGGGGTACTGAATGTTCAAGAACATTCTTCATGTTAAACCTTCAATGATGAGATTAATGGTTTCCATGGCAATTGATAAACCTGAGAGCCCTCAGAAGACTGGAGCTTTCTCAAAACTCCTCCACACAAGGGAGCCCACCCTCAGAAACAGCCCCTCTGCAATAGCCAGCCTTTCTCCCTTTCACTTTGGTCAAAAGTCAACTTCTTCTTGCACATTTTAGAGTTTTTGCCTAAAACAAACAGTCCTAGAGAAATCCACTTTTGTCTTGTGGGGTTTCCTGATTACATGCTGCTCTGCTGTACTGGGAAGTAGGAAGTGCCTGCCGCTGGTCTTGACCTTCTGCTGTTCTGGAACTTTCCTGTGGAGTTGCAGGCTGGGAAAGATGGAAGTTTACTTCATCAGTGTGCGTTCTCTCTCTCTCTCTCTCTCTCTCCTCTCTCTCTCTCTCTCTCTCTCTCATCTCTCTGTCCTGCTCTAACTTTCTCTCATCTCTCTGTTCCTCTCTCTCTCATCTCTCTATTCCTCTCTCAATCTCCCCCTGCCCTCCCCCACCCCCACTATTCCTGGAGTTGACTGTGCAGAACAGACTGGTCTTGAACTTGTAGCGATCCTCATGCTTGGAGATGACCAGTACATAGCTGAGCTGAGCTTGTATTTGAAAGGCAAATGAGAAGATGGCGTCAGGGAAGTGGCCGGTGTTACAGTCCCTGCCTTGTGTGCTCTGCACCGCTCTAACAAGATACAGACAGTGCAATCTGCAATGATGGGCTTTACTGGCTTCTGGTTCTGGGGTATGAGAAGCCCGAGGTCAAGGGGTCAGCAATCTTGAAGGTACCTTCCTGCTCTCGTACCTCAAAACAGAAGAAGAAACAGAGGAGAAGAAAAAGAGATGAGAGGAGGTAGAAATGGTGCTTTTAGAAAGAATCTACTGCCTAAATAATGGCTTTAGCATACTCCCAATGGCAGTGCCCCGTGGCCCAAATGCCTTCCACCAGACACCACCTCCCCACATGACCTCATTGGGGGTAGTTTTCCTTTCAATCCATGGACTTTGGGAGACATTTTCAATCAGGCAAAGAAGGGAAAGGAGGAAAGGGGCACAGTCAGAGTTGGCATAAGTGGCTCATTACCTGGCTACAATCTTGTTTCTCAGCTTACCATTGATGGCCTGAGCTATGCCACAATTCATTTTCCTGATTTGTAAATAAATAGTATATTTTTCTACTTATATGCCATATAGACTTTCTTCTATAATTTTGGTTTTGTCTTTATCAGTTTTGATTATAGTTTGTTGTTTTTAGTGTTCAGTAACAAACTATATCTAATAAGTATCTTTATTATTGAAATAACTACAAAAAAAGATAATTTCATGTTTGTAAGTGTGTTAACTTTCACCACTAAACTAATATAAGACACAGGCAACCATAAGGAAAAGAATATGTATTTTGATCAGTTCTGGAAGTCTCTGGCCACAAGTGATTTGTTGCTGCTTGGGCTACGTGGTGAGGTAAGTGTCATGGTAGGTATTGTGGTAGAAGCATGTGACGTAATGAAATTGCTCACCTGGTGACCAGGAAGTAGAAAAGAGAAGGAGCCAGGGACACACTGTCCCCTTCCAGGACACACCCGCAAAGACTGGACCCCACTTCTGTATGCTTCACCACCTCCAACAGGATCAAGCTAGAAACCAAGTCTTAAACACATGGGCCTTCACAGCCATTCCAGACTCAGCTGTGGCAGTGGATGTAAACACCCCTACCTTTGTGAAAACATCCAAATAATTTTTGTAATATCTCTTGACAGTTATTCTTTCTGCTGCTGTGAGACAACACTCGGACTCAAGCAACTTAAGAAGCAAAAGGGAGATTTATTCGATATATGGTTCCACAGAGGAGAGATACAGTCTACATTATGGAGGGAAAGACATGGCTGGCTGGTAGAGGCTGCAGGCATCCCAGGGTACTGCAGACATCATCATGGAGTCCAAGAGAGCAAACGGACTGACCGCCAGAATCAACTGTAAGAGCAGACTACTAGCAGAAACAGGGTGGGGCTACCTAACCTCGAGGCCCGCCTCCTGTGAAGTGCCTTCTTCCAACAAGGCTCCACCTCTTAAAGGTGCCATGACCTTCCGGAATATTACATCAGCTAGGAATGCAAACACATGAGCTTTTGGAGGACAACACACATTCAAACCATGACAGTATCCCAAGGCTTCCTAGGAAGGTACCTTCCGTCTTCTTATGAACTGGTGAACAATGAAATCTGATGGCCCGAGCTATATTCTTTTTAAGCTAGTCTCACATAATCTGTGGATAAACTAATCCAGGGTCTGGGTTAGACATCAGGATACTCTCAGGGCACCACTGCTGAACAGATGGGCCCTATGGAGATACTTTCTCATGTTCTGATTTTCTGTGCAGCATCCCACCATCTGCCCTTCCCTTTGGTGCGAAACATGAAGAGCAGTACTCAGGAAGATTGGGCAAATGATTGACACTGGTTCCCAAGATATCCCTGATCCTTCAGTGAAAAAGAATTAACATAGAAACCCAAACCAAATGTGTTCTTGACCAAAACATTATTCTTGTAAAGAGTATACCCCAGGATTGGATTTGGGAAGGGGGTTGGGGTGGTAAAGGTAGATGAGGAACAATGTAGAGGGAGGCTAGGAGACTATTACAATAATCCAGAGGGGAGGGTGGTTTGGACTGACACCCTGAAGGTAGAGAAGCGGTTCACATCAGTCCAGTTCTAATTGGTTGTATTACAAATCATACCGATTTCAGATTGATTAGAGAGAAAACATTTAGGCTCAATAATACCTCTCCTTCACCTGCTTGGGACTGGGGAGTAGTCAATGTACTAAAAGTGAGTGGCCAATGTGTTGTATCATGGATTCAAGATAGGCTAGACATGTAACAAAACCCCTACCATCTTCATGGATTGAATAACTTGCCCCTCCCTCTTCTGCCCAAGCTGGGTCAGTTGAGCACAGTCATTCATGATCCCAGAAAGATAGAGCTCCATCTCAGCACACACTTCCCCAGTCACCACCATGAGGTGGGGATGGAGGGGAGGCAGGGCAGGAATCTGATAGATCATATCACACTGCTCATCTAATTGGCAAAGCAACAACTGTCTTATCAGTCAGCTTGGTTGGCATTTGCTTCATGAAATGCTGTTTCAGAGCCTAAGAACTGGAAGCTTCCCTGAAGGAAATGCGCTGGGAAGACTGCCTGCAGCAACTAGCAGATCTGCTCCTCACGGTCTACCCAACACGGGTCAAAGGCATGTGGACATGGCTGTGTGCACACAGAGGCACACTCTACACCAAAGAGGCAGAGAAACAAATGAATTTAAATGCCTACATATCCCTAGGGAGTCTTTTCTGCATAAACGCATCACACAGGTGTGGTGGAAAGTTTCCTTCTAGAATTGAAATATTTCATCTCGGGGGAGGATTCTTAAAATTCAGAAAGTAAACAACTCACCAGTCTCAGGAAGTCCCTGAAACTTACAAGCTTCACAAGCCCTTCCCCAACCCTTATATAAACAGTAAAGACTGATGAGGAGAAGAGATTCCTACCTACAAACCATGCCAAGATGTAGCTTGTAAGTTTGGGGTGGGCGTTCACTGAGTCATCCATTTTCCTGAAGGTAGCCCAACACCCATACTCCTCTTAGCACAACCTTCTGGTTGGAACAGAAAAACACTTCATTCCCAGACAAAGCCCGCCTCCCCTAGGACGGACAGGCCTCTCCTGCGGTGCTCAGTCGCATACATTGCACTGCTCAACAACGTGCTGTGGCGATCCGCACCTTACCTCCCCGCTGCATACCAATATGGCGCTCACTACTTACGGAGCTCGGTGCATTTCTAAAGCTCTTTTTTCTTTATTTTTCTTTTGCATGTGTGTGTGTGTGTGTGTGTGTGGTGTGTGCGCGCACACAACACGGGCGTGCACGCCCATGCCCAAGTGCATTGCACAGGGCCCAAGTGGAGGCCAAGGTAGATTTTGGGTGTCTTCATCAATCTCTCTCCACTTAATTTTACTAGCTATTTTTTAAGGGGGGAAGAGAGAGAGAGAGAGAGAGAGAGAGAAGAGATAGAAAAACAACATTTAGATTCAAGTCCTCTCCTCATGGGGCTTGCTGGAACTGGTCAGGTTCTAGGTTGCCTGCAGGTGCCTTACCACTGAGCCAACTTGCGGCCCTCCACTTTATTTTTTTTTTTTAAGACAGGGTCTCTCACTGTCCTGGAGCTTGCCATGTTGGCTAAGCTGACGGCCAGCAAACCCTAGGGGTTTGGTTTGGTTGTCTTTGTCTCTCTCAGCACTGTGTTTGTGGGTATGTGTTATCTTGACCAGTTCTTACTTGGCAGTCAGAGCTTAACTCCGAGCCATCTCTCCAGTCCAACCAGCTCTTACTTGGGACCATGTTCTCATGCTTGGACTGAACCCACCAAGCTTAAACCCTTTTAATGTTTTCCATAGGACCTTTTTGTGGAAGACTAGTTCCTAACGATGCTCTGGGGGAAGAGAGAGAGACAAATCCATTTGGCAAAAACCGCCTGCAATATCTTCCGACAGATTTGTATCACGGCAGCATATTCTTAGCTCTGAGCAATACAGCCTTGTTTCACATTGCTCAGCTGGAATTCCAAAATTGATTTCGCCGCAAAATGGCCAGACACCAACCCACCCCCATCCGCCCACCAGCCCCCATGACGCCGACCAGTCATCCCACCTTCATTCAGCCCCCATGGTCTCCTTCCCCCCCAGCCACTTTTCTCCTTCCCACCATCCCCTCGTGGGTGTAGTTCGTCTTCTTGAATCCCAGCACTTCTTATGAGTCATTTATACCTGGTCCTCTCCCCATGCCATTCACACGAGTCACACTTACCAAAGTGTTTTACGTCACACCCGGCTTGGCTACAAGGAAACCTCGCCCAAGCCTAACCTAGTGCCCCATCTAGTTACAGCTTTCTAAGGACTGTCTCCCCACAGGGGTGCCTCTGTCCCTTGTAACTCCAAATTCCTCATCTTAGTCAGCCTTGAGTTTCTCAGCCCCTCTATACATTAGTCAGCTCTTCGTCTCACAGCTGACTCGGCCACTGCGCTCCCAGCCAAACCACACGCTGACCTCCGCAGAGACCTGTGTCCCTGCCAGCCGTCAACACGGACAATCCCATCTACGTGGTCCCCGTGTCAGCATCCGCTCTGACTTGTTTATCAGGGACCACACCAAGCTTCCATTCCACCACGTTGCCATTCTCTCCATCCACCATGTGGCACCTGCCTACCCGCTCCCAGAGCAGGGAAGCTCACCCTCTGACCCCCTCATCTGACTGCAGGAGATAGACCTTCGTGAACACTTTCTTAAGCATTTGTGAAAGAGCACACTTTACTAATCATACAGAGTGATGTGGCGAGAACTGAGTATCTCTCTAGAAAGTACTGGGTGTCTCACTAGAAAGTACTGGGTGTCTCACTAGACAGTATTGGGTGTCTCATTAGACAGTACTGGGTGTCTCATTAGACAGTACGGGCCTCACTGAGCATACTGGATGTCTTATTGACAATACTAATGCCTTACTGAAGAATATACTGAGTATCTCAGTAGAAAGTACTAGGTGCCTCACACAAAGTACTGGGCACCTCACTAGAGAGTATTGGGGTCCTCACTAAGGAGTATTGAGTACCTCACTGAGTACTGGATATCTTGACAGCGAACACTAGATGCCTCACTGACCGCACTGGGTATCTGGCTGGACAGTACTGGGTGTCTCACTTGAGACTACTGTGGTGCCTCACTGAAAAGCACTGATGGATGTGCGAGTATCTTGCATTTCTGGGGAGTCTGTGTGGTGCTGGAGTATTGGATACTTCACTGAAGAATTTGTGGTGCGTTCCTTGTGAGGAATACATGCCTTCCTAGGGAATATCAGATGCCTCACTGCATATATAATAAATAATAATACTATATAATACACGGGTCCTCATTTGGAAATGTTGTGATAAACCCAATAGAGAGTCCCGGGGACCTTGCTGGAGAGCATATGTCTCGCTGGAGTGTAAAGTAAGATTGTGTTGAATAGGAGAGCTCCTGAACAACCCTGGCAGCGCCAAATCCACACTGGAGCCAGGCGATGGGACAGAGGTCTTGGGAAGATGCGGTCTGACAAGAAAGAATGAAGCCCACATGCCCGACAGGTGAGCGACCGAGTCAGAGCAAGAGGAACTGGGGGAGCGGCTTCCAGTTCCCATGACGTCAGCCTCGCCCTCCTGGGCCCGTGACTCCCTGACACCATCCAACGATCCCACTTAACTGGAGCTAAAGAGGTTTTTGTTTTCGCCACCGGCGCATCCCCGACCCAGACACCTTTCAGCAGGCAGCTGGGTTGTCCGTCCGCCCACTTTCCATTCTTCTCTTCTGCCGGATCTGTTTGCCGTGACTGTCCATGCAGTCACCCAGCACACAGAGCCTTATTTTGTCCCTGGAACAAATGCTGCCTGGCTTGGTCCCAAAGACAACAAGTGGCAACCCATGACTTAATCGCACGACAGGTGAACCGGGTCGTGCCAACATTTCCACCAACTTGTCTCCGACCTCCTGGAATTCTTTGCCTGCTAGAGTTCCCAGCAACAGCCCCGAACACTTGGATTAATTGGTGAGTTAGCCAGAAGTTTCTAGCACCTGTGGCAGCAGCAGCAGGAGGTATTCCAGCTGCAAGGGCAGAGAAAGGGGTGGGGGGGGTACTGAATGTTCAAGAACATTCTTCATGTTAAACCTTCAATGATGAGATTAATGGTTTCCATGGCAACTGATAAACCTGAGAGCCCTCAGAAGACTGGAGCTTTCTCAAAACTCCTCCACACAAGGGAGCCCACCCTCAGAAACAGCCCTCTGCAATAGCCACCTTTCTCCCTTTCACTTTGGTCAAAATCAACTTCTTCTTGCACATTTTAGAGTTTTTGCCTAAAACAAACAGTCCTAGAGAAATCCACTTTTGTCTTGTGGGGTTTCCTGATTACATGCTGCTCGCTGTA
Source organism: Typhlomys cinereus (assembly GCA_023101885.1). Lineage (NCBI taxonomy): Eukaryota > Metazoa > Chordata > Mammalia > Rodentia > Platacanthomyidae > Typhlomys > Typhlomys cinereus. The sequence continues at coordinate 12,135,114 of JALPQD010000010.1, forward strand.
CTGGGAAGTAGGAAGTGCCTGCCGCTGGTCTTGACCTTCTGCTGTTCTGGAACTTTCCTGTGGAGTTGCAGGCTGGGAAAGATGGAAGTTTCTTCATCTGTGCGTTCTTCTCTCTCCTCTCTCTCATCTCCTCTCTCTCTCTTCTCTCTCTCTCTCTCTTCTCTGTCTCTTGTCTGCTCTTATACTTTTCTCTTCTCTGTTCTCTCTTCTCTCTTCATCATCTTCCTCTATCTCTCTATCCTCTCCAATCTCCCCTGCCCTCCCCACCCCCACTATTCCTGGAGTTGACTGTGCAGAACAGACTGGTCTTGAACTTGTAGCGATCCTCATGCTTGGAGATGACCAAGTTCAGCTGAGCTGAGCTTGTATTTGAAAGGCAAATGAGAAGATGGCGTCAGGGAAGTGGCCGGTGTTACAGTCCCTGCCTTGTGTCTCTGCACCGCTCTAACAAGATACAGACAGTGCAATCTGCAATGATGGGTTTACTGGCTTCTGGTTCTGGGGTATGAGAAGCCCGAGGTCAAGGGGTCAGCAATCTTGAAGGTACCTTCCTGCTCTCGTACCTCAAAACAGAAGAAGAAAACAGAGGAGAAGAAAAAGAGATGAGAGGAGGTAGAAATTGTGCTTTTAGAAAGAATCTACTGCCTAAATAATGGCTTTAGCATACTCCCAATGGCAGTGCCCCGTGGCCCAAATGCCTCCACCAGACACCACCTCCCCACATGACCTCATTGGGGGTAGTTTTCCTTTCAATCCATGGACTTTGGGAGACATTTTCAATCAGGCAAAGAAGGGAAAGGAGGAAAGGGGCACAGTCAGAGTTGGCATAAGTGGCTCATTACCTGGCTACAATCTTGTTTCTCAGCTTACCATTGATGGCCTGAGCTATGCCACAATTCATTTTCCTGATTTGTAATAAATAGTATATTTTTCTACTTATATGCCATATAGACTTTCTTCTTATAATTTTGGTTTTGTCTTTATCAGTTTTGATTATAGTTTGTTGTTTTTAGTGTTCAGTAACAAACTATATCTAATAAGTATCTTTATTATTGAAATACTACAAAAAAGAATTTCATGTTTGTAAGTGGTGTTAACTTTCACCACTAAACTAATATAAGACACAGGCAACCATAAGGAAAAGAATATGTATTTTGATCAGTTCTGGAAGTCTCTGGCCACAAGTGATTTGTTGCTGCTTGGGCTACGTGGTGAGGTAAGTGTCATGGTAGGTATTGTGGTAGAAGTATGTGACGTAATGAAATTGCTCACCTGGTGACCAGGAAGTAGAAAAGAGAAGGAGCCAGGGACACACTGTCCCCTTCCAGGACACACCCGCAAAGACTGGACCCCACTTCTGTATGCTTCACCACCTCCAACAGGATCAAGCTAAAACCAAGTCTTAAACACATGGGCCTTCACAGCCATTCCAGACTCAGCTGTGGCAGTGGTGTAAACACCCCTACCTTTGTGAAAACATCCAAATAATTTTTGTAATACTCTTGACAGTTATTCTTTCTGCTGCTGTGAGACAACACTCGGACTCAAGCAACTTAAGAAGCAAAAGGGAGATTTATTCGATATATGGTTCCACAGAGGAGAGATACAGTCTACATTATGGAGGGAAAGACATGGCTGGCTGGTAGAGGCTGCAGGCATCCCAGGGTACTGCAGACATCATCATGGAGTCCGAGAGAGCAAACGGACTGACCGCCAGAATCAACTGTAAGAGCAGACTACTAGCAGAAACAGGGTAGGGCTACCTAACCTCGAAGCCCGCCTCCTGTGAAGTGCCTTCCTCCAACAAGGCTCCACCTCTTAAAGGTACCATGACCTTCCGGAACATTACATCAGCTAGGAATGCAAACACATGAGCTTTTGGAGGACAACACACATTCAAACCATGACAGTATCCCAAGGCTTCCTAGGAAGGTACCTTCCGTCTTCTTATGAACTGGTGAACAATGAAATCTGATGGCCCGAGCTATATTCTTTTTAAGCTAGTCTCACTAATTCTGTGGATAAACTAATCCAGGGTCTGGGTTAGACATCAGGATACTCTCAGGGCACCCACTGCTGAACAGATGGGCCCTATGGAGATACTTTCTCATGTTCTGATTTTCTGTGCCACATCCACCATCTGCCCTTCCCTTTGGTGCGAAACATGAAGAGCAGTACTCAGGAAGATTGGGCAAATGATTGACACTGGTTCCCAAGATATCCCTGATCCTTCAGTGAAAAAGAATTAACATAGAAACCCAAACCAAATGTGTTCTTGACCAAAACATTATTCTTGTAAAGAGTATACCCCAGGATTGGATTTGGGAAGGGGTTGGGGTGGTAAAGGTAGATGAGGAACAATGTAGAGGGAGGCTAGGAGACTATTACAATAATCCAGAGGGGAGGGTGGTTTGGACTGACACCCTGAAGTAGAGAAGCGGTTCACATCAGTCCAGTCTAATTGGTTGTATTACAAATCATACCGATTTCAGATTGATTAGAGAGAAAACATTTAGGCTCAATAATACCTCTCCTTCACCTGCTTGGGACTGGGGATAGTCAATGTACTAAAGTGAGTGGCCAATGTGTTGTTATCATGGATTCAAGATAGGCTAGACATGTAACAAAACCCCTCCTCTTCATGGATTGAATAACTTGCCCCTCCTCTTCTGCCCAAGCTGGGTCAGTTGAGCACAGTCATCATGATCCCAGAAAGATCGCCTCCATCTCAGCACACCACTTCCCCAGTCACCACCATGAGGTGGGATGGGGGGGAGGCAGGGCAGGAATCTGATAGATCATATCACACGCTCATCTAATGGCAAAGCAACAACTGTCTTATCAGTCAGCTTGGTTGGCATTTGCTCATGAAATGCTGTTTCAGAGCCTAAGAACTGGAAGCTTCCCTGAAGGAAATGCGCTGGGAAGACTGCCTGCAGCAACTAGCAGATCTGCTCCTCACGGTCTACCCAACACGGGTCAAAGGCACGTGGACATGGCTGTGTGCACACAGAGGCACACCTCTACACCAAAGAGGCAGAGAAACAAATGAATTTAAATGCCTACATATCCCTAGGGAGTCTTTTCTGCATAAACGCATCACACAGGTGTGGTGGAAAGTTTCCTTCTAGAATGAAATATTTCAATCTCGGGGGAGGATTCTTAAAATTCAGAAAGTAAACAACTCACCAGTCTCAGGAAGTCCCTGAAACTTACAAGCTTCACAAGCCCTTCCCAACCCTTATATAAACAGTAAAGACTGATGAGGAGAAGAGATTCCTACCTACAACCATGCCAAATAGTAGCTGTAAGTTTGGGGTGGGCGTTCACTGAGTCATCCATTTTCCTGAAGGTAGCCCACCACCCATACTCCTCTTAGCAACCCCAATAAAATTAGTTCACCAAGTTGGACTTCAGAGGGACTATTACTTTGGTCTTCCATTGGTTCCCTACCTGAGGTAAATGGACATTTGTTCACATCCCCCCAGGAAAAGTCACACAAGAGGCAGCAGAGCAGAAACATGGGCTTTGACATCAGATGGAAGCAGGTGCACACCTGTGATCCCAGCACTAGGGAGGCGGTGAGAGGATCAGGAATTCAAGGTCATCCTTGGTTGCACGGTGGGTTTGAGGCTAACCTGGGCTATATGAGACCTTGTCTCAAAAGAAAAAAAAAAAAAAAAAAGAAGGAAGAAGCAAAGCAAGGAAAGAACTAAGGAAAGTGGCAGGGAAAAAGGTAAGGGGAAAGGGAGGGAGGAAAGAAGAAATGGAATAGATTTGCTTTTAACCAACTCTGTGACAAAGCAAGGTTAAGTTGCTTATGCTTCCAAGCTTTAGTACCCTCATCAAGAAAATTCACACAATTATCTACCATGTCACTGTGGTAAAATAAATAATATAGGTGGTCACTCAGGGGTAAGCATTGTTTATCGCATTTTGTTAATGAAAAAATATATGTTAGTGATCTGCTTTAATCTTGTTTTTAAAAATGGCATATGCAATTTGTAACATTTATTCTTAACTATTGCTGTGAGAGAGCATTCAAAGTCAAACAACTTACAGTTCCAGAGGGGAGAAACAGACTTTCATGGCGGAGGCGGCATGGCTGGTGGCTGAAGGTGGCAGGCTAAGTCACTCCCACCCACGTAGCTGAAGGCTGGAGGATTCCCGGAGAATCTCTCTTCTTCCCAGTCTTCTGTTCTGTGGTTCCTTTTATCTGGTCCGCTACAGGGAGGTTCTATTGAGATCTAGGGCTGGTCTTTGTATTGTAAATGTATTGATTCAGATAATCTCTTCAAGTGGTCGGTCTCAACTGCTCTTAGTTAATGCCAGGTGTGTCAAGTTGACACCCAGGATTAACTATCACAAACCATTCCTACTAGCAACAGTTCTGATCACATAGATATGATTAATAAACATTTCCCTACAATTTTGTTGAAAATCTAAGCTAGCATTCAAGCATACCTTCTCACAAGGTGTGGTGGTACACACCTGTAATCCTAGCACTTGGGAGATAGAAGGAGGGCCAGAACTTCAAGGTCATCCCTTGCTGTATAGAAAGCTTGAGGCCTGCTTGACATGCTTAAGACTTTGTCTCCAAAAATAAACAAAAAAGAGTGCCTTCTCCTGTTGGCTTATAGTAAGACGACTCTGGCTGTGTTTGAACAAGGGTAGTTAATTCTGTCGAAATATTAGGCCCTTCTGACATCAGACTTCGGAATCACAAACAAATTTTGAACTTGGAAGCTTTTAACATGCTGCAGTAAGACCCTTCTTTGTGGAGATCCAATAGAGATTTTAACTTTTGCCACACATCACTCCAGAATGCACCATTTGCCACTGTTGACTGTGACAGGAAAAGATAATACTCACCACTCTCCTAGCAACTTTTGTTTTCATTCTATCTCAGGTTGTTGCAGTTCGCTGCTAATGACTATCAAACGGCTTAAGGGAACAAGGGGTTTATTTTCTCTTACAATTACTGGTTCAGTTCTTAGTCCAGCTTGACAGAAGCACACACTAACATCAGGACCAAGGGAACTGGCCACACCATCACCACATAGTGGCTGAGAGAGGGAAAAATCCAGCATGTCTGGCCAAGTGTACAAAAGGATGCCGGCTTGCTCAACCAGCTCTCTGTATTTTATTCCAGGGCCTAGTCCCCCCCCCCATCAACTAGACAATCTCCTGCAGGTTTGCTCTGGGCTTAACTCAACCATTAATTCTCTACAAATGTGCCCAGAGCTCAAACCCTTAATAGTCAAGTTGATACCTGTGCCTAACTATGACACAAGTTTTCCTTTTCTTTCATATGTGAGTCTCCACCGATGACGTAAGCCATCCCTCTGGTCCCTGTCCAACTCCTTGCCCCACAGTTTGGTAAGTCTCCCTGACAATATTGCCATGTTGCAATGTGGTTTCAGAGCCTAAGCACTTGATGGCTTCGGTATGGAGAGGTAAAGGAACACTCTGCCTTCAGTTCGGGCCAGGCATGGAAAGGGCAGATGACGATCCCATTGCGCATGGTCCTCTGCAGCATAAAGCACCTTACTGCTCCAGTCATAAAGATGGAGCCCTTTATCTGAGAAGGAGACATGCGAGGCCAACCCCAGTTACAAGTGTTTTCTTTGGTGAGCGGTTGTCCATGTTTGCTTCAATTCCTGGCTGCACAAATCTAAACGCAGATGAATATTCACTTACCCAAGCCAACACCTGCAGAGACTAACAGAACCGAGAGTTAATCAGTAGGTACTTCAATCCACTGCCAGCCAGGGATTATCCCCGAGCGTCTCTGAGGGTTGCCCATGCTGATTTTTTTTCATCGTTGTAGTTGTAGTTGTTGTTGAAAACTAGAACATATGTTAGCCACCTTGTAACCTTGTGTGAGATTGCATATCTATCCAGTATAATAATTGAAACAATTCAGACTTCCTCCAACCATAATGCTTATGAGTTCGAATTTCATACGACCACATGGAAATGTTTAGTGAGCACACAAAGGTGACATCCAAGTGGCACCTAGTAAAATAGGCCAGTGGGAGGAAAGTGACATGATTTGTTTACTCCCTCTAATCCGCTTGATTTCAGTCTTGCTCATTCCCAATCGGTCAGGTCAAGCCATTGTATTCCCCTGTAATTTTTGGTGACAGATGCCAGGGTGACATGTCAGCTTTTAGTAAAGTTTTCTTTGGCTGATCAGAAATTTAATGGGTAAGCCATGAACAGGGTCCTTCCTGCTCCCTGTCCATTCATGACAAGACAGAAGTGCACTGATTTGCCTGAATGGCACCCTGTGGCCCCGTGCCAGATTACATCTGTTAGAAATGAAAGAAGGGCTCTTGGTCAGCTGTTCTCTTCAAGTATGAAAGAAATGGCTGGTTGTCTGGGGAGGGGGGAGGGGGTGGCACTCGGACGCCGAGTGCGTCACGGTCTGGCCGTTGTCCCTGTGTACCTGGGCTGGCCTCTGTGCATTTACAGTGGACCCCCATGGTGGCAGACAGAGTAACACAATGGGAAAAATGAGCTTCTTTCCTCCCTTCCGCAGCACCGTGGCGACAGGACGGGTCCTCTTACCGCGTGCTTATGGCAACTGTCTCCCTGATCTCTCTGTCCTCAAGCTCTAATCTCTTCTGCTCTGATGCTCTCCCACCTTAAGGCTATGGCTTCCTTCTTGCTGCCCTCAAGCCAAGCGTCCAAAAGTTTCTTCTCTTTTCTCTTGTTTTCAGTAAAATCCCTGCTTTAACCTCTAAGAGAGAAAAAAAAAAAAAAAACGAAATATTTTTTAGACCAGTGGCATCTAAAATCCATCCTGAATCAGGAAAATGATTCTTTCTCATCCCTTCTTTGTTCTATCAATAGACACAGGATCGCTTTTAGGCCATCTCTCGTGCGGTTCCTTCCTCCTTGGACCAACTCTGAAGTCCTCTCACCTTTCGGAGCCCGACATTCATAACCCATAAGCCAAGACAAGGACTCCACCTGTCCCAGAGGGGTGCAGTGAGTTATCACGTCAGATCCAAGATGTGTGGAAGCGAAGAAGCCCCTTAGCTGACAGACCAATCCTAACGTCCCAGGGCGCCGACTGGGGTTCACAGAGGCAGAGCCAAACTCACTACAAATGTGGAAAAGATCCACTAGGGTGTGTGATAACTTTCTGAGGAAGCAAAGGGACTGGATTTCAGGATGAGGCTCGAGATGCGGGGCTATTGCCCCACAGCCAGAACACTCCACCCTCGGAAGCTTCTGGTGTCATATGTGGTTAAAGCTCCCTGATTGCCTGGCTGGGGAGGAGGACAGAGTCCTGGCTCACTTGCAGAAACTGAGATACACGATGTCCCTGCAGGGAGACCCAAGCGGCAAGTCTGATCCCCTCACATGGAACTCCAGCAGGTGGCCCCTCACTGAGGGAGGGCGCAACTGGCAGAAAGAAGAACGGGTTACCTAGGGCTCCTCAAGTCACCAGGGTAGAGCAGGAAGGATTCTTTACATCCTTTCCATCCTCAGCCTGCAAGACGACTCTGCCATGACTCCTATCTTGGCTGCAAGGAAGTCTGGATTTGGGGGGAACCATCTAGGAGTGAGGCACACCCAACCGGAGGGCAGGGACGGTGGCCACACAATGCAAGGACACCTCTCCTGTCTGCGCCCCACATTGACTTCCAGCATCCCTGGAGGAGCCAAAGTCAGATCCTCCAGGCAGTGAGGAAGATGAGTATGTGAGGAAGGCTCAGCGCGAAGAAATACAGCTCTCCTTCCTCCATCTATACCTTCCGTTTGGGGGTCTACAGTTGGCCCTTCCCAGCGGTGGCAAGCACATTTGCCTCGCTGTGAAATGTAAATTACTGTGTTAATTAGGTGCTAAAACACCTAAATGTTTGCCTGAGGCAAAGAAAATGGCCATAGTTACTAAAACATCAGGCCTAAGAAGAAACAAAGCTCAAACCCAAACCATGAAAGCATTCCCACCCCTGCGTGTGTCATCAAGACCTTTCCCTTAATGGTATAAACCTTTGTAAATCCTCTAGGTTGAAAGATGAATGGAGGGAAGTCAGGATGCGTAGCAGGAGGCACCTCTTCTAGCTGCCTGTGGATAATGTGACAAGCCCAGAGACGTGTGACAAGGGGAAGCACATGGCTAGCGGGGGCAGGTGCAGCTGTGAAGACTGTCCCTCACACGGTCCCCTCTGATAACCACTAAGCCCAGGCAGCCGCCCGGCCCAGGCCCACCTCCAGGCATGCGCCTCCCTTCCTAGGAGGAGCCCACACAGGCTACCCGACTCTAGTGACACTGAACTTGACTCTCTCTGCACTCCTAGGGCCTCACGGCGAACGGGTCCACACAGCCCTGCCAAATAGTTATTGCATGAGCAAAGAAATTAACTGACGCACCTGCCAAACGATCCCTCCAGAAGAGTTTTCATTACGGCACAACCATGAAAGGCATCCCGGGCCCTTTTCATAAATGCGTGGTAATTACGTCACATTCAAAGCATGCAATCGCCGAGTCTTAGTTTGTTGAAGCTGGACGTGATTCTCAGATATCAGCTGTCTGACCATTTCATTCCACCCACCAGAATTGAGATAGGCTCCATCAGGTAAGAATTATCTGAACGACTTGCCTAAATAGGATCTCAGCAACCTGAAGGGAAATACTTTCCACACGTAGCCGCCACACTACGACTGTCGCTAGACTTGCCGCTACTTATTAGAAGAGTTTTTCAGAACTTTTCATCTTAAGTTTTCTTTTGTCGTAAGTCAATGAGATTAGGGTATATTCATAAAGAGGAGACAGATAAGCTTTTTTTTCCTGATGTGTTTAAAGTTATTGAGTTATGCCTGCTAGGAAACAATTCTTCTGAACATTATAACATTTGCCAAGGAGCTGTTCTTTGCAAGACCCTCAGACCGGCACTCTAGAAGGATCCAAAAATGAGTCTGATACCTACCCCCAGAGCTCTCTGCTCCACGAACATCCAGACAAGTGTGGGCAAGTGACCGTGCTATGTGTCGGATCACAGCATGTGCTACCCTGCAGAAATGCCTGCAGTTCAGGGGGGACAAGGACCTGGAGACTAGGCCGAGCAGATAAAGAGGGAAAGGAGTGATTACACCCTGGAGACGGGTAGGCACTCAGCAGGAAGAGAGAGGAGGGCAGAGGCACACTCACGTAGGAATCGGCAGTAGGCAAGCCAGGAAGGGAAGGGATTCTTTTTCCATCTGGCATCAACTAGTTGTCGGACCTTTGAAAGATGTCACCTCATGTTATACTCCCAGCAACCCTGAGAATTAGGTTTTGCAGCTTCCATTTTTCGGAGAAGTTAACTGAATCTTGGGAAGATTAATGGTGTGTCAAGTAAGGGTCAAGGTTGTATAACACACATTGAGGCGGGGCCAGGGTTTCAACCTCTTCCTGGCTGACTCCAACCCTCTTGATTTTTCTACTTCCCAAGGCTGCGGCCTAGGGAAGGGAGAGACAGTAAGGCACTTGTTAGGAACAATAGTTGCTCAGTATGTCCAGTTTGTGAGGAACAAGGAGAGCAAAGGGTTTGAGAGAATGTGGAAGATGCTAAAGAAAATAGATGGTACATGAAGACAGAGGAAGGCGGCTGCTTCTGGCTCTTTCTGTGTGTGTGTGTGTGTGTGTGTGTGTGTGTGTGTGTGTGTGTGTGTGTGTGTGCAAGTGTGTCTACAAAAGGGCCTATGGATGCCCAAAGGTGACATCATGAATCCTCCTGAATTGCTCTACCTCCAGAGCCAGAATTGCAGGTCCCTCCTTTTTCTGCTCAACATTTTTCCGTGGGATCTGAGGATTCGAGCTCAGAATCTTTTGCTTTTGAGGCAAAGACTTTAACCACTGAACCATCTCTTCAGCCCCTAGCTATTTCTTAAGATGGAGGAAATTAGAGGAAGTCCCAAGGCTGAGAGTGGGAAGAAAGAGGCTAAGGGTTGAGAGGGGGAGATAATCAAACTGGGTCATAGGAAGAAGAGGTAGTGAGTTAGGAACACGGGACAGGAGCATCAGCTTGGAACCAGCGAGGGGCATTTCTTTCCCAGGCAGGGCGAGGGGAGAAAGAGAAATGATCCATGTTTTAAAGAATGTGAGACGAGAGAAACCTCGGCAACATGTGAGGAGGGTTTTCCCTTCTGTTCCAGAGAGAGGAGACAGGGTCAGCTAGGGCTGGAGCCCCGAGTGGAAAAGATTCCCGGCAGCTGTCACTGGAATCTGATAGGGAGCTAAAAACAGAGTGCAGGAAAGATGCCTGCGGGGAGTCGAGGCAGGGCCTCGCGGGAGGTCCAGTTACTACTGTGGTCCAAGTCTCTTCCAGAGGTTTCAGCAGTTTAGGATCAGGAAGAGACGGACGACAAGGTTATCCAAAGGTGGGGGAGGGAGCGGGAGGAGAAGCCGGACTCTGTGGAAGGTCAAAGGATAAGGAATGAGGTGCTTTCGAGAGCTTTGCCAAATCAGCTCATCAAGGAATCCAAATTCCAAGAGGAAGGGAGGGAACCCAGAAGATGGCAAGCAGGAGTCCAAGATGCTAAGAAGTGGGAGGGGGCCAGCAGCAAACAGCGCCCCAGTGACTAGGACCCGGGGGGCTGTGGCTGCAGAGGGAACTCGGAGGAGGAAATCTGGCAGGCAGAGCCTTCTACAGGCAGCAAGGTACAGCTGTGCTGTGAGTGACAGATGCTTGGGGCTGGAAGGTCACTTGGAGCTGAGGAGGTCAAGGAAGTTGAGGGACCAGAAGACTCACTGTTCCCCAAGCCCAGCAAGATAGTAGGGGGAGGGGAGAAAGCAAGGAGGGGGAGCATACTGGGGAGATGCTAAAGCCACGCACTAAGCACACACAGGGGAAGTGGCAGAATGGTCTCAAGGCAAACACGGAAGGGAGGCTTCCTTTATGAAAAGGGAAGCCAGCCTGATTTCTGGCAGACTAGAACTATTTCTCGGTATTGTCAGTAGATCCGCTCCAACTCACCGAGAAGACAGAAACCTGCGGATGCTCAAATCCTTTCACCAAAGCGGCAGAGTGCAGAGAACCCATATACACAGGTCTAGTGTTACACAGCATCGCTTCGGAGAATAATGACTCTCTGCAAATAAGGGACACTGGAGACAGTGACCAACAGTAGTATCACACTAGTGCCGACCCCACCCTAAAAAACAAAAGCAAGTCAGGTAGGTTTCATAGACTTCTCCAAAGTGGAAGAAATATGGTAGGAACATGCACATGGAGTGAGATAGTGGGTGGGAGGCAGGGGTGGGGCCACAGTGTCACAGGTGAGAAACTTCCCAGGTTCAGGTCTTCTAGGCTCTGTGCCATCAGGCATGTGTCTAGAACTCAGCAGCGATGCCCTCCGGACATCCAGGACCTGTTGCATATCAAGCCCAGAGCCCCCTGAGAGGGTCTTGTTACCAGCTCCCATAGCCAGCGCTGCACTAAAGGGTTCCATTGGCCCCCCACGCAGGAGTATTCCACATGAGGACAGAAGTGATTCCATCTTGATCCCCTCTTAGCCACTTTCTAGCCTCCATTGCCAACCTCTCTCTGCTGGGCCTCACTTACTTCAAGAGACTGTCAGCGAATGCTAGGCCCTTGTGAGACATGAGTTAGAGAATGAATGTCTTGAGAGCCAATCGGGGACCACATAGAATTCCCTACAGATGAATGGTTCGACAGGAAATATTCCACTCCCAAGCCTGTTCTTTACTTCCCGGCCCTGAGGGAAAGAACCTAAAGACGAACATCACGAAGTCTCCGCGAAGCCTCCTCCTTCGCAGCAGAAGTAGTAGCTCCCGTCTTGAGATCTTCTCCCTTGAGACCCGTGTTCCTCTTGCTAGGTCCCCTTCCTGTGTGTCGCCGGGCTCCAAACGTACTCCACATGTGCAGAGTGCTGACTCCTCATTCATTTCACCCCTACACCATGAGCTGCTGGAATCTCTTATTCCCTACGTGAAAAAGCTAAAGGAAGTAGGATATAATCGGCTCACATCTACCACCACAGAGGAGAATCAAGTCCCCATGATCTGGACGTGCCCAACCCCCCCCCCAACCCCCACCTCCAGCTCTCCGCCTTGGCAACATTAGCATCTCCCTAGGGAATTCCAAACAGGAGCCTGGGCGCCGCCCCCTAGAGCTTCTGATTTGATGGTGCCGATTATCTGCTGGGCATATCCAAGCTTTGAAAAGATGTCCAGGAGATTCCTCTGGTCGGCCAAGCTGAGAACGCCTGGTCTGGGCCGTCACCTCCCTCCAGGCACTGGGGTAAGGACAAAGCAGAGCTGGACTCCAGAGGTCCACGCTCGGCCATGACTTGTCCGCCTCTCAGGAAGGCCTCGTAAATAGCTGCTGAGGTAATGCGAAATTTCAAGAGACTCTTAAGAGGCTTATTGTCAAAGGAAGAAAAAGAAGTCACACAGACTCAATCCCTAGGGGACGCTTAGCTTCCAGGACTGCCTCTGGAAAGGGGTTTCCTGAATGCAAAGTTCGCCCCAGACAAACCAGCATCTGTCTCTATAGCAACCAACAGCAACTTCCTGATCTTCCAAAAGCTGGAGAAGGATGGAGAGGGACTCCCCAGTATACTCTTCTTCCTGACTGATTGTGTAGCTGACACTGCAAGCCCTGAGGTCCATTTCCACCAGCTGAAGACAGGGTCTCCCAGGCCCCCAGTGCAGCACATCCCAACCCTGTCTCCAGGGAGCTCACCGGTCACGACTTTCATCTGTCTGGACTTTGACTCTGCTGTTTATCTTTGCTCTTCTGTCTCCCCCATACTCTTGGTTGCTGTTAACCTCGGGTTATTGCCCTAATGTTGGCTTTAAGAGTCATCCACTGGACTGGGCAGATGACTCAGCAGACAGAAGTACTTGTCACACAAGCCCGATGGTCTGAGTTTGGTCCCAGGAATCCAGGTAAAAAGCTGGATTGTATTGCTGGTGTATATCTGTAATCTCTGCATTCCTCAAGTGAGATGGACAACTAGCTAGAGCCCCACGGTGGCAGAGACATCTGAGATCCTGCCTTAGGCAGGTGGAAGGTGACAGCTGACTCCTGACAGTTGTCCTCTGACCTACACACATGTGCACCCCTCTCCCCACAATAAATAAAAAATAAAAATAAAAGAATCAACTACCAATGCCCTGCATATCTTGGCAATGCTAAGTCAGCATGTTGCTCCCCCCATCTAAACCACTCCTATCAAAGTTTCCATCCATCATCTTCCTCTCTAGGATCTAGATGCACAGAAGAACCTTCATGCTATGCTCTATGGCTTTGGTGTGTCCCCCCCAAAGTTCCCTGTTGCTGGAAGCTTGAGCCCCCTTGCACCAGTGAGGCAGTGTTGAAGTAATGGAATCTTTATGAACTGGGCTCTAGTGGAAGGTGGCTGGGTCCTCAGAAGCGCAGCACATAGAAGGTTCCATGCTGGACTCTCCATGTGAGTTAGTTCTGTAAAAATGGGCTACTAGGAAAGAAGCCCCTCCCCAGACTCTGACTTCCTCTTTTGCTGTCTGATTTTTTTCAACCTCATACTTCCAACTATCGTAGCACCATCTGCCACGGAGTCCTCACCAGATACAAGCAAAGCTCTCACCAGACTTGTGAACCTCCAGAAATGATCCAAGGCAACTTCTTGTTTGCAATGTTCTAAGTCTTGGGTATTTTATTACAGTGACAGAAAATATATCTCTCCACACTCAAGTGGAGCCTGGCATACACTTTACAAGTTACCCCACACGCCTCTCAAATAGACAGAATAACAGGCTTACAATACTTAGGGATGGTACTCAGTAGAGGTAGGCAGGTAACCTGACATTAAAATGATAGGTGCAGAAACATCTAGAAGAGTGCACAAGGAGGCACTTAGTATCTCAATACTGATAACACTTTTTAAGTGTTTTTAGAGCTCAGTTGGCAGAGTGGTTGCTGAACAAGCACAACATCTGGGGTTCAGGGCTCAGCACTGCCTAAACCAGAGTAGTGATGTATATCTGTAATCCCAGCACTGGGGGTGGGGGGAGTAGAAGCAAGAGAATCAGAAGTTTAAGCCATCCTTGGCTACACAGAGAGTTTGAGGCCAGCCTGGCCTACATAAGACACCATCTCTAAATAAACAAACAAACAAACAAACAAGGTAAGTGCGCTTAATTATTTGTGGTTTGCTAGAACTTTCAGTTTTCTGAAAATTTTCCATTGTTCATATTATGTGTCTTTCCTACACAAACCATGGTGGGCAAAGCAGGAGGAAAGAGACTGAGCTCTCGGGACATGGAAGATTTTGTAGGTACTTGCTGCTTCCACAGAACCATTCCCACCTCTCTTAAATCCTAATGTGCCACAGGAACAAACCCTCCACAGTTCACCAAGGGAGGGTTGGTGAAGAGTCCTATTTAGAGGGAAGTCTTCCAAACTAGGGCTGGGTCAACTCCACTTCCACCCCCACCCCACCCCCATACACGCCAGTACACACAGCCAGTTACCTCCATCCATCTGTGTGCTGTACACAGTGACTGAGACTGGGTGATTTACAACAAATAGCAGTTTGTTCTCACAAGGTTTGGAGGGCTGGGAAGTGCAAAATCAAGACACCATTATTTGGTGAGGACTCCCCTCACACAGCAGAAGACAGAGGGGAAATGGAGGGACCGACTTCCTGTGGTCCTCAATCCCATTCAGGAGGAAAGGCCCTCGCCAACTTCCTGTCACTTAAAGGCTCTGCCTTAAGGCTCAGCCAGGCAGGCAGCACCTGAATTTTGGGGGATGTGCTCACACCCATGAGCCAGGTCGAGCCAGGGGCGGTGCTTCTATAAATAAACGTTTCCCTCATGTGTGTGTTTTCTGTGGGTAACAGTGGAGTAGGTGTGAAAGAGCCTCGGAATATTCACTATGGGACGCCCTTGGGAGAACCTTGCCTACTTCTGCTTTCAGCTGCAGAGAGGGTAGAGATGGGCTGCAGAGGGTCTTCAAGGAGCCTGAGTCTGTCCTCTGCCACTTTCTGCTCTTCCCGGGAAGGGGTACCCTGGAGTGGCGGGGTCGAGTGAGCATTTACATGAACCAGAACGCCCCCGCTCTCCTCTAAACTGAAGATTCAGAGCACAGTGAGTCAGAGCCGGAGAGGCGGCCTCAGCTGCATGGGAAGCCGTCCTAGCTGCATGGGAAGCCGTCCTAGCTGCATGGGAAGCCGTCCTGTGGCTCTCGTGGATGAAAGCGTTGGCTCAGCTACAGAGACCAGTCAACGAATGCATGAGATGCCATTCAGGCACAGCCGGGTGACAGAGCCCACCACAGCATGGGCATCTTAGGGGGATGGCCACATCTACCAAGTTGAAAGTTATCACGGGGATCCAGGGAGGGGTGGAGGAAGGGAGGGGAATGGGGTACCTATCAAGTTTGTATGCGTGGAAAAATAAATAAATAAAGAAGAGATCATTCTCTATAACCCCAAGGCATTCGATTCATCGGCTGCCTTTGTTTCCATTACTTAATTTTTATTTGTGCGCACAGTGTATGTGTGTGCACTGAGAGCACTCTGTGTGCCTATAGAGGCACAAGAGTAACTTCAAGAATCATCCTGGATCACTCTACCTCTTTTTCGCTTTGCTCTGGGATTCCCTAGGCTCTGCCTTCCTGAGCAGGAAGTGCAGGCTGCCACAATTTCTCCCTGTAATTTTGACATGGGATGTGGCATGTGAAATCTGGATCGGGATCCGAACTTAAGTCCTTTTTGCTTGCAAGACAGTCTTAAGCCCTGCGGCATCTCTTTAGCCCCAGCAATACCATGACCTTAAGCCAACTTGCTTCTAACTTGACTGCTTCCCTCATGTGTCTGCCTAGGGAGATCCTGCACACACATCCCCAGGTGGCTTTCAGGAGGCTGCATGAGCTGCATAACATGAAAAGGCAGGTTGTCCTAAGGACAAGTACCTTCACGCTCATTCAATTCTACAGGGACTCTCTGCATCTCAAAAAGGAACCAGAGTTTCCTCACGTAAAAAAATTGTTTTTAATTTTATTTTTATTATTAGGCAAGGTCTCACTCTGTAGCCCAGTAACATCTCAGCAAAGCAGACTGCCCTTCTTATGTAGGTGCGACTCACCTAATCTGTTGAAGGCTTTAGCGCACAAAGATTGATTTCCTCCAAGCAAGAGGGACTTGTGCTGGGAGGATGTCTTTGGACATGAACTGCAGCTCTGGTGCTTTCTTGATCTCCATAGTTCCGTGAGTCAGTCACTAAAAGCCTCCATATATGTGTACTCCCTGCTCACTTCGCTTTCCTGAAAACTGATAAACACGTCTAGTTGCAAGGAGCCTTGGAAAGTGAGTTTCTAGAAGACAGTAAGGTTCGAGGGAACTGGGTCTGGTGGTGGGACGGGCAAGCCCAGCTATGCTGAAGATCGAGGCAGAAGGATCAAGGTTATCTGGGCAACTGAGATTCTATTTCAAACACACAAACAAAAAGACTGAGGATATAGTTCAGTAGAAAAGTACTTGCCAAACATGCATGATGGGAAATTTTACAAACACAGGAAATACATTCAAGCTGTTATATGGCCAAATAGCCCAAACAATAAATTCACTATTGCTGTCATTTAAATAGTATGATATAATAAATTTTAAATTTTTTTTCAAATTAACAATTTTTCCTTAATATCATCTTTCTTCTCAATCCAGAAAAGACTGAAAAGCATAGATGTTTTTATTGATTTATTTAGAGATAGGATTTTATGATGTAACCCAAGCTGTTCTCAAACTCCTGAGTGTTTTTTTAAATTTATTTATTATTTATTCAATTGTGCATGTGTGTGTGTGTGTGTGTGTGTGTGTGTGTGTGTGTGTGTGCGCGCGCGCGTATGTGCGTATGTGTGTATGTATATGTGCGTATGTGCGTATGTGTGTGTGTATGTGTGTGTAGAACCACGGACGAATTCGGGAACCACCATGGATGCCTCCACCTCCTCCTTGTTTACTCTGCCCCGGGATTCACAGGCTCCGCCCTACTAGGACCAGAACCGCAAGCCGCCCCTGCTTCTGCCCAGCGTCTATATGTGGGCCTAGGATCCGAACTCAGGACCTTCCGCCTGCAAGGCAGAGGCTTAACCCCTGAGCCACCTCTTCAGCCCCCTGAGTGTTTTTTTTTAATGTATGTTACTCTTTTCTACGTTGCACACTTGCTTTATGGTCTTTAATATTATTATTTTATTTCATTTTATTTTATATTTCTGTAGAGTTGGAATTATATCCAAGACTTTTATATACTCTAGGCAAGTATTCTACCTCTGAGCTACACTCATAAACCTTAAGGTTGTCTTCCTTCCTTCCTTCCTTCCTTCCTTCCTTCCTTCCTTCCTTCCTTCCTTCCTTCCTTCCTTCCTTCCTTCCTTCCTTCCTTCCTGTGTGAGGGGAATGAAAGAGAAGGTGCATGCAGGACACTATGGAACATTAGACAACTTCTGGACTTCTATCTTGTACTTTCAAGAATCAAACTCTGACCAGCAGGTGTGCAAACAGGCACCTCACCTGCTGAGCTATCACACCAGCCCCCAGCTGTGAATGTTTTGAGATCAGGTCTCCTAATGTAACCCAGTTGGGTTGCATACACATGGCCCTTCTGCATCAGTCTGCTGAGTACTAGGATTGCAAACGTGTGCCATCACACTTGCTTGGGTGGTAGGCTTTACATACGTGTCTGGGACATGTACTTTGTAAACATCCCACAGAATTTTACTGGGTTTAAACCTTTGTTCTATGGACGCTGATCTTTCTTTGGTGTATAGCATCTTCCTTAATTTTGTGCATCTGAAAATAACAAATGGCAGATCTCCAAAGATCTTCAAGTTTGAGCAAGATGGCTCAGTGGGTAAAGATGCTTGCTGCCAAGACTGATAACCTGATTCTGAGTCCTGGAGTCCACATGGAGGAAGAGAGCACCAACTCTCTCAAGTTGTCCTCTGACCTCCACACCTTCTCTATGGCACATGTTTCTTGCCCCCTCCCCCAAGAGAGATAACTATAACAGATTTTTAAAAGTTTGACTATAATCGTCCTCTAGGGAATGGTACCGTGTGCCTGAAAGTAAAGCTGAAAGTATACTACTCCCTTGGCGGATGGGCGGAGTTGATCCCAGTTAGAAAAAACCTAACTCCAGTTCCTTAAAGTTGGAATTTGTGACCATTAACCTTCTTCCTAGGTTGACATTAGCTCTCCATTCTCTCTGGTCAAAATGATTAAATACAAAAGCCAGACTGCAAGAGGAATCACTCCGTAGCTACAGCTTTCGGAGTTTTTAGGCATCTAATTTATTGACGTCCAAAAGAGACCTGCCACACAAAGTGATTATTCTTTCCCTTTAAATTAAAAGGAGCCAAGATGAAGACTGATCCTACCACAGAAATTTCAAGCTCTCTTACAGGATTGCCATAAATATTTGCTCCTTCTATTGTTTTTATTTTATTATTTTTTATTTTTTCCCTGTGTGTGTGTGTGTGTGTGTGTGTGTGTGTGTGTGTGAATCAGAGAGCGTTGTGTGTGCCATGGTGGCCCAAGGGCAACTTCAGGAACCACCCTGGATTGTTCTAGATCCCCTTCAGCAATCACCTGGGATTGTTCTATCTCCTCTTTGCTTTGATCTGGATTTTCTCAGGCTCCTCCTTCCAGGGCCACCATTTCTGCTTGGTGGTTTTTTTTTTTAAAATTAATTATTTTATTTTTCTCATTTTACAAGCATATTGAATACGTATCCCTGCTTCCCTCCCTCCCCCTCCACACATCCCCTTTTCTTCACTTCCTTAATCCATTCCACTCCCTCCTATCCACCTGCCTGTCTGTTTCTATGGACCCCAGAGTGCCCTCTGGTTTGTCTACTCTTTTGTTAATTTTTTTCCTACTTTTACAAGCATATTGAATACTAATTCCTGTTTCCCTCCATCGTCTCTCCCTCCCATCCCTCCATCAATTCCACCTTCCTGCCTGTCTGCTTCTATGGATCCCTGGGTTCCCTCTGACTTGTTTACTCTTGGGATTCAGTCTCTGTAGCATACCAAGTTATCTCTCTTCAGGCCACCCCACTGATAGGAGCATTTCCTTTTATTTCTGCTTGGTGTTTTTATGTCAGGTCTGGGACCCAAATTCAGGACCTTCTGCTTAAAAGGCAGAGGCTTAACCCCAAAGCCATTCCTCCACAACTATCTTACTATTTTTGAGACAGGGTGGCATGTGTCCCAGGCTGGCCTTGAACTTGCTATATAGTCCAGGTCGACCTTTAACTTCTGACCCTCCTGCTTCCTCCTCCTAAGTGCTGGGATTACAGGTACATAAGTGGTTTTGATGGGGTGCTGTGGATGGAACTCAAGGTTTGGTGTGTGCTGGGCAGACATTCTATGAGCTGAGCTCCAGCCTCTGCCTGTTCCCTTCAACAACAGTGAATCGGAAGCATTTGGCCTTGAGCTGTAAAATACCCCCTGCATCTGGAATTATGATCAGGAATGATCAGCAAGCTCCAAGAATTATCCAGAGAAAACTGATCCCCAACAATTGTCAGGGTTGTCTTGTAAATGAGAAAAATCTTCTCAATAAGCTCGGGCAGAATTCGGTCACAGTAAGTCCTAGGAATACTTTTGAATCTAAACATAAGCCTGTAGGGAAGCAAACTGAGCTCATGAGGTTCAGGACAGACGCAGCTGCTTTGGCATCTGAGGGGACAGAGCCCTTCACAGCAGAGAGACCCTGCCCTGTAGCTGCGTCTGTTCTTTCCTACTCCACTCCTCACCCGATCCCTATGTGGCCGGCCCACGACACCAGGCAAAGCTTCTGACTTCCTCGGGTCTGCTTCCAGGGAGCACAGATGCACCACGTCCCAGCTGCCCATGTGTGTGTGATGCTGGGTGCTGTGGAGACCCCCACTCCCCTCCCAGACCTGTGTCCACGCTCTGCCCCGTTCACATATGGCAGCTACACGTGCGACTCACACTGAAGCGCTGAGGAAAGATGGCTCTCAGGGGCTGCGTGGGGGGAGATGTTGGGCAGACGATATGTAATTACATTTAGAGGACCACAGAGAACTATAGGAGGGAGTGTAGCTCAGTGGTAGAACCGCTGCACAGAGATCCTAAATTCATTCCCCAGGGCCACAAAAAAAGTTGTACGTACAGAATAGTCACATAGACAGAAAGTAGATAAGAGGCAGTCTGGAGTTGGGGCTGGGGGAAGAGGTCAGGTGGGTAAGGAGAAAGAAATGCAGAAGTACTACGAATGTCCACGAAATTTCTCTTTTCTAAGCATTCATTTATTTATGTATTTATTTATAGTGCATGGTGCACATGTGGAGGTCAGAAGAGAACAAGTTCTGGGGATTAAACTTAGGTCATCAGCTTTGGTGGCAAGAATCATTATGTACTGAGCCATCTCACTGTGGCCCCATTTTATATATATATTTTTTATTATTTATTCAATTGTGTGTATGTGTGTATGTGTGTATGTGTGCGTGTGTGTGTGTGCGTGTGTGTGTGTGTGTGTGCGTGTGTGTGTGTGCGTGTGTGTGCGTGTGTGCGTGTGTGTGTGTGTGTGTGTGCAGAATCATGGGCGAACTCGGGAACCACCATGGACGCCTCCACCTTCTCCTTGTTTACTCTGCCCCGGGATTCACAGGCTCTGCCCTACCAGGACCAGAAACGCAGGCCACCCCTACTTCCGCCCGGGGTCTATACTTGGGGTCTAGGATCCGAACTCAGGACCTACTACCTGCAAGACAGAGGCTTAACCCCTGAGCCACCTCTCCAGCCCCCCCTCATTTTATATTTATTTAATTTAGTGTGTGTGTGTGTGTGTGTGAGAGAGAGGGGGGGGGCCTGTGTGTCCCTGTGGACAACCAATCAGGAATCATCCTGGATTGCTTCTACCTCCTCCTTGCTTCGCTCTGGGATTTCCCAGGCTTTATCCACCAGGGCCAGAGCTACACACCTGACCTGAGTTTCTGAACCCCATGTGATGATGGTGATGGTCCCACCGATCTGTGAACACACCAAGAACCAACTGCTAGACTGTGCACTTTTACCTGGTAAATTGTACTCTCCGCGAGCCAGCTATCAATAGCTGATTGTAGAGAGCCACACTTGCTTTAAAAAAAAACCGCTGTGCGGGGTGAGATGTGGATCTTTCCTCCTCCTCCAAGCAGGGGCCCACATGCAGGCTCATTGTTCTGCATCAACCAGGCTCTCGAGTTGTCTAATAGTCATCTATCTTTTCAAGTGCTCTAAAAGGCACTTCTACTTGCTGGCCAGAGAAGCATGCAAGCCAGGCAGAAATTAGCACGAACACTGAGCAGTAATGCCCGGGCCACATGGAGCAGGACCTGAACTGTCTCAGAGGAAAGCAAGAGACGAAGGGCTTCCCTTTCACACAGAAGCTCTGGGGCAGGTCTGGCTTCAATGTGCAGCATGGGGCCTGGTGAGATAGCTCAGTGGATGTGGCGACTGCCTGCTTGCAAACCTGGGGACCTGTGTTTGATCCCTGGGGACCCACAGAGTAGAAGGAGAGAACTGACTTTGGAAGGTTGTTCTCTGTCTTCCACCTGTGTACCATGACATGCATTTGTAGCCTCTGTCTCTCTCTTAAGTAAATAAATAAAATATTTTTTAAAAACCCCAGCAAGATCCAAAGTCCCCATGAGGTCATCACAGTCCCGCGTGCCTCCACCTCCTTTTCTTTCCCTTTCTTGGCTTCGCTCAGAATGGCTGCCAGCAGTGGAATTCAAGTGGAAAGCAAGGAGCTTCATTCTAGGTTTCACGAAGCTCGTGGACCCTGGCCACTTCCTCTGAGAGCTGGTCTCTTGTGCCCTGGTATTCACCCGGTGTAGCTGTTTGCTCAGAATTGAAGCGCTCCCTCCTTCTGGGGTGGGGGAGGGATGAAGGAAACTTCCTAAAACTCTGAAAGCTGATGAAACTGAACAGGCTGAAAAAGCTCAGAAAGTTCCAGCATTCATGAGGCTCTGCCCCAAGGTACGAACAGTCCACAATTGCTGGGGCAGAGGGGTCTCTCCAGGGACAAAGCCACCCATGCTAGGGAGGGCTTTGCAGTGGTGCGGCCGCTGCCTGCGAGTCACCCGCGTCCCTGTAAGGAACCCCAAAAGCTCAGTGGTTCACTAAGCAGGCTTGGGAGAATTGTTTGTGGTCTCTGTTGGTGCCATATGTGGGGTACAAAGACACTGTTATCATGACCGTTATTATTTGTGTGTGAGTTTATGTGTCTAGGTGTATCTACCTCCTCTTTGCTTTGCTCTGGAGATTCCCAGGCTTCACCTACAGAATTAGAAGTACAGACCACTGATATTTCCTTTTAATTTTCTTTCTTTCTTTCTTTCTTTTTTTACATTTACTTACCTTCTTTTTCTTTCACGTGTGTGTATGGGGTGTCGTGTATGTGTGTGTGTGTGTGTATACATCAGTGCATGTGAATGTGTATGTCTGTGGAAGCCCAAGCAGATAACAGGAATCATCTTTGTGATAGTTAATCCTGGGTGTCAGCTTGATACCCCTGGTATTAACTAAGATCAGCTCAGACCACACCTGAAAAGATCAACTGAGACCACCTGATGGGATTACACCCACCCTAGACCCCATAGGAACTCCTAGTAATGGACCATAGAAAGCCACAGAACAGAATACAGAAAGAGAGGAGAGACTCTCTGAAGCTGTGCTCTTCCCTCCTGCCGCCCAGCCCTTCAAGTCTTCAGCGAGACTAGAGACTCTAGGAATCTTCCAGCCTTCCGCCGTCACCCTTAGGCCTACTGGGCTGGGCAGCTATGGGCAGCCATCGTTGGACTACCTCAGCCATATTTTGTAAGCCAACTCAATAAATTTCCTATATAGCATATATGATATACATATCTGGCATATATGATATATATGATATAGATATATAGCATAGAGATATATAATGTATATCATATATGATAATTCATTCTGTGAATTCTGCGACTCTAGAGAACCCTGACTAATATAATCTTCAATTGCTCTTCCATCTTAATGTTATGAGCTGGGTCTCTAATTAAACCCAGATCGTGTCGTTAGCTGGAGTCTGGCAGCCAACTTGGTCTGGAGATTCCCAGCTCCACCTTTTAGGGACGTCATATCTCCTGGCATTTCCATCCGGGGATCAGCATTAAGATCTTTTTGCTTGTGAGACAAAGGTTTTAACCACTGAGCCATCTCCCCAGCACATATGCACTTGCGTGTGTGAGTGTGTGTGTGTGTGTGTGGGTGGGTGTGTTACACACACACCTCATGGCATCCTGTGGAGGCCAGAGGACAACCTACAGTAGCACCCATGTGAGGTCCAGGGTTAAACTCAGATTGCCAGGCTTGACAGCAATTTCTTTTATCCACTGAGCCTTACACCTTGTTTTGGGGGCAGAATCTGTCAGTGTTCTTTCTTTCTTTCTTTCTTTCTTTCTCTTTCTCTTTCTTTCTTTTTCTTTCCTTCTTTCTTTCCCTTCCTTCCTTCCTTCCTTCCTTCCTTCCTTCCTTCCTTCCTTCCTTCCTTCCTTCCTTCCTTCCTTCCTTCCTTCCTTCCTTCCTTCCTTCCTTCCTTTCTTCTTTAAAAATACAGTTATCAGGGGCTGGAGAGGTGGCTCAGGGGTTAAGCCTCTGCCTGCAGGCGGAAGGTCCTGAGTTTGGATCCCAGATCCCACGTATAGACGCCGGGAGGAAGCGGGGGCGGCCTGCGTTTCGGTCCTGGTAGGGCGGAGCCTGTGAATCCTGGGTAAACAAGGAGGTGGAGGTGTCCGTGGTGGTTCCCGAATTTGTCCGTGGTTCTACATACACACATGCACACACACGCATACACACACAATTGAATAAATACTAAATTTTAAAAAATACAGTTATCAGAAAACTTGGTTTCAGAACTTATTTTATCTTTCCTAGCATGGTATCGTGACTGTCAGCAAACGATGATTTAAAGGGTGATTTTTAAGCTAAATATCAACTGGCCCAGCTGAGCACTGACCAGTCTGGTCAACTGGACCAGTGAGATTGGGCACCAGCATCCACAGCAGGTCCTGCTGTCGTCTTAAGATGAGTGAGTTGAGGGGTGGGGTAGGTGGGGGGGGGGAGCGCAGTTCAACCAATCTTTGGCATCAGACCAGCGTTTCCACCAGGGATGCCCAGGGACTGTGCCTCCCCACTGTCTAGGAAGATCTTTTCCTACTCTAATGGATGACCAAAGTACAAGCTGGCATTTATGATGCTGTGGTGACATCAGCCCAACCCAAGAGGAAATGCCCGGGCTTTCCTCAGGGAGCTATGGACTCTGCCCTTGGCACCAGGCCTGCTGAGCTAATCCACCCACGCAGTGCACAGATCAGTGTGTGCACCTGCTGGCCGGGATTCACTAGCACAGCTGATGGCTCAGGTCTCACTGATGAGGGCGATGGCCACAGAGCAGCAGGTCATGGAAGCGGGGAGGAGAATAGCAAGTGTATAGGGAGAAAATACACCTTGCAAGCAGCGAGACTTCAACTCATGGTAACAGTTCTAACGAAGTTCTGACTTTCCCTCCTGACCATTTCCTTGGCCTTGCAAAAAACTTTGAACTGGGGGAGCAGAGTCCTGAATTCCCAGGCAGACCTCTTCTTCCCTTTCTCTTCCTCTCTCCCTTCCTCTCTCCCTTCCTCTCTCCCTTCCTCTCTCCCTTCCCTCCCCTTCCCTCCACTTCCCTTCCCTTCCCTCCCCTTCCCTTCTCTTCCCCTTTCCTTTTCCTTCCCTTCTATTTCCCTTTCCCTCCCTCTCCCTTTCCCTCCCTTTTCTTTTCCCTCCCTTTCCCTCCTTTCCCTTTCCCTTTTCCTCCCTTCCCCTTCCCTCCCCATTTCCCTTCTCCTCCCCTTTCCCTCCCTCCCCTTCCTCTTTCCCTTCTCTTCCCTCCCCTTCCCTCCCCTCCCCTTCTCTTCCTTTCCCTTCCCCTCCTCTTTCCCTTTTCCTCCCCTCCCCCTCCCTCTCTCCTTCCCCTTCCCCTTCTTCCCTCCCTTCTTCTGTCCCCACTCCTTCCCCTTTCTCTTTGTCTTTCTTTCTTTCTTTCTTTCTTTCTTTCTTTCTTTCTTTCTTTCTTTCTTTCTTTCTTTCTTTCTTTCTCTTTCTTTCTTTTTCTTTCCTTCTTTCTTTCTCTTCCTTCCTTCCTTCCTTCCTTCCTTCCCTCCTTCCCTCCTTCTCTCCTTCCCTCCTTCCTTCCTTCCTTCCTTCCTTCCTTCCTTCCTTCCTTCCTTCCTTCCTCTCTCTCTCTCCTTCGCTTTCTTTCATTCATTATAGTTCTACACAGCCCAAACCGTCCTGAACCCACCATGTAGCCAGGGATGACCTTGAACTTGATACTCCTGCCTCCAGAGTGCTGGACTCATGGTCATTTATTACTGTGCCGATTTCATGTGCCCCTGGGGATGGAACCTAGGGCTGCATGCATGCTAGGCAGGTAGGTACTCTGCCAACTGAGCTGTACCCCCTGCTCCCTCTCCTTGGGCGGAACTATTCCTGAACCATCAAGCATGACCCACAAACACTCCCGCCAATCCCCTTCAAGCAGCGTTCATCATTCTGCCCTAACCTTTCTGTCAGTTAACTAGACTCTGACCTGCTCAAATCCTCTTCCCTTTTCCTGTGATCTACCCTCTCATTACCAAACTGCTACATTTTATCTACTTGAAGCTCAAGTCAATTTTTAACAACTAGGCTGCTGGGGAGATAGTTTAGTTGAGGAACAGCTTGTCACACAAACCTGAGGACCTAAGTTTAGATTCTTAGCACTTACATAAAAGCCCTGAACAGGGAGGTTGGGACAGGAGGTACTCTGGGGTCTCTGGTCTGCCACTTTAGCCAAACCGAAGAGCTCTAGGTTCAGTAAGAGACCCTGTTTCAAAGTAAACAGGGTGGAGAGCAATTGAGGGAGATCCATAGCCTGTCCTGTGGTCCAGCGATGGTCCGTTGTTGTCTTCGCTGTTTTGAGGCATGGTCTCATGTAGACCAAGCTGGCCTCAAACTCACTGTGCAGCCCTAGCTGACCGTGAACTTCCGCTTTTCCTACCATCCCCCTCCCAAGTACAGAGATGACAGGCTTTGGGCTACACTGTGTCTGGCTGAAATACAGACTCTAAAGCCAGAGCAACGTGACTTTGAAATCTGAGGCTTCTGCTTGTAGCCAGCATGGTATGGGAAGTGAAACTCATCCCCTCTGTGCCTCAGTTTCCTTCTCTGGAAAAGCGAGCGTGATAAAAGCGGGCATCTCCTGTTGCTGCTCTGAGGCTCGCGCGAGTCAGCATGCAGAAAGCTTTCCAGGGGTGCCAGTATGTAGACGCCCTGGACCAGTCCAAGTGTAAGTGGGCTGGGGTGTTAGAGGCGGTGAGAAGCAAAGCAAGAGCAGCCCAGCAGGAAAGACCAAGATCAGGGCTATCTGGGGACTTCTCTTCCTTCCACAGGCTCCTTTCTCTGCCCTATCGCTCCTCCCACCGAGGGTCCGTCTTGTACTTTCAAGCCCATGACAGTATTTCTCATGGCCTCTTAGCTGTGACTTGTGTCACGGAGGACCAGATATAACTGTGCTTTTCAGAGACAGGCAGAGAGCGAGAGAGAGAGAGAGAGAGAGAGAGAGAGAGAGAGAGAGAGAGAGAGAGAGAGAGAATGTACGTGCAGGCCATGGTGCATAAGTGGAGGCCAGAGGACAACTTTCAAAAGTCAGTTTTCCTTCTACAACGTGGGTTTCTGGGGGTCAAGCTCAGATCACAAGGTTTGAGAGTCTTACCCACTGAGCTATCTTGCCAGTCCCAAGTTCAGATTCTTGAGAGTTAATAGGCTGGGCTTCGATCAGAGGTGAAGTGTTCATCATGTGGCCAGCCTAGAATGGGGGCTTAGGGGCCGAGGTCATAGAGGGCACCCCAAGATCATTTCAGAGAGCTGGGTGAGCAGCTCACTCATCCTTCACCAGTCTGTGATGTGGTGAACAATCTCTGGTCCCAGCGTCAACGACAGCTGATTTCTCACTCCCTGGCTTACCTATGAAGAGTTGGGAAGGGCCCTGCTTTCCTCTGAAGCCCAGCCCTCCTCCTGGACACACGGCAGGGGCACACAACTCGAGGGGAATCACACGGACTTCCAGATGCATGCCTTAGACATGCCACAGCCGCTCATGTGTCACTGGTCAAAGCGCTTTGTGTCTATGCCAGCCTACAGGTGGGCGGGGCCCTGCAGAAGGAAAGAGCTGAGATTGGTGGTGACCTTCAGGCACAGAGGGGATGAGGTCAACAGCATCACCTTGGACCAGTCACATACGTGAGAGCATTCAAAGTTGCCATTGCTCTGGTCCTGTCCCAAACGCCCATTAGGAGAATCCTTTCTTGGGTGTGTGTGTGTGTGTGTGTGTGTGTGTGTGTGTGTGTGTTATAACAGAGTGTAGTTAAGTGTGTGTGCCCATGAAGGTCCAAGAGTGACTTCAGGAATCATCTTGGATTGCTCTACCTCCTTATTGCTTTGCTCCAGAGTTTCCCAGGCTCCACCCTCCAGGGCCAGAGGTACAGGCCGCTGTTATTTCTGCTCCGAGTTTTTACCTGGGATCTGGTGATACAGAGACTTTAACCCTGGAACCATCCGGAATCTTTTCTTAATGCCAAACCAGCCTTAATCTGTGAACTCTTTCACCCTGAACTCCTTTGACCTCCAAGCCATGGAGATCGTTCTGGAACCTCCCCCAGGTGCCTCCCCTGGCTTCAGATCAACAAGCTGAAATTACTCAGAAGAGTTAGAATAGTCAGATCCTGCCGGGTGACTAATTGTGCTGCTTTCTGAATGAGTTTGGTATCTTCTTTGACAACAGTTGCTCCGCCCACTCAGATTCTCTCTGAGCTCCCTGAAGACCCAGCTCTCCAACTGGAATTGACTCACTCTGATTTTCCACGGCTTCTGAATATCCACTCCTAGAACTCACTGCTGTTTGGATGTACCATCTCAAGTTTTGGAATTTTAACAACTGGCTGGTTGAGCCTACAGCGCATCAGCTTTGTTTGTGGATTTCTTTTATTAGGAAGTTGCTTTGGCCTGTGTAGCAGAGACAAAATGTGCAAAAACAATATCACTTAGAGAAATAATCTCTGGGCTGGCATGATGGCTCAGCAGGTAAGGTGCCTGCTCAAAAAGCTGGCAACTCAAGTTCGATCCCGGGAAGTCTGCCCGGTACAAGGTGAGCATTGGTTTCCTTCCCCACATTGTCCTCTGATCCCCGCAGCATGCTTGTGTGTGCCTTTCTCCCTCTTTTCACCCTCCGTTGTCAAACAAATAAATAAAATATTAAAAGAAATCTTACTAAGTGGCCTCATTTACCTCTGGAACGCCCATTTCTGCAACAGTGGAAAAGCATAAAGTTGAGCATTCGAGGTCATTTGACATCTTCAGGTTTAGAAACGATCTCTTTTCAGGAGTCAGCTGCAGCTGAAATTCCCCACGGAGGCCGTTTCCTTAGATCTTAAGAGGTTTCCTCTTTGCTCTCTTTTCTTTTTCAAGATGGTGTCTGCGAGCAAATCCAATGACCTCTAGAAGTGGAATATTAAACGCTAATGCAGTGAATTATAATGCAGCAACAGGGAAAATGGAGCCACTACCTTCTGCCACGTGTGCAAGTCTCAGAGGCAGAGCACAAAACCTCCACATTGTATGACCTCACTTTTGCCAAGTTCCCAAACTAATCTACGCTGACAGTGTTACTGAGTGGTTGTCTTTGGCAAGGAGGTATTGCTGGGAGGAAGTTCAAGACAGTCTTCCTTCCTAAGTGCCAACCTAATTTGGATGATGGGCACAGAGACGTGCACATAGCTGAACTTTCGTCAGATGGCACACCCTGGCTTTGTACACTCTGCTCTCAATAAAATAGCAGCGACTGGGCTGGAGAGATGGCTCAGGAGTTAAGACTGCCTCATAAGCAGAAGGTCCTGAGTTCAGATCTCAGGTGTCACACAAAAACGCTAGGTGGAAACAGTGCAGCCTGCACTTCCAGCTCTGGTGAGCGGAGCCTGGGAAATCCCAGAGCAAAGCAAGGAAGTAGAAACAATCCAAGATGATTCCCAAAGTCACTCTTGGCCTTTCACAGGGACACAGCGCCCTCTGACACACACCACACACACACACACACACACACACACACACAAACACACACACACACACACGGTAAATAAATAAATTAAATATTTAAAAAATACCAGCAACCTTGAGGATGACATGTAATGTAGATATGGGGAAAAGTTTTGAATGTTGGGGAAAAAAATCTGCAGAAATTCAAGGACTGGGACCAGCTTGAGGAGAATCCAGCTCCTGCAGTCTTCGTGCTTTGTGTACATGAGGGTGGATGCCTGTGTAGACAATAGCTTAACCTTGGGTGTTGTTCACAGGTATTGGCCCCTTGGTAGTTTGAGCCAGAGACTGGGCTAGGCTGGTCGGCCAATGCGCCCACAGGGATCTTCCCGAGTTCGCCTCTTCTGAGCAGGGATGGTAAGGGTGTTTCATCACACCAGGTTTTGAATCAGACTCTCGCCTCTGTGTGGCAAGCACTTTACCAGTCGAACTATCTGTCCAGCACCTCCTACCTCCCCAGTTCCTCCTAGGAGTCCATATCTGGAAGTTCTGCTCCACAGACTTCCAGACTGCTGGTGCCCGTGTGTATGCACATTTCAGCCCCTTCCCCCTTCTCCGGCTGGGAAACCCCCAGTGCCTAAAAAAAAGATTCCTGTCTCAGGGTCTAGATTCTCTCGTAGTCACCCCACCCAACAATCTCCCATAGCAGAGCGGCTTATGCTGTGAGGAAAAGTTGATTTCCAAGTAACAGGATCTCCCCACAGGCTTCCTGGGAGTCACACCTTCCCTTGCTGGGTCGGAAACTATCAACGAGGCACACTGGAAAGTATTTTAAAATAGATTATAGCCATTGCCCCCTGTCATTTAGGCAGAGTCTAGCAATTTTATTTTGTTTTGTGTTTGTTGCTTTTCATCCTGTGACAAGGATGTTTTGAATCAACATAAACCTGATAGAATCCTAGTATTTTAGCCAAGAAAGGACCTTTCAAAGAATCATTCTGAAGTCTCCCAGTTTGTCACTGGGAGGTCCCAGCTACTGAGAGCAGCATCCTGGCTCACACAGAATGTTACTCATTAATCACATGACCACCCCAGCACCCTCTCTTAGGCCCATAGTTCTACCTGCCCTAAGGCAGGGATTAGCTTAAATATTTCCAGATAAGAGAAGAGAAGCAGAGAAGTGGCTTATGCACAACTCTTCTGATTTCAAGGAGAATTTCACGCCACCCGCTGACTTTCCTTAGATCTGAGGCATTAAATAGAGGCATGTGAAGCAAGTTCTGTTTCTTGGTCCATTTCTGCTAATCTCTCCCTTATGTCCCAGGTCACTTCCTCTTTCCTGCCCAGGGGAGGTAGGAGTTGTTTTATTGCTGGGCCCCAGTCACAGCTCCTCTGCCCTGGCAACTTATCACAACTCAGTAGGAGACAAGGAGAGGACCCCTAGATCTGAATGAGTCTGCTGAGGCCTGGAGAGCGCCCAGCTGTTCATGTCCTTCAGACACTCAGCATGATGCCAGCAGCAGGGAGCCGGGAAATACCAGCGGGGAGCACATGCGGTGCGTTCATTCACTGATTGATGCGTGCATTCATTCACTGATGCGTGCATTCATTCACTGATGCATGTGTTCATTCACTGACGCATGCATTCATTCCCTTGTGTGTGCATTCATTCATTCACTCATGTATGCATTCATTCACTCTCTGATGCATGCACTCATTCACTTGTGTGTGCATCCACTCCCTTGTGTGTGCATTCATTCACTCGTGAGTGTACTTATTCACTTATGCGTGCATTCATTCACTCAAACATGCATTCATTTGTTCCTGTGTGTGTTCATTCACTCACACACACATTCATTTGTTCCTATGTGTGTTCATTCACTCATGGGTTTTCATTTGCTCATGTGTGCATTCTCTCATATGTGCATTCCATTAATTTTTGCTTGTGTGTCTATTAATTCATTCATGTATGCATTCACCACTCATGAGTGCATCCATTCACTCATTCAAGCATTTGTTCACTCATTCATGGATTCATTCCTTCATACATGCATTCATTCATGCATTTGTTCTTCATGACAGTCGTTGCTGAGCATCCACAATGGCCAGGTCCATTCTGGCTACCAGGTCTCACGCTGACAAGCACAGCAGATTTGTTTCTTGCCTTTATAGATTTGCATTCTTTATTTTTATTTATGTGTGTGTGTGTATGTGTGTGTGCACACGCATCTGTGTGTATCAGAGGGGACACTGGGTGTCCCTGTGGAGGACCAAAAGTGACTATGGGAATCATCCTGGATTGTTTCTACCTCCTTTTTGCTTCGATCTGCAATTTCCCAAGCCCAAGGCACTGCCATTTCCATCTGGAACTTTTACATGGAATTTGGGATCTGAACTCAGGTCCTTCTGCTTTTGAGGCAGAGTCTTATTCCTTGAGTCATCTCTCCAACCTCAGATTTCATTCTTTACACTGAGCTCAAATCCAGGCTGTGTCATTGGTCACCTGTGTGGCACTGAGCAAGCTTTAATCTCTCTGAGCCTCTATAACTATGTCAATTAAAAAAGAATTAAGGGACTGGTCAGATGGCTCAGAGGGTAAAGATATTGATGCACAAACCTGGTGACCCAAGTTCAATCCCCAGAAGCCCAATGGTGGAAAGAGAAAACTGGTTTTTGAAAAGTGTCTTTGGACCTCCGCATACAGGCCAAAGCACCTGCATGCCTAACCTTTCTCCCTCAAATTTGTGAATAACTATCTTTTTAAAAAGCAAGAAATATAATTGCTGTGAAAGACAAGTATGAAAAAGACTGGCCCAGTTCTGAGAATATAGGTGTTATAGCTATTGCTATTACAAGAAATGTAATGTCCCATCCATGTAATTCCTTAGCCCAATATCCAAAATTTGGACATGAAATTTTGACAATGACATGCTTTCCCAAACTGTATAGAACAAGCCAATTTTCCCCAAAGTGGTATAGTTATCTATTATAAATCAAATACGTGTTACAAACAAGGTATATACATATGTGCATGTGTGTGCGTGTGCGTGTGCATGCGTGTGTGTGTGTGTACTTTTTACCTGGCCTGGTGTTAGAATTTCCGCTAAAATGAAGCAGAGATAACTTTTAGGTAAGCACAGTATATAAAGAGCCTTGAATAAAGAAAAACAGGATAGGAGACAATGAATTTCTAACCTTCTATTTTTTCTCAGCCTCCACTCTTGATCAAGTCTTTGCCTTAACAGCCCTTGCTACTTGGCCTGGAAGCCCCTGTCTAAGTTGGTTATTACAGGCTAGCTCAACCCTGGAAATTTTGCTGGTGATGTTTGGAGACATATCCCTTTATGAACACGGGGAAGGACTGGGCACTTGCCCCCAGCTTCCTCACAGCAAGTGTTGCAGGCAAGGGGAGGAGCTAGCTGCTTCCTGGACATTGCCAAGTGCCAAAACGGCAATTTACGGAGCTTGGGAGACCTCAGTTTCTTTGCTGGTAAAGTGATGGAAGGGTTGTGGGTGGGGAGCATAAGTTGTGCCTGATTGTTAGAATACCAAAGTTAATGAGATTAGCAATGGAAACAACCACTCCTAGACAACTACCTCAGACTCCTCAGTACAAGTCAGAGACCAGCAGCTGCTGGGAGGGGATGTGGGCTTCACCTGAGGTGAAGTCTGAGGTGCCCTGAGTGCTTCCACAGTCCCTTAACACAAAGGCTTCTCCGAATGTCAGGAGCGAACTAGTCCAAGAAGGAAAGCAATGGAACATGGAAGGCTGGGGGCTCACCTAGCAGTGGGCGAGGGGCTGGATCTTATGCACGTTGCTGTCACTAAAGCTAAGTGTGCGACCTCACAGATTTCTCCTATGGCTTTCCAGGTGGCCCAGAAACAGATTCTCCCCAACCTCCCCCCCCCTTCAAACCTTGTGACAGGCTCAGCTGTCAACCCTAGAAGGCAAAACTCTGGACATACCTATGAGGAGTTACCTAGTTAAGGCTGACCTCTGTGGAAACACTCAGCCCGCAGTGGGTGATGGAGAGAGCTACTTGCGCACTGGCAAGTGTACAGCATGGGTCCTGGCCTCTGCTTGCTGTGGGTGCGATGTGCCCGTTCCCTTGGCTCCTGAAACTGTGACTCTCCTGCCTTGATGGACTGTGACTGGAATTGTGGGCTTAATAAAACCCCGCGCCCCCCCTAAGTTGTTTGGGTTGGGTATTTATTATAGCAACAAGTTATTAGACTAAAATGGACACCATATGGCTCTTGGCTCTGTAGAGTCAGAAATGATCATCTACACGTTGTCTTCTTCCAACATCGCTTACTGAGTGTCTACTATGTGAGAGGTTCCTGGGACCCTGCCGGGAAAAGGCCAGGACAAGTCACTGCCTCCTTCAGCTTGAACTCTTGGGTGTGGAGGGATCAAGGAGACTGGCCGCAGTCCACATATGTAAATGCAAGCCTGTGACAGACATGATGAACGTGTCACCAGAGCGAGGTCAGAGCTTGGGCCTGACAACCTCCTAACAAGCCAGATTTGGCCATCTGTCCTTGGTAGTCCAATTAAGACATAATAGTGAAAATCGGAAAAAGGAGATTTACTCAATGTAGCTACATTGGGAAGAGTTTTTTTTTTTTTTTTTAAACAAACATTCAGTGACTTCCGCTCCACCCAAGTCCATCTTGCAGGTCCCGACACAAAGCTTAGGGTAAAGTAGAAAGGCAAGAGGTCTGTAGAGGTAAGCGGCTCTGGTCAACATTGTCTCAGCTCCAGTCTGTCTTGCAAATCTGATGCTTTGATTCTAGTAGGTTTCAACCTTCTCTCTTTCACTCCACATGAGATTCCTGGGAAAATTCCAATTCCCAATGGTCCCTGGGACCATTGTTGCCACGTCCAATAGCCAAAGGGAAGGCTCCAAATGACTCCCTTTGGAGTATCTTGGCTCTGTCAGGACAGTTACCTGATGTTCTGCCCAATGGTAAGAAGCCAAGTAACCATGGACCAAACTCTTGGAAACCACGAGCCAAAACAAACCCTTCTTCTCCTGAGGTTGTTTCTGTTGGAGATTTTGTCAGAGCGACCAGAGAGTTAAGTAAAACAAAGGGTTTCACAACACCTGAAGCTCTGGGCTCAGTTCCTGTTTTTCCAAGTCCCTAGGGTCTGTCTTCATGAATCTTCCTTGGAAGAGCATTTCCTACCCAGAGCCAACAGCTGGGCCAACACTGGCAGAAGTATTCCATTACAACTAATAATGGGACTCAAGTACTTTAGAAGCTTTTACTAATTGAGCCGCTGACTATCCCTATGAAGTAGGTAACTATTATCGTCCCCAATTACTGTCAAGAAGTTGAGTGGCAGCGACATTAAATGCCTTGCCAGGTCTGTGAAGTGGAGTTGCAGGCAGAGCAAGTTTGCTTCTGGAGGAAAAATTTCAGCCCAAATCAGAGGAGCCGGAGCTGGGCCAGAAGTCAGCAGACCTGTGTTCCAGTGGCAGTTCTGTTTACCCAGCAGAAGACATTTCTTTCTGTGTGCGCGCGCACGTGTATGCGTATATGTGTACGTGTCCGTGTGTAACTTGAATAATCCACACTCTTCCTCTGAGATACTCCTGATGGTGAAAATGGAGTTTTCTCTGAAAGAATACCGGTGCACACATACACATGCACACACACACATGCATGTTCACGTGCACGCACGCGCACACACACATCACTGTCGTTCCTTCAGGGCGAATGCTTATCTTGAGATGGAAAATAAAGATGTGAAGGAAGCCAGGTGGGGTGGCCTGTGCTGTGTGGGAGCTGAGGCAAGAGGCTTGCGGTGTTTAAGACCATCTGTAGGTTGACTTCCGGCTAGCTGAATTACATAACGAGACACTGTCTTCGGAGGAGGGGGGAAGATTTGAAAAAGAACACTCACTCTTTATCAGGCCACAAGGCCCAGGGGAGGAGAGGCCAGGCCTGGGTGGCTTCCAGACGGCCATATGAGGACAACAGACTGACTTAGGTTGGGGCATGGCTCCCCAGGTGTCTGAGGAGGTGGCGTAGCGTAGGGCACAGAGGAGGCACGGCAGGAGGCTCATAGTTCCTTGCAGTGATAGAGGCGAAGCAGCCCAGCCTGACTTTGGCTGCCTTAGGCCTAACTGATGGGGTGGTGGGGCAGCCAAGAAAGGACAATCAGGAGGGACTGCACCCAAAAAAGTGTCACTGTGCCTGACCATCAAACATTCTAAACCCTAGGGAAACTGGGGAGGGCGCCCTGGCAGCGTGGGCCAAGCCACAGCCATCTGGAGGCCAGCAGCAGCTACAGGTTGCTCTGATTTGGGACCCACGGGGGCCCTGAAGAAGGAGACTGAGGCTCGCTTCTAAAGCTTCTCCCTGATGTCAAGAGCAGAGTTGGGTGGGGCTCGAGATTCTGTCCGACCTTCGAGTTCTACCTCCAAGCCTCCCCCCACAATCCAGCAGAGTCTTCTGTCTCGATCAAGGGTGACCAGCTAAGAGTGGGGCTCAGGATCTTCATTGGACAGTGGCTGGTTAATTCTATGTAAAAGAATGAGAAGTTGTGGTCTCTCCCTTTCATTTCCAGACTGTCTCTGTCCTGTCTCTGTCTCTGTCTGTCTGTTTGTCTGTCTGTCTCTCTCTCTCTCTCTGTATGTGTAAATCAGAAGACACTTGAATATATGTGCCCATGGAGATCCAAGGGTGACATCAGGAATCATCCCGGATTATTCGACCTCCTTATTGCTTTACTTTGGGGTTTCCCAGGCTCTGCCTTCCAGGGTAATTTACAAGCTGCTACCATTTCTGCCTAGTGTTGTAACATGGGATCTGGAGATATGAACTAAGGTCCTTCTGTTTGTGAGTCAAGGCTTTAACCAAAGCCATCTCTCTGGTCACTGAACTTAATGCCTTAAAATGCCCCGCACTTGGCTAACTCATTAGGATGTGCAGTTCTCAAGAGTTTTGCCACACACTGCCACTCTAATCAAGACTATCCCCACCCCCAGAAACATTTCCCTGCTTCCTTCTAATTAATCTGGTGACCCTTCCATGAGCAACCACTATTCTGATTCTATCACCTGGTTCTGGTCTGCTTTGGCACAGGTGACCGGTGGTACCGTATGGGACGCCCTCCCTTGGCATCCTTCTTAGCATGCAAACGATGCCTGCTTTTATTTGCCTTGAGCAAACAGGTCGCACTGGAAGACACACTGCCTTGATCCACTGACTGTGTATCTTTCACAATGAGATCCAAACGTGCAGACCTGACTTTGCAAAGTCTCTTCTCCCTTCCCCCCTTTCTGTAGCCTTCCAACCTCAGGCCTCCTTCATCATCCCTCCACATCTCTGCCCTAGAAAATGGCAATCTCCATGCCCCAAAGGGCCCTGGCATGTTAAAAAGTTCTGACTGGCTAGAAAAAGCAGCCTCCGAGGCAGGCAGAAAGCTGCCTCCCATCAACAGCTAACAATAATATTAGCTACCCTTTAGGGAAGGCTCTGTCTGCCAGACGCCAGGCTTACTGTTTGCATACATTATCTCCCCATGCGGCATGATCTCCATTCACAAACTCCAAGCTGAGTTTCAGGGAGGTTAGCACGACTTGAAGGCTTCTAAGAACTGATTCACACCAGGAGCTGTGAAGATGTTGTGGTGGGGGCTGGCTTGGGTTTGTGCAACCTGGGACAGGCCCCCACTTGGTGCTGGCGGATCCTGCAAAACAGAGATGATGCCCCCCACCGCCCTGCTCCTCAAGAACTAGCAAGGGGAGAAGCCCATATTCTATGCTGACCGAGACTCAAAGCCAGTGTTCTCCACCCTCTGCATAATGAGGGAATGGAAGAAGAAGAAGAAAAGAGAGACTAACTGAGGCCAAAATTTTTTTTCCAGCACACTAGTTTGTTTAGCAAAGCCCCCTTAAAGAGATGGATAGGCAAAGCTGTCTCGCCAGCCATGGCAAAGGATGGGTGGGACAAGGGGGAGGAAGAGCTAGCCAAGGAACTCTGCAGGAGGAAGACTCTGGTGGTGGACTCCAGGGAGAATGAGGAGCAAGGGAGAGGGAGCAAGATGGCATGGGAGGAGCAAGGGAGAGGGGAGGGGCAGGGTGGCCACAGGACAAAGCAAGGTGTCTGCTGGAGCCCATGTTGGAGCTTTTGGTGGGATCCATGCAGCCTCTGGGCTTAGCTGTGTCGTGCTGGGCGTGTCGCTGCTACCCCAGCCCCTCAGCGAGATCTGCTAACACACACAGCCTTGAGCTCATGGCATCCAAGGAGATGAAGTTCAGAGCTACACTACGGCTGAGTAAGGAAAGAACCTGTTTGGAGGCACCGAGCAAAAAACCCAAATGGAGGTCAGGGCAAAGGTCATTAGTTCAGGAAAGTGCCCCAGCCCTGCCTCCCAGTCTCCTGTGGGATGCCCAAGAACCAGTTTAACAATATGAAGATCCTAGCTGGCTACAGGTGTTGGTGGCTCCTGTAACCCTAGCACTTTGGGAGGCTAAGGGAGAAGGCTGGTGGGGAGTTCAAGGCAAGTCTGGGCTACATAGTCTCAAACTTTCCTGAGCTACTGTGTGTGTGTGTATGTGTGTGTGTGTGTGTGTGTGTGTGTGTGTGTGTGTGTGTGTGTGTTTCAGAGGACACTATTTGACCCTGTGGAGTACCCAGGGTGACTTTGGGAATTATCCTGACTTGCTTCTACCTCCTTTTTGCTTCACTCTGGGATTTCCCAGGCGCTACACACCAGGGCCAGAAGAGCAGGCTGTCCCTGTTTCTGCCTGACCATGGGACCTGGGATCCAAACTCAGGACCTTCTGCTTGGAAGGCAGAGTCTTAACCCCTGAGCCATCTCTCCAGCCCTGAGAATTATATCTCTGTTTTTTGAGGCAGGGTGTCATGTGATCCAGACTAGCCCCAGACTTTGGAATAGCTGAGGCTGGCCTTGAACTATCGAACCTCCTTTTGAGGGTTGGGACGACAGGTGTGTGTGTCATACACAGTTTATACAGTGCTGGAGGTGGAACCCAGTGCCTTGAGCATGCCAGGCAGGCGTACTATCAACTGTGCTATAGCCTCTTCCCTTGGGGCTTTTGAAATCTTCCCATTATCTGGCTTGTCAACAGGCTATCGGGATTCTATTTGGACTTAGACCCAAACACTGATGTTTTTCAAAAGACCCTCACTGATTCTAACATGCACTCAAGTCCAGAACCACCACAGCCTCAGCTCACATTAGCTGCTGGGGGCGATTTTCACTATCTGGACTCAAACCTTGGATAGCATGCTGACAACCTTGGCTCTCTGATTCTAAGAAGCATCCTTTTCCCCCTAGAGGACTGGCTGAAAGGCATAATGCTAGATTGGCCCTAGACCCTCAGATTCTTTGGGTCCAGGCCCAGCACTCACAACATGCCTGTCTAACAAGTGTCCTTCCTGACTGTACTTTGAGAATCAGCTCTGTAAACACAGCAAAATATAGTGACCCAGGGGAGTGACAACTTATCTTTCCAGCTGGGGGCACAGAGGACTTTCCCAATGGAGGGCTTGGTGTCCACACTTCTTGTGCAGGGGTGTGTGGTCTAGGCGGTGTTACAGGCACAACGCTGGCTGGCTACCAGCCTTCTAGCACCAGGTCTTTCCTGTGTTGACTGGAGGGAGCCTGGGACTGAGGGAAACACCTGTTGCCTAGGCAACACACTGTGCCTCATACAATCAGACATTTGAAATAGAGAAGGGCAGGGAGGGAGGGAGGACATGAGGTATAGAAAAGAACAGCTCAGGGTCAGAGTCTCAGAGCATTTGCATACTCTGTTTTTAATCCAGGCTGAGAGAGAGAGTAGCCAGGATAAAGTTTCCGGAACCTTCTTGGGATGTGTTGCTTAGAGGGAAGAAATCATCCTGTTTGAGTCACTATAGGCTGGGTCATGTGACCTTCCAGCATCAACACTATCCTGATCATAGCCTGAGCAGATCTCTTAGCCCCCCCAAACTGCCGTGCCCAAGCATCAGGGGACTTGGCAACCAGTTGGGGAGAATGATCCTACAGCCTGAGATCCTCTGGGTCTGGGACCAGTGGTCATGACATGCCTGGCTGACCAGTGGTCCTTCCTGGTCGTGCTTTGAGAATCAGCTCTGAAAACACAGCAAGAGATAGTGACCCAGGGGAGGCTGTGACCAGTAGGAAAATCCTGAGGAAACGCCGCAAAACCTGGGCATGGTGGTGCACACTGTAACTCCAGCACTCAGGAGGTACAGGCAAGAGCCTCAGAAGTTCAGGATCACTCTCAGCTACATAGAGAGTCTGAGGCTAGCCTGGTTAAAGATACTATCCCCCAAAATAAAGTAATAAAATAACGCAATAGATTTTTTTTCTCGTATTCCATCTAGGGCACTGATTCCTTATAAAGCTTGAATGTGTCTATTTTTTGTGACTCTCCCTCTTATTCCATAAGGTTGGTTTGATGTTAATATATTTTCCATGAAGTATAATATAAGGTAAAGAGAGCAAACCATAAATGTCCTGACCCCATCCCCAGCAGTGATCCTGGCAGACATCACTCTGTCCCCCAAGACCTTGTGTGGATCCAGTCTTGCAGGTCAACCTCCTTTCCCTTGTTTGTTTTGTGTGAGTCCAGTCTTGCAGGTCAACCTCCTTTCCCTTGTTTGTTTTCTCCGCTAGCGTCTTCATGCTTGGTAATCCCACTTCTGAGTTGTCCCCCAGAATAGCATAGACTTAGAAATGAGATCTGCTCAGCCAACTAGAACCACAAAACCTCTGCTGAGAACCCCCAGGGCTGGCGGAAATGATTCCCTGCCTAATTCCCAATGCCTTTGAATTAAAATCCTGGGATTTCATCTGCGGCCAGAGAAAGTCGATAGAAAGGACAGAGAAGGAAGACATGGAGAGGTAAAGCGACTCTTGGGCTCGAATCTGCTCCTTGAGCTAA
Source organism: Typhlomys cinereus (assembly GCA_023101885.1). NCBI lineage: Eukaryota > Metazoa > Chordata > Mammalia > Rodentia > Platacanthomyidae > Typhlomys > Typhlomys cinereus. Next base: position 12,175,135 of record JALPQD010000010.1, read on the forward strand.
TTCTCTGGTTCCATTCCCAACGTGACTGATTCCCCAGGGGAATGAGGACAACTTGCAGATGTGACAGAGAAGCTGTGAGAATTTTCCACAACAGTGTCACCTCATCGAAACACACAAGCTCCATTATACAACGTTTGATTTTTCTGTCAGTGATGTTTTAAAAAGTAAAAGGAAATAATTTTTGATAATCTTAATAACTACCCAAGAATAATAATTAAAATTATTTACATATCAAATATATTTAAAATACTATTTCTTAACCCATCATCAATATAAAACAACAAATGAGGGATTCGTGAGAAATTTTAAATATGGAGAAGCATTAATTTTCTGAATCCAAATCCTTTATAATGACTATTATGGGTTTTTTTTTTGTTTGTTTGTTTGTTTGTGTTGAGACCAGGTCTCATGTAATCCAGGCTGGCCTCAAATTCAATATACAACCTAGGGGGGGTCTGGAGAGATGGCTCAGCGTGCCTTCCAAGCAAAGGGTCCTGAGTTCAGATTCCAAGTCCCACATAAAAACATGCCAGGCAGAAACAGAGATGGGCTCCATGGCTTGCTCTGCTGGGCGGAGCTTGGGAAAATAAAACAAAGAGAAGGTAGAAGCAATCCAGGATGATTCCTGAAATCACCCTTGGTTCTCCACAGGGACTTATAGCAGTCTTTGACACACACACACACACACACATACACACACACACACACGCAAAATAAAGTTTTAATTTAAAAAAATATGCAGCCTAGGATGACTGTCCTCCACTTCCCCAGTGCTGGGATTACCTCTGGCCATGACCCACCTGCCCCGGGCTTGCTGCCAGGTAAGCAAGCACTCTCCAAGCTGAGCTGCTACCAACCCATAGTCACTATTTTGCATAGCAATCCCAGCTAGCTAAATTTTCTTCCAGTACAGTTTTTTCTTCTCCTTCTGACTTCTCTATTCAGAAGAAGAATGCCCAGCGGCCAATAGTCTCCAGTGACTCAGTCCTGTGGGACCTAAGCACCTCTTCTGTTGGCACCTGCTCAGCAGGCCAAGAGTTATATCAATCCCAGTGGACTGAGGAGGTCTTGCTCCGAAATCTTCAGTAGCATGTGTGACATGGCTGCCATGCTGACCAGTGCAGTTTGAAGGAATCAGGAGAAGATGCCAGGATATGAGCAAAGGGAGATGGTTCAGGAACTAAGGCCTTTGCCTTACAAGTCGAAGGACCTAAGCTCAGATTCTAACCCCTACATAAAAATGCTAGGCAGATGTAGTGGTGGTCTGCAATTCTGGCCCTAGAAGACACAGCTGGAAGTATCAGAGCAAAGCAATAAGATGGAAGAGCAATTCAGGATGATTCCTGAAGTCACTCTTGGGCTTCATAGGCACATATACTCAAGTGCCCTCTGGTATACACACACGCACACACACGCACACACACACAATGCACAGATACAAGCAAAAAAAATCCTTATTTTAAAATGTTTCTGGGGACCTTGGGATGTAGCTCAGTTGGTAAAGCACTTGCCTACTAGCACCATATAAACTAGACATGGTGGCACATATGCCTGTAACCGGGTCAGGAGGAGCGTGAGTCAAAGGTCAACCTTAACTACAGAGCAAATCCAAGGCCAGTTTGGGCTTCATGAGACAAGGTCTGGCAAGAGAGTTCAGAAGTTAAGAATGTTTGTTCTGCAAGTGCAAGGACCCCAGTAGTAAAAGGGGGAGGGGTGGGGAAGAGAGGCAGGGGAGTGTGGATCCTACCACCCATGGAACAAGCTGGGTTTGGTCCCACACACTTGAACCCTGTCAGTAAAGGGGGCAGGGACAGGGGAGGGTGGATTCCACTATCCATGCAACAAGCTGGATTGCTCCCACGCTCAACCCCAGCAGAGAAGGTGGGAGGCAGAGACAGGAAGATGGCTAAGGCTTGGGGCTGCCAACCCAGCTAAAAACACAAATTCCAGATTCAGCAAGAGACCGTGCCTCAAATGAGGAAGGCAAAAGGTGGTTTGTTTATTTGTTTTTAGGACAAAAGCTATTTTTATCTTCTATCAGAATTTCATACATGAATAGAGTGTGTTTATGTTATTTTCATACCTTAGTCTCCAATCCCGTCCCTTCCTTTTCCTAATACGACCCTTTTTTTTTTTTCTACCAGATTCCCTCCAATTTTCTTGTCTTTTGCATGTGTGGCCCACTGAGTTTCCTCTGGGTTGCCTTTGATGCCTGAGCACGTGCTGCAGCATGAATCACCTTCATCGGGTGTACCATTGGGGAAAGCACCGCTCCCCACGCCCATCCAACGCTAAGCTTCAACAATCTCTCAGGGAGGCGTGAAGCCTCTTGAGATCTTTTCCTTCTTTTGTGAAATGTTGATGGGTCAAGCCCTGTGCAGTTCTTGTGGAAGTACATCTAATGGCAGTGAGCTCATAGATGCAAAAGCCCGATCATGCCCAGAAGATAGTATGTGGCTAAAGCCGGGCTCCCCTTCAGACTCCCACACAGGCAGAAAGTTTTAGAGGATGCTTCGTACTCTCCTCTAGTCTCCATGTGCACAGGCATTAGTACACACACACACACACACACACACACACACACCACCTTTCGCTCTCTCTCACATACAAATAAATATTTTAAAAATATTAAAAATTAAAATGTTTCAAGGTAGGTTGATATAATATGCTTAGATAAAAAGCATGTACTCATTCGCCAACATTTTTGCATGTAGAATTCAGCCGTTATGTTCCTACTATCTAGCAAGGGAGACACCCTCAGACAGATCCTTATAACATCAGGGAGTAAATCTAAGATCGGAGATAATCTGGAGGACGGGAGCGTTGAGCCCTCCACACCAGCCCAGGCTCTTACTTATCATCCAGCAGAATTGAGATTCACATTGCAGAGAGTTATGGGTCAGGAAAACAGTGTGGTTAGAATGCAAATACCTACTCAAGCAGGGGAGCATGCAATGACCATTTCCACGCATTAGTTTTGAAACCAGATAATTTGTGCTACTTAGCAGAAACAAAGCTGGGGGTGTTAAAGGAGAGCTAATAAGGCTCAGGGTTCAAAGTGTGGTGCTCTCAAGCCCTGAAGGCCTCTGGAAGGAGACCTGGTCCAAGGTGAAGGCAGTATTGGAAGTGAACACAGGATGTTACGAAGGGGGCGGGAAAACTGCCCTGAATCCAGTTCAATCCAGTATCTTCATGCAGAGTAGTAGTACAGAAGTCCTTAAAATGTGGCCCCTAAACAACAAAGTCATCTGCATGTACTGTAAAATTTTCCCAGCATGGGAATTCGGCATTTGCTTTTAATTCCCTGCTTCCATTTATCTGCACTTTCCTACGAGATGAATATTTTTAATTTTAGGTGTGTGTGTGTGTGTATGCAGTTTCGGGTGTCCTCTCAGGAATGGAACACCACCCACCTCTTTTGAGACATCGTCCTATCATTGAATAGACCACATGGGCCAGCGAATCCCGAATCTTTCTGCCGCTGCCTCCCTGTATTCCAAACAAGCGTGTGCTATCACATCCAGCATTTTGATGTGAGTTCTGTGGATTGAACGCTGGGTCCTCCTGCTTTACAAAACATTTCCTAACTGATTCCCAGTCCCAATTACGGTCAGTACAAGAGTTTGAGTCCCGACAGCATCTGTTCTTTCTGTTTGGTAACACACAACGAACTTGTAATGTGGGTGAGAAATAAAGCTGTCTTCATTATAAGCCACTCTGAAATGTGCAGACATTTCTGTTACTGCAAATAGCCAAGCAGAAAGTGATGGATACACCTCTTGAATCGACAATTCGAGGAAGAAGACAAGACCTGTGAATCTGAAACTTCTCCCTCATGGGAACCACATGCTGCATAACACCTGTGCAAAGAAATAGGACATGGCCAGCCTGCTCTATCCACAGACTTTGCATCTTCAGATTCAACCAGTCTTGGATAGAAAATGATCAGAATGGAAACTGCGTCTTTCCAACATATACAGAATTGTGCTTATTCCCTCCGTCAGTCATATAAACAATTACTTAGGGAACACTGAATTGTACTTGGTACAAGTCATGTTGAGCTGATTTGAAGTGGAGGAGAGGATGATGTGGGCGGTGTTTAAGTCCTGCATTACTTTATTGCAGGGACATGAGCATTTGTGGAGGATGCTCCCCTCGGGGCATCCCATGACCTTTCCTCTATAGATAACAATTGACAATGATACTCTTCTTTGAGAAGGGAGCCAAAAGTTGAATGTTGGCCACAAATCAACTAGACACTTAAGAGTGTTTCGAATAAACAGGAGTCTTAATCCCTCACTCCATCCAGTTCCAGGGATAGAGGTGGTTACAGGAGCTCAGATGCTTGAATGCTTGTCAGTGAGAATTGTTTGACTTCCTGTTCCATGCAGGGCACCAGGCCAGGCCCTGTTCCGTAATACCAAACGGACAGTGCCTGTCTTTCTGGCTATTGTCACCTGTAGTTCCGTGATGATCAGGATGTTTGTCTTTCAGAACTGGGCAGTGCGTCCCTGTGGCTAATTTTTTTTAAATGTGGGGGGGGGCACTGTGTGTCCCTGTGGAGGACTAAGGGTGACTTCAAGAATCATTCTGGATTGTTTCTACCTCCTTTATGCTTCACTCTGGGATTTCCCAGGTTCTGCCCACCACGGCCAGAAGCACAGGTCTCTGCCTTTTCTGCCTGATGTTTTTAAGTGGAACCTGGGATCTGAACTCAGGACCTTTTGCTTGCAAGGTAGAGTCTTAACCCCTGAGCCATCTCTTCAGCCCTATGTAGTGAATCTTAATGTGGTAACATTAAAAGGTCAGTCCCTAGGAGGCAATTATGTCCTGAGGGCAGGGGCCTCATGCATGGCACGGATGCCCTCATGGGAGGACTAGGAAGGGCATCTGTGGCAGGAGAGGCCATCAAGATTGAAAATGAAAGAAGTCTGTGGAAACCTCTCCACCTGGGCTACATGGAACAGTGTGCCCAGGGAAAGCCCTTGATAGGCAAACTAGAGAGGCAGGTGCCAGAGAACTGAGCTGGAAAGGGCATGAGCCTGGTGGTCCAGCATTGTGAGCATAAGCCTTTGTCTCTTTAGATGCCCACTTCTCTGCGGGTCTCTCACACTGGGAAGAGACGCTGTTGCTTAGCAGAAGCCTTAGCCAAGGCAGTGCCTGCCACGTGAAGCACACAAATGAACAAGGAACCTAAGAACCGGCACAACACCTGAGACTGATGAGGGCTGGTGCAGACCATCTTCAGTGCCTTTCTCACTTCCCTCCGCTTTAGCAATTCTTGTCTCTTCCTCACTGTCCCCACCCCTCCCCCACCATTCCTCTCTCACTCTTGGTTACCCACTGAGCCTTCTCTAGACAGAATAAAGATAGGGACCAGTGACCTCGCCCCACCTTGAAAACCTACTACCTTGCAGGACTGTCAACCCTGGGAGGCAAATGACACTATTTTTGGAACTGTCTAAAGGTGCCACACATGACATGGATATAGCTAAACTCTGCATGCAGAAAAAGAGAGCCTAACAAGGTATGATCCACAGATGCAACTCACCACTTCCCGGGCAGTGTCTCCACATTCCAGAAGCTTCATACCTTGTCCAGGACATAGTTTTCACTGCCTCATGCTCACACAATTGTTTCCTTGCTTTATTCAAAGCACCTGAGCGGTACCTGGAACATAGGGCATCATGTCTCTGAACATCTACAGAGAGACAATGGTCACTGAGGAAACCAGACAGACTTAATACGAGTTTGTGTGTGCATGTTCACATGCACACATGTGTGGATGCATGTGCATTTGTGTGTATGTGCATGTGCTCAGGTTCATGTGACTGTATACACATGTGTGCATGCACATGTATATGACTATGTGCATTTATGTGTGTATGTGTAGATATGTGTGGGTGTATATGCAGGTTAAGGTGTGTATACCCATGTGGGGTGTTGTTTGTGTGCATACATGTGCAGTTGTGTTCAGACATACGTGTGTGTAGATATGTGTGCATGTACATATACACAAGTGTGCACATTTGTGTGTGAATATGTACATGTGTGTGATATATGTGCAGGTTCAGGTGGATGGGTGTACTTATGTGTGGGTGTACATACTCATAAACATGTGCACATATGCACAGGTGTGCATGCACATTCAGGTGTGCATTTGCACATGTGTGCACACAAATGTGGGTGCACACATTTATGTGTGCATTATATGTATAGTTGTGCATGCAGGTATGCACATGTCCATGTGTGTAGGTGGGTGTATGTTCGCATGAGGGCATATATACCTGTGTTTGCAAACCTCGATACTGTTCCTGGGTCACCAATCCTTTTATTCTTTTGAGACAGGTCTCTCGCCTACCTGGAGCTCCCCAATTGGGCTAGATCAGCTGACCATGTGCACCAGGACCCTCCTGTCCCTGCCTCCCCAGCTCTGGGATCATGCTGTTCTTGAGACAGATGTTGATGTTACATCAGCCTTCGGATAAAGGCCTGTGACAGGCCTAGACCTTGCAGGGCCCCAACCCACTTCTGTAGACTCCAAACTTTCTGTAGGAAATGACTTAACTTCAGTGGTTGCTCTGATAAGGATGGAATGGGGATCTTAATCCCCGACAGTCACTTTAGAGTACACGGAGACCAGAACCCCCTCCTCCCCCACTTCTTCCCTTCCCAGCTTTCCTGCCCTGTCTGCCTCAGTTTCTGCTAGTTTGGATCACATCTCATGCTCTAGGACGCTGCAGGACGATCCACAGGAGCAACGCCTGCAGAACGCTTGGCACTGCACCTGGCATGTAGGAACACTTGGCACTGCACCTGACACGTGGGAAGGCTGGCATGAGTATTAGCCCTTAGCACACATCTGCAATCATAGCATCCAGGAGGTTGAGGCAGGAGGATTGTAGTTTCAGACCAACCCGAAATCAAAACACTCTCTCTCCCTCACCATCTTCCTCATTTATTAAAAACCCTTGTCTAACTTTTTTAAAAATAGATTTTAGTTTGCAGAGTAGTTTTGCATTCCCAGCAAAACTGAGAGGATAGATTCCCCTCCCTCACACGAATCACAACCTCTTATGGTCAACCCTACTCCACAATGATATAACCATGTCCCTTGAAGCCCACAGGTTATATCCAGGCTCGTTCCATGATCCAGGCACATGTGTGTCAACAAGGAGCCACTTTGCATGAGCCAGTGAGATGGTTCAGTAGGTCCAGGCACCTGAACACAGATCTGGTAACCTGAGCTCAACCCCTGAAAAAGAAAAGAACATTTTTGAAAGTTGTCCTCTGCACTATGGCACGTGAAGGCTTGGGTCTGTCTATTTGTCTGTCTCTCCCACAGATAAAGTATTAAATATCACATCATGTCCCTGTGACATAGTCCATGACGCCGTGTGCCTCTGGATGTGGCATGGTGGACTGCAAAGCACTCCTGAGCCGGGCCACAAAAATACCACCCACCAGGCCACTGAAACTCACCACAGGAAACACGGGCCACGGAGAGCCAGGTTTTCTCTTGTCATCAAATGAGAACAGCACAGAAACTAGCCCTTCGTTGTGTCCTCCCTCTCATCACCAAAAATTAGAATCGAAACCTTGGCCCAGGGCGACAGCATTGAAGGCAGCCATGTGCATCGCTGTACCACGGACTCGCCGAACAAAGGCACTGCAAGGCGAGTCTTGCAGGGATTGGCTCCACCTTCCTCACACCGGGGGAGGGCAAGCTGTTTCTTTCCGGCTTTCTGACTTCTGCCCTGTGAAGCCACAGGGTCCTCCCCTCCGAGGACGCATCCTCCCTCAGGCATCATCCTAGACTCAGAGCAGTCCTCCCACACCCTGAACCTGCCAGATCGTCCCACCATGACTTTTCCAGTCTGGAGATTTCCAGGAACACCTTCTGTCCTCCACAGAGTGCCCAGTCTGTTATTTTGTTACAGCCTGGGGCAAGACCCTGGGACACGAGTACTCAAATAACTCGAAACCTAACAATCAGATGCAGCGTGGATCCCTATCTTTTCATTTGTTCGTTTGTTTTTCTATTCTTTTTTATTGTTTCCATGCTGCATAGATGAAACAGTGAATTTATAATACTTTTATTCCTTAGTCCCAAACCCCACCCCCCATCTTTCCTTTTTTTGTTTGTTTGATTCGAGACCAAGTTTCACCACATACCTCAGGACGGCATTGGACTCAGGCCCAGGTTGGCCTTGAACTTTGCCCTGGTCTTCCTGGTCTGGTCCTGCCTCCCAAGTGCTGGGATGCCAGGCCTGAGCTGCCTTGCCCAGAGGCTGAAATCTACATATTGATTTGAACAAACTCATCAGATTGGAGGATATCAACAGAGTACCAGGTAACAGAGGCTGTTGGTAGTCTTGGGGGCTGAATCCCCTCTCAGTCCTAGAAGTAGCTCTTCTGTTTTTTTTAAGATTTTAATATTATTTATGTGTGCTGTATGTTGTGTATATGCATGTGTATGAGTGGTATAAGTATGTGCTATGCATGCATGTGTGTATGTAGTGTATGTGTGTATATGTGTGGTATGTGTGTAATATGTTTAGTGTATTTATGTGTGGATGTATGGTACGTTGTATATGCATGTGTAGAATGTATATGAGTGTGTAATGTGTGCTTGTGAGTAATGTGTGCTGTATTTGTGTGTAGTGTATGTATGTGATTTGTGTATGGTATGTGTGTATGCATGTGCACTTGTGAACCAAGAGCTCACAGATTCAGCTAGGCTGGCTGGCCAATGATCTCAGGGGTCTTCCTGTCTGCCTTTCCCAGAAAGATTAGGGGTGTGCACTGTCACACTGGCCTTCACTTTGGGGCTGGGGACCTGAGCTCAGTCCTCATGGTGGCTCAGTGTGTACTTACCCACCACGCCATCTCCCCAGCCCTGAGCCAGCACGCCTTGTGCCATCTTCGCACAGGAAGGACTTCAGAGCAATCGTTCTGGTGCTTGTACCCAGGCTTAGGTAGCTCACAGCTGCTGTCTCGGCGTTCCTACCTGCAGCATGGGTAGTGGAAAGGCATGCTCCCACTGCTCCCCAACTTCCACATCATCTGCTCAACAGGCTCAACCCCAAGGCCCTCTCTACTTTTTCCCATGCAGACTCCAGCCTGAGCTCTTCGAGACTCGGTGGATAGATAACCTCATGGCTTAAACACACCAGGCTGCTAGTTCAGTATCATGGTAGCTTCTGTTATTTTTTTTTAATTTTTTTATTATTTATTTAAGTGTGTATGTGTGTGTGTGTGTGTGTGTGTGTGTGTGTGTAGAACCACAGATGAATTCAGGAACCACCATGGACCGCCTCTACCTCCTTGTTTACTCTGTCCCGGGATTCACAGGCTCCGCCCTACCAGGACCAGAAACGCAGAGCCGCCCCCGCTTCCGCCCGGCGTCTATACGTGGGGTCTAGGATCCGAACTCAGGACCCTCCGCCTGCAAGGCAGAGGCTTAACCCCTGAGCCACCTCTCCAGCCCCAGCTTCTGTTATTTTTAAAGACAACATTATCGATTTTCATTTAGCTTGTGGGCCCCTCTGAGATTCACAGCATCTTTCATTGCCAGAAGAGCCACCACTGCTCGCCAGGATCCAGAGAATGGTACTCTTCTCTATTCAATGCCTTTCTGATTCTTATCTTGTTGCTTTTCTTTTTATGTTGTCAAAGTTATTTTAGCTAATTAGCTCCATTCATTATTGATTATTCAAATAACTGTGGTCACTTCCATGCCAGATGGGCAGAACTTAGCCTGTCCCAGAGAAGCACAGACACACGTGATGAAAGCACAGGCCTTCCAATGCCACAGAGCTGCTTGGCATGAAGTGCTCGTTGGCTCACCCTGCGGCCTCCTGGAATCTTCCTAGTCCCTGGACCAAAGCCGATGAGCTGGGATTACCTTTCGTACCCCACAGGCTGAGGGACTGAGCTTGTGAGGAGAGCACAGGGAAGAATCGCCCGCCTGAGTTCCAGGTTCAGCTCGGCACCCACCAGGTGGCAGGGAAATGCCTTTGTGACGTGAACAATGACCAAAACTGCTTTGCTTTTCCCTCCCCTCCTGCCCCCCTTCCCTCCCTCTTGCTCTACATTTCTCCCTTCTCTGTTTTTTGTTTTTTATGATAGGGTCTCATGTACCCCAGGCTAGTCTTAAACACACTATGTAACGGAGGATGACCTGAATTATGTCTTCATACTATTGTTGTTGCTAGATACATGTGTGACATATGTGTGCCTGTGGGAGCAGATGCTGACAGAGGCCAGAGGAACATATCAGGTGTCTTTCTCTATCACTCTTCACCTGTCTCAGATTCAGTCTCCCACTGAACCCAAAGCTCACCCTTTCCACTAGATTGGCTGGCCAGAGAGAGAGAGAGAGAGCGATCCTATCTCTGCCCATGAATGCTGTGGTAACATACATATGTGGTTATACCAGGCTTTTTAGCAAAGGTACCAGGGTTTTGAACTCAGGTCCTCTTGCTTTCACAGTGAATGCTCTTACCCAGAGGACCATCTCCTCAGCCTGCTCTGAACTTCTGATCCTCCTGCTTCTGCCTCCTAAGCTGGGACAACTGCGAACTTATGCAGCACTGGGGACAGAATTCAGGGTCTCATGCCATGCGGTCCCTCTACAATCTGAGCTAGAGCCCAATTTTGGTTTTTGAGACAGGGTCTTATACATCCAGGCTAGTCCCAGACTTACCACATGTCCATGAATGACCTTACACTTTTGATCCTCCTGCCTTTACCTCCCAAGTGCTAGAATCATGGGCATGCATTGTCATTCCTGATAAACTTGTGGTTGTCTGTCCTGGTTGTGAACTTCAAATACTAAGAGATTTAGAAAAAACAAAACAAAACTTTATTTATTTATGTATATGTGTGAGTGTGTGTGTGTGTGTGTGTGTGTGAGAGAGAGAGAGAGAGAGAGAGAGAGAGAGAGAGAGAGCACATTGCATGTCCCTGTGTAGGACCAAGGATGACTTGGATCTAAACTCAGGACCTTCTGCTTTCGAGGCAGAGTTTTAAGCCTTCAGTTATCTCTCCAGTCCCACTGGGAAATATTTTTAAAACCTGAAATTCTTAAATGCCACTGTAAGCCAATCACATCAGAGTATTCACAGGGAGGGGAAAGGGCTTATCTTAGTTCATAGTTGATCATACAGTTCATGCATGCACACAGCCATCTGTCTCTCTGATTGTCCTCAGAGACTCTAGGGCCCATCTGCAAATTCTTCCATTTGTGCCTGAGCGCTGTGCACAGTGAGACAAATGGGATGGAATCCCTGGTCCAAGTGCACCAAGGTCTTGGTGTGCCCCCTGGCAGGGCAGCGTGTCAGCACTTTCCTCTCCCCAGACGACCTTGCCCCCCTCAACAAACATACTCCTGAAAACTTGGAAAATCATGGGCTGTGCTGGTCAGATTGCAAGCTTTGTCTCCCCCATTCAAAGCCCTCCCTCAGCTGGGCATCGTGGTGGTGCACGGGTGTCATGGTGGTGCACGCTTATAGCCTCTACGCTTGGGAGGCAGAAGGGAGAGGAGCTGAGTTGCAGGCTATGCTGAGTTATACAGTAAGAAGTTGTCTCAGAAGACCCGAGGACTGGGGCTGCAGACTAGAGGACAGCGCCTGCTCAGCATGTGCAGGGCCCCTGATTCCCTCCTCTGCACACAACCCCAGCTAGGCAACCCCATCTCTGCGTCTCTGGCTGGCTATCCTCTCGTGGAAGGTTCTTATCCCACATACCTGCAAGCTGATCCCATCATCAAATCTTGCTGCAAGTATAATTTCTGCAAGATGAGTTCTAATAATTGTTTATACCACAGTCAAGACCACACGACTGGTGGCTTCTCTGTGCTCCTGATCTACACACATATACATATCTCCGCCACCAACACCCTGGTTTCTTTCTCTGTTTCCTTTATTTTCATTCATAAGATACTTGTCACTCGTCATTATGTTCGCCATGTGCTGCCTGGCTCTCTCCAAAGGTCCATACTGATGCTTGACCACTGAGCCCTGGGTAGGCTTGACAGCCCCTGGGACAGGGTGGAAATGACCTCTCCTTGTACAGATGAGAAACTGAGGCTCAGAGACATAAAACAACTGGTTAGAGGCTCTTGTAGAATGGTGGTACGCTGGGCCACAGAGCCAGTCACTGATATATTAATTACTTTTCTTGTCACTAAGCAAATACCTGACCAGGAGCAGCATCAGTGGTGGGGATGGATTCCGACTCAACGGATTGAGAAGGTTCAGTCCATCATGGTGGAGAATGGCAGGCAGGATGTGGGGAAATTGAAGTGGGGGGCACGTGAGGCTGTTTGCTCACATCTCAAAGGAAACTGGAGTCAGAATCAGGACTGTAGTTCTGACTCCCCGGCCAGGCTGCACTTGCTAAAGGTTCCTCAGCTTCCCCAAACAGCACTACCCGCTGGGGACCAAGTGTTTGAACACACCGAGTCTGTGGGGAAATCTGACGTTCAATCCACATGCTTGAGAGGACCAGAAAAATGTGGACGCTTTGGGTAGAAGAGAGGGAAGGGGGATTAAGTTTGATTTCTGTGTTGTTTTCCAGGAACAAAGGGGGTTGAAGCAGAGGTGAGAACATTAGGGAGGTTTGCAACAACACTTTGAAAACACATGGGAACAACGTGTAACTCTGTCTTTAGAAACAGATTTGGAGCAGGTACTCAGGATGCTGGAGAAAAGAACCCCAACTTTCCAGAACTTTTGAGGTATCAACCTGTGCACTACATCCACCCCAGGTTGGCTACTAGTGAAGTATCAAGGTGCAAGGAAGGAAGACAGCTGCCTTGTCACAGAACTCAAGACAATATGCCTGCTGTCCACAGCTGTTTGTCCACTGACCTGGGCCAACTCTGGCTTGTCTCCACTGGGCTCGCTAGAATGTCCACAATGGTTGCCTGGGGCAAGGAGACGGCTGCAGGGTCTGGGTGAATGATCACCCAGAAGGCTAACCTGGGCTTGTTCCAGCTTGAAGCCTCAGCACAGATCCAAGGGAAAGTGTGGAGACATGCAAGGCTGCTGGAGCTAGTATCTAGGCAGTGGGCCCCTGTCAGTTGGCTATGGCCTCTTGGTCTCTGCATATTACACAGCACTGATATGAGGGTAGAGAAGGGGGTCCCGCTTCTCCACAGGATTTGCTTCTAGGAAAGCATGTTGGGGCCATTTTGAAAATGCAACTTACAGGTGATCTAATGGAAATAGAAATCAAAAGGGAAAAATAGAAGGTGAATCGAGAGAGTTGGGAAGGGAGGAAGGTGGGGTAGAGGAGGAGATTTCTATGCACTGAGGTTTGTGATCTATTCCTCTGGACTTGTGGGTCAGAACATGAGGCAGGTAGAAAAAGAACCCATCCTTTCACTCGGTATGATACACACTATGTTAGTCAAACTCTAGGCAACTACAAGGACGCCTAACAAGTCAGAGGTCAGACAAGGAACCCTGGATGGCTAGAGATGACATCAGCGGGTAAATTCTAGAGCCTCGCAGAAAAGGAGCTGTGGAAGAAGGAATATCTGAGGCTAGGGGTGTGGTATGACCTTTTCCTCCAGGCATAACATTATCATTCCATCCTCAACTTGGAGAAGAGTTAACTTTAGCCTGGTAACCATGGCAACAAAATAAACAGACTACAGCAATAGCTAGGTCTGGTATAAATCACCTAGCTATTGACAATCTCTAGTAGAAGGAAGGAGGTGGGGGAGGCACAGGACCCTCACTTGGGATTCCAACCACTACTCTCCCTGTCCACCCCTCTGAGCCGCAAGTGATCTGAGGAGACATTAGAGAGTAGTAGGCAGTGGAAGAGTTAAGTCTATGATGCAGCGTTAGGGAGGTGGCCATCCATGATGGCGTGGGACTGCGTGGTCCCCGGCTGTCTGGGGTCAGTCTTACTCCTGTACTTTGTCACCCATGCTCCTGTAAGCAAGCCCAATCAACTCGCTGGTTCACCGTGCTGGACTTCAGTGGACTTATTACTTTGATCTGTTGTTGGTGGCCTCTTGGGGTGAACAGACAGTTGTCTATGTCTCCTGAGGAAAAGTTAAGACAACATAGGGGAACAGATTGTTCAAAGTCTTGGAGATGGGGGAGGGAGGGACCTGAGCATTGGGTGTGGCTGGAGCAAAGACTTGGAAGACAGAAGCTAAGAGAGGCCAGTGGGGACGTGGAAGAGAAGCTAAGTGGCGGAGACCCCATGGAGATGTTTTAACTCCAGATAGACTCGTATGTTAAAGAGATCCATGGCACTGACAGCTGGACTTTTCTGTGGGGTGATGGATGGGAGGAGAGGAGGGAAGTCCAGGAGGGAGACTGCAAGCAATCCAAACATGGAATAAGAGTCGAGCTCCGGGTGACCACAGTACTTCCGAGCGGAGGCCGATGGGAGAGAGATGGAGAAGGGAGGGAAGATCCTTCCTCTAATTCTGGGGGTTCTATTTTTGGGCGTATGGACAAACGCACCATAGAAGAGGAGGTTTACAAGTCCACTGCATGCACATGGCCATCACAAGAAGGAAAAGCAAGAGGCTAACAAGAGACATGACCATATTCTGTGTTCTCCTGACAAAAAGTAGACCTGAGCATCATGGAAAGTTGCTCAGAAAGTTGCACGTGGGCCACACACAGACAAAGGACCACAGAACAAGTAACAGATGCCGTCTTTGGCTGCAGTTTAACGCAAGGTGCAAAAAGTTCTTGGAAGTCCCGCTGCATGTCTGACCTCTGCCAGCAGCCACACACAGTACGTTCAAGTGCAGAACGTTCAAGCACAGCCCTGTGGTCACTGCATACAGTGTGAGAGCACTTGCCGCTGGGCGCCACGCTTGATGAAGAGTTCAAGCTTTAATCCAGAGAAGAGGGAGGCGGGATGCAGGAGGAAGGGACCTCTGCTAATTAATACGTTCTATAAACTCCAAATGAGAGGTTCAAGACCTTAGCGTTCAAATGAGTGCCCCAGGATAATTTCAGAGGAGAAAACAGAGAAGTTCCAATTCCATCAAATACTATTAACCGCACAATCAAATAACATACAGATTCATTCGCAAGCCGTGAAGCAATTAGAATCCACTGTGGGTGATTTTTTTTTTTATTACACGTTTTCCCTGATTACTAAAGCAATCCAGGTTTATTACAGAGTGTAAGGAAACTTTAGAGAAATCGAAGTAACAATAAAAAATAATTATATTCAAATACTGAGGTGGCAGTTCCTATCTGTAATCCTAGCACTTGGGGGGCAGAGACAGGAGGATGAGGTGTTCAAAGCCAGCTTGGACTATATACCTTGTCTCAAAATAACAAAATATATTCCAACACTGGCATATCTATCTTTCTTGTGTTTTTTTTCTTAGACCTATATATAAATAAATATATTTCTTTAAAAATTTTTGGGGGATAAGTCTGGAACAACTAGTTTACATACCAATTATTTTAATCACATCTGCCAACAGCAAATAGCAATGTTTGTTTTAAAAGAATTTGGGCTGATGGGCTGATGAAATTGCTCAGCAGATAAAGGCCCTCGTTGCCAGTCTAATGACCTGAGTTCGGATCCCTAGAATGCATATGATGGAAAGAGAGAACCAACTTCTATTGTTCTCTGACTTCTGCACGGGCGCCATGGCACATACATGCAGGTGCACATACGCACACAAAACAGACAAATTATAAAGAAAGAATTTAGCCTGGATGCATGATGCCAACTCCTAGGAAGCAGAAACAGGGCTTGTGAGTGGCTCTGAGCTATAGAATAAGAAACAATCTCAAAACCACAAACATAGCAACAAGAAAGAACATGGTGCTTCCTTGGGTTGAACCCAGGGCCTTATGCATCCAAGATAAGTGCTGTGCTCAGGACTTTCTCCCCTCCACACTGCCATTCTTTTTTTTTTAATTTTTTATTATTATTATTATTTATTCAATTGTGCGTGTGTGTGTATGTATGTGCGCGCATGTGTGTATGTGTGTGTGTAGAACCATGGACGAATTCGCGAACCACCATGGACGCCTCCACCTCCCTCTGCCCCGGGATTCACAGGCTCCGCCCTACCAGGACCAGAAGCGCAGGCCGCCCCCGCTTCCGCCCGGCGTCTATACGTGGGATCTGGGATCCGAACTCAGGACCTTCCGCCTGCAAGGCGGAAGCTTAACTCCTGAGCCACCTCTCCAGCCCCCACACTGCCATTCTGACGTCCTCACCGAGTTTGCTGGAATTGTGTTTTGTACTGCTGATTTGATACTTGGCTGATTGGCAGTTCTCACAAGAGAGTTTCACGCGCTGACTCTTCTTTGCCAAAAACTTAACATGTCACCTATAATGGAGATCCCTGGGCTGGGGTTGGAGTGAACAGACAGAATTACACTAATGTCACACCCTTCCCAGAGAGCAGGAGAATGATAAGCCACTCATGGCAATGCTGCTATCTAAGCAGGTTGCAACCTGGGTAAGTACTGAGGTAGGTGGAGTGGGGGTGGAAGGCTCTGGTCTCCTGGCAACTAGTCTCCTGGGAGGTAAGCTCTGGTCCCCCTTTCTATTCTCTGTAATCACTGGCCACAAGAGGACTTCTCCCTTCAAGAAATGAAGGATATTTCCTAACCCTCAAATCTGCACTGACCTTGTGACTTCTATTGATCCACAGAAGTGGCAGGTGTGACTGTGTCAATCTGCAATAGTCTGTGGGTGTCAAAAAGCCATGTGGAGAGGAGCCCTGTTCGATCCAGTCCAAACCAGTAGTCCCAGCTGACCATTGCACAGTGGGTGAAGGGGCAGCACAGACTAACCCAGCCTAGAGCGAAGATCTGAGACTGACCTTTAAAAACCAAAGAGTCAAACAAACCCAAAACACAAAAAACAGAGACTGTTTCAAGCTGCTGTTAGTAAGCTGCAGAGGGCTCGTTATGTAGGCAAAGCCAACTGAAGCCATTGCTGGTATCTGTGAAGTGGGCTTAAGCAAAGCACATGCGTATGACCTAGAGAATCCCAATGTCAGACTGAGGAGATTGGTCCAGCCATGAAAGGAGGCAATGTTTCTGTTTTGATCTGATGGCACCTCAGTGTCCAGCACGGCTCTACTGTAGGTAGTGTCCGCATGGCAGCGTGATATCTGTTAAATGCTTACTGTTCACTCAGCATGCATCAATAGACAGAATAATGTGCTCCCTTCCTTCCTCCTCCTCTTCTTCTGTCTCCAAAAATGTCTACATTCAAATTCTGGAATCTTTGAGTGTGTTATCTTATGTAGCAAAGAAGATTTTAAAGATATAACTGAATGAAAGTTCTTAAAATAGACACACTTCCCCAGGTAGCATCACGAGGGTTCTTGGTCAGGTAGGAGGGGCAGAAGAAAGGAGTTGGAGTGGTGGGCTGTGACAGTGAGGGTGGGCCATGATGCAAGAAGCTGGAAAATGTGGGGAAATAGATTCATCCACGGAGCTTCCAGGAGGAACCAGCCCTAATAGGCCCAGACCTGACTCTGGAGGGAAAACTGTCATGGAAGGCCATGGCAGGTCCTATAGACAGAGCTTCCCGAGTTACTGACCCTATGAAGTAAATCCCACTGGCGTCCTTTCTGCTTCTTTAGGGGAGACCTATGTCTGACACCAGATAAGAAATGGTCTCCTGTGATCTGCAGTGCACCCACCCCAACACACACACACACACACACACACACACACACACGCTAAGCCTTTGGCTGGAGCCTCTTGCTAGGTGAGAGGAGGAGCCTAGATTCTGGCCCAGACTCAAGGTCCTCCTGAAAAACCCAACAAGAAGTTGGATCTGATGTCTTCAAAGGACCCTTTCCGGATCCGCTGTTCCCTGACTTTCAAATGCTGTCAGAATCTTTCAGTTCTGGTGGATGCTGGAAGTGGGAAGACCCTACTGAGGGAAGGACCCAGAGATGCCAGAGTAGAGAGACCTAGCTTCTCGTCCCGACTCCTTCCCTAAAGAGCTCTGCAATTCCAGCTATTTCCTTCGATCTCTCTGCCATCCTCCTTGGTGAAGGAGGTTTAAACTGGATTAGGGATTTTGAACCTGGGATTTACATAGGAATTTAAAATGGTCAAAGTTTATGTTCTGTGGGTACATCCTCAGATTCCATCCTATGATCCAAGCAGCAGGGACCTCGTTTGTTTAGAGCTGTAAGCCTGAATTGGGATGACGGTTGACGGGGTGCTTTGCTTTGCTGCACAAGCATAAGGCTCCAAGCTCAGGTCCCCAGCACAAAAGTAAAAAGCTGGGCCAGGCAACTGCAAGAGACCCTATCAGTAGGTAAAAATACCGGCAGTGCAAGCCCAATCACCTACATTCCATCCCCAGAACCCTACACGAAGTGATGCAAATTTGTAATCCCAGCACTCCAAAGACAAGATGGGAGCCAGAGACCAGAGAATGTGCTAGAAGCTTTTGGACTGATAGCCTGGAGAACACAGAGTAGGGCAGAAACAAGACAGACCCTATCTCAAGGAGGTAGAAAGAGGGAACCTGCCTCAAGAAGTGGAAAGCTGTCTTCCGACTACCACATATGCCCTGACACAAGCATGCCTATGCACAGACATGCAAACAAAACAAATGAACAATGAAAGAAAGAAAGAAAGAAAGAAAGAAAGAAAGAAAGAAAGAAAGAAAGAAAGAAAGGAAGGAAGAAAGGAAGAAAGGAAGGAAGAAAGGAAGAAAGAAAGATGGAAAGAAAGAAAGAAAGAAAGAAGGAAAGAAAGATGGAAAGAGAAGGAAATAAAGATGGAAAGAGAAGGAAATAAAGAAGAAAGAAAAAAAAAGAAAGAAAGAGAAAGAAAGATGGAAAGAGAAAGAAAGAACTTTTTAAAAGATGGAGATATCAACTTCTGCCTCCACATGCGCAAGCAAGTATGTAACACACACACACACACACACACACACACACACACACACACACACACACTCAGGCCTAAAGTATCTCAAAGGTTCTTCTCAATGCTGGCAGGCTGTCATTTTGATTGAGCTTCTTCCGTGGAATTCCCTATAAAGGTTGTATTCAAATGTGGGTGTTGAAGGGACCAGTCCTAGGAGGCAAAATGGCCCCCTTTCCAAATGTATATAAAATCCAGAACTGTTGATAAATTCAGACTCCATGCACTCTCTGTGCAGGAATCTTTAGGTAGAGTGATATTTGAAAACTACTGAGCTCAACTAGAAGCAACACTGCCCAAAGAAAGACACTCGTGTCCTTCCCTGAGACACGTGGGACTGGTGGCAGAGGAGATGCAATCAATACTGCCTTCAAGGCTGGTGTCATCTGCAAACAGCATGTACAGGTGCGGAGAGGCACAGAAACTTGGGGAATGCAGAGATTGGGGAACAGTTGGAGCACAAAGAGAAGTCAGGAGAGAGTTGGTACAGTTTAAATAAAAAATGTCCTCATGCACTCGTGTGTTGACACTTGGTACCTAGTTAGTGGCCCTGTTTTGGAAGGTGGTTGTCATATATACAAGTGTCAATTTGCAATTGAAGGTTCCACTTCTGGACACAGTTGTGAAAAAAAGTTGTTGAGTTAAGTCCTGAGCAAGCCTGCAGAAGACTGTCTAATTGATGGAGAAGACACAGCCCACGGTGGATGGGTGGAACCAATCCCTAGGCAGGTGAATAAGATGGAGGAAGCTGGTTAAGGAACTGGCATTCTTTGGCATACTTGGACAGACACATCCTCTGGCAAGTGAGGTTTGCCCAGCTCTCAGCATCCTGTAGGTATGGTGTGGCCAGTTCCCTTGGCCCATGGTGTTGGTATGAGCTCTCCTGCTGTACTGGTTGCTCTTTGTGTTGCTGTAAGAGAACACCCAAAGTCAAGCAACTTAAGGGAGAAAGGGAGGTTTATTCAGCTTATGGTTCTTTCACAATGGAATCTGTATGGCTGGCAGAGAAAGCTGGAGTCAGGCTAAGTCACTAGAGACATCTTAGAGGCTGAGAGCTGCCAAACTGTCAACTGCTAGAGCAGACCTCTCCTGGAGGTGGGGTGGGACTAATCCACTTCAGACCCACCCCCTGTGACCGCCTTCTTCCACCAAGGCTCCACCTCCTAAAGGTGTCATGACCTTCCCAAACACATGAGATTGTGGGGGATACATTTCAAACCGTGGCACCTGCCAAGCTGGACTAAGGCTTTAACTGGACAATCACAATCCAAAATAAAACTCCTTCTTTCCTAAAGCCATGGCTAATAAATTTATTGGCACCATACAGAATAGCCGCGACAGTGGTGCAAACTTGGAAAGGTAGGCCCTACCTGCTTCGGGGAGTGATGTCTTCCTCTCTCTGCTTCCTGGCTGCCATGAGGTGAGCAGCCCCTCCACACGTTCCTGCCGCCATGATGTTCTGCCCAAGTGCATGAGGCCAAACAACCATGAACAGAACTCTCTGAAACCATAAGTGAAAATAAGTATTTCAGGCTAGGAAAATGGTTCATTGAATAAAGGAGCAGAGTTGGATCTCCAGAACTATGTAAACTCTGGGGTACACATGGAGGCAGCCCGGAATCCAGCACTTGGGAGGCAGAGACAGGAGGTCCCTGGGACAGATGGCTAGATCTGTAAGCTCTGGGTTTACTGAGAGGCCCCGACTCAACAAATAGAATGGAGAATGACCGAGGAAGATACCTGACATGAACCTCAGGTCACCGCGTGCACACACCCACACACGCACATGCATTTGCACCCACACCTACAAATATATATGTGCATACGTATACACACCAGCACACATACACACAATAAATAAGTAAATAAGCAACGAATAAATAAGTCACCTTTAAGTGATCAGGCATCTTGGTCATGGTGATGAGCCGAGTAATTAATCTAAGCAGAAGAGGCTGGGGAGTAGCTGGGGATGAATTTCCAGACTTTGCAGAGGATGTGGTCCCCTGGCTGGAAAGTAGGGCAAAGAGCAGATTCACGGGAGCGGGGCTGTACTCGAAGTGTGGGGACCTCAGTCTAGGTGACCTCAATAATCTGGCAAGGTTAAATAAAGATGTTTTGATGGAGGAAGTCTGGAGGGCAGCTCAGGATGTTTTGACCAGTACTGAGGGGAAGTCAGGAGGGGGCAGCTCAGGATGTGTTGAATAGCTCAGGATGGAGGAAGTCAGGAGGGAGTAGCTCAGGATGTTTTAAGGAAATTTTGCTACATCAGCCTGGGTGCTGGCTTGACCTTTAAGATGATTGGTTGCCCATTTCCCCACCCTGGAATTCCTCTGTCTATATAAGATGGCCGTGGGCTTGCAATAAATGAGTTCCTGCTTGACTAGACTCTCTGTAGTGCCTGATTGTCCTCAGGAAGGGAGGGCTGGGAGCGGGCGGACAGCGCCCTCACTTTTCCCAGATCCCCCGTGTGGAGGACCTGCTGGACCAGCCTGCAGGACGGAGCTGAGATCCCCGGGGACCCCCACAACGAAGTTCTTGGCAGACAGACATGGGGCGGCTTTGCAGAAGCGCAGTCTGACCAGGTCCGCTCAACCCCTACCTGCCTGTAGCTTCCTGCTGCTGCTGTATCCACAACACTTCCAGGCAGAGAAGCCCTGGCCTGAGGTGGCTTACCAGGTTACTAGAGTGGATCTGAGAGAAATCAATGGGAAACAACTTTTCATCTGCATGAGTCATCTCCTACCACCTAGCAAATTACCCCGAAGTTTACAGGCTTCCATACCACACACGACTATCCCACAACCCCTAAAACACCTAGTTAAACATGTAATCGATAAACTGACCACGGGCTGAGGCCAGAATGCGTGGCACATGGCTCCGTCTCCATGCCTAGATCGGAGCAGGACACAGCTAGTGTCTACCACTACTCTATAAAACCACCCCACCCTGACAAAGCCAGTGAGCGTCAGCCCTCCAGGCAGCTCCCCTGGGCCTTCGCAGCAGGCAAGAGCCTTGAAAATGCCTGTGCTGATACCCAGCCTCACAGTCAGGAAGCTGTTAGCTTTGACACAGCGGTACTGGGGAAAGGCCAGGCCAGAAAGCCTTTGGCTTGCACTGGGAAGGGTGGGAACTAGAGTTGGATAGGACTTGATGGGTGGGGGAGCACTTGACCAGAACTTGTCCCCCTCCCCGCCCCCGCCACTTCCATCTGGTTCCTATGTTAGGACATTTTAGAAACAGGCCCAAGGGAGAGACCTATTATTATTACTGACCAGGAGCAGGGTTTAGGGGTGGCTCAGGAGGTGGCCCTTTGTTTAGCTCTGTCTGCAGGGGCCTCTTTGAGTTTTCAGCCATTGTCTGGGTCTCTCCTGCCCTCTGTTTGTGGGATGCTTTATGTCCGCTGTGACCGCAAGGTAACCCTACTTACAAGAGCTGCTAAGCAGCTGCTGAGGCCTCTTCTTGGCTGGGTCTCTCTCTCTTCCCCCTCTTCCCTCCCCACCCCACTCCCACCTCTGCCTCCTGCCACCATAACAAGCCTGTATATAGCCCAGGTAGCTACGGAGCTGCTGCCCAGGCAACAAGTGTCGCAGGGCCTGGAAAAGTGTCAAGAGCACTATTACAGTAAGGCGCAGTTAGATGTCAATGTGATGGTTGAGGGTTCGAACCCTGGGCACATTCGTAGAGAATTAGTGGTTGACTTAGGCCTAAAGCAAACTTGTAGGAGATTGTCTAGAGGATGAGGAAGGCCCAGCTCAAGATGGGCGGGGCTGGTCACCAGGTAGGTAAATAAAATGGAGGAAGCTGTTTGAGAAGGCAGACATCCTTGTATATGCTTAGCCAGACACGCTGATCTGACAAGTAAGGATCGTCTCTCTCTCTCTCAGCTGCTATGTGGATGAGGTGCAGCCAGTTCCTTCAGCCCTGGTGTTGGTGTGAGGTCTCCTGCTAAGATGGATCAGGAACTGCGATCAGGAATAAGAGAGAATAAATCCCTTGTTCCCTTAAGCATTTTTGTCATGACTTTATCATCACGTGCAGAATAACTGCTACAAGCATGCATAAGGGCAGGTGAGCCAGTGACGGTTGTCACCGGTGCCTGCGGCAAAACCCACGTGCACACCCCCTGCAGGCTCACTGCCATGGCTGGGCCGGGCCTCACCTGCATGGCTTCCCCCAGGGACCTACGGTCTCAGACACATTTCCCAAGGAATTTCCTGGACGCACTTTCCCCCAAACATAAAGCATCCCACAAACAGAGAGCAGGAGAGACCCAAGCTTCCAAGTCAGTGAAACCATTTCCCAGTGTATTCACAAGACATGCAGGCCGGACCCCTGCAAATCCCACTCAACCTTCCCCCTGCCACTTGCTTGTCTTCAGCAGGACCCTCCGTCCCCCCTCTTCCTTCTTTCATCCTTTTGTGTTTGTGAGACTAGGTATGTAGCCCAGGCTACCCTGGAAATCACTACGGAGCCCAGGTTGTCAAACTCATGGTAACTCTCTAGCCTCAACTCCCCAAGTGTTAGGATTACATGTAGGCACCATTTGTAAGGCAAGTGAGGCCATATAATTTTCTTTTTCCTCACACACAATCATGCTTCTTGTTGAAAATATAAAGGCATTGAAATAAATCCAGTGTTAACATTCTGAAATGCATCCATTCTAGATTTCTACACACACACACACACACACACACACACACTTCAGAAGTCTAGAAGACCATCATGTCCAATAAGATCTGCGATTAAGTGCTTGGGGAAAAACAAATTACATAGCTAAAATTTTAAATTATATAGGCAAATATATTGAAGTATAATCAGGGTTTCTCAACCTGGCAATTTGACATTTTGACAGGACATTCTTCATTATGGGGGCCTGCCCTGTGTGTTGGAGGATGTTTAGCATCATTTCTGGTCTCTCTACCCACCAGATGCCAGTGACATACCTCTGCCCCAACTCCAATAGTGATAACCATGCGGAAGCACTATGAGAACCAGTGATCAGGATGGCTGTCATGAGATTAGTGGGCATGGTGCCTGGCACAGAGGATGCCCTTCATACAGGACCACAGTGGTGACTGACATCTTAGTAATATTCATACATTATGAATATGTCATACATTTCTTTCATTTGTTTGTTTTGACATAGGGTCTTATGTAGCCCAGGCTGGCCTTGAAATCCCAATTCTTCTGTCTCTACCAGCCAACCATTGGGATTACAGGTACATAATTACAAGATGCAAACCCTATATCATTGCTAAATCCTTTCAATACCCTCAGCCCCGGCCTTTGCAGTCGCCACACGTTATTAAGTTAGTCTGCATTGCTTGATTCTAGGTAGTTTCCACACTGGCAGTTGTAAATTTAGCAGTTAACTAATACAGTCATCTATACTTTCCACTGATGCCTTGGGAAGACACTAACCTACCTACCCTAACTGGGACTTGTGAAGCCAAAGCGAAATCCAGCTTGTCCATGCCCTGGCTTTACAACAGGGTTTCCCTTTCCTCTCCTCCCTGAAGGCCTCACCTAGGGGCGCTGCCCGCTCTTACCTCAGCTCTCAGTCCTGGTTTGTGTGTGAAGGACCTGCTGTTATTTCAAGCCCCAGGCCTTTCTTGTGTTTTGTTTGTTCCTTTTATTTTGTTCCGCTTTTAGACTGAGTCTCCATGTGGATTCCAGGCTGACCTCAAACACACAATCCTTCTGCCTCCAAAGTGCTGGGATTTCATTCAGCGCTACCCTGCCCGACTCAAGCACCTTCCTGAGCCCACTCAACACTTGCAAGATTTTTTTTCTATTCTCTGCCATTGAAGTTATGGACATGGAATTTGGTGTATTCGGTGAGAGTAGAGAGGGAGAGAGAGAGAGAGAAACACTTGTACGGTTTAAAGAATTAAAATAAGGGCTAGCAAGTTAGCTCAGCAGGTAAGATGACTGTTCACAAACCTTGAGACCTGAGTTTGGTCCCTGGAGCCCACATGGTGGAAGGAGAGAACTGCCTTCCAAAAGTTGTCCTTTGACCTCTATCTGTGTAACAGGGCATGCACGTATCTCTCTCTTTCTCAAATAAATAAAAAAAAAATTTTTTTAAAGTACTAAAATTAATGGAGTAACCTGTGGTCATAACCTGGACTAAGAAATAGAAGGGCAGATACCCAGAAGGCTGTTCCCCATAGGGAACTTTCTTGGGGGGAGGGGTGTGGAGTGGAAGGGGCGGGTCCCTTGGGAACAATGCAGCCAGCAAAGCAGATTCCTGGGAGTTTGACTCTAGCCAATCCCTGGCTATCCCGTGGCACATCTGCTAACCTGCAGCTTTACTTTCCTGTCTCACCGAGACCAGGCCCAGCCAGCGTCTGCCTCAGGAAGTGTCTCAGGCCATCATTCCCATCATGCTGCAGTTTCCAGACAGGGAATTCAACCATGGCAAGTCCTAGGCCCATTTCCCCTGGTGGGAAGCAAACAGACTCACTGGATTATTTCAAACCCTCTCTACCTCTGGCCCTCTATTGCTCTAAATCTTATCATCATAATGATTTTGAGACGGGGGTCTCCATGTAGCCCAAACTCCCCTCCGACTCCATAGGGAGGTGAGGATGACCTTGAACTCCTGACTCTCCTCTCTGCACCTCGTCTGGGGTGACCCATGTGCGCCATCATGACTAGTGCTCTGACTCTGCCAATTACCAAGCCAAGGGAAGCAGGTTGTGATGAAGCAAGAACTCAGTCAAGGGCTCTGCCTTGATTGCCTTGAGCTAGATTCTAGAAAGACCATGTATGGGCTTGACATCACAGGGTCAACACTCATGGTCTAGTTAACAGTTATGACAATTTCCTGTAATGGTATTACAGTTCTTTCTTTACTTCTTTGTTCTTTCTCTTTCTTTCTTTTCTCTCTCCCTCCCTTCCTTTCTCCCCTTTTCTTCCTTTCTCTTTCCTTCCTTTTTCTTTCTTTCCTTCTTCCTCCTTCTTCCCTCCTACCCTTTCTTCCTTCTGATTCTGTTCTGTCTCTTTCTTTCTTTTCCTTCCTTCTTTTTTTTGGGGGGGGGTTGGGTGGGGGGACAGAGTCTGGCACTGTCACACAGACTGGCCTCCTGTTTCAGCTTCCCAAGCACTAGGATGACCCGGGGTCCTTGTGCTAGCAGTTGTGCACGATCACGTCATTTCACTCTGAAGACAATGCCCCCCTCCCTGAAGTGATGGACTGCTTCTTTTTTTTCCACCCATTTTATAGATGTGTATTGAGGCTCAGAGAGGCTGCGGCAAGCTCCAGATCACACACCTTATGCCATTTCCTTTCCAAACAAACATTCCTCAGACTCTGGTGTGCACCTGAATCACAGAGGGTCTTGCAGAATGCAGAGGGGTGTGAAGTAAGTCTGGAATTCCACCTGGGAATCTGCATTCTAGCACGTTCCCAGGAAAGTTGACGCTGGTGGCTCCTTGGCACCCTCTGAATGGTGAAGTAACCCTACTGTGCCTTCTCTGGAGATGAACCGTGGGTCCACAGATCCCTGACTTCCAGGCATATAAACTGCAGAGCTCGTTTTTATTCCACCCCAGGAAAGGAAAAGCCAGGGCACCACACTCTCAGAAGCTGGGGCTGCTTGTGGGTCAGATGTCTTCAAAGGGAAAGATTTCCTGTTGACTAGAAGCAGCTCTGGATACTGCTTGTGGTGATGTGTACCTTTTCCACACACTTCTGACATGTCGGCTTTGTGTCCCACCTTGCTGACAGAGATGGTTATGTGTCACACAAACTCATGCTTATCACCAACTGCATACCTTCATGTGGGCATGGGGACCCCCCTCCCAACCCCCTCATAGGACAGTGGGCAAACTCCAGGCTCAGCTAAGCATCTATTTTGGCTCCCACTTACTGAGGGTGTTTTGTTCTCTCTGTTACAGTCAGGGATGCTGCGAGGGAACTTACAAACAGGATGTTACTGGAGGCCACTTCTGCATTAGATGTGTACATGCAGAGGCCAAAGGGAATGAAAACATTCTTTTATTTCTCCCAGTGTAGACACTTGGGACGTTGGGAACACCTATGGCCCCGGCCATCCTGTCTCCTCTCTTGAGCATCCCATCTCTTCCTGGTCCCTCTGAGGTCCTCGTGTTATCTTTCTGCTTCCCTGACACCAGAACCCTAACTTCTCATTGAAACCATGCTTACAAACCCACCCTTTGGAGTCCTCCAGGGAACCAGCTAAGCCAGACGATTGCGTCTCTCTCTTGTACAACTGTGGAACAGTTACGAAGCAAATCTCTCCTCAGTCTGCAGCTTCCTGGGCAGGGAACTACATAGGTGGGGAAAAGAAACAGGGGATGGTTGTTCCGGTAACCTATTGTCACTGCTCTGATCATTCGAAGCCATGTGGAGCTGAAGAGTGGGATACTATGGGATGTCAGAGCATGTGTCTGGCTCTGAGCAACAGGGAGGAAAGACAACTAATGCTTGGTGGGAGAGGGCTATGCTAACTATGTTATTCTGGCAATGACAACGTACCTGACAGAAGAAATGAGGGGAAGGAAGGAATGGAGGGAAGAAGGGAGGGAGGGAGGAAGAAAAAAAGAGAAAAAGGAGAGGGAAAAAATGGGGAGGAGAAGAAAAGGAGGAAGAAGAAAGAAAGAAGGGAGAGAGGGAAGGAGGAAAGGAGAGGAATTGGGAATTGGACTAACTGTTGTGAATTTACTCAGCTTGGAGGGAAGAGCAGTCTCTTCCTATTCCTGGACTCCCTGGAGAAGGAATGTGAAGTGCATTGGGCAGGGGTCGGGGATGCTCTGGGCAGCTAGTGCCTTTAAGCTGTTCTTAGCAGGAGTCCTATGGTGCTCTTCTAAACAGTAAGTATAAATGATATCTGTTCACAGTGGCAAGTCCTGGCACACACTCTACCATGTTTCACCCATAGGGTCATTCAACTAATTCTGCCAGTGCTTACACATGACCAGGTGGCCTGGGGGTTGGGAAGCCAGGCTAGCAAAGGAGAATGCAACCCTAGCTCCCACCGGAGGACCAACCGAGCAAGCAAATAGCCCAGTAAACAAGAAACTGCCACAGTGGGGAAAACTATGCTTTATCCAGCCACCTAGTCACCGTGCCTATGCTGCGCACTTGCTATGTGCTGGCCATCATTCTGACAGGGGACGCATAAAGATGAACCAATAAAAACAAATAAATACAGGGCTGGGGAGATGGCCTCAGAAGCAAAAGGTCTGGATTTCTGGATCCCATGTAAAACTGCCAGGTGGATATGGTGGCAGCCTGAATTCTGGTCCCAGAAGGCAGAGCCTGGGAAACTCCAAAGCAAAGCAATAAAGAGGTAAAACAATCTGGGATAATTCCCAAAGTCTCCCTTGGACCTCCACAGGCACACACTCAAGTGCCTTCTGGTACATATGCCTGCACACACATGTGCATCTACCCATGTGCAAAATATGCACGCACGCACACAAATAAAAATATACATCCAGTGAGAAAGGAAGAAATGCTAAAAAGAAAGGAGACCAGGAGGTCCTCAAGCAAATACTCTTATCCAAGTTCACAGGGCTCCACTTGAATGAGTCGCAGAAAGAAGCTGCAGGGTTGTGAGGGAAGGGGGTCTCCTTCCTCACCTGTAGCCACAGGGGCTCCCCAAACCCCAGCAGCCCCTCCTAAGAGGCCCGACCCTGGCCTGTGATGTGGCTGACAGGAAAGTCCTTCAGTGGCCTGAATTTACTCATAGAAAGACTTCAGCAGACAGACATACTGACTCCACCCTCGGGTTCCAGGCTCTGCCAGGTCCTTGGTACCTATATGAGCCTTGAGGTTACCTGAGGGAAGGGGAGCTGGAGACCACCTGTGGAGATCATGCCCAGACTCTTCAGACACTCGCTATACATTGCCCCCTTGTCACGCAGAAACAAGAGATGCCCACAAATTTTGGTTCAAGTTGCCCTTGAACCATAGGTGAATTATTTCTGGAAGAGTCACCCTGGGTGACTACAAGCGGCATCATATAACCTGATGGCAGGAGTCAAAAGGATTCTAAGGGAAGCATGCTAAAGGAATGCTTGTGCCATTCCCCAACTCTACCTATCGGACCGGACCATCAACCCTGAGAATTTGGATTTTCCCCAGGAATTGGCATGCTGGGAATAGAGAGAGGGACTTCACAGAGTACTGAAAATCTGTCATCTCTGGTATTTGTCTCCCCAAAGAGACTGCACACAGCTCTGAGAGCTGATCTGACCATCTTGCAGGAGAGACTGGGACCCTGGCGATGGGACAGTAGTGGGCGGAGCTAGAGCTGTTCCCCTTATGCTCACCTGTGTAAAATCCAGATGCCACGCAGAAAACCCAGAGAGAGATGGATTTGGATACTGGGTTCTCTTTCTACAACATTTCCCTTTTTCTGCTTTTCACTATTAATTGATTTCTTTATTGATTTATTATGGTGAGTTAGTAAACTGAGGTACAGACTTCGCCACCGGTCCAGTAACAACATCACTCTCAGGTCATTTCGTCCCTCAGGCAGCCAAGACAGAGAGAACATGAGTCTC
The DNA here is from genome assembly GCA_023101885.1 of Typhlomys cinereus. Taxonomy (NCBI): domain Eukaryota; kingdom Metazoa; phylum Chordata; class Mammalia; order Rodentia; family Platacanthomyidae; genus Typhlomys; species Typhlomys cinereus. The sequence continues at coordinate 12,204,585 of JALPQD010000010.1, forward strand.
CTGGCGTGTTAGTGGCATTCCTCCCGACACGCTGTCTTACAGGAAAGCTTCAAGGAGGAAGGACGCACAGTTCGTCATGGTGGGGAAGGTACAACTGCAGGACCAACTTCTTCTGAGGATGAGCTGTTGAGCTGGCATCTGGGTGCATCAGGAAATGGGGAACTTGGACTGAAGCCCCTAAAGGCTGCTCCCTAGTAACCTGTTCCCCTCAACCTCTGAAAACAGCGGGGGACCAGGTGTTCTAACACATGAGCCTGTGAGGCACATTTCGTACTCAGACCCTAACGAGTGGGCTCTTGGGTGGTGGCTGCTACTGTTTATACGCAAACAGGAGTCTTACAGCAGACTGCAGACCCACTGGCCTGAGCTTCCTCTCCCAGACTTCTCTTTCCTCAGTTCCTTCCTGCTTTCCTGTAATTGGATGAGGAAGAACCCAGTGTGTGTGTGTGTGTGTGTGTGTGTGTGTGTGTGTGTGTGTGTGTGTGTGTGTGCTTGTGTGCACGTATGTGTCTGTGTGTGTCTGTGGTGTAGACAGGAGGGCATCTGACTTTGTATGACTGTGGAGGCCCAAGGGTGACATGAGGGGGATCACCCTAGATTGTCTCCCACCTTATTGCTTTGCTTGGGGTTTCACAGGCTCTGCTTCCTGGGGCTAGAGTTATAGTCCCAGACATTTTTCCATGAGTTCTAGAAAAACAAACTCAGGCCTTTTGATTGTGAGCAGAGATTTTCACTACTGCGCCATCTCCCCCAGCCCCGCCCGGTGCTTTTTAAAAAGCCGAGGATCGCTTTCCCTCCTGAAAGCCGTGACTTCCTTGAAATGAGGCTGACAGCAGAAGCAGCCCTGGATCTAGGTGGGCCCCACATCACCCTTCTCAGATGCTGCTCTGGCAGCCCCCATCTGACCAGAGCTGCACAGGAAGCCTTGTGCCTCTCTCGCAGTGACTCACTTCCTGGCCTGTAGATTCTGCATCAGTCCTGGCTGGGCCCCTGGGATCTCTCAGGGAAACCCAACCCCTTGGAGTTGGCCTAGACCCCATCTTTTCAGGCCTGCGGGTGGCAAGCAGCCCCTATGGGCCTTCCCCAGCTGCTGCAGGAACTCCTGCCAGCACCAGTGACCCCTCTTTCCAGTGAAGCTTTGCCCTGGGCACACGACCCACCTGATCCTGCTTCTGACTTTGCAAAGTAAACAATCTTCTGACCCGCCCTCCCCACCAGGCGTCTGCCCGGGCCTTGCCCTCTGCACGGACAGGACTGCTGCCTCTCTCTCTCTCTCGCCCCAGCACCACCTTCTCCTCTCTCTGGGGATTTTTGCCACAAGCCACCTCCACCAGCTCATTTTCCCTAACTGAACCCACAAATGAACGGAATCCCTGTGGCTCCACAGGACTTCTGCCAACACCATTCTCAGCTTCCAAGGCTGGGGCCCTTCCTTGATCATCTCTTTAGCTAGACTCATGCCAGATAATTCCTGGTATGGGGCAGAGGCTAGATTGATGTGTGAAGGACAAATGGAAGGATGCATCTGTTCGGCGCACCACCCATTGCAAAAGTGCATCCATTCCAGCCTGCCGTGGGCTTGCGATCCACCAGCTATTCTCACTCATTTGCCATGCACAAAGTAGGAAAGTAAGAGTGCAGAGAAACTCAAGCTGCAATTTAACTTTCAAGTACTTTCAAGTCCGCTGAATCTAATAATAAAAAGTGTTGAGCTTGTATTTCTCTATGCCTTGACTTTATTTTTTCTATTACTTTATTTTTATGAAAGTGTTGGTCTGCAATGGATTAGAAGTCTTAAGAGCTGGCCCATTAGCCCAAATCATTGGAGAAGCACTATATATACCATCTACCCCTGGAATGCCACCATGCAAGTGTGATGTGGGGGTGGGGGAAGTGGTGTGGTCTGGGATATATTTGTGTGGATGTGTGTGTGGTATGTGTGAATGTGTGTGGTGATTATGTGTACGGGGTGTATGTGTGTGCCATGGGTAAGGCTTGTGTACATGTGTGATAAATATGTGTGATGTGTGTGTGATATGTGTATGTGTGTTCACATGTGTGGTATATGTGGGTATAGTATGCATGTGTACTGTGTATGTATGGATGTGTGTATGATTTGTGTATGGTGTGTGATTATTGTATATATGTGGCGTGTGTTCATCTCGTGCATGGTGTATGATATATATGCACGTATGGCAAATGTATGATGGTGTGCATGTATATGTGGTATATGTTTGCTGCTTGTGTGTACACACATGTGAGGTATGTATGTTGCATGCGTGTCTGCGCGCGAGTGGGCATGCAGGCACAAATGCAAAACCAGTCTGTGGGGGGGGAGCGGTCAAGGGAAGCATCGGCAGGTAAGCCTGGTTGAATTTGCGTTTGCAGGAATGTTTCCTGAGACTGTAGAAAAAACCAACTCAACCCTTTGTGTGAAGCGAACAGCTGCTCAGCAGCCTTCTGAATGCTGAGCCCGGAGGGAGAATAAATTGCAGCTCTTAAGATCATTCCATTCGCTAACTGACCCCGGCAGCCCAGCGCACAAGGGACCCCGCACCATCCCTGTGTGCCCCTCTCGCACCCTCCTGACACAAGACGGCTAAATCTGTTGCCTAACTTTTCCCAAATCTGGCTTCTATTAGAGAACTATTTCCCAAATTAACCCCGGTGCCCTCTCAAGTAAGGAATGCGAGAGATTTCCACCCGTTCTTTTCTTCTGTTTCCAACATGCATGTGAGTTTCTGCAGATGACTTGCAGGCTGAAGAGCTGGAGCCGGACCCTTTTCAGGCACTGTTCTGGGAGACCTGCAAGGTCTTTTCCCACCCCCCAGGACTGACTTCCGACTCTGGGCTCTGCACTTGCTAGGCAAGGCTGTGCCCCAGCCTTGTGCCCAAAGTTTTCCTAATGAAACACACTTTCTTCTCCCCCAGGTGAGCTGTGCAGGACTATCCTGAGGCAGCTCGTAACTCACGGTAAAGACTCTCCCTTGATATGGACGTTAGTTACAAGGACGTTAGTCTTGTACGTGCTGAGCACAGGGGCAAAATGGCGGCTGGAGACAAGTCCCCAGCCCCTCCCTGGGCAGCACTGAGCTACGAGTCTCCAGCCTGCTCAGAAGAGGGTAACACAGGGGGTGCTGACGACGCATTCCAGGCCATGTTCAGCCTCCTCCGAAAGTTTCCTTAGCTCTTAGGTCACTTCTTCAAAGACACAGCTGCACAGATTTGGGTAAAAGTTTAGGACTGAAACCATAATTCAGAAACTATCAGCTGGGTTTCCAGGTGTTTAAGTAACCAGACAGAGGTCACGAGTTAGGACCAGTTCTGGTCTGCAGACACTGCTAACATGTTTCCATGTCCCCTAACATCCATATCAAGGACTCTGGCCTTGAAAGATATTTAATCTGAAGGACCAGAGGTGACCAGTGTGACCTAGCAGAGATGTCTGTCCCTAAGTAAGTAACCTCACTCTGGCTTCTTGGAACCCGAAGAGTACTGTGTGAGCAAGCCTCAACTAGCCACCTGAGGATGAAGGCCATGTGGAACGCTACATATGTGGCGACTATGCTAGAGTGTTGACTCTACACAATGTGTTAAGATCATTGACAACGTGTAACTCACACGAGGGAGAGACCTACAAAATAAGATTTTTATTAGAGATGAGGACCTGGTGGTTAAGGGAGCTATCGTTTAGCATAAGGCATGAGAGCTTTAGAACAGAAGAGATAAAGTCAGAGAGAATAGGGGTAGTTATCACAGATAGCATGGTGGATGGTGGAAAGAAGTCTGAAAAAAGTCCTGGGCCCAAGAGAAAGAGAGATCTAGACAACACACACTCTCTCTCCTTTACAACTTTCAGATGTCGCCAAGGAGTTGCTAGGAAAGTAGCACAGTGCAGGGTGGGGAGTGAAAAGAATGTTATGCAAAAGATGGATCTCTCTCTAGGCCACTGGGGAGGGGAAGAATTTAGGACTGTAGGTTCCAGGAATTGCCACGTCCCAGCTACGGTGGAAGCTTTATTAAACGGTGGGCTCTGGCTACCAAGTATGTAGCCCTAGCTGAGCTGCTTGCTAATCACAGAGCTGACAGAGCTAGAAGAGAAGGAACCAATGGAACCAATGGATTGATGGTTGTTTTAAGCCTTGTTCAGTGTCATTACGCATTGCTATAACAAATTACCTGGCCCAGGCAGAAATGAAGGGACCCGCCCTGCCAGATGATAGTCCATCACTGTGGGAAGTTACTGCAGCAAGGGCTCGAAGCAGCTGGCTCTATCATACCTACAGCAAGAGCAGAGGGCAGGAATCGGTGCCTGGCAGCTCCTCTCTCCACCTTTATACTCCACCCACAGTCTTTCCACATCAATTAATGCCACCCAGATAATCCCTAGCAGGCATGACCAGAGATTGCCTTGACCTAGCAAGGCCTCTCAGGTGTGGCCCCAAGGTCTGCCGCCTAGGTGTCAGGTTAAAAATTAACACTAACCACATAAGCCCCTAGTAAAATGGTTGGTTACAATGCAGTAACCAATTGGTACCATTCATCCATTTGTATGGCCATTCATTCACTCTACTAAATCAGATTCACAGGAAGTCTTTATTTTTTAAGTTAATCTCTTGAGCTAGACCATAAAAAGACCAAGCTAAAATTCAAAATGTAGCTGCTCATGTTACCAAGATGATGGGAGATCCTACCAAATATCCCTAAGATTCAGTGTGAACTGTCAAGATAATGAAGTCCCTCTCCTTCAATCTCTACGTACATACACATACACAGACACAAAGACACACCCACACCCACACAGATACACACACACAAATGTTCACCAGAAGTCACCTGTTTTCAGCAGCCAGTCTGTCTCCTGCCCCACCTCATAAGGAAAACACCTTAAATGACTAATCAAATTATGGCTTTCTTTGGCTCTTTTCTGTCTATAAAACCAGCCCTTCTTTGGCTCTTGGGTCACTACCTCCATCTTACAGAATGTAGGGTTGCATGTTCTAGAACAGAAAATAGACCTATGCTAAACCACTATAACTTTGACATCCATTCATTTGTTCATTTCACAAACAATCACACTGAACCAGGTCTGATGCCGCAGGTTGTCATTCAGTTCCCCCGGGGTGTGGGGGGGAGCTGAGGCAGGAGGATCACACATGCCTGGATCAAGAGGGAGTTTAAGACTAGCCAGGACTTGTCTCAAATTTAAAAAGTAAAAAAAAAAAAAATTGGGGCTGGAGAGGTGGCTCAGGGGTTAAGCCTCTGCCTTGCGGGTGGTAGGTCCTGAGTTTGGATCCTAGACCCCACATGTAGACACCAGGCAGAAGCAGGGGCGGCCTGCCTTTCTGGTCCTGGTACGGTGGAGCCTGTGAACTGGGGCAGAGTAAACAAGGAGGAGGTGGAGGTGGTTCATGGTGGTTCCCGAGTTCTACACACACACACACACACACACACACACACACACACACACACACACACACACACACACAATTGAATAAATAATAAAAAATTTTTAAAGTAAAATAAAAAAGGAGGGGGTGGGTGGTGGTAATGTTGCTCAGTGGTACAGCATTTGTCTAGTATGAGGAATCCCTGGACTCACTCCCTAGTACTCTCTGCCCCAGAGGCCCCCACCCCCTTCATACTCTCTCTCTCTCTCTCTCTCTCTCTCTTTTTCTCCAAATATTGGGTGCTTCCTATTGGTTTGTTGTACCTGGCATCAAGGCTGTCCAGGGCACCCAGTCCCAGTCCACTTTGCCATCTCAAGAACATTGCATCTAATCAACATGTGAACTGGAATAAATCCTAAGGGAACAATTATAGATCTTGGGCTTTTAAAAGTGCAGACTGCTTGACTCAGCAATTCTACTTTGGAGAATTTAATTTTGGGGGAAAAATAATTCAGGATGTGTGCAAAAAATTTAATTACAAGGATGTCCTCGCATAGCCCCCCCTGACATAGCTTCAGTTGATCTTGCTGGAGGCACATAGTTATGACAGCAGTTTGGGCCCTACAGCTTGCTGGGAAAGGGCCCATCCCAGGTATAGGTAATTCTGGTCTCTGGTGGAGTAGCTTATTCATCGTTGTTTAGGGTTAGACACAAAATCTTTAAATGTTGTGATAATTTAATATTGTCAAGAATCATGACAATATTGAACTTGACAGATTCTAGAATGGTTTGGGGGGCAGACAAGCCTCTGGACACACCTGTGTGTATTTGTGTATGTATGTGCGAGCGTGTGCGTGTATGTCTGTGTGTACATGTGTGTCTGTGTGTGCGTGTGTGTCTGTATGTGTGTATATCTGTGTGTGTATCTGTGTGTGTCTGTGTGTACGTGAGTGTGTGTATGTCTGTATGTGTGTCTGTGCATGCGTGTGTGTCTGTGCATGCGTATCTGTGCATGTGTGCGTGCGTGTGTCTGTGCGTGTATGTGTCTTTATATGTGTGTGTCTGTGCATGTGTGTGTGTGCGCGTGTGTGTGTGTGTGTGTAGGGCTGTTAGATTAGCTTAACCTCTAGGCATGCCTTGAGGGACTATCTAGATAGGGTGGATGGAGGTGAGAAAGCCCACTTTTAACTCCTTGCCCCACTTCCTGAGCAGGGATCCTGGACTGCATAAAAAGGAGAAAGTGAACCGAATAGCAGCCGCATCACTTTCTCCACCATGATGGACTGTGCTCTGTAACCGCAAGTTAAATAACTTTTCTCTCTGAAGTTGCTTTCGTCAGGTATTTTGTCAAAGCAAGACAGCTACTTTCAGACATTTGGACATCTTACTTGTGCTTCTTAAAAAGACGTTGAATCCCCTGTCATCCAATTAAGCACACACTGGGCTGCTACAGAGCGGCAGAACATGAGTTCATGTATTAGCAAGGTTTTGGTGAAATGGTAGCATAGGCACAGCATGGATGTACATTGTCATACATGATACCATGGAGAAATGTGCCTCCATTTACATTAGGAGATGGCTACTAAATCAGTTAAGGCTCTCCAAAGAAATGTGAGTTTTGTTTGTCTTGTTATAAGACCCTGATTGGCCCAGATCTTACCATGTAGACCTGCTTGGCCTCAAATTTGGGATGCTGTTCTCAGCTCTGCCTCCCAAGGGCCGGCATCTTGGGCATGCTCCACCATGCTGGGTCTGAGAGATTTATTTCATTTTAAGGAATGGGTTCATGTGATATATGGCCAAGTCAAAAATTTCTAAGATAGGATGTAACTCAGTAGCCGTCTCGAATCTAAATCTGTATGACAGGCTGTTAGATTGGAAGCCAGGCAGAAATTACTATTCTGCAGAAAGAAAAAAATAATCAGATTTTGCCTTAAGAGCTTCAGCTGATTGGGTCAGGCCACCCACATTATAGAGATAATCAACTTTGCTTAGAGCCGAATGGTTAATGCCTTCAGAGAAGGAGATGAGGATCTGATTGAACCGCTCTGTGTCCTGCAGCTTAGGTGACTCAGCAGATTTAACGCTCACATCATGACTGAAGAAAAAGTCAGATGATGAAAGAGAACAATTCAGCTTTCTTTTAAAAGAGGAAAACAGCAAAAAACATGCAAAGAAAAGAAGGCAGGAAAGATAACCCACCAGCTTGTTAACAATGGTTATTTTGTGCAAGGTGTGAAAACTGCTGATTTATCCCTTTCTATTTGTCTCTCTCTTTTTTTCCCTTTTTTCTCTATTTTTTTTTTAATTTCACTGTGAAAAGGAAATTGTAAAGAGATGTGGATGGGACTGAGCAGTGCAGCACTTGCCCAGCATGTGCAAGATCCTGGCTTCTATCCCCAGCACAACTAAGCTAATTAAGTCATTGCTATAGGCTGTGGAGATGGCTCATTTGCTTGCCAAGTGTAATGGGTTCTCTTAACTATTGCTGTGAGAGAACACCCAAAGTCAAGTAACTTAAGGGAGAAAAGGAAATTTATTCACCTTAGGGTTCCAGAGGAGATATACAGTCTTTCACAGTGGAGCTGGCATGGCTGGCTAGCTGAAGTTGAAGACAAGCTACAAGACTGGAGAGTCTGTCTTCTTCTATTCTGTGGCTCCTTTTATCTGGTCCACTACTGGGAGGTTCCAATGAGATCTATGGCAATTCCAATGGGATCTGGGGCTGGTCTTCGTATTATCTAGTCTCTTCCAATGGTCTCAGCTGATCTTGCCAGGTGTGGTCTCAGCTGATCTTAGTTAATGCCAAGTGTGTCAAGTTGACAACCAGAATTAACTATCACACTAAGCAAATACAAGGATCTGAATTCATCCCCTAGTGCCCACGTAGGCAGTGGGTAGGGTTACAGGTACTTAAAATCCCAGCACTGGGGAAGCAGAAATGGGCAGACTTGGGGCTTCCAGGCCGGCCAGCCTAGTCTAGCAAGTAAACTGTTAGGTCCATGAGAGACCCTGATTCCAAAATAATGTATACGTGTTCCTGAGAGTGACACGTCCGCTGGCCTTCGCCTGCACGTGCACTTGCACATAAAGGAATATGTGTGCACACAAATAATGAACATACACACAACAAATTACGAAACATTCATTCCTGTTCTCCCCCCTCCAAAGACTACCAGGAATGTAGTTGTTGCTCAGCATGATTTTCCCCCTTATCATTATCTCCTTTTTCCCTTTCGCTGCTGGAGACCGAATCCAGGACTTCACACATGCTAGGCGAGCATTCTACTGTGCCAGGTTGGGTGACTGCTGGCTGCAGGAAGAATTGACAATGAACAGACTCACAGGGCATCTTAATAGTAGAAGTAACCAAATGCAGGGTTTTAGAGTTTAGTTTGAGTAATTCGAGGAAAGCATGAAGAAAGACTTCCTGGAAACTGGGTGTTGTGAGAAAGTAATCAATTCAGTGATGGACTATCACAATGAATCTTACCCCTACACGAGGCAAAAATGAAGCAGAGATAAAACCAATGGACAAACCAGCAGTCATCCCTCACTTCACAGAGAGGGAGACCTTGGGTGTTTTATGGGCCACAGAGCGACCTCGTGTGACGCTCCTGCCTGTGTGATGGAGTCAATAGCTTTGCTATGGGGGAATTCCTGAATGTCAGAGCTGAGATTCTCTAGGTGGAGAGCAGGAAGACGGGGGATTTGATTTCCGCTTTAAAGGAATCCATTTGGGGAGGAGCATGAAGATCACTGGCCGAGCATGTATCCAGCACCCTAAGACCCAGGCTCCATTCTAAGCACCACACCTTGGGGGGAAATATCTGTTCTTCTCCAGAAGCAGAGCCTCTTTCTATTTGTCCAACTATACTCTTATGAAAGTTGTATGTTTGCACGTATGTGTGTGTATGTGTGTTGTGTTCATGGGTGTGCACGTACATGTGCATGCTTGTGGAAGCCAGAGATCAATCCTGAGGGTTATGCCTTATATTCCTAGGGTTTGTTAGTTTGCTTGTCTGCTTAACACAGGGCCACTCACTGGTACCTGGAGCTTGCTGATTTGACTAGGCCAGAAAGCTCCAGGGTTCTGCCAAGTCCCCAGTGTTGGGATTACAAACACATACCACTATGCCTGGCTTTTTCTATGGGTTCTGGAGATGGAAAACTCGGGCCTTCATATTTTCACAGCTAGTACTTTACCAACTGTACTATCCCCCAAGCTCTCCTAAAATTTATTTGGTAATTTTAAGAAAGGTTAACTTTTCTTTAAAAAAAGTATTATTATACATTATAATTTGTGTGTTTATGCACATGTACACGTGTGTGGAGGCATGCATGTGCCTCAGTGTACTTATACAGGTTAGAGAACAACCCTATAGAGTCTATTCTCTCCTTCCACCTTTAAGTGAGTTCTGGGGATTGAATTTGGGTCTCAGGCTTACATGACAAGCACCTTTACCCACCTAGCCCTAGACTGATCTGCTAATCGCCGCATATACAATGAAGTGTGAGAGCACCAGACAAGATGTGAAAATGAACTCGCGGCCTGGTCCATGTCCTAAGTGACACTTTACTGGGAGTTTCTTCTCAATCTAATCCCAGTCACATCCTAACAGACTGGCAAGATCACGACACCCAAAACTGGGACAACAGTCGGCAAAACAAGGGTGATCTGGCTGAAAGGCACAGACATGTTTGTAAAGTTAATTGGGGGTGCACCGCAGCAGTTGGACGCATGCTCAGCTCGCTCAAAGCCCTGAGCGCTTCTCCCCACTCCCCCACCACATGCAAAAAAGGAAATCATTCCAGGCAAAATTTCCCTTGGCACACAAAATTTTCCTCTTTGTATAAACACAGCGACTAAAAGGCTTTATTATTGATGAATTCAACATTTCACTCACGCTGACAGCTTAATCAATTTGCTTCTGGCCAAATTGCTCTTGGCCAGATTGTCTGCTGTGATGTATAACAGTAACACATTGGAAATAACCTGACCCTCAGTGAGGGTCACCAAAGAAACCTAAATCAATTGGGGGGGGGTCATTGATATAATGACCGCCATGCAGCTCCTTTAGAGAAAATACCTGTAGTCACTTTGAGAAGGAGAAAATGAACCCTTGTAGACATTTAAAGGAAGTTACAGACATGAATCAACCCAATTAGCTGGGATCGTGCTGCAAACTCTAGGGCTTTGGCACATGGGAATGGACACACTTTTTTTTTTTTGTAAGTCACACACATGGAGCAAAGCACTTGCCACACAAGTACAAGGACTTCAGTTTGATATCCAGAACCCACATAACATGAGAGTGTGCATTTGAAATCTCAGTGCTGGGGAGGTAGAGAAAGGAGGATTCCTCAGGTTTGCTGGTCGGCCAGGCTAGTTAAATCAGTGAGCTCCAAGTCAATAAGAGGACTTGTTTCAAAAGATGAAAGAAGGTGGGTGCTCCTGAGGAATGACACCCAAGGTGATCTCTGGTCTTTGCACCCAGACACCTTTTCTGCTGAGCCATCTCACGAACCCTAATTTTTAAAAACAGCTTTACTAAGTATAATTGACATACAAAGTGCTACATATATTTAAAACATGCTACTGGTCAATAAGTGAGCTCAGCAAGGCACCTGCTCGCAAACCTGGTGATGTGAGTTTGAACACACATAGTGGAAGGAAAGTTGTCCTCTGATCTCCACCCCTGTACATAGCATACATGTTCTCTCTCCCTCTTTCTCTCTCTCTCTCTCCTCTTACCTCAAAAAATAAAATATTTTTTAAAAATGCAACATGGTGAGTGTCCACGCATTTGCATATTTGTGTTGCTACAGCCACAACAGAGACAATGCACAACGCACACACCCCTCCCCTGCCAAGTACTGTTTCTCCAAGACGACTGGTCTGCTTCCCACTGAGGATCCCACAACTTGTGGGTTAGTTTGAGTTTTCTGCATTATACGCTATTCCATCAGTAACCTACTCCTTTTATGATGTTAAAGGATGGATGGGATTGAGTTGCCTTCTCATACATAGCTATGCCACATCTTATTTATATATCTATCAACTGATAAACACTTGGGTGGCTTCTAATTTGAGCTGCTGCACGTGTAACTGCTGTGAACATTAGCATAGACATGTACTTCCATTTTTCTTGGTGAGTAGCTCAGGGTAGAAAAGCCGGATCCTATGGCAAGCCTGTGTCTAATGGTCTGCAAAACCACCCAGCTGCCTTGTAGCATGCTGGCTCCACTTTACAAGCTCATTGGAGGTGTTGAGGGCCTGAGCTTTGCATTTGTCTTTCTTCTTCGTCCTTTGCTGGCAATCGAGGGCCGGGCCTCTTGCATGCTAAGCTATAGCTCCACCATGGACTTATACATCCTAGACTTTGTCTTAAGCCCAGAGAGAAAGCTGTAGGAGGGCCACCTTCAACGTAAGGATCTGAGGAAGGAAGCCCAAGGCAGGGGTGAGTGGTAAATACGGGGATGACTGTGTGGGATTCTCCCACCCCTGCAAAATGGCCAGGGCCATGGGTAAGGCCAGAGATTCAGTCCCAGCAGGAAAATGGGCATGGGTTGGGGGTGGAGGAGGATTCTGATGGGTTGCCTTTTATTTCCTATGTGCATTTGTGTATGCATGCTCATATGTAAGTGTGTGTGCAGGTGTGTATGCATGTATGTGTGCATGCATGTGCAGGCCTGAGGTTGATGCCAAGTGTCTCCTCAGTTGCTCATCACTTTTATTACTATGGCAGGGTCTCTCAATTGAATCCAGAGCTCGCCAATCAGCTAGTGATCAAGCTTGCCCTGGGGAAGCTTTGCTGGGATTATAGGTGGTCACTCCTGCCCAGCTTTTATGTGAGTTCTGGGATCCAAACTTGTCCACTGAGTCCTTTCCCCGGCTTGGTCAGCTGCTTTCGACTGGCTGGAGTTTTGTTGGTTTTAATAAATATTGGTGGAATTAATGATTGTCAAGGGAGGCTAAGAGAGACGAGGGTGGGACAGAGGGTGACATAGGAGAGTAGGAGAGGCTTCATGGTTGTCGTTCACAAAATGCCTGGTCTGTGCTGGGGCGGTGACTGCCTGAGGCTTGCTTGCGTGTTATTCTTGGCACGACATGAGAGATATTCAGGTTCTCTCAAGCATATCCTCATCAGACCTTCTGGTGGGAATCCTAGATTGTGTATAACAACAATAAAAAGGCTTGATGTGAAAACCCGGATGAGGAGAACGTGACAAGACCCGACTCTTCGGTGGTATCTTCTCGCAGCCAATCCTGCTCGCTGGGCGGGGCGTCAAGATCTGGGCACGGGGGCCTTCACTGCCTTTCACTGGCCTAGCCTGACCTCAGCTGGAGTGGCAGGCTCTGAGCATCTTGCTGGCTCCGTGGGTGGTAGGTGCATGCAGTGGGCTCTTCTCAGCAGCCTGTGGGTCTTGGGGAAGCATCCTCCATGGGACAACTCTCTTTCTAAGCTCCGCATAGCACCGTTTTGCTTCTAGATTTCTGAGGTGGCCCTCAGTCAGGAGGGTTCCCTGCACATCTCCCCTGGAAGGGAGAAGGAGGGGCGCATGACGGGGTCCCAGCAAAAGTTTCAGTGTTGGGAGCTGGGACAGCATTCAGAACTCACTGTCTTCATGGGACCAGAGCAGGAACATGATCTTCACCCTCCTTGGGATGAGACACTGGATGTGGACCGAGCAGGCTTTGGGTGCAGTGGTGTGGTACAACGGAGCCAATATGGCAGAGATCACAGCATTCTGGGAAGTGTATCTTCCCCCAAAGGACTGCTGCCTTCCTCTTCCTTCTCGGTGCCTGGAGATCCATTACCATGCTCCTAGGCTCCAACTTTCTGTCTTTCCTAATTTATGATCTCCATTTTTGTAAAATGCCACTAAAAGCAGCACTAAGAGCAGCCACTAGTACTTACTGAATCCTGTGAGTGCATGTTAGCACCGAGTAGTAAGCACTTCCAGCACTGAGCAATAAGCACTTTCAGCACTGAACAGTAAGCACTGCCACTGCCCGTGCATCAGCTGACTTCATTATAGAAGTCTAATCACGTGGGTGAGAGTGGGAAACCCCTTCCTACTACTGGGAGAGTAACAGAAGGGTCCTTCTACAAACACTGTTTTCTCTCATGTTATCTTCTGGCTCAAGATGGTCAATGGTTCCCAATGACTGTCACAATAAAAGTCCAGACTCCTAACTCAGGTATGTGGGGCCCTTCACCATCTGCCTCGAGGTCTCCTTTTTTATAATCTTGTTTTTCCTCTTGGCCGAACCATTTTCTTCCCAAGCACTTGAAGCTGGGCTGCATCAACCTGCTTCCAGATGGGCTGCCAGCGCTCTGCCCCCTTTGCCCATGTAGCCACTAATTGTGTCTTTCTTACTGCAGACTCCACATAGGCAAGGCTATGTGCTCAGCACAGAAGGGAGGTGCAGGGAGAACACAGCGCTCCACACGAGGCCCATCCTGCCCTGCAGAATCTAGCACTTCTGTAAGGATGAACATTATTCAAACTTGCCAAATGGTCATTTAATTCCAGCTGAGTGTCGGGGAACACCAAGGTGTGTTGAGAACTTATTAGCTATCTGCTGAAAGCTGGCCCACTCCCCCCAGCACATGCTGGGAGCCAGCCACCCTTTCTGGGCTCCTGTCAACCACTATCTGTCTCTGTCACCCACGTTCCTCGTGGGACCGGGGTAAGCATTTCTGCTTTTGGGTCCTCCACTTCTCCCTCCAATTGCCTCCAACGTGTGCTCTGTAAGTCACTTGACTCTGTGTGGCTTTGCTTTCTCAGTAAAGCCCTGTTTCTCTCAAATAAGTTTAATGATGGTTGTCGCTGATTTGAAGACTTACTTATGTCAGGCATTCCAGATGTTCTGGCACTGTCTAAAAACAACAACAACAATAATAGTAATGCTAACAGCTGTCTTCTGATCAATTCCCATTATCTTAAAGCTCCCAGAAGTAAAGCCTGGGACAAATTTGTTTTAGAACAAATAGGAGGCAGGTCAGAGGTCAATTAAAAACCTATCACTAAGCAAGTGAACCCCATGGGAAATTGGAGCTCAAGGTCACTGAGGAATTCTGGGAACTGGTACGGCACATGTATTTCGTGTGGGACACTGGAGAGGCTGTGTGGGTGGCACTAATGCCCGATGGCACTGGTCCCACAATACTATGCCTGGTGCCACAGGAGAAGATGCAGAGAGAGCCAGGGTTGTGACCCATGTGGCAAGGACAGACGGTCCGCTTTTCCCACAGAGCAGACAAAGAAACTCAGGCCTGGAGAAGTCTCTCCAGGGTCCGACACGTAGAAACTGGCAGGATCAAGGTGACCTAGAGCGCTGCCAGCTCCTCCAGCACCACACAAGGCACCCAGCCAAGGCCTCGGGCCACCCTATCCCTCAGGAACACGCTGGCCACTTCGCAGGACAAAGGACCGGGTGGAGATGTTGCAAGGGCTTCCTGTCTGAAGAGGCTGAAGGTTGAAAACACGGGGATTGGGAGTTCAAGGCCAGCTGGGGTTACATGAGATCCTACATCAAACCAACGAATAAACGAGAGTGGATGCACTAGAACCACAGAATACCAGGCTGGGGCTCAGCTGATGAGGTGATTACCTCGCAGTGCATGAAGCTCTGAGTTGCAGCATTGCAAGACATCTGCAATCCCAGCCCTCAAGGGATCCCAGCCCTCAGGCAGAAGGATCAGAACCTCAAGATCATTTATGGCTAGTTAGAGAAATCGAGGCAGTCTGAGCTACATGAGACCCTGTTAATCAAACCAACAAACGAAAAACAGAATCCCCAGCTTGGAAATTCACCTCTTTGTCCTCAGCAGCGCTGTCTGGCATCTAGCTTCTCAATCGGTACCTACATCTCTTGGCTTTCCTTCACCCGATCACGTGTTGGACTGGGTTATTTGAACACGGGGAAACTGAGGCACGTTGGGCCATGGCTTCTCCTGTGGCCAAGGCCAGACCTGGAACAGCAGCTTGCCGGGCCTCCAGCAAAATTCAAAGCCCACCCAAGCCTTTCTTTCCCTTCTCCATGAAATTCCCCTAACTCGATTAAAGAGGAGGGAATCAATCAATTTACATGGTAACAGAAAAGGGCCAAGCAGCGTAGACAATATCTCCCCATCTGTGGCAGAGGGCGCGGCCTACATGCTTGGAGAGCTGCAGCTCAAGGCCCTGGGGATTTGTTTTTCTTTCCCTGACCCAGGGACTATGATCTCTCACTTAACCTCTGACCTCTTCAATTCAGATAACTAGGGCCTGGCAGCTGGGGCTTCGGGCAGCTCTGACTGCCACCCGGCTGGCTGGCCTGGGCCTCTCTGGCCTCAAAGGAAGAACAATGGGAGGCAGAGGCCTGGCTAAGTAGTGCAGGTCAGGACCCTGGCTGGCGGAGGCCAGTCTGTAGGGGACCCTGCGATGTAATCCTTTCCCCCCAGGCTCCCAGTACCAACGGGCTGCTCATTACAGCAAATGCCATTTAAAGCAGGGGAGGAATTAAAGTGACATCGAAACCTCACCCTGACTCTATCCCAAACCCTCAGACTAAACAGGGACCTCACTCAAAGCCCAGGGTCTCGATGAAGACCTATTACCTGACCCCCCTCTTTCCTTACCCCAAACAGGCCTCCACCCCAACCCCACCATGGGTCTCATTCAAAACAGACGGGAAGTCTAGATTTTCACAGCAGCACTCAGAGGTGTAGGAGCCACTTGTTGGAAATTGAATCAGCAGTTGTTATTAAACCATATATTTTCATTCTTGCCGAGGAAGCTGGCAGAGGATTTTCTTGGTTCCTTGTTGAAATCTCCAGCACGTTCTCACTGGGGGAAAGGCTGTGAATCCAGACCCTGCAAGTTTCAGTGACCCCCTTCTATCTGACTAACACTGTTGGGAAAACCCAGAACACTTTATTTGCTTCTAAATGAGGGGCCCTTTGGCCCCAGCTCCCAGGTCCCTCAGATTTTCAAAAAGCCTGGGGGGAGGTGGGAGGGAGGGAAAGAAAACAACCAACAGCTTTCTGATTAGGTGTAAGATTCACTTTTCGGCGGGCATCATGCTCCTGGTACTGCAAACCAAAACCAAGAAGCTATGAAAAGGGAGGACATACACCTTGGGGGGAGGGGAGAGTACAGCCATCAGGGTTTAGTTATAAAGCACTATACCAAACTGCCTTTTTAAAAACTGTCATTATACCCATAGATTGAAAGAGCGCTGAGCACTTAATCTAGAAGATCCCTTTTGAATTGGAAGGTGTTTATTTAAACACACACACACACACACACACACACACACACACACACACATACACACACAACCGGCCAAAGTGCAGAAAACATGTGACTAGAACTGCTTAGCCCTAAATTGGACATCTAAACCATCTCCTCCCACCCCAAAGCTCAGGGAACATTGAGATAGAGGAGATGATAAGATTGTAAGAGCCTGAAGGAGGAAGGGATGTGGCCAGACATTATCTTCTGGATATGAAAGGGCTGCTATATCCATGAATTCACACAATTACATATATTTCCACAAGACTGACATAGGATTTGTCCTGTTAACATATTACCATTGAAGGGGAAAGATCTCAGGAGGCCCTACGCCTCCCTGAGGGATTGTTGAGGGTTAATGCTGATATGGGAGGGGGAGGGTGGGAGGTGGTAGGGAGGGAGGATGCTTTCCCCAATGGTATACCCATCCTATATATGATTCATGTTCCAGCAGGTGCTCAGACACATGCCATCAAGGGCAACCCAGATGAAACTCAGTGGGCCACACATGTGAAAAGACATGGAAATGGAGGACGAAGACTGGCAGGGAGGGAGAAGGGCTGTAATGGGAAGAGGAGGGCAGATGGGATTGAGGATTAAGTATGAAAATAGCATAAATTCATTATATATTTATGAATGAAACACTAAAATAATTAAAAAAAAATGATCTGTCTGGAAAGATGGCTCACGGGTTAAGCCTCTGCCTTGAAAGCAGAAAGTCCTGAGTTTGGATCCCAGATCCCACATAAAAATACCAGCTGAAATGGCAGCTGCCTGCACTTCTGGTCCTGGAAGGTGGGGCCTGGGAAATTCCATAGCAAAGCAAAAAGGAAGTAGAGCAATCCAAGATGATATGGGAAGTCACCCTCGGGCCTCTACAGGCACACACAATGCCCTCTGACATACACACACACAAAGAAAAAACAAGGAATCAGGAAAACATTATAACATTAAAACCTGATAAAGAGTTCTTACATTGTTAAGAGAGAGAGAGAGAGTTCTAGAAGTACAGCCCATAAGAGGTAACTTACTGTGATGCGGCTATGCCGCTGCTTCAGACACCACACATCTCAAGGTGAGGATGTCTCTTTAGAAGCTCCCATTTCTGCATGCACATGGGCAGCCCATCCATCCACCCATCCATCCACCCATCCATCCACCCATCCATCCATCCACCCATCCATCCATCCATCCATCCATCCATCCACCCATCCATCCATCCATCCATCCATCCAGGCCTGCACCTGGCACAGGACAGTGTATGGCAGCTGTCAATCATCCGTGCAGCCAGCATGTATCAGTGTCCACCTACTGCACGCTACTGTGTGAAAACCAGAGCTGACGCTGTGCCCACGGCACGGCTGCATCCACAGCAGTGCTTCAGCATCACCTGGGGCGCCGTCAACGAGCCCAGGTACCAGGGTCAGGTTGAAGCTCAGTGGCAGAGCCCTAGATCAGCGCAAAGCCCTTGATTCCACTTGCAGCACTGAGCAGGCCTGAGGCTGGAGCTGATGGGGCCCCAGATAGTGAGATTCCAACGTGATTGGTCAGTTCGGGGGGGGGGGAGTGTCCCAGGGCTGAGAAGCAGAGCTCTAGAAGGTAGCTAAGGAAACAGCTCTGCCATGCCCTCTGCTATGGGCAAGAAGAGGTGGACACTGGAAGAACAAGGAGCGCCAAGTCTGATGTCTAACGTGCTAAGATCCTGGAGGTTGAAGGAACATGACTCAGGTCAAGTTCCCAAGGAAGAATAAAAGGGAAAAGATTAAAGACGATGGGATAGTCCAGGCTGGGTTTGGAGGTCAGCCTTGCAAGTGAAGGTGTGTGGCTGGAGTCCCAAGCCAGAGGGCAGGAGATGGAATTGCAAGAGTTCAGTAAGAGAGAGAAAGAGCTTGGGGTGTAGCTCAGGCTGAACCTTGAACCCTGGATATAAGTTCTAACTTGCAATCCTGCCTCCCAAGTGTTGGACCATGGGTGTGCACTATCATATCCAGCCCCAGCAGGGTAGCTTTTGCCACTTATGCTAGACTTTGAACTTTGCCCAAGAGCACCGAGGAGCAGACACGGGAGATGATTAGTGATGCCTGGAGAAAGCTGCCGGCCTAAGCATGGGCGGGCGGGAAGCCGAGCAGGACGCAGATGAGAAGTGACAATGCCTGGCTCATGGGATGAATCCAGACCAGGGTCCCCAAGGTCGCACGATAAGAGGAAACATACAACAGGCGTGACCAGGGAGGAAAAGATGGAGGTCGAGCCTGGGAGAGGCTGTCGGAGTGGGGTGACAGATGGGTGAACAGGGAATGAGGAGGCGGCAGAGTCACCAATCAAAGCCCAGATGCCACTGCAGACATCCTTGCCATTATATTTCTTTCCCATGTTTACTAAGAATTTTTTAGACTTTTTAAAAATTCCTTTAGTGCTTGATAGTAAATTTACGACAGTTTCACACCTTTGTCCCTGTAAGGTTACTCTTAACTATTGCTGTGAAAGAACACCCAAAGGGGGAAAAGGAAATTGATTCACCTTGGGATTCCGGAGGGGAGACATAGTCTTTCAGGGTGGAGGATGGCATGGCTGGTGGCTGAAGCTGGCAGGTAGGCTAGGTCACGGCAGCTATCCACGTGGCTGGAGCACTCCTGGAGAGTCTCTCTTCTTCTTCCCAGTCTTCTGTTCTGTGGTTCCTTTTATCTGGTCCACTACTGGGAGATTCCAATGGGATCTAGGGCTCATCTTTGTATTATCCAGATAATCTCTTCAGGTGGTCTCAGCTGATCTTAGTTAATGCCAGGTGTGGTCTCAGCTGATCTTAGTTAATGCCAGGTGTGTCAAGTTGACACCCAGGATTAACTATTACAGCCCCCAATTTCATCCTCCCTCCTTTTCCCATTACAACCTTTCTCTCCCTGCCAGTCTCCTTCCTATTTTCATGTCCTTGTGCATGTGTGGCCCGCTGAGTTTCATCTAGGTCACCTTTGATGGCATGTGACTGAGTACTTGCTGAGCTTGAATCAAATATCAAATATATTACCACTGAGAGCACCCCACACACATCAGCATTAGCCCTTGCAATTATAACTTTTGTTCTCTAGGCTAAGAACAATTACTGCAATTACCACTTTTGTTCTACAGGCTAAGCGCAGATCAAAGAAGGACAAGTACAGGCTACACATCCTTGAAGAAAAGGCCATGGGAGTCTACTTGTTCAGCTCACGCTGCCTGGGCCTTGAGATACCAGAGAAAGTGCTTTGCATTGGAGCACGCTCGGCTAAGACTTCTAGTTGTGCTACACACTACCTTCTCCTCTCCTGTGAGCTCAGTCGTCACCCTCCTTCTTCCCTAGACAAGCAGCTGCTTTACTAGTTGTGAGTTACTCAGGGACGAGGTTGCTGGAAAGGACAGAGGGCAGGAAATGCACCAGGCTCATGTACATGCAGAGCACGCAGGAGTAGAAGGATGTGCTCTTCACGGTCTCTGAAGCCACGTGCCTCCCTTTTATCTCTGTTCACCTACTCGATCACCTTCTCACTCTTGGTCCGTCCTGCCATCATCCCTGCCCTTGTCTGTGATATTTTGAGTTTAGGAGAAGTGGCCACTTTCACCTGGGACTTTGAGGCTTGATGGCTTGAGCCAGCACCCATAGGCTTTGGTCTTTGTGTCTTGATTCTGAATTCTCAAGGTAGAATAATCTGATTGGTGAGTAATAGAAGACTCCTGATCTACCCACACAGCAAATTTACTAGCTCAGGGGACTTCAAAGTTCAGAACATGCCCCAGGCAAAGCTGGATCCAGGAGTTTAGACTCTTTAGGTGGACCCATGATTCTTGGCTGTATCTGTGCTGTTTTCATTCTTAAACAAGCTCCCTGGGTTTAAGAATCCTGCTAAAAAGGGGTGTTTCTCTCTGCCAGAAGTTCCCATCGAATCTCCAAGGTTGGGTCTCCAGATTTAGCTCAGCTGATAGGGAGCTTGCTGAACATGCACGAAGCCCTCAGTTCAACCCCTAGTCAACCAACCGAGGGGGGGCACGCCTGCAAGTCCAGCACTCGGGATGACAGCGGAGGAACCGTGGCTACCTAGCAACTCAGCACAGACCTGGGCTATGTGAGACCCTGTTTTAAAAACAACAAAAATTCCTTAGGTTGACTCTTCCTGAGTCAAGCAGGGTTTTCTTTCTTTCTTTCTTTCTTTCTTTCTTTCTTTCTTTCTTTCTTTCTTTCTTTCTTTCTTTCTTTCTTTCTTTCTTTCTTTTTCTTTCTTTCTCTTTCTTTCTTTCTCTTTCTTTCTTTTTTTCTTTCTTTCTTTCTTTCTCTTTCTTTTTCTCTCTCTCTTTCTTTCTTTCTTTCTCTCTCTCTCTTTCTTTCCAAACTTCATTTAGAGTGTGTGTGTGTGTATGTGTGTGTGTGAGTATGTCAGAGGGCACTGTGTATCCCTGTGGAGGATCAAGGGTGACTTCGGGAATCATCCTGGATTGCTTCTATCTCGTTCTTGCTTTATTCTGGGATTTTCCAGGCTCTACCTAGTAAAGTTGGAAGTGCAGGCCGCCGCCATTTCCGCCTGGTATTTTTATGTGGGACCTAGGATCCGAACTCAGGACCTTCTGCTTTCGAGGAAGAGTCTTATCCCCTGAGTCATCTCTCCAGCCCCATAAGCAGGGTTTCAACCTCACTGCTGAACCAGTCTCTTCATTGACTAGATGAAAATGCTGATGAGCCAAGCCCAAATGGTACATGCATCATGGGGCCAAAGAGACTAAAGGTGGGAGACAGATTTTCCTGCAAGAGAACAGGGTACCTGTGTTAGAAAGGAGCCAGGGATGCGAGCAGGAAAAGTCAACAGAGAGGTGTCCCCTCTATCCTTCTACACATCCCCCAAAACCCTGGGTGCTGCATGCTTCTTAGGACAACGTGAAGGGCACATGGAGGTGCCCCCTGTGATCCTACCACTCAGAAGGCTGAGGCCAGAGAATCCTGGGTTCAAGACCAGTCTGGGCTACATAGTGAGACTTTGTCTCACAGAACAAAAACCAAGAAAGGAACCCATGGTGGAACCCTCCTGTCCATTCTTCCGAGTGGCCTCTCCGAAGGCCTCCTCTGCTGCTGCTTCTCCACCGCCAGGACTCCAGCCACAGCTGGCAATCGCTGTGAGTGTCCTGATGTCACCACTGCCCACATTCGTACTTCTTCTGCTCAGTATCCAGAGACCTGGCTTCCCCCGCTCAGACCCCCCTTGCCCGGAACGCCTTCCCTGAAAGGCCAATGCCGTGCACAGCAGGGTCCGGAGATGCCAGCCCCTTCCGGCTGCTCCACCTCCTGACTGGTTGGCGTCAGGACCTCCAGGTTCTCTCGCCCATCTTTCTGTATCACTTTGATACCAACACAGCTTCTGATCAGTTTCCCAGCCGCACTGCTCCCCCAAGCCCATCCTCCCTGCCGGGTCCGCTCTCGGTAGCCCTGCCCCGCCCCTCCAGACACCCTCTTTGTCCAATCAACACTAACTCTTCCCTCCACAGATCTTGGCTGCGCCCAAGGATGCAGGTCTCCATTTACCTCAGCTTCCCACCGGGACTTTAATAGCTCCCTGCCTCTGCCCCAACTCCTTCCATCTGATATTCTTTGTCCAGACACGGGCGGAGGTCCACTACGTGTTACACGCTGGCTTGGAGTAGGACACAGCTCAGGGGAGGCAGGAGCGGTGAGGCTAGAACTGTCTCTGATAGAGCCATTCTATTGTGGGCACAAACGGGGACACTTAACTCCGACCTTCCAGAAGGAAGATCCCCAATATGTACAGGTTATGCAGGAGCTGTGAACACGGGACCCAGGCAGCCAGCCTCCGGGTGCCCTGATCTGAGTATGTTCTCCACTTGCTGAGTCCTTTTCGGGCGCAGGGCACTGCCCGGCTGTTCCGTGCTTCATCTCTTATGCAGGACATTCATTTCTACAGAAACTGCAGCTCAGGGAGTCACATGACTCGTGAGTGGCAGGGCTGGCTTCCTGTCCAAGTCCCCTTGTTGCTCGGGCCACCATGGCACTTACTTCCCTTGCAGAGAGTACCGTTTGCTACAAGCCCTGGCAACAGTCTGTCTATCCCACAACACCCTGGGGCCACGGGAAAGTCCAGGACCAGCTAGGGATGGCAGGCTCTGTTTGCTCCTGGCCACCGCTGGCTGCGTGGTCACATCCTCCTTTGGGAGCACATGAGATAAATTAAACAGACTCATGCTCAGACCCCTAGGCACAGACCCCTGTTCTACAGATGATGCGGGTCCCCCTCTTTCTCCTTTGCAGCCAGACCCCTGTGGGCTGGCTTATCTGCTCTGTGACCTGGGGGCAGGCCCCTTAACTTCTCTGAACTTTGATTTCCAAATCTTCAATATAGAGATAACAGTGGGGGTTCTGCAGCCCCTGATTTCACAAGCCACACAGAATGCCTACTATTTTCCAGGCCTGGGACATAAGCAAGATAAGCTCCCTTGGACTTGGGAAGTTATTACAACCTATTTCAAAAATGCAGACTAATGTGCATGTATGCATGATCATGCACACACTCATACACACACACACACACACACGCACGCACGCACACGCACACACGCACGCACGCACGCACACAAGCACAGTTGGACTTCCAAACAGTGATAAATGCTGG
Source organism: Typhlomys cinereus (assembly GCA_023101885.1). Lineage (NCBI taxonomy): Eukaryota > Metazoa > Chordata > Mammalia > Rodentia > Platacanthomyidae > Typhlomys > Typhlomys cinereus. The sequence continues at coordinate 12,227,905 of JALPQD010000010.1, forward strand.
AAAGAAAATAAAACGGGTCAATGAGGTAAGGAGAAGGGGATTGTGGATGACAAGATGTTCCTATCTGACTAGCCAATCAGGAGGCTGGAAGAGCTTTGCAGTCAACTGGAAGAGCTAGGTCCAGGAGCCCTGAGGCCCGGCGGAGTATCTTTTAGATAAAGAAGACCAGTGGAACTACGGCGTCCTGACCAGAAAGTCTGGATAGAAGTAATGTGGGGAGGGCTGAAGGAGATGAGACGCTCTGCTCCTTCCGATAGTTCCTGACACGTCTGCTCACCTCAAGGAATAGTGATGCCTGAAGCAGTGGCTTCTACACAGTTATATACGGCACTCCCCCCCCCCCACTTCCCAGCGACAGCAGCAGCAGGAGCAGCAGCCGCGATATGAATTGATTGTCAGAAGCTGTTTAAGAGCCTGTGATTGAGGAGATGATCTGAGCAACCTGCTCGGGGGGAAGGGAGGGAAAGGCAACAGCTGCCTCTTCGCGTCAGCACTGCACTGGCTTCTGTGAAAGCTTCACAGCTCACCTCCCGCCCCAGCCCAGCCTAGGAAGATGAGCTCCCCCACACTCTGCAGAGGGAGAACCTCCTCCCTGACAGATGAGATGCTGGGACTCAACCTGAGGGCTTGAAAAGTGCACTCGCTGAGGCTGAATACGTCAGTTTCCTGTCCTTTGAGGGGGGGGGTCTCAACTATGAATAAAGATTTTATGGAAATCTTGGGATTGGAAGGAGAGAGGGATTTTGGGGAACAGTCTCATTCCAATCAAAACATGGGAATTCCTGAGCTTCATAAGCATTTTAGACAGAATTAGTTTCTTCATTCAAGATAGCTATCTATCCATTTATCTGTCCACCCACTCGTCTGACCATCATCTACCCATCCATTTGTCTATTCAACCATCCTTCCTTCCTTCCTTCCTTCCTTCCTTCCTTCCTTCCTTCCTTCCTCCCTCCCTCCCTCTCTCTCTCCCTCCCTTCCTTCCTCTCTCCCTCCCTTCTTTCCATCTACCCACCCATCTGGTCATCCATTCATCCATTTGTTTATCCATCTTTACTTTTTTCTTTATATACATCCATCCATCCATGTACCCACCCACCTACACATCTGGCCATCCATCCATCCATCCATTCATTCATTTGCTTACTCATTTAACAAATAAAAAATGCATAAAAGTTTGAGTGTTGACAGCGGATCATTAGATATGATACCTTTGACTACTTAATAGTTGTGTTACTTTAAGCAAGTCACTTCCCTTCCCTTAGCCTCTGATTCCTAACACCTGCCACTCAAAACTATTTGAGGATTATTGAAATAAGGCTTACTAGCAATTGAGCCCAGGCCTGGCAAGTACGGTGCACATTTCCCCCGTGTGTCAGAGGAACAGAAGCACTGCCACAGGGTTCTAAAGGCAGGAAGATGAGCACCGCAAGAACGCAAGTGACCACACCTTGGAGCAGTGCTCGTGAAGTGTTCTGGGAGCTATGGGAAATCCACACAGCACAAGTTTCTTAAAGAAAGGAGGGTGGCTCGAGAGACTTTGAGCTCAGTCTTGAAGAAGGGATGAGGACACAGGGATTTTTTTTGGAGGAGGGGACAGTGCAGACAAAGGTGCTTTCTTAGAATCTTGCCAGCAAATTGACTGGAGCCCCTGTGCCCACCTGGAAGCCTGTTTAAATGAAGATTCTCCACTGAATCAGCACCTGTGCTGCCCGGTTCACAGACAGATCAAAGTCTCTATAAGATGTCTTCCTATTAAGGGACACCCCAGAAGCCCTCTGTGTGTGGGGAGCAGAAGGCCAGAGACTGACCTGCATCATCTGAAGACGGGATGCTTCGGGGCCAAATGTTTCTGGAGCCATAAGTGAGTTCATTGGCTCAGGAAGTTGGGGTAAAGTGCTGCTCGCTCACCCACTCAACGCATTCATTCCAGATGGGGTGTGTGTGTGTGTGTGTGTGTGTGTGTGTGTCTGTGTGTGTCTGTGTGTCTGTGTCTGTGTGTGTCTGTGTGTGTCTGTGTGTGTCTGTGTCTGTGTGTGTCTGTGTCTGTGTCTGTGTGTGGCATTTTCAAGGACCAGACGCAGTGTCAGGTCACTTCTAGTAGTACCATGTGCCCTTGCACAGCCACTTTCTTTCTTGGTCTTCGGTTCCTTCGCCCGGCTAAGTCAGGGTGGTTACAGAACACTACCACTGTCCTTTGCTGCGGGTGTTTTCTCATTGCTGCAGTTCCTTTTTCCTTCTCTGGTTTCCTGCCCACTACCACTCCTGGTTCCCACCCTTGTGGGATGGAACATTCCCAGGCTCCTTCTACCTCTAGACCAGATTTCCAAGAACAGACCCAGAGCATATGGGGAGTCATGTGAGGTGAGTTAGCAGGAAGTAAGACTGGGGTGCTGGGAGGCACAGAAGCAAGTAGAGGGTCCCCTTGAGTTCTCCCTACCTGGGGGTGTGTGTGCAGGAACGCAGGTCTTGAGCATCAGAGCTGCCCCATCCCATCCTACAATCAGGAGAGAGTCAGGTGGACCATGATTCAGGCTGCAATGGTGCCTGCAGCCTAAAGACAGTCCCCGACTGAGATCGGGCATGCAGGAGCCCAGGCGGTGAGCGTGGAGGGCTGGTAGTGTGCTCCAGATAATCACAGGCCGGGCCGAAGGGAGGCTCCAGAGATATAATGACAGTAATAACGCTTCACGGACACCTGTGCTTTGCCGAGCACTTCTCACTAAGTGCTGCCTGACAGCTCGACCATACAGCATCTGTCTTAACCCGTGGGGTGACTAAGGTGCTTCCAACTTCACTAACTGCCACTCCAGCCCCAACTAATATTTCTTTGATCTTTCCCATGATAAATCAGATAATTATTAGCATGTACGATGATCGCAGAAGTTGTGAGTACAAGATGGAAGAAGGTCTTCAGACAAGCAAGAGGACCACCATTCCCAGGAAGATGAGACTTCCCAGACACTTGTCCCAGCCTTCCTATTGGGACCTTTACTGACCTGGGATGGGGATGTGGCTCAGTTGGTAGAAAGCCTGCCTAGCATGCATGAAACCCTGGGTTTGATTCCCCCATGCTGCATGAAGCTGGGCATGGTGGCACACACCTGTAATCTCAGAACTCAGGAAGCAGAAGCAGCAGGATCAGGAATTCAAGGTCATCCTAGCTACAGAGTGGGCCAGCCTGGGCTACATAGAACACTATCTCAAAAAAAACAAAAAAAAAAAAAAAAAAAAAAAAAAAAAAAAAAAGCTCTGTATAGTGTTCAGCTCTGTATAGCTAGAACAAAAATCCTACACAGACTAAATTTTTATGGTATTTTATGGCATTTCTGAGAGTATTTTAGACTGCTCACAAATTCCAGCTGACTTCAGACCTAACCCTCCAGGGCTAGTGGGATGACTCAACAGATAAAGGCATTTATAGCCAAGACTGATGACGTAAGTTCAATCCCCATCCCCAGAATCCAGGTGGAAAAGGAAAAGCGAGTCTTGCAGCTACCTCTGTGCTCCGCACACGCTGTGGCACGTGTGCACTTCTCCGCACATAAACTAACACATAGATACTCTTTTGAGAGAGGCTCTAACCCCGCATTACAAACTAAGTCTGTACTGATCAGCTTTTCAACACACATTCCAGAGAATGCAGCACAGAGAGGGCTTTAGCCTGCTCAGGGTCGTACAGCTAATAAATAGGAGGAAGCAGTCCAGCCCAGCTTCAGGGCCACACTGGGCTTGACGAGGGAGAAGGGGTGTGCGGTGTGCTTTGGAAACTGAGTTCTGATTGTTTTAAGACAGAGCAGTAGCAATCCTTGGCTCTGTCCCTGCCGGCTCATCAGAGGAGAGATCATCTTCGTCCATCTCTACCCTGCCTGGGGAGGTGGCTGTTGGCAGCAGCTGCCTCTCGTTGCCTCTAAGAGCTGCTCTGAGACATAGCCTGCCCGGCGCTCCCTGAAGGCAAAGCCTTTCTCTAAGACTGTCACTTAGGATTGCTCAGGACAGCACAGCCCCCCTTGTTTCCAGCTCAGGGGTCCTTGCAGCTGGCCTGGAGCTCCATAAAGGAAGTGGCAAGAAGTGGGTGGACTGAGGATAAGGTGAGCCTTCATCCAAGAACACCCAGAACCCCAGCTGTGGAGGCGTGAGGCGGGGACCTCTTCTGCCACTGTGAGTCATATAGATTCTAGACACTAGGCACTGCTGAGGGTTCTGGGGGTGCACCTTGGTTGGGCTCTGCCCTCCTGGAATTCACATACTTGATAAAAAAAAAAAAAAAAGCCTCCTTCCACCACCAGGAATCCCCATCTTGTCAAGTGCTTCTCCCTGAAATGAGCTGGAAGGCAGCTCAGATGCCCCTGTACTTCCACTTAGCACTTGGGAGAACATGCAAAGGGGAGCCCTGGACAGGAGTACCCTGGTTTCCTGTCTTTATGTCTGTACGGTTGGAATCTGACTGTCCCCCACAGGTTCTGTTTTGAACAGTAGTTCCCCGCTGGTGACACTATGTCATGGTTTGAAATGGGTCCCCCACAGTCTCATATGTTTGGGGAGGTTATGGCACCTTTGAGAGGTGGAACCTTACTGAAGGAAGACATCATAGGGGGGTCTTAAAGGGGGATTTAGTCTCACCCTACCTCCTGGAGAAGTCTGCTTTTGTAGCAGGCGTCTTGCAGCTCTTGGCCTTGCAGATGCGGGTGGCAGTGGCCTGTCTCCAGCTTCTGCCAGCCAGCCATGCCACATCTGCCTGGTAAGACTGTGTCTCCCCTCTGGAACCGTAACCTGAATACATCTCCCTTTCTCCCTTAAGTTGCTTGGCTTTGGGGTATCTGTGTCTGGGGACTGAGGAGCCTGTAGGAGGAGAGGCCAAGCTGCCTGGAAACAGGTCACGGGGGGGGGGGGGAGCAGCTTGGCTCTGTGCCTTGCTCCCCATTTCCTACTCTAGAATGATGTGGTCAGCCTCAGCCACACCACACACATCTGCCGATCTGACAGACCTGCTCCCCCGCGTCCTCCCTCTCATGACGGAATGAAACCCTCTGCAACGCGAGAAAAGCTTCCTCTTGGAAGCTGTCTTGGGCCCATGACACGGTCACGGCAACCAGGAAGCAGCTAGTAGGATTCTGCTCCCTCCTCTTTTCTCAGCTGCAGGATTGGAAGGAGGAGCAGACAGAAAGGAGTAAAATGTGAGTGGATAAGAAGGAAAAGATGGGAGGTTGCTTAGGGGGAGAGAGGAAAGGAAAGAGGGAAGGGCTCAGGTCAGTGGCATGGGGGGGGCTCAACAATGGAGAGCGGGACGAGATGAGGTCACACCGTGACTGTCACAGACAGCCCAGGAAGGCAGAGGGCAATGACGGGCATGACGTGACAAGTCCTGTTGTCTGTTCAGATGCCCAAGAAAATGTGAAGCAGGGCTGGGGGTGGGGGTGGCTCAGGGTTAAAGCCTTTGTCTCATAAGCAAAAGGGCGTGTGTTTGGACCATGGATCCCATGTAAAAATGCTGGACAGAAATGGTGGTGGCCTGCACTTCTGGCTTTGGACAGTGGAGCCTGGGAAGGCCCAGAACAAAGCGCTAAGGAGGCAGAGCAATCCAGGATGATTCCTGCTGTCACACTTGGGCCTCCACAGGCACACACATTCAAATGCCCTCTTGTGTACACGAAGGAAGGGAGGGAGGGAGGGAGGGAGGGAGGGAGGGAACAAGGCCTAAGCCTTCCCCCATTGTCAGTACCCAGCAGCAGAGGTCAGCCAACTGTGGGCTAAATCTCTGCCACTGCCTGTTTTGTTAATAAAGTTTTATTGGGACGAAGCTTTGCTCGCTGCTGTGTAGTTCGTGGCTGCTCACAGGCTGCGCTGGCAGTGATGAGTTGCATGAGAGACTGTGTGGTCTGCACAGGCTAAAATATTTACCAGCCAGCTGTTTACAGAAAAAGTTGGCCAGCCCATGGGTGTTATTTCTGGGTTCCTCAGCCTTCAGAGTTCTAAAATTGCTTATCAATTCTTGAGTGCTTCTTTTGAATCCACTCATCAAATATTTATGGAAGCCTATAATATTAGAATATTATCTTTTGGATCCAAGAGACAAAACTCAGGCTGAGATGATGGGCTTAAGGTGAAAAAAAAAAAGCAGGGGGTAGGGGGGTGATCATTATCTTCTCTTGGACTGAGGGACAGCAGAGGCTGACTCTAAGGTGGCTGCTGGTTAGCAGGCGGCACACCTCCGTGACCACACCGCTCGGGAAGCAGAGACAGGAGGATCACGCTTTGAGGACAGTGTGGGCTACGTAAGACTCTGTCTTGAACATTCCTCACAGGCCCGACCCTGCCCCCGACACATAATGAGGACTGGGAATGTAGCTCAGTTGATAATTTGCTGGAGACCCAGGCGGGGGGGGGGGTGTGATCCCCAGCACTGCACAAACAAGCTTGATTCTGGTACTCAGAAGGTGGAGGCAGGAGGATCGGCAGTGTGAGGCCGTCCTTAGTTACACAGAGAGTTTGAGACCACCCTGAGCTACTCAACAAGACCCTGTCTCCGAAACAAACACAAGTGAACAAACACACGCGAACTCGCTTCTGAACAACAGAACACGGTAGAAATGACAAAAATCTCTAGTCTCCAGAGACTGCTACTTCCGCTATGCTAACAGATCGTCCATCACATTGTTCTGTGTACTGCTGAAGCAAGCTGCCGCATTGCAAAGACCTGTGTTGTGGCCAGAAACAGACAGCAACCTCTGACCAATAGCCAGCAAGGACCTGAGACCCTCAAAGAAAAAGCCCTCCAAGAAACTGGGCTCTCTGCCCACAACCAAGTAAGCACAAACAAAGGTCTGTCTCTAACGGAAGCTGTGTGGGTCCCTAACTGTGCTGGCAGGGTAGGCAAGACCTCGGAGCAGAGAACCCAGCTGGTCTGTGAACTAATATACACCCCAGCCTTGGAGAGAGAAAGGGAAGGAAGCTTTTAGCTCAGGACATTGACATCACCAAGCAAACTGGGATGGTACATGTGGGGAAATGTGACAGGGTTTCCCAGACACCATGAAGACCCTTCAGGGTCCTAGACTCCAGTCCTGCTGAATGGAGAGCAGGGATTGGATCTCTGCGCCCTAAGGGAACAGTCGCCTTATTTCTTTTAGAACTCAGCAATGGTTACTTATTATGGACCTGCAAGGCCGCCTGAGCCTGTGAGATCTATTGCAAGAGGTTGAATCAGAAGCCAAGGCGAGGCCGGGAAGGCAGAGGGCCACTAAGCGGACTGCCCTTTGATCAGGTGTCACCGTAGAACAACGCCTCTTTCTGGGGAGTGAGAATGCCTGTGATTTCAGATGCAGAAATAAAACTTAGGCTTTAAAGTCTGCAGGAATGAAAAGAGACCCCATTCCCTTCAGGAACGTTTCAAACATCAGCAGTGCAGATTGGGCAGGAGGGGGCAGATGTTGCAACATGAACTTACAGTTAAAAATCCCGCTAGTCCAACCCTTTGAACCTTTGCTGGGGGAATCTGGAAAAGACCCGACCTGAGGAGGCTGGATCGAAGAACACTGTAGCTATAGTAACACCTTCCTTAACCCCCACCCCCACCACAGAAGGTCAAGTCTGGGAGATGTTACAAAACAGAGAATTTTGGGGGGTACAAAAAAAATGAGGGGAACATTGAAGGTATTAGAAAAAATATGTGTTAGGTCCCAAAGGAAAGGGCGAAGGCAAGCTGAAGAGAGAGAAATGAAGGCCACAAAGACTTTCTCAAAGAACATCATGGGTCATTTGTGGAGCAGCCAGAGCTTCATCTTGCAGGCTCTCCGCTGCCAGCTCAGGAAGGAAGCCATTCCACAAAGGACGCTGTGCAGGGGCTGCTTTGGGGAGGGCCGGGGGCAGGCGCGCTGTGTCTAGCGCAGGAAAGAGCTGTCTTTGGAAGGAAGGTGCATAAAGGAGGGGAAAGTAAGATACAAACATGGGGCAGCCCCCAACCCCCCTATTTTTCTTTCTCCCCTGATCCTGGAAATCCTTACTTTGGTGGGAAAGAAAGTCAGAGAAAAGATTACTTCTTCTTCCACTACTCCTGAAGAACGGTCCCCATCGACAAAGGACTATAGAATTACACGCTGTTGCCATAGTGAAAAAGATTCTTGTCTGTCTTCCTGCTTCGAAGGACTCCCTCAATGGCTCAATTGGGAAGAGCTTGCTGTGCATGCAAGAGGACCTGGGTTCAATCCCCAGCATCCACATAAAGTCTTGTGCAGTAAGTGGTACGTGATTGCAATCCCAGTACTGGAGAGGCAGAGACAAACGGATCTCTGGAGTTTGCTGGCCAGCCAGTCCAACACACACACACACACACACACACACACACACACACACACACGACCTTGAGTCTACGTTTCCCTTGTTCAGGCAGGTGGAAGAAGTGTCAAAACTCTTTCCTGCTGTGAAGTCAGACACCAAAGGATATCTTTGGAAATTATACAAAGCAAAAAAAAAAAAAAGCAGCAAGATTTCATCTTCATAGTCACCCCTCAATGACAAGCAATAACTGCAGAGAATCATTGTCCTGTTTGTGACACGTGCCTCCTCTCCTCCTTTCCACTCCCCATTCCTCCACATCCCCAACCCCTTTCCCCCCTATATCAGCTGGGGGGGGGCCAGGCCCTTGCAAAGATGCTCCTGCCCATCACCCACTCCCCTGAATTGGCCCACACAACTGAAGCAAAAAGCAGTCTCTTGTCTCAGCAAGAAAATCAATAGTGATTTGGCCCCTAGCCAGCCCCTCTGCTCTGGAACACTGAGTCTTATTTGCCAACCCAGATGAAGCCAGGGCACCACTCCCTCCAGACCCAAAGAAAATCCATCCTCTTCCCCAGATGATCCCCACATGGCCTGGCATGATTTACAGCCTTCAGGCTCTGCTCTGCTGCAGGTGGTGACTGGGCCCTCAGCACAAAGGAATCGGAGCCCTGAAACCTGCTGACAACTATCAGGTAGGTGACCTCTGCCTGAGCACCAGGCTGTCAGGGTGTGTCTTACAGCTGCCTGGAGCAGCTCTGGAAAGTCTATTAATTAGCATGTGTGCTGAAGGACCCTCTAGGAGAGACCACCCTGGACCACTCTGTCCTGAGGTTTTATTTCTAGCCTAGCTGCCTGCCCATTGACAAGGCTGGGAAAGAGGATGGGTAGAGTCTGGGGGCAGAGCAGGGGGAAGACAATTTGGGGGTGGATCTCTGTAGACCCTTTTTGTGGGTACGTCATTTTTAAGCCTCCTTTCTCATTCTCACTCTCTCAGGAAGATGCAAGTTATTATGAGCAGCATTTATGATAATTGACGCTTATGTTGTGCCAGACACTGAGAATTCCATTCCAGCTTCTCGTTTAATGTTTACTCCTATAACCAGACAGAACAGTGTTTTTTGGGGTTTTTTTTTCCCCCTCCTGTCAACTCCATTTTGTGGATGGACGAGGAAGCTGGGACACAAAGGTGTCATCCAGATCACTGGAAGCTCAAACCAGGATTTGGACTTTGGCTGCCCAGCTACAGTAGCTGGCTTCTAAGTACCAAGCCATACCAATCTAGTGAGTTCTCCAGAAAGCAGGGTTGCCATACATGAAAACATCAGGACGTGGGCTGGAAAGATGACTCAGTGGATAAGAGTGCTCATTACACATGCTGAGGACCTGAGTTCAAATCCTCAGGGCCTGTGTAAAGATCTGCGTGTGACTATGCACAGGTCTTGTAACTCTAATGCTGGTGGGTGGGGTGCAGAAACAAGAGGATCAGTGGGGTTTGCTGGCCTCAATCTAGTTCCAAGTTCAGCGAGAGACCCTGTGTTGAGGAATAAGACAGACAGTGCTAGAGAAGGACGCCCAACGCCCTCCTCTGACCTGCGTACCTGCACATGTACCTATACATAGTTGTGCATAAACCACGTGCACACACACACACAGGATATGAGTACAATTATCTTCCATTCTTTCCATACAAAGAAGAAAGAAAGTATTGAAGAGCTTTCCCCAGATTCACATCCATCTGGATCTGAGCACTGACTTTGGCATCTGGGTGGATTATGTGTGACCTAAATGAAATGCCAATGTCCTTAGAGAGAAAGGAGGAGATGCCTAGACGCAAAGACTGGGAGAAGCTAAGAAAGTTTTCCCATATTCCAACCTCCCCTTCCTACCAAACAGAAGTCCCATAACTGATTTGCATAAATTCCCAGCCACCTGATTATAAACAAAGTTTGGCAGGACTAGGTGCTGGATTTTCATCCTTCTCCCTAGGGAGAACATTTCGGCCTAACCTTTTTCTATATTTCCATTTCTGTTTGCCTTTCATAGTTCTCAGCCCCAGGACAGCTTCATGGGTCACCTTGCTAGACATGGCATGCTTAGAGAACTTCTAAGTAGGGATAATGGCCTGGGAGACAGCCACTCCACCCCCACCCCCCTGGAAGAAACACTTACATGCTACCATGTGGCCAGCTGCTTGAAGTTCTGTTGCTGGGACGCCTCTGCCATGATGGAGCCAAACTGAAACTCTTCCATCCTTTAAAAAAAAGAAAGAAAGAAAAAAGAAAGGCCATAGGAAGGTAGGCAAGATGGGCTGCTCCCTCAGAGTCCTCCTGGGAATCAGGGCTGTGAGGGTGTGTACCCCTTTCCGCTGTCTTACTCTCGGAGTCCAGCAGCATGTCGAGGCTGCCCAGGAAACTAATTCCTTCAGCAGAAGGAAGGAGTCACTTTGGGCCCCATTTAGCTCTAAGAGTTGCCTGGGCAGCACCTGGAGCTGTCTGTCTCCAGCAACTCTGATGAGTGATTTTGCTTTGCTACTGCACATTCTCCGTGCACACCTCTCAGAGTTGCTCTCTGACCTCCACTCTTGCAACAAGGCATCTCTCTCTCTCTCTCTCACATGCTGTGGGTGCAGGTGTATGCATGCATGAAATGCAGGTGATAGGTCAAAGGACGAACATTAGGTATTCAGCCTCCAGCTCTTGCCTTTTGTTTGCGACCATAGTTTCTTATTGGCCTAGAATTTTGCCATATATACCAAACTAGCTGGCCCACGAGTTTCCAGGAATCCACACTCCCACCCTGCTGCTTCCCCAGCACTGAGATTACACCACAACACTGCGCTACATCTGGCTATTTTTAAAAATATTTTAGTGTGTGTGTGGTGTGTGTGTGTGTGTGTGTGTGTGGTGTGTGTATCAGAGGGACAATGTGTGTCCCTGTGGAGGACCAAGGTTGACTTCGGGAATCATCCTGGATTGCTTCTACCTCCATCTTGCTTCACTCTGGGACTTTCCCAGGCTCTGCCTACCAGAGCTAGAATTACAGGCCGCTATTGGTTCACACTGGCGTCTTTATGTGGGACCTGGTTATCCCAACTTAGGACCTTCTGCTTGTGAGGCCCAGTCTTAATCCTGAGCCATCTCTCACAGCCCCTAGCTATTTTTTTCTAAAAAAACATGGTTTTGGACTTGAATGTGAGTTCTCATGCTGTACAGCAAACTGTTAACAGAGTGAGCCACCTCCCTGGCCTCCGCTTGCAGTCTTCACAATGGATGAAGGTTATTTCATCCAGCCCTAGTAGTATTTCTGATAAACAGAGACCTTCTTAACCCCAATGGATCACAATCGCTGGAGCCAAATGCTGCTTCTGATTGGGCTTCTGTGGATGCTAATCCCCAGGCCAGAGAAAAGAGAAGGACGTGTCCTTTCTCCCTTGGGCACCATCAATGAAAAGAGAATGAAGACTACTCATTGATTCCCACTGTGACGCTCCAGGGCTATGGGGAACTTAAATGCGGGGAAAAGGTCACTAGGACACTTGGGGGAATGAGTGGGGTCTCATTATCTTTCCTCTTAAAAATGCATAAAACCTGACAAGCTCTCCATGGGCCTTAGAGACAATATAAAGAAGGGCAGCTGTGTCAATGAACCACGAGGCCCCTCTGATGCTTTTTCTCTTTGTTAACAACTCTAACAGTTGCTGCCAAAGGAGAATTTGGCAGATGAGGTCCATTTCTTTGTCTTTGTGTGTTGTGTGTGGTGTGTGTGTGTGTGTGCGTGTGTAGCTATGGGTATACATGTTTGTGTTTACCTATGCATGTGGTTTTGAGTGTACAGTCATGAGTGTATGTCCTCTGGTGTTTATATATGTGCACTGTGTAGTCTAGAAGTCAATATTGAATGTCTTTCTCACAGTAAGTGGAAGGACTGGGCCTTAGAAACAGAAGAAGTATATCACAGAGAGATGGCTCATTCGGCAAAGCGAGTGCCACGCAAGCAGAGGACCCTCATGAAAAGCCAGATCCAGCGCCCCTTTTCCTGACTAGCTGCGGTTACGGCTCTTCTCATGGCCCGCTCAGCACTCTCCCAGCTTCCCAGTGTGTCTCCCCTGCCTCCTGAGTGTCTCTATGTCCTTAATTTTTTCGTGGACTACAGGGATTTACAGACAAAAAAGGGGGGGAGGGACAGAAGCAAGGATATAATTCGTGGGAGATGAGATTTGAGATGCCCAGGAAGGCAAGTCTGCAAGGGACTCCGGAGTCCTGCAGAGCAGGGTGGGTTATTTTTGGTCAAACTGTGGATTCTGAAGTCCGGTCTGAGTCTGAAAACTGACTCTTCACTTATGAGATGTGTGACCTTGAGCAAATGAGAGTGGCCCTTGAGACTAAGGATAAGCTGCCTCTTGGTGCAGTGGGAGGGAAGTGAAGAGGCAAACTCAGCCATTGCTTCCCTTGGCCTTGGCAAACAGGAGGTGCGCAGGCAGTGCAGGTGGGACTTGGCTCATCTTTCCAGAGCTGAGACCATGCAGCTCTGCCCGACAGTGACCATGGGGGGAGGTCACTTGGTCTCACTCCTCCCGTGATTCAGTTGTCTGTCCATGCGGGTCTCCTCTCTCTGTATACTGATTCTTCATACCTTGGTTGGTCTCCAATTTGGTGAACTGGTGACTGCTCATGGGAGCATTTCTTGACAGAGCCTTTCCTGTCCAGCCACCACGTGCCCTGGCAGCTCATTCCTACTGGTTAACGATGCTCCCGGTCAGTTCTGGGACACAGGAGAAGAGGTCCTTGGTGCTTGCAGATGGGGTTATGAAAGGATTGGGTTGCTGGGTCCAAAGGCCATGGTCCAACTTAAGCTTCTCTATTTAGTCATTTGCACTTCCCTCCTCTTCCTTCTTCTCTCATGCATGGACACTACATGCATGTATGCGTGTAGGTTCACACACATACATGTGTGCGCACACGCATATACTCGTGTGTGTGTGCGCACAAGCCTGTGGTAGCCAAGGTTGAACTGAGCGCCTTCCTTGACTGCGCTCCATGCTATCTGTCGAGGCAGGCTTTCTCGCCGAGCCCGGAGCTCTGCGTTTCAACGAGACTCCCTAGCCACTGTTTCAGGGATCCCCCGCTTCTACATCTGGAACGACAGGTGGACTGCCATGTCTAGCTTGTGGTTCTGCAGGTGCTGGGGGTTTGAACTCTGGTCGTTATAGTCCAAGAACTGCCTCATTGGCTGAGTCACCTCCCCAGCCCCCAGGCTTCTGTTCTTAAAACAGAGGTAGAAAGAAACACGACTGTAGAAGTTACACCTCGGCCCAGAATTCAATCATTTCCACACAAGCCTCACTCACTTGGGATGGTTTGAACTACCACAGGCCGCTTCTCCATTGAAATTCACACTGACAGTGTGGGTAGCAAACCCTGGATTTATTATCAGAATTTTCTATTTTACTTTTGCTTTTTCCCCTGTTTTCGGAAGTTAGAATTGCAGCATTGCCATGGGCCCCGACAGTCTCTGGGGCCTCAGTTAATGTGTGGAGAAGTCGGCTCTGCACCCAGCCAGTCAACAAATATTTATTGAGCATCTACTATGGCCAGTGCTGCGTGAGTGCGGGTGTGGAGCGAGGAGAACAGGCTCTGTCCTCATTGGCTCATTTCCCAGCATGAGCTCCAGATCCTTCTCCAAGCCTCGGGACAAGGAATGGGGTCATCTGAGGACTTTTGCCACAGTAACGATGGGGACCAGAATCAAAGAACCCTTTCTTTGTTCCTTCTACACTCAGATTTAGTAGGAAAGGAAAGAGACACAGGTCCGCTATTTGAAGCAGCTGTGACTGAGCAGGGCCCAGGATGGATCCGAGGGGCTGGAATGGTGGGCGGCATTCGCACTTCCATTCTGGGTGGCTCCTTGTTAGGACCGACTCCTTCCGGAGAAGCCAAGTGATAGTTATACAGTGAGTTCTAGAATGTGCGGCCAGTGCACTTCTTGGCATTTTTGGCTCTGGGCAAGTTACCATCCTATGCCCCCCACTTCCTCAAATATAAGAGGTTCCCAGCATCCCGGGGTTATGAGGATTAAAGAAGAGGACTCATTTGAAACATGGTGAGATTGCAAGAATTCTGAATTGTTGATTGACATCACTGGCTGCCAGAGGTCATGTGGCCTCATCTGCAGAAAGAGATCCATCATTCTGTATTTGCTATTTTTCAAGGACAGGCTCAGGGTAAGACCAATGCACGAGGGCAAGCGTGATGGTTTTTCTTTTTGCAGTGCTGAGGATTGAACTCAGGACCTCACACATGCCAAACAAGCACGTGACCAACTGGACCATACTGCAGCCCTGTGAGTGATAGTAAACAATGGGGCCTTTTTTACTCAGCATGCAATATTTCATTTAATTTTCTCTAGGCAGCATCACTGTTCCCATCTTATGAGTCTTGGTCTGCTAAATTGCTCTACCAAAACACCTGACACCGGGCAGTTTATAAAGAATAGAAGATTGGAGCTCACAGTTCTGAGGCTGGGAAATGTAAGGGCTTGGAACCAGCATTTGGTGAGGACCCCTTGCTGCATCAGAACATGGGGGGGCATCACGTGGCAGACACTGAAGCATGGCAGCTGGAACTCTCTTCTTCTTTTTATAAAGCCACTAATACCAAAATGGGGGCCCCACGCTGATGACCTCATCGAATTACCTCCCACAGGCCCTACCTGCAATACCATTAACATTTCATTCTGGGATTAACTTTCCTATATGGGGCTGGTGAGACAGCCCTGTGGACAAAGTGCCTGCTCACAAACCTGGCAATCTGGGTTTGATCCTGAAAATCCATGTGGAAATGGAAAAGTTGTCCTCTGACCACCATGTGTGCATCATGACACATTCATTTCTCCCCCTCTCTCCCTCTCTCTCCCCCTCCCTCTCTCTCCCCTCTCTCTCTCTCCCTCCCTCTCCCATCCCCTCTCTCCCCTCCTCCCTCCTCTCTCTCTCCCTCTTCTCTCCCCCCCTCTCTCTCCTCCTCTCTCTCCCTCCCTCTCTCTCCCCCCTCTCTCCTCTCTCCTCCTCTCTCTCTCCCTCTCTCCCTCCCTCTCCCTCCCTCCCTCCCTCTCCCTCTCTCTCTCCCCCCTCCTTCCCTCATCTATGGGGCAGGGCAGAGGTAGGCGGGTGGGATGGAAGAAGGGGAGAGCCGCTGTTGGATGGTCCCTCTGCTCACGAGGTCAGTTTCTTTTGTTTCCCAGCTCACCTTGCAGTAGGTTTTGTGGCAGCTGCATAGGATGTTAGTGGCAGCCCCAGAAAGACTCACGGGCAAGGTAACATGTCCACCTCCCTATGCTGCAAAGTAACCCCAGGCTCCCCAAAGCTCACTAAGACCCTGCTCCCTGCTTCCCCCACCGCCCACCTGCCCTCAGTTCTCTGTTAATATCTGACTCCTGATCTCTGTCCCCATTCCGTTTCTCCTTCCAACACTAAGTTGACTCTTAATGCCCCTCCCACTCCACCAATCTGCTCTGCAACTCCCTGCCCAAGTGTCGTCCTTCCTTCCAGAAGACCTCCCTGTCGGTGGCTAATACCCACCGCCCCAGATCAGCAGAGTGGGTGGCCGCTGACCTGGGCTGGTGGGGGCGGCACCTGAGTGGCGGTCAGAGGACAGCTTCTGGTCTGGATTCAATTGTAGCGTTTTCCACCTTGCCGAGGCAGCGTGCCCCAGGCTAACCGGCCCATGAGCGGCGCCATCTTCGGTCTTTGTGGAAGCTGCTAGGATTGTGGGTGCCCTGCCTTGGCATCTGTCACCAGCACTGGTGCTCCTCATGCCATAGCAGGGTGCTGTTCTCGAGCTGTTACTGGCTGATTGATTTACACTCCAAGACCGAGACTTGCAGCACCCCATCGCAAGGCTACACAAGTCTCAATCCAAAAGTCAAGGAGAGAGGGATTTTGGGGGAACAGTCTCATTCCAATCAAAACTTGGGAATTCCCGAGCTGTCATAAGCAGGTGTTAAGACAGAATTTAGGTCTTTTCTTCATTCAAGGGCTATCTATCCATTTATCTGGTCCACCCACTCGTCTGGAACCATCAGCTACCCATCCATTTGCTATTCAACCATACCTTCTTTCCTTCCTTCTTCCTTCCCTTCCTCCTTCCTCTTCCTTGCTCTCCTTCCTCCTTCCTATCCCCTACCTGCCCTTCTCCTCTCCTCTCTCCCGCCCTTCCTTCCTTCCCCCCTAGCCCCGTCCTTCAATCCTAATCCCCTCCCATCTGGTCAACAATCCATTCTCCATTTGTTTTATCCATCTTGACTTTTTTTTTCTTTATATAATACATTCCCATCCATACACATGTAACCCCCCAACCTACATGCATCTGCCATCATCATCATCCAGGCCATCCATCCATCCGATTAATTTGTGGCTTACTCATTTAACAAATAAAAAATGCATAAAAGTTTGAGTGTTGACAGCGGATAATTAGAGATGTACCTTTGACACTTATAGTTGTGTTTACGTTTAAGCAATACTTCCCGTCCCTTAGACGCTGATTCCTAACACCTGCCCACTCAAAACGATTTGAGGATTATATTGAAATAGGCCTTACTCAATTGAGACCCAGGCCTGGCAAGTACGGTCACAGTTCCCCCTGTCCAGGGAACAGAAGGCCTGCCACAGGGTTCTAAAGGCAGGAAGATGAAGCACTGCAAGGAATGCAAGTAAACACACCTTGGAGCTGACTCGGGAAGTGTTCTGGGAGCTAGGGGAAAAACCCACACAGCACAGTTTCTTAAAGAAAGGAGGGGGCTCGAGAGACTTTTGAGCTCAGTCTTGAAGAAGGGTTGAGGACACAAGGATTTTGTTTTTTGAGAGGGGACAGTCAAGACAAGGTGCCTTTCTAGGAATCTTGCCATGTAATTGGACCTGAAGCCCCCTGTGCCCACCTGGAAGCCTGTTTTAAATGAAGATTCTTCTCCACTGAATCAGCACCTGTGCTGCCCCCGGTTCACGGAACAGAAATCAAAGTCTCTGGAAGATGTCCTTCCTATTAAGGACACCCCAGAACACTCGGTGTGTGGGGAGCAAGAAGCCACAGAGATGACTGCATCATCTGAAGAACGGGAGTGCTTCGGGGCTCAAATGTTTCTGAGCCAGCAGTGATTCTTGGCACAGGAATGTGGGGTAGAGTGCGGCTGCTTTAGCTCACCCACATCAAAAAACAAAACTGCAATTTCATAATCCCAAGAATGGTGTGTGGTGGTGTGTGTGTGTGTGTGGGGTTGTGTGTGTTGTGTGTCCCCTGTCTGTTGTTCTGGGTCCTGGGTCCTGTGTGTGTTCTGTTTGGTGTCCTGTGTGTGTCTGTGTGGTCTGTGGCTGGGTCTGTTGTCCTGTGTCTGTGTCGGTATGGTCCTTGTCTGTGTGTGTCATTTTTCACCAAGGACCAGTACGCATGATGTACCAGGGTTACTCTAGTAATAATACCACATGTCACCTTGAAGCAGCACTTTCCTTTCTTGGTCTATTCGTTCCTTCGCCGCGAGCTAAGTCAGGGTGGTTACAAGAACACTACCACTAGGCCTTTGCTGCGGGTGTTATTCTCATTGCTCTGCGTTCCTTATTTCCTTCTTCCTCTGGGTGCCTCCTCGCCCCACATACCACTCCGGGTTCCACCACCCTTGTGGGATTGAACATTCCAGGAGTGGCTCCGTCTACCTCTAGACAGATTTCCAAGAACAGTCACACCCCAGACATATGGGGAGTACATGTGAGGTGAGTTAGTGCAGGAAGTAAGACTGGGTGCTGGGAGGCACAAGAAGCAAGCATAGAAGGGTCCCCTTGAGTATCTCCATTTCTCCATATTTCTCCTCCCTACCTAGGGGGTGTGTGTCCTAGCAGTCCAGTGAACTGCGGTCTTTGAGTGCATCATAGTCTGTGCCCCCAACTCCCATCCATACAATCGGAGAGAGCCGGTTGACCATGGTTTTTCAAGTAGCCTGCAATTGTAGCCTGGCAGCCTAAAGACAGTCCCCCACGACTGAGACTCGGTGCATTGCAGGTAAGCCAAGGCGGGTGAGCCTGTGGGAGGGCTGTAGTTGGCTTCTTCACTGATAATCACTAGGTGGTTGCCTGAAGGGAGTGCTCCCATAGATATAAACTGACAGTAATAAAACGCTTCAATCAATTCACGGACACCTGCGCTTTGGCCGAGCACTTTTCTCACTAAGTGCTCATCTGGCCTGACAGATCGACCATACAGTCAATGGCTTAACAACCCCAACTAAAAAGGGGGGGGACAGAAGGGGCCTTGTCAAAGGCAGAGAACTGCAACAAGTATTAGCAGAAAGATAATCAACGAAGAGGGTGGAAGGGGAAAGAGGGGGAGAGGTAAAAATGAGAAATATCAGGATAACTGTTAGCGAGGTACGAGGAGACGCGCAGAAGTTTAGTGAGGACAAGTACTGGAAGGAAAGAGGGCAGACCTTATCCAGATCAGCAAAGAGGAAAGCATCACCATCCCAGGAAGATGGAGACTCACCAGACATTCTCCCAGGTCACATGCCCATTCCTAAGGGGACCGTTGGACTGACCCCTAGGGATGGGGAGGTGGCGACACGTTGGTGGAGAGAAAGCCTGGCGCGTAGCAGGCTGCATGAAATACTGGTTTTGTAGTCCCCCATGCTGCATGAAGCTGGGCATGGTGGCACACACCTGTAGATTCCGCAGAACTCAGGAGCAGAAGCGCAATGAAGTTCAGGACATCAAGTCAAATCCCTAGCTGACAGAGTTGAGCGGCCACAGCCGGGCTACATAGAATCATCTATCACTCAGAAAAAAACCACAAACAAAACAAATAACAAAAACAAAAACAAAAAAGCTCGTATAGTGATTCTAGCTCTGTATAGCTAGAACAAAAACCGAAAAAATCCTATCCAGACGAAGTTTTATGGGAGTTTAAGTGGCATTTCTGAGAGTAGTTTGACTGCTCACAAAGGTCCAGCTGACTGCAGACCTAACCCGCCAGGGTAGTGGGATGACTCCAACAGATAAAAGGCAATTTATAGCCAAGACTGAGGACTAAGTTCAATCAATCCCCATACCCCAGAATCCAGAGTGGAAAGGAAAAGCCGAGTCTTGCAGCTACCTCTGTGCGCCGCACACGCGGTTGCACGTGGGCACTTCTCCGCACATAAAACTAACACATAATACGTTCTTTTGAGCGAGGCTCTTTTTTTAACGCCCCGCATTAACAAACTAAGTCTGTACTCGATCCAGCTTTTTTCAAACACACATTCCAGAGAAGCAGCACAGAGAGGCTTCTAAGCCCTGTCAGGGTCGTACAGCTAATATAGGAGGAAGGCAGCCAGGCCCACTTCAGGGCCACAACTGGGCTGGACGAGGGAGAAGGGGTGTGTGCGCGGTGTGCTTTGGAAACTGAGTTCTGAGTGGTTTTAAAAGAACACAGAGCATTACAATCCTTGGCTTCTGTCCCTGCCATGGCTCATCAGAGGAGAGATCATCTTTTCGTCCATCCCGCTACCCGTCCGGGGGAGGTTGGCTGGTTTTGGCAGCAGCTGCCTCTTTCGTTGCCTCTAAGTATGCCTGCTCTGAGACATAGCTTCGCCCACGCGCTCCCATGAAGGCAAGCCTCGTTCCTCTAAGAACTGTCACTTAGGATTGAACTCAGGCGACAAACAAGGCTCCCCTTGTTTCCAGCTCAGGGTTCCTTGCAGCTGGCCTGGAGGCTCCATAAGGAAGTGGCAAGAAGGTGGGTAGGACGGAGCATAAGGTGAGCCTGTATTCCAAGAACAACTCCCAGGAACCCCAGCTTGTGGAGGCTTGAGGGTGGGGGACCTCTTATGCCATACTTGAGTCATACGATTCTAGAACACGAGGCACTGCTGAGGGTTCGGGGGGTGCACCTTGGTTGGGGCTTTCGCTGCCCCCTGGAAATTCACATACTTGAATAAAAAAAAAAAAAAAAGCCTAAGCCTCCCTTCCACCACCAGGAATCCCCATCACGTGTCAAGTGCTTTCTCTCACCTGAAATGAAGCTCGAAGGCAGCTCAGATGCCCCTGTACGTCCACTTAGTACTTGGGGGGACAGCAAGGGGAGCCCTGGACAGGAGTTACACGTTTTCCTGTATTTATGTCTGTACGGTTGGAAGCTGACGGTCCCCCACAGGGTGTTTTGAAACAGTAGTTTCCCCCCGCTGGTGACACTTGTCATGGTTTGAAAATGTGTCCCCCACAGTCTCAATTTTGGGGAGGTTTATGGCACCGTTGAGAGGTGGAACCTTTACGGAAGGAAGACATCAAAAGGGGGGGTCCTTACAGGGATTTAAGTCCTCAACCCTACCTCCTGGAGAAAGGCTGCTTTGGTAGGCAGGGCGTCTTGCAGCTACCTTGCCGTGCAGATGCGGGGTGGCAGTGGCCTGTCTACCAGCTGCTGCCAGCCAGCCATGCCACATCTGCCTGGTAGAACTGGTGGTCTCCCCTCTGGACCGTAACCTGAATACATTCCCTTTCGCCCTTAATTGCTTGGCTTTGGGGTATCTGTGTCTGGGGACTGAGGAGGCCTGTAGGAGGAGAGGCAAGCTGGACCTGGAAACAGGTCACGGAGGGGGGGGGCAGCTTTGGCTTCTGTTGCCTGCTCCCATTTCCTACTCCTAGAATGATGTTCAGCCTCAAGCCACAACACACATCTGGCCGATGCTGACAGACCTGCTCCCCTCCCCAGCGTCCTCACCCGCCTTTTTCATGACGGAAGGGAAACCCTCTGCAACCCGAGAAAAGTTCCTCTTGGAACTGTCTTGGGCCCATGACACGGTCACGGCAACCAGGAAGTCAGCTAGTTAGAGATTCTGCGCCCTCCTCACTGTTCACGCAGCTGCAGGATCTGGAATGAGGAAGCAGACAGAAAGGAGTAAAATGTGAGCGGATAAGAAGAAAAGATGGGAGGTTGCTTAGTTTAAGGGGGGAGAGAGGAAAGGAAGAGGGAAGGGCTCAGGTCATTGGCGATGGGGGGGCTCATCAATGGAGGCGGGACGGATGAGGTCACACCGTGACTGTCACAGACAGCCCGAAGGCAGAGGGCAATGACGGAGCACGACGTGACAAGTCCTGTTGTCTGTTTCAGATGGCCCAAGAAACGTGAAGCAGGGCTGGGGGTGGGGGGGGCTCAGGGTTAAAGCTTGTCTCATAAGCAAAGGGCGTGTGTTTGGACCATGATCCCATGTAAAAATGCGGACATAAATGGTGTGTCCTGCACTTCTGGCTTTGGACAGTGAGCCTGGAAGCCCAGAACAAAGCGCTAAGAGGCAGACAAGCAATCCAGGATGATTCCTGCTGTCCCACTTGGCGCCTCCACAGACAGGGCACACACATCAATGCCCCTTGTGTAAACGAGAGGGAGTGAGGGAGGGAGGAGGGAGGGAGGGAAGAATCCTAAGCCTGCCCTTTTCCCCCCCCAATTGTCAGATAAACCAGCAGCGAAGGTCAGCCAACTGCTTGGGCTAATCGCGGCCACTGCTGTTTGGTTAATAAAGTTTTATTGGGACGAAGCTTTGCTTTGCCTCGCTGGCTGTGTAGTCGTTGGCTGCTCACGGCTGCGCTGGCAAGTGATGAGTTTGCATGAGAGACTGTGTGGTCTGCAGGGGTAAAATATTTGACCAGCCATCGCTGTTTATACTCAGAAAAATTATCGGCCCAGCCCATGGGTTGTTATTTTCTCTGGGTTCCTCAGCGTCAGTTAGTTCTTAAAGTGCTTATATATTTGCTATCAATTATCGTGATGGTGCTTCTGTTGAATTACATCCCACTCATCAAATATTTTATGCCCTGAATATTAGAATATTATCTTTGGGATCCAAGAGAACAAAACTCAAGGCTTAAATGATGGGCATGTATAAGTGAGATTACTTAAGGAGGGTGAAAAAAAAAAAAGCTGTGGGCTTCGGGTAGGGTGGGGATTAGTATACATATCGTTCTCTTTCTCTTGGACTGAGGGACAGCAGAGGCT
This sequence comes from Typhlomys cinereus, assembly GCA_023101885.1. Lineage (NCBI taxonomy): Eukaryota > Metazoa > Chordata > Mammalia > Rodentia > Platacanthomyidae > Typhlomys > Typhlomys cinereus. The sequence goes on from JALPQD010000010.1 coordinate 12,250,185, forward strand.
GACTCTAATCTCGTGGCTGCTGGTTACAGGCTATGGCGCTCAATCAGCTTCCGGAGACCACATCATGCCGCATTCGGGAAGCAGACGGACAGGAGGATACACGCGTTGGAGGACAGTGGGGGCTACGTAAGACTCTGTCCCTTGGAAAAAACTTAGCCTCACAGTGCTCCGACCCCTGCCTCCCGACTACATAATGAGGACTCTTAATGAGGACTCTCGGGAAGGTAGAGCGCAGCTAGAGATAGTACTCATACAGAAAGCCTAGAGAATTCATAATTTGGCTGGAGACCCAGGCGGGGGGGGGGGGTGTGATCCCCAGCACTAGCTACAAAACAAGCTTGATTTCTGGTAACTCAGAAGGTTGAGAGGCAGGAGGGATATCGGCCAGTGGTGAGGCGTCACTTTAATGACCAGAAGAGCTTTGACAGACCTACACGGAGATCTCTAAACGCTCCAACTACAATGAGCACCCCGCCCTGTCTCCGAATCAAACAACAAGTGAACAAACAACACGCGAAACTCCTCGCTTTCTGAACAACAGAACAACGGTAGAAATGACAAAATCTCTAGTCTCCAGAGAACTGCTACTTTTGGCGACTTCCGCTGATGCTAACAGATCGTCCATCACATTGTTCTGTGTACTGATGCTGAAGCAAGCTGACGCCACCGCATGGCAAAGACATGTGGTGTGGCCAGAAACAGACGCAACCGCTGACCAATAAGCCAGCAAGACCCACTGAGAAGACCCCTTCAAAGAAAAAAGCCCTCCAATAAACTGGGCTCTCTGCCCACTAACCAAGTAAGCACAAACAAAGGTCTGTTGTGTCTCTAACGTGAAGCTGTGGGCGGTCCCTAACTGTGCTGGTGCTGGCAGTGGTAGGCCAAGACCATCGGAGCAGAGAACCTCCAGCGGGTCTGTGAACTAATATACAACCCCAGCCTTGGAGAGAGAAAGGGAAGGAAGCTTTACTCAGGGACATTGACACACCCATACCAAGCAAACGGATGGGATGTACACATGTGTCGGGTAAATGTAAGAGCAGGCGATTTCCACCAACGATCAGAACCATGAACGATCCACCTTCAGGGTCCCTAGACGCCAGTCCTGCTTGAAATGGAGAGCATGGATTTGGATCTCTGCGCCCTAAGGGAACAGACCCGCCTTATTTCGTTTCTTTTAGAACTCAGCATGTTCACTTATTCAGGGACCTGGCAAGGCGCCGAGCCCCTGTGAGAAATCTATTGCAAATAGGTTGAAATCAGCAGCCAAGGCGAAGGCCGGGAAGGGAGAGGCCACTAAGCGGACGGCCCTTTGATCAGGTGTCACCGTAGAACAAAAAACGCCTCGTTCTGGGAGTGAGATGCCGCGATGTTTCAGATGCAGAAATAAACTTAGGCTTTTAAAGTCTGCAGGAATGAAAGAGACCCCAATCCCTTCAGGAACGTTTCATTCAAACATCAGCAGTGCAATTGGCGGGAGGGGGCAATGTTGCAAACAATGAACTTTAACGGTTAAAAAGAAATATCAAACCCCCCGCTAGTTCTTCTTCTCCACCCTTTTGAACTTTGCTGGGAATCTGAAAAGATCCCGACCTGAGGAAGCTGGAATCGAAGAACACTGGTAAGCAGTATAAGACCCTTCCTTAACCCACCCGGTCTGTTTTTCTCCCCACCACAGAAGGTCAAGATCTGGGAGATGTTAGCAAATCAGTAGGAATTTTGGGGTGGTACAAAAAAAATGAGAGGGAACATGTTTAAGGTAATTAGGAAAGAAAAATATGTTTCGTGGTCCCAAATTAAAGGGCGAAAGGCAGCTGAAGAGAGAGAAATTGAAGGCCACAATAGACTTTCTCAATGAACATCATGGTCATTTGTGTAGCAGCCAGAGCTCATCTTGCAGGCTCTTCCGCTGCAAGCGTCATGAAGGAAGCCATTCCACAATGGACGCTGTGAAGGGGCTTTTGCGTTGGGGGGGGCGGGGCATGGCCGCGTCTAGTTGTCTTAGCCGTGCAGGAAAGAGCTGTTCTTGGGAAGGAAGGTGCATAAAGTAGGGGAAAGTAAATACAAACATGGGGCAGGGCCCCCAACCCCCCTCCTATTTTTTCTTTCTGCTTTCGATCTTCCCTGATTCCTTAAATCCGTACTTTGGTGGGAAAGAAGTCAGTAGAAAAGATTTACTTACTTCGTCTTCCACTACGCTACTCCTGAAGTCGGGTCCCCATCGACAAAGGACTATAGAAATTTACAACGCTGTTGCCATAGTGAAAAAGAGTCTTTGTCTGTCTTCCTGCTTTCGAAGTGACTCCCTTCATGGCTCAATTGGGAAGAGCTTGCTGGGCATAGCAGGGAACCTGGGTCCAATACCGCAGCATCCACATAAGTCTTGTTTGCAGTAAGTGGTACGTTATTTGCAATCCCAGACTTGGAAGAGGCAAGACAAACGGATCTCTGGAGTTTGCTGGCCAGCAGTCCAACACACATCACACACACACACACACACACACACACACACAACACGACCTTTGAGTGTCTACGTTTCCCTGGTTCAGGCAAGGTGGAAGAAGTGTCAAAACTCTTTTTTCCGGCTGTGAAGTCACAACCAAAGGAATTCTTTGGAAATTATAACAAAGCAAAAAAAAAAAAAAAGCAGCAGATTTCTCTTGCAGAGTCCCCCACAACACCCCGCAATGACAACAATAACGGCAGAGAGCATTGTCCTGTTTGTGACAACGTTGCCCATCTCCTCCTGATCCACTCCCGCATTCCGCCACATCCCCAACCCCTTTCCCCCCTATATCAGCTGGGGGGGGGCAAGCCCTTGCAAAGAGGCTCCTGCCCAAGTACACCAGCCCCTGAAGTGGCCCACACAACTGAACAAAAAGTCAGTCTCTTGTCTCACAGTCCTAGCAAGAAAATCAATATGATTTTGGCCCCTAGCCAGCCCCTCTGGCTCGGGAACACTGAGTCCTTATTGCCACCCAGATGAAGCCCTAGGGCACCACTCCCTCCAGACCCAAAAAATCCATCCCTTCCCCGATGATCCCCCACATGGGGCCTGGCGTGAGTTTAAACAGCCTTCAGGCTCTCGCTCTGCTGCAGGTGGTGACTGGGCCCTCAGACAAAGGAATCGGAGCCCCTGAAACATGCTGACAACTATCAGGTATGTGGACCTCTGGCCCTGGAGCACCAACCAGGCTGTCAGGGTGTGTCTACAGCTGCCGACGGAGCAGCTCGGGAAAAGTCTAATTAATGAGCATGTGTGTGAGGACCCTCTAGGAGATCCACCCTGGACCACGCTGTCTCTGAGGTTTTATTTCTAGCGAGCACGCCTGCCGCAGTGCAATGCTGGGAAAAGGATGGGGTAGAGTCTGGGGGCAGAGCAGGGGGAAAGTACAATTTTGGGGGTGATCATCTTGTAGAACTCCTTTTTGTGGGTACGTTCATTTTTATGGCCTCGCCGTTCTCTATTCGCACTTCTCTCAGGAAGAGGCAAGTTATTAGGAGCAGCATGTAGGATAATTGAACGCTTAGGTTGTGCCAGATACTGAGAATTCCAGTCCCAGCGTCTCGTTTAATGTTTTACTCGCCTATAACCAGACAGACAGTGTTCTCTTGGGGTTGTTGTGTTGTTTCCTTCTCCCCTCCTTGTCAACTCCATTGGGGGATGGACGAGAAGCGGGGACACAATAAGGGTCATCCCAGATCTACTGGAAAAGCGCAAACCAGGATTGGACAGTTTGGCTGCCCAGCTAACAGTAGCTGGTTTCTAAGTACCAGCCATACCAATCTAGTGGAAGTTCTCCAGATAGCAGGGTTGCCAGACATGAAAACATCAAGGGGACGTGGGCTGGAAATGATGGCTCGGCAGTGGATAAGAGTGGCTCGTTACACATGCTGAGGACCTGAGTTCAAATCTTCAGGGCGCTGTGTAAAGATCCTGTGTGTGACTATGCACAGGTCTTGTAACTCTAATGCTGGTGGGTGGGGGTGCAGAAACAGAGGAATCAGTGGGGTTTGCCTGGCCTCAACAATCTAGTTTCCAAGGTCCAGCGAGAAGTCCCTGTTGTGTTGATGAGAATATAGACGATCAGTGCTTTAGAGAAGGACGGCTCCAACGCCCTCCTCTTGACCTCGTACCTGCTCAGGTACCTATAACATATATGTTGTGGCATAAACCACGTGCACACACACACACAGGAGATGAGTACATTAATCTTCCATTCTTTTCCATACAAAAGGATGGAAAGAAATAACTTTTTGAAGAGATTTCTCCCCAGATTTCACAATTCCATCTGGATCTGAAGAGCACTGACTTTTGGCATCTGGGTGTAGTATGTTGTGACTAAATGAAATTGCCAATGTCCTTAGAGAGAGAAGGAGTGAGTAGCCGAGACGCAAAACTGGGAGATAGCGTAGAAAGGGTTCCCATATTCCACGCTCCCACCCCCCCGTGGTCTCCTACCAAACGAAGTCCCAGACTGATGAGGGCAGAAAGCCCATCACGGAGGAGAAACATAGGGGGGGCAGGAAGAGGGGGCTGGGAGGGTGGTGCACATGCCTTGGCCCCGAGGGAGAACAGGGTCGCCGAACCGGGGGCGAGAGGGCCAGGGGCGGGGGGCCGGGGGGTGGTGCAGAGGGCGCAGCCCAAGGACAGCGGCAGGGGGCCACCGGCGAGACCAGGGGCAGGCGGAGAGAATAGGCGATGTAAGGAGAAGGGGCCGGGAGACAGCCACGCCACTCCCACCACCCACCCCCCGGGAAAAATACGGACAGGCGACCTGGAAGGCGGGGGGCTGGGACGCCTCGGCAGATTGGAGCCAAACGGAAACGCGGCCATCCGGGGGGGGGGGAAAAAAAAAAAAAGAAGAAAAGAAAAAAGAAAGGCCATGGAAGTGTAGGTCAAGCATGGGGCTGCTCCCTCAGAGTCCTCCTGCGGAAGCAGGTGTGCGGTGAGGGGGTGTAACCCTTTTCCGCTGTCGTACTCCGCCGGAGTCCAGCACATGTCGAGGCGGCCCAGGAACTATTCCTTCAGCGAAGGAAGTTTCCAGTACTTTTGGGGCCCATTGAGCGCCTAAGATTTTGCCGGGCAGCACCTTGGAGCTGTCTAGTCGCCAGCACCCTGATGAGTGAGTGTGCTTTGCTACTGCTACATTCTCTTCTCCGTGCACACCATCTCCGAGTTGCTCTCTGACCTCCACTTCTTGCAACAGGCATCCTCTCTCTCTTTAATCTCTCTGGCATTCTCTTCTGCTCTTCTCTTCTCCTCTCTCTCTCACTTGGCTTGATGGGTGGTCAGATGTGTGTAATGCATGCAATAAAATGCAGGGGAAGGTCATAGGACGACATTAGGTATGCATCCTCCAGCTGCGTCGCCTCTTTTGTTTTGCCGACACTAGTTCTTATTGGCCTAGAAGTTTTGGCCATATATAGTTCCAAACTATCTAGCTGCTGGCCCCGAGTTTCTCAGGAATCCACACTACGCCACCTTTCCCGCTTTGCTGTTTCTGTCTTTTTTTCCTGGCTTTTTCGGCTTTCGCTCCCCCTCTGTGCGTGCTCCCGTTCCGTCCACCATCACTGAGATGCAAAACAAAACCACTCACTTATCACTATGCGTCTACACAGCTTGGCTATGGTTTAAAAATATTTTAGTGTGCGTGTTGGTGCTCGTGTATGTGGTGGTGTGTTTGTGTGTAGGGGGTGTGTTCGTGGTTACTTCAGAGGGACAACTGTGTGTCCCTGTGGGAGGACAAAGGGTGGAACTATCGGGAATCTGTAACGGGATTGCCTTCTACCTCCATCATTGTTCCATCAAATAGACACTGGGATTTCCCAGGCGCTGCCTACCAGAGCTAGAATTACAGGCCGCTATTCTATTGGTTCCACCTGGCGTCTTTATGTGGGACCTGTTATCCCAACTTAGGACCTTCTGCTTGGAGGTCTCAGTCTTCAACTCTGTGATCCCTCTCCGCCCCTAGCTATTTTTTTTTTCTAAAAAACAATGGTTCTTTTGTTGGACCTCTGAACTGTTCTGAGGTTACTACTAATGCCTTGTAAAATTACAGCTAAAACTCTTTACAGAGGTGAGCCACCGGCCCTGGACTCCTCTCCGCTTGCAGCTCTGTTCAGTTCACAAGTGGATGGAAGGTTCTTTCATTCCAAGGGCCCGAGTAGGAGGCTGAGCGGAGAAACAAGACCGTTCTGATAACCCATGGATCACAACCGCTGGAGGCCACATGGCTGCTTCGTTGAGTGGGCGTCTTCGCGGAGGCGATAACCCCAGGCCCAGAAGAAAAGAGAAGGACGTGTCCTTTCTTCCCCCCGCCCCCACCCCAAACCACACCGTAACTCAATAACCCCATAACGGCAGCCCCACCACACACCCTCCACAACACCATGTGCATCTTCTCCCGGAGAGGCACCATCCAATGAAAAGAGAAGGGATAGACGACTCATTGATGACACTGGACGCGGCAGGGCTATGGTAACTTAAATGCGGGGAAAGGGTCACTAGGACACTTGGGGAAGGAGGGGGGTGCTCATTATCTTTCCCTTTCCGCTTAAAAAGCATAAAACCTATACAAGCTCTCCATGGGGCCTTTTAGAGACCAGCTTATTAAGAACGGCAGCTGGTGGGTCAAGGAAACCCAACGAGGCCTCCTCTGGATGCTTGTTCTTGTAGACAACTCTAACAGTTGCTGCCAAGAGAATTTTTGGCGACGAGGTTCCATTTCGTTTCTTTGTCTTGGTGTGGTGGGGTGGTGGTGGGGTGAATGTGATGTTGGTGTGTGTGCAGTGCGTGTGTAGCTATGGGTATACATTTTGTGTTGACCCTAGCATGTGGTTTTAGTGTACAGTCATGAGTGTATGTAATGCCTCGGTGGGTTTATATATGTGCACATTGTATCTAGAAAGTCAATATTGAATGGCCTTTCTCATAGTAAGTGAAGGACTGGGCTTAGAAACAGAAGAAGTATAATCACAGAGAGATGGCTCATTCGGCAAAGGCGAGTGCCCACGCAAGCAGCAGGAAGGACCCTCTGAAAAGCCAGATCCAGCGCCCCGTTTCAGACTAGCTGCTGTAGCTTCGGTTAAGGGCTCTTCTCATGGCCCGCGCATCAACGCTCCCAGCTTCCAGTTGTCGCCCTGCATCCTCTGCCTCCTGAGCGTCTTATGTCATTAATTTTTTTCGTGGACTACAGGGATTACAGACAAAAAAAGGGGGGGGAGGGACAGAAGCAAGGATTATAATTCGGGGTGGGGGGTGGGGCGGGGGGGGTAGATGGAGATTTGAGATGCCTGTGAAATGCAAGTCTGCAATGGACTATTTCTTTTCCGGAGTCCTGCAGATCAGTTGTTTTAGTTTTTTGTCAAATCTTTGGATTTCTGAGTACCGGTCTGAAGTTCTGAAAACGACTCCCACTTATGAATATGTGTGACCCTTGAGCAAAATGAGAGTGGCTTTGTAAGACCGAAGTAAGCTGCCTCTTGGTGCAGTGGAGGGTAAGGTGAAGAGGCAAACGCAGCCATTGCTTCCGTGGCCTGGGCAAACAGGAGGCTGCGTAGGCAAGTGCAGTTCGGACTTGGCTCATCTTTCCAGAGCTGAGACCATGAGCTCTGCCCGACAGTGACCATGTGGGGGAGTCACTGGGGGTCTCACTCCTCCCGTGATTCAGTTTGTCTGTCCATGGCGGGTCTCCTCCTCTCTGGTATACTGATCTCTTCATATATACCTTGGTTTGGACTCTAGCTCTCCAATTTTGGTGAACTGGGTGACTGCTCATGGGGAGCATTCTTGACAGAGCCTGTCCTGTCCGCCACCACGTGCCCTGGCAGCTCATTTCCTACTGGTTAAAAAACGATGCTCCCGGTCAGTTGCTGGGACAACAGGAGAAGAGGCCTGGGTGATTGCAGATGGGGTTTATGAAAGGATGGGTTGCTGGGTCCAAATGCCATGGTCCAACTTAAGCTTCTCTAATTTAGTCATTGCACTTCCTCCTCTTCCGTCTTCGCCTCAATGCATGGACCACTACATGCATGTATTCGTGTAAGGTTCACACACATACAGGTGTGCGCACACGCATATACTCTTGTGTGTGTGGCGCACAAGCCTGTGGGAGCCAAGTTGAACTGAGCGCCTTCCTTAGACTGCGCGCCCATGCGAGCTGTCGAGCAGGGCTTTCTCGCCGAGCCCGGGCTCTGGCGGTTCAATCAACGAGACGCCCATAGCCACGGATTTCAGGGAATCCCCCGCTTCTACATCTGGAACGACAGGTGGACGCCATGTCGAGCTTGTGGTTCTGCAGGTGCTGGGGTGGGACTCTGGTCGTTTATAGTCCAAGAAATGACCTCATTGGCTGAGTCCCTCCCCAGCCCCCAGGCTTCTGTTCTTTAAACAGAGTTAAAAAGAAACACGACTGGAGAAGTTACACCTCGGCCCCAGAATTCAATCATTTCACACAACTCACTCACTGGAGGTTTGAACTACCACAAAAGGCCGCTTCTCCTTGAATAAAGTCACACTGACAGTGTGGGTAGCAAACCCTGGATTTTATTATCAGATTTTCTATTTTATTATTACTTTTGCTTTTTCCCCTGTTTTACGGAGCCCCAAAACCCTGGGTGCTGCATGCTTCTTAGGACAACGTGAAGGGCACATGGAGGTGCCCCCTGTAATCTACCACCAGAAGGCTGAGGCCAGAGAATCCTGGGTTCAAGACCAGTTGGGCTACATAGTGAGACTTGTCTCACAGAACAAAAACCAAGAAAGGAACCCATGGTGGAACCCTCCTGTCCATTCCGAGTGGCCTCTACGAAGGCCTCCTGCTGCTGCTTCTCCACCGCCAGGACTCCAGCCACAGCTGACAATCGCTGTGAGTGTCCTGATGTCACCAGGCCCACATTTCGTACTTCTTCTGCTCAGTATCCAGAGACCTGGCTTCCCCCGCTCAGACCCCCCTTGCCCGACGCCTTCCCTGAAAGGCCAATGCCGTGCACGCAGGGTCCGGATGATGCCCAGCCCCTTCCGGCTGCCACCTCCTGACTGGGGCGTCAGGACCTCCAGGTTCTCTCGCCCATCTTTCTGTATCACTTTGATACCAACACAGCTTCTGATCAGTTCCCAGCCGCACTGCTCCCCCAAGCCCATCCTCCCTGCCGGGTCCGCTCTCGGTAGCCCTGCCCCGCCCCTCCAGACACCCTCTTTGTCCAATCAACACTAATCTTCCTCCACAGATCTTGGCTGCGCCCAAGATGCAGGTGCAGGTCTCCATTTACCTCAGCTTCCCACCGGGACTTACTTTATAGCTCCCTGCTCTGCCCCAACTCCTTCCATCTGATATTCTTTGTCCAGACACGGGCGGAGGTCCACTACGTGTTACACGCTGGCTTGGAGTAGGACAGCTCAGGGAGGCAGGAGCGGTGAGGCTAGAACTGTCTCTGATAGAGCCATTCTATTGTGGGCACAAACGGGGACACTTAACTCCGACCTTCCAGAAGGAAGATCCCCAATATGTACAGGTTATGCAGGAGCTGTGAAACGGACCCAGGCAGCCAGCCTCCGGGTGCCCTGATCTGAGTATGTTCTCCACTTGCTGAGTCCTTTTCGGGCGCAGGGCACTGCCCGGCTGTTCCGTGCTTCATCCTATGCAGGACATTCATTTTACAGAAACTGCAGCTCAGGGAGTCACATGACTCGTGAGTGGCAGGGCTGGCTTCCTGTCCAAGTCCCCTTGTTGCTCAGGGCCACCATGGCCATACTTCTTGCAGAGAGTACCGTTTGCTACAAGCCCTGGCAACAGTCTGTCTATCCCACAAAACCTGGGGCCACGGGAAAGTCCAGGCCAGCTAGGGATGGCAGGCTCTGTTTGCTCCTGGCCACCGCTGGCTGCGTGGTGGGAGCACATGAATAATATAAACAGACTCATGCTCAGACCCCTAGGCACAGACCCCTGTTCTACAGATGATGCGGGTCCCCCTCTTTCTCCCTTGCAGCCAGACCCCTGTGGGCTGGCTTATCTGCTCTGTGACCTGGGGGCAGGCCCCTTAACTTCTCTGAACTTTGGTTTCCAAATCTTCAATATAGAGATAACAGTGGGGGTTCTGCAGCCCCTGATTTCACAAGCCACACAGAATGCCTACTATTTTCCAGGCCTGGGATTAGGGGCCAAAGAGGACATAAGCAAGATAAGCTCCCCTGGACTTGGGAAGTTATTACAACCTATTTCAAAAATGCAGACTAATGTGCATGTATGCATGATCATGCACACACTCATACACACACACACACACACACACGCACGCACGCACACGCACACACGCACGCACGCACGCACACAAGCACAGTTGGACTTCCAAACAGTGATAAATGCTGGAAAGAAAATAAAACGGGTCAATGAGGTAAGAGAAGGGGATTGTGGGTGACAATGTTCCTATCTGACTAGCCAATCAGGAGGCTGGAAGAGCTTTGCAGTCAACTGGAAGAGCTAGGTCCAGGAGCCCTGAGGCCCGGCGGAGTATCTTTAGATAAAGAAGACCAGTGGAACTAGGCGTCCTGACCAGAAAGTCTGACGATAGAAGTAATGTGGGGAGGGCTGAAGGAGATGAGACGCTCTGCTCCTTCCGATAGTTCCTGACACGTCTGCTCACCTCAAGGAATAGTGATGCCTGAAGCAGTGGCTTCTACACAGTTATATACGGCACCCCACCCCCCCCCCCCCCCCACTTCCCAGCGACAGCAGCAGCAGGCAGCAGCAGCCGCGATATGAATTGATTGTCAGAAGCTGTTTAAGAGCCTGTGATTGAGGAGATGATCTGAGCAAACCTGCTCGGGGGAAGGGAGGGGGAAAGGCAACAGCTGCCTCTTCGCGTCAGCACTGCACTGGCTTCTGTGAAAGCTTCACAGCTCACCTCCCGCCCCAGCCCAGCCTAGGAAGATGAGCTCCCCCACACTCTGCAGAGGGAGAACCTCCTCCCTGACAGATGAGATGCTGGGACTCAACCTGAGGGCTTGAAAAGTGCACTCGCTGGGGCTGAATACGTCAGTTTCCTGTCCTTTGAGGGGGGGGTCTCAACTATGAATAAAGATTTTATGGAAATCTTGGGATTGGAAGGAGAGAGGGATTTGGGGGAACAGTCTCATTCCAATCAAAACATGGGAATTCCTGAGCTTCATAAGCATTTTAGACAGAATTAGTTTCTTCATTCAAGGTAGCTATCTATCCATTTATCTGTCCACCCACTCGTCTGACCATCATCTACCCATCCATTTGTCTATTCAACCATCCTTCCTTCCTTCCTTCTCCTTTTTCCGTCCTTCCTTTCATTCCTTCCTCCCCCCTCCCTCCTCTCTCTCCTCCCTCCTTCCTTCCCTCCTCCCTCCTTCCATCACCCACCCATCTGGTCATCCATTCATCCATTTGTTTATCCATCTTTACTTTTTTCTTTATATACATCCATCCATCCATGTACCCACCCACCTACACATCTGGCCATCCATCCATCCATCCATCCATCCATCCATCCATTCATTTGCTTACTCATTTAACAAATAAAAAATGCATAAAAGTTTGAGTGTTGACAGCGGATCATTAGATATGATACCTTTGACTACTTAATAGTTGTGTTACTTTAAGCAAGTCACTTCCCTTCCCTTAGCCTCTGATTCCTAACACCTGCCACTCAAAACTATTTGAGGATTATTGAAATAAGGCTTACTAGCAATTGAGCCCAGGCCTGGCAAGTACGGTGCACATTTCCCCCGTGTGTCAGGGGAACAGAAGCACTGCCACAGGGTTCTAAAGGCAGGAAGATGAGCACTGCAAGAATGCAAGTAACCACACCTTGGAGCAGTGCTCGTGAAGTGTTCTGGGAGCTATGGGAAACCCACACAGCACAAGTTTCTTAAAGAAAGGAGGGTGGCTCGAGAGACTTTGAGCTCAGTCTTGAAGAAGGGATGAGGACACAAGGATTTTTTTTGGAGGAGGGGACAGTGCAGACAAAGGTGCTTTCTTAGAATCTTGCCATGTAAATTGACTGGAGCCCCTGTGCCCACCTGGAAGCCTGTTTAAATGAAGATTCTCCACTGAATCAGCACCTGTGCTGCCCGGTTCACGGACAGATCAAAGTCTCTGTAAGATGTCTTCCTATTAAGGGACACCCCAGAAGCCCTCTGTGTGTGGGGAGCAGAAGGCCAGAGACTGACCTGCATCATCTGAAGACGGGATGCTTCGGGGCCAAATGTTTCTGGAGCCATCAGTGAGTTCATTGGCTCAGGAAGTTGGGGTAGAGTGCTGCTCGCTCACCCACTCAACGCATTCATTCCAGATGGGTGTGTGTGTGTGTGTGTGTGTGTGTGTGTCTGTCTGTGTGTGTCTGTGTCTGTGTCTGTGTGTGTCTGTGTGTGTCTGTGTGTGTCTGTGTGTGTCTGTGTCTGTGTCTGTGTCTGTGTCTGTGTCTGTGTCTGTGTCTGTGTGTGGCATTTTCAAGGACCAGACGCAGTGTCAGGTCACTTCTAGTAATACCATGTGCCCTTGCACAGCCACTTTCTTTCTTGGTCTTCGGTTCCTTCGCCCGGCTAAGTCAGGGTGGTTACAGAACACTACCACTGTCCTTTGCTGCGGGTGTTTTCTCATTGCTGCAGTTCCTTTTTCCTTCTCTGGTTTCCTGCCCACTACCACTCCTGGTTCCCACCCTTGTGGGATGGAACATTCCCAGGCTCCTTCTACCTCTAGACCAGATTTCCAAGAACAGACCCAGAGCATATGGGGAGTCATGTGAGGTGAGTTAGCAGGAAGTAAGACTGGGGTGCTGGGAGGCACAGAAGCAAGTAGAGGGTCCCCTTGAGTTCTCCCTACCTGGGGGTGTGTGTGCAGGAACGCAGGTCTTGAGCATCAGAGCTGCCCCATCCCATCCTACAATCAGGAGAGAGTCAGGTGGACCATGTTCAGGCTGCAATGGTGCCTGCAGCCTAAAGACAGTCCCCGACTGAGATCGGGCATGCAGGAGCCCAGGCGGTGAGCGTGGAGGGCTGGTAGTGTGCTCCAGATAATCACAGGCCGGGCCGAAGGGAGGCTCCAGAGATATAATGACAGTAATAACGCTTCACGGACACCTGCGCTTTGCCGAGCACTTCTCACTAAGTGCTGCCTGACAGCTCGACCATACAGCATCTGTCTTAACCCGTGGGGTGACTAAGGTGCTTCCAACTTCACTAACTGCCACTCCAGCCCCAACTAATATTTCTTTGATCTTTCCCATGATAAATCAGATAATTTAGCATGTACGATGATCGCAGAAGTTGTGAGTACAAGATGGAAGAAGGTCTTCAGACAAGCAAGAGGACCACCATTCCCAGGAAGATGAGACTTCCCAGAACTTGTCCCAGCCTTCCTATTGGGACCTTTACTGACCTGGGATGGGGATGTGGCTCAGTTGGTAGAAAGCCTGCCTAGCATGCATGAAACCCTGGGTTTGATTCCCCCATGCTGCATGAAGCTGGGCATGGTGGCACACACCTGTAATCCCAGAACTCAGGAAGCAGAAGCAGCAGGATCAGGAATTCAAGGTCATCCTAGCTACAGAGTGGGCCAGCCTGGGCTACATAGAAACTATCTCAAAAAAAAAAAAAAAAAAAAAAAAAAAAAAAAAAAAAAAAAAAAGTCTGAGTGTTCAGCTCTGTATAGCTAGAACAAAAAATCCTACACAGACTAAATTTTTATGGTATTTTATGGCATTTCTGAGAGTATTTTAGACTGCTCACAAATTCAGCTGACTTCAGACCTAACCCTCCAGGGCTAGTGGGATGACTTCAACAGATAAAAGGCATTTATAGCCAAGACTGATGACGTAAGTTCAATCCCCATCCCCAGAATCCAGGTGGAAAGGAAAAGCGAGTCTTGCAGCTACCTCTGTGCTCCGCACACGCTGTGGCACGTGGGCACTTCTCCGCACATAAAACTAACACATAGATACTCTTTTGAGAGAGGCTCTAACCCGCATTACAAACTAAGTCTGTACTGATCAGCTTTTCAAACACACATTCCAGAGAATGCAGCACAGAGAGGGCTTTAGCCTGCTCAGGGTCGTACAGCTAATAAATAGGAGGAAGCAGTCCAGCCCAGCTTCAGGGCCACACTGGGCTTGACGAGGGAGAAGGGGTGTGCGCGGTTGTGCTTTGGAAACTGAGTTCTGATTGTTTTAAGACAGAGCAGTAGCAATCCTTGGCTCTGTCCCTGCCGGCTCATCAGAGGAGAGATCATCTTCGTCCATCTCTACCCTGCCTGGGGAGGTTGGCTGTTGGCAGCAGCTGCCTCTCGTTGCCTCTAAGAGCTGCTCTGAGACATAGCCTGCCCGGCGCTCCCTGAAGGCAAGCCCTTTCTCTAAGACTGTCACTTAGGATTGACTCAGGACCAGCACAGCTCCCCTTGTTCCAGCTCAGGGTTCCTTGCAGCTGGCCTGGAGCTCCATAAGGAAGTGGCAAGAAGTGGGTGACTGAGGATAAGGTGAGCCTTCATCCAAGAACACTCCCAGAACCCCAGCTGTGGAGGCGTGAGGGCGGGGGACCTCTTCTGCCACTGTGAGTCTATAGATTCTAGACACTAGGCACTGCTGAGGGTTCTGGGGGTGCACCTTGGTTGGGCTCTTGCCCTCCTGAATTCACATACTTGATAAAAAAAAAAAAAAAACAAGCCTCCTTCCACCACCAGAATCCCCATCTTGTCAAGTGCTTCTCCCTGAAATGAGCTGGAAGGCAGCTCAGATGCCCCTGTACTTCCACTTAGTACTTGGGGGGAACATGCAAAGGGGAGCCCTGGACAGGAGTACCCTGTTTCCTGTCTTTATGTCTGTACGGTTGAATCTGACTGTCCCCCACAGGTTCTGTTTTGAACAGTAGTTCCCCGCTGGTGACCTATGTCATGGTTTTGAAATGGGTCCCCCACAGTCTCATATGTTTGGGGAGGTTATGGCACCTTTGAGAGGTGGAACCTTACTGAAGGAAGACATCATAGGGGGGGTCTTAAAGGGGGATTTAGTCTCACCCTACCTCCTGGAGAAGTCTGCTTTTGTAGCAGGCGTCTTGCAGCTCTTGGCCTTGCAGATGCGGGTGGCAGTGGCCTGTCTCCAGCTTCTGCCAGCCAGCCATGCCACATCTGCCTGGTAAGACTGTGTCTCCCCTCTGGAACCGTAACCTGAATACATCTCCCTTTCTCCCTTAAGTTGCTTGGCTTTGGGGTATCTGTGTCTGGGGACTGAGGAGCCTGTAGGAGAGAGGCCAAGCTGGCCTGGAACAGGTCACGGGGGGGGGGGGGCAGCTTGGCTCTTTGCCTTGCTCCCCATTTCCTACTCTAGAATGATGTGTCAGCCTCAGCCACACACACACATCTGCCGATCTGACAGACCTGCTCCCCGCGTCCTCCCTCTCATGACGGAATGAAACCCTCTGCAACGCCGAGAAAAGCTTCCTCTTGGGAAGCTGTCTTGGGCCCATGACACGGTCACGGCAACCAGGAAGCAGCTAGTAGATTCTGCTCCCTCCTCTTTTCTCAGCTGCAGGATTTGGAAGGAGGAGCAGACAGAAAGGAGTAAAAATGTGAGTGGATAAGAAAGAAAAGATGGGAGGTTGCTTAGGGGGAGAGAGGAAATGAAGAGGGAAGGGCTCAGGTCAGTGGCATGGGGGGGGCTCACAATGGAGAGCGGGACGAGATGAGGTCACACCGTGACTGTCACAGACAGCCCAGGAAGGCAGAGGGCAATGACGGGCACGACGTGACAAGTCCTGTTGTCTGTTCAGATGCCCAAGAAATGTGAAGCAGGGCTGGGGGTGGGGGGGGCTCAGGGTTAAAGCCTTTGTCTCATAAGCAAAGGGCGTGTGTTTGACCATGGATCCCATGTAAAAATGCTGGACATAAATGGTGTGGCCTGCACTTCTGGCTTTGGACAGTGAGCCTGGAAGGCCCAGAACAAAGCACTAAGAGGCAGAGCAATCCGGATGATTCCTGCTGTCACACTTGGGCCTCCACAGGCACACACATTCAAATACCCTCTTGTGTACACGAGGAGGGAGGGAGGGAGGGGAGGGAGGGAGGGAGGGGAGAGGGAGACAAGCCTAGCCTTCCCCCCATTGTCAGTACCCAGCAGCAGAGTCAGCCAACTTTTGGGCTAATCTCTGCCACTGCCTGTTTGTTAATAAAGTTTATTGGGCCTAAGTTGCTCGCTGCTGTGTAGTTCGTTGGCTGCTCACAGGCTGCGCTGGCAGAGTGATGAGTTTGCATGAGAGGACTGTGTGGTCTGCAAAGCTAAATAAATATTTTACCAGCCAGCTGTTACAGAAAAAGTGGCCCGAGCCCAATGGGTGTTATTATGGTTCCTCAGCCTTCAGAGTTCTACAAATTGCTATCAATCTGAGTGCTTCGTTTGAATCCCACTCATCAAATAGTTATGGAAGCCCTATAATATTAGAATATTATCTTTTGGATCCAAGAGACAAAACTCGGCTGAGATGATGGGCTTAAGGTGAAAAAAAAAAGCAGGGGGTAGGGGGGTGATCATTATCTTCTCTTGACTGAGGGACAGCAGAGGCTGACTATAAGGTGGCTGCTGGTTAGAAGGCGGCACACCTCCGTGACCACACGCTCGGGAAGCAGAGACAGGAGGATCACGCTTTGAGGACAGTGTGGGCTACGTAAGACTCTGTCTTGAACATTCCTCACAGGCCCGACCCTGCCCCCGACACATAATGAGGACTGGGAATGTAGCTCAGTTGATAATTTGCTGGAGACCCAGGCGGGGGGGGGGGTGTGATCCCCAGCACTGCACAAACAAGCTTGATTCTGGTACTCAGAAGGTGGAGGCAGGAGGATCGGCAGTGTGAGGCCGTCCTTAGTTACACAGAGAGTTTGAGACCACCCTGAGCTACTCAACAAGACCCTGTCTCCGAAACAAACACAAGTGAACAAACACACGCGAACTCGCTTCTGAACAACAGAACACGGTAGAAATGACAAAAATCTCTAGTCTCCAGAGACTGCTACTTCCGCTATGCTAACAGATCGTCCATCACATTGTTCTGTGTACTGCTGAAGCAAGCTGCCGCATTGCAAAGACCTGTGTTGTGGCCAGAAACAGACAGCAACCTCTGACCAATAGCCAGCAAGGACCTGAGACCCTCAGAGAAAAAGCCCTCCAAGAAACTGGGCTCTCTGCCCACAACCAAGTAAGCACAAACAAAGGTCTGTCTCTAACGGAAGCTGTGTGGGTCCCTAACTGTGTGCTGGCAGGGTAGGCAAGACCTCGGAGCAGAGAACCCAGCTTGTCTGTGAACTAATATACACCCCAGCCTTGGAGAGAGAAAGGGAAGGAAGCTTTTAGCTCAGGACATTGACATCACCAAGCAAACTGGGATGGTACATGTGGGGAAATGTAGACAGGGTTTCCCAGACACCATGAAGACCCTTCAGGGTCCTAGACTCCAGTCCTGCTGAATGGAGAGCAGGGATTGGATCTCTGCGCCCTAAGGGAACAGTCCGCCTTATTTCTTTTAGAACTCAGCAATGGTTACTTATTATGGACCTGCAAGGCCGCCTGAGCCTGTGAGATCTATTGCAAGAGGTTGAATCAGAAGCCAAGGCGAGGCCGGGAAGGCAGAGGGCCACTAAGCGGACTGCCCTTTGATCAGGTGTCACCGTAGAACAACGCCTCTTTCTGGGGAGTGAGAATGCCTGCGATTTCAGATGCAGAAATAAAACTTAGGCTTTAAAGTCTGCAGGAATGAAAAGAGACCCCATTCCCTTCAGGAACGTTTCAAACATCAGCAGTGCAGATTGGGCAGGAGGGGGCAGATGTTGCAACATGAACTTTACAGTTAAAAATCCCGCTAGTCCAACCCTTTGAACCTTTGCTGGGGGAATCTGGAAAAGACCCGACCTGAAGGAGGCTGGATCGAAGAACACTGTAGCTATAGTAACACCTTCCTTAACCCCCACCCCCACCACAGAAGGTCAAGTCTGGGAGATGTTACAAAACAGAGAATTTTGGGGGGTACAAAAAAAATGAGGGGAACATTGAAGGTATTAGAAAAAATATGTGTTAGGTCCCAAAGGAAAGGGCGAAGGCAAGCTGAAGAGAGAGAAATGAAGGCCACAAAGACTTTCTCAAAGAACATCATGGGTCATTTGTGGAGCAGCCAGAGCTTCATCTTGCAGGCTCTCCGCTGCCAGCTCAGGAGGAAGCCATTCCACAAAGGACGCTGTGCAGGGGCTGCTTTGGGGAGGGCCGGGGGCAGGCGCGCTGTGTCTAGCGCAGGAAAGAGCTGTCTTTGGAAGGAAGGTGCATAAGGAGGGGAAAGTAAGATACAAACATGGGGCAGCCCCCAACCCCCCTATTTTTCTTTCTCCCCTGATCCTGGAAATCCTTACTTTGGTGGGAAAGAAGTCAGAGAAAAGATTACTTCTTCTTCCACTACTCCTGAAGAACGGTCCCCATCGACAAAGGACTATAGAATTACACGCTGTTGCCATAGTGAAAAAGATTCTTGTCTGTCTTCCTGCTTCGAAGGACTCCCTCAATGGCTCAATTGGGAAGAGCTTGCTGTGCATGCAAGAGGACCTGGGTTCAATCCCCAGCATCCACATAAAGTCTTGTGCAGTAAGTGGTACGTGATTGCAATCCCAGTACTGGAGAGGCAGAGACAAACGGATCTCTGGAGTTTGCTGGCCAGCCAGTCCAACACACACACACACACACACACACACACACACACACACACACACGACCTTGAGTCTACGTTTCCCTTGTTCAGGCAGGTGGAAGAAGTGTCAAAACTCTTTCCTGCTGTGAAGTCAGACACGAAAGGATATCTTTGGAAATTATAAAAAGCAAAAAAAAAAAAAAAAGCAGCAAGATTTCATCTTCATAGTCACCCCTCAATGACAAGCAATAACTGCAGAGAATCATTGTCCTGCTTGTGACACGTGCCTCCTCTCCTCCTTTCCACTCCCCATTCCTCCACATCCCCAACCCCTTTCCCCCCTATATCAGCTGGGGGGGGCCAGGCCCTTGCAAAGATGCTCCTGCCCATCACCCACTCCCCTGAATTGGCCCACACAACTGAAGCAAAAAGCAGTCTCTTGTCTCAGCAAGAAAATCAATAGTGATTTGGCCCCTAGCCAGCCCCTCTGCTCTGGAACACTGAGTCTTATTTGCCAACCCAGATGAAGCCAGGGCACCACTCCCTCCAGACCCAAAGAAAATCCATCCTCTTCCCCAGATGATCCCCACATGGCCTGGCGTGATTTACAGCCTTCAGGCTCCGCTCTGCTGCAGGTGGTGACTGGGCCCTCAGCACAAAGGAATCGGAGCCCTGAAACCTGCTGACAACTATCAGGTAGGTGACCTCTGCCTGAGCACCAGGCTGTCAGGGTGTGTCTTACAGCTGCCTGGAGCAGCTCTGGAAAGTCTATTAATTAGCATGTGTGCTGAAGGACCCTCTAGGAGAGACCACCCTGGACCACTCTGTCCTGAGGTTTTATTTCTAGCCTAGCTGCCTGCCCATTGACAAGGCTGGGAAAGAGGATGGGTAGAGTCTGGGGGCAGAGCAGGGGGAAGACAATTTGGGGGTGGATCTCTGTAGACCCTTTTTGTGGGTACGTCATTTTTAAGCCTCCTTTCTCATTCTCACTCTCTCAGGAAGATGCAAGTTATTATGAGCAGCATTTATGATAATTGACGCTTATGTTGTGCCAGACACTGAGAATTCCATTCCAGCTTCTCGTTTAATGTTTACTCCTATAACCAGACAGAACAGTGTTTTTTGGGGTTTTTTTTTCCCCCTCCTGTCAACTCCATTTTGTGGATGGACGAGGAAGCTGGGACACAAAGGTGTCATCCAGATTACCGGAAGCTCAAACCAGGATTTGGACTTTGGCTGCCCAGCTACAGTAGCTGGCTTCTAAGTACCAAGCCATACCAATCTAGTGAGTTCTCCAGAAAGCAGGGTTGCCATACATGAAAACATCAGGACGTGGGCTGGAAAGATGACTCAGTGGATAAGAGTGCTCATTACACATGCTGAGGACCTGAGTTCAAATCCTCAGGGCCTGTGTAAAGATCTGTGTGTGACTATGCACAGGTCTTGTAACTCTAATGCTGGTGGGTGGGGTGCAGAAACAAGAGGATCAGTGGGGTTTGCTGGCCTCAATCTAGTTCCAAGTTCAGCGAGAGACCCTGTGTTGAGGAATAAGACAGACAGTGCTAGAGAAGGACACCCAACGCCCTCCTCTGACCTGCGTACCTGCACATGGGCGCTTGTACCTATACATAGTTGTGCATAAACCACGCGCACACACACACAGGATATGAGTACAATTATCTTCCATTCTTTCCATACAAAGAAGAAAGAAAGTATTGAAGAGCTTTCCCCAGATTCACATCCATCTGGATCTGAGCACTGACTTTGGCATCTGGGTGGATTATGTGTGACCTAAATGAAATGCCAATGTCCTTAGAGAGAAAGGAGGAGATGCCTAGACGCAAAGACTGGGAGAAGCTAAGAAAGTTTTCCCATATTCCAACCTCCCCTTCCTACCAAACAGAAGTCCCATAACTGATTTGCATAAATTCCCAGCCACCTGATTATAAACAAAGTTTGGCAGGACTAGGTGCTGGATTTTCATCCTTCTCCCTAGGGAGAACATTTCGGCCTAACCTTTTTCTATATTTCCATTTCTGTTTGCCTTTCATAGTTCTCAGCCCCAGGACAGCTTCATGGGTCACCTTGCTAGACATGGCATGCTTAGAGAACTTCTAAGTAGGGATAATGGCCTGGGAGACAGCCACTCCACCCCCACCCCCTGGAAGAAACACTTACATGCTACCATGTGGCCAGCTGCTTGAAGTTCTGTTGCTGGGACGCCTCTGCCATGATGGAGCCAAACTGAAACTCTTCCATCCTTTAAATAAAAGAAAGAAAGAAAAACGAAAGGCCATAGGAAGGTAGGCAAGATGGGCTGCTCCCTCAGAGTCCTCCTGGGAATCAGGGCTGTGAGGGTGTGTACCCCTTTCCGCTGTCTTACTCTCGGAGTCCAGCAGCATGTCGAGGCTGCCCAGGAAACTAATTCCTTCAGCAGAAGGAAGGAGTCACTTTGGGCCCCATTTAGCTCTAAGAGTTGCCTGGGCAGCACCTGGAGCTGTCTGTCTCCAGCAACTCTGATGAGTGACTTTGCTTTGCTACTGCACATTCTCCGTGCACACCTCTCAGAGTTGCTCTCTGACCTCCACTCTTGCAACAAGGCATCTCTCTCTCTCTCTCTCACATGCTTGTGGGTGCAGGTGTATGCATGCATGAAATGCAGGTGATAGGTCAAAGGACGACATTAGGTATTCATCCTCCAGCTCTTGCCTTTTGTTTGCGACATAGTTTCTTATTGGCCTAGAATTTTGCCATATATACCAAACTAGCTGGCCCACGAGTTTCCAGGAATCCACACTCCCACCCTGCTGCTTCCCCAGCACTGAGATTACAACCACAACACTGCGTCTACATCTGGCTATTTTTAAAAATATTTTAGTGTGTGTGTGTGTGTGTGTGTGTGTGTGTGTGTGTGTGTGTGTGTATCAGAGGGACACTGTGTGTCCCTGTGGAGGACCAAGGGTGACTTCGGGAATCATCCTGGATTGCTTCTACCTCCATCTTGCTTCACTCTGGGATTTCCCAGGCTCTGCCTACCAGAGCTAGAATTACAGGCCGCTATTGGTTCCACCTGGCGTCTTTATGTGGGACCTGGTATCCCAACTTAGGACCTTCTGCTTGTGAGGTCCAGTCTTAACTCCTGAGCCATCTCTCCAGCCCCTAGCTATTTTTTTTCTAAAAAAACATGGTTTTGGACCTGAATGTGAGTTCTCATGCTGTACAGCAAACTGTTAACAGAGTGAGCCACCTCCCTGGCCTCCGCTTGCAGTCTTCACAATGGATGAAGGTTATTTCATCCAGCCCTAGTAGTATTTCTGATAAACAGAGACCTTCTTAACCCCAATGGATCACAATCGCTGGAGCCAAATGGCTGCTTCTGATTGGGCTCTTCTGTGGATGCTAATCCCCAGGCCAGAGAAAAGAGAAGGACGTGTCCTTTCTCCCTTGGGCACCATCAATGAAAAGAGAATGAAGACTACTCATTGATTCCCACTGTGACGCTCCAGGGCTATGGGGAACTTAAATGCGGGGAAAAGGTCACTAGGACACTTGGGGGAATGAGTGGGGTCTCATTATCTTTCCTCTTAAAAATGCATAAAACCTAACAAGCTCTCCATGGGCCTTAGAGACAATATAAAGAAGGGCAGCTGGGTGTGTCAATGAACCACGAGGCCCCTCTGATGCTTTTTCTCTTTGTTAACAACTCTAACAGTTGCTGCCAAAGGAGAATTTGGCAGATGAGGTCCATTTCTTTGTCTTTGTGTGTGTGTGTGTGTGTGTGTGTGTGTGTGTGCGTGTGTAGCTATGGGTATACATGTTTGTGTTTACCTATGCATGTGGTTTTGAGTGTACAGTCATGAGTGTATGTATTCCTCTGTGTGTTTATATATGTGCACATGTGTAGTCTAGAAGTCAATATTGAATGTCTTTCTCACAGTAAGTGGAAGGACTGGGCCTTAGAAACAGAAGAAGTATATCACAGAGAGATGGCTCATTCGGCAAAGCGAGTGCCACGCAAGCAGAAGGACCCTCATGAAAAGCCAGATCCAGCGCCCCTTTTCCTGACTAGCTGCGGTTACGGCTCTTCTCATGGCCCGCTCAGCACTCTCCCAGCTTCCCAGTGTGTCTCCCCTGCCTCCTGAGTGTCTCTATGTCCTTAATTTTTTCGTGGACTACAGGGATTTACAGACAAAAAAAGGGGGGGAGGGACAGAAGCAAGGATATAATTCGTGGGAGATGAGATTTGAGATGCCCAGGAAGGCAAGTCTGCAAGGGACTCCGGAGTCCTGCAGAGCAGGGTGGGTTATTTTTGGTCAAACTGTGGATTCTGAAGTCCGGTCTGAGTCTGAAAACTGACTCTTCACTTATGAGATGTGTGACCTTGAGCAAATGAGAGTGGCCCTTGAGACTAAGGATAAGCTGCCTCTTGGTGCAGTGGGAGGGAAGTGAAGAGGCAAACTCAGCCATTGCTTCCCTTGGCCTTGGCAAACAGGAGGTGCGCAGGCAGTGCAGGTGGGACTTGGCTCATCTTTCCAGAGCTGAGACCATGCAGCTCTGCCCGACAGTGACCATGGGGGGAGGTCACTTGGTCTCACTCCTCCCGTGATTCAGTTGTCTGTCCATGCGGGTCTCCTCTCTCTGTATACTGATTCTTCATACCTTGGTTGGTCTCCAATTTGGTGAACTGGTGACTGCTCATGGGAGCATTTCTTGACAGAGCCTTTCCTGTCCAGCCACCACGTGCCCTGGCAGCTCATTCCTACTGGTTAACGATGCTCCCGGTCAGTTCTGGGACACAGGAGAAGAGGTCCTTGGTGCTTGCAGATGGGGTTATGAAAGGATTGGGTTGCTGGGTCCAACTTAAGCTTCTCTATTTAGTCATTTGCACTTCCCTCCTCTTCCTTCTTCTCCTCATGCATGGACACTACATGCATGTATGCGTGTAGGTTCACACACATACATGTGTGCGCACACGCATATACTCGTGTGTATGTGTGCGCACAAGCCTGTGGTAGCCAAGGTTGAACTGAGCGCCTTCCTTGACTGCGCTCCATGCTATCTGTCGAGGCAGGCTTTCTCGCCGAGCCCGGAGCTCTGCGTTTCAACGAGACTCCCTAGCCACTGTTTCAGGGATCCCCCGCTTCTACATCTGGAACGACAGGTGGACTGCCATGTCTAGCTTGTGGTTCTGCAGGTGCTGGGGGTTTGAACTCTGGTCGTTATAGTCCAAGAACTGCCTCATTGGCTGAGTCACCTCCCCAGCCCCCAGGCTTCTGTTCTTAAAACAGAGGTAGAAAGAAACACGACTGTAGAAGTTACACCTCGGCCCAGAATTCAATCATTTCCACACAAGCCTCACTCACTTGGGATGGTTTGAACTACCACAGGCCGCTTCTCCATTGAATAAATTCACACTGACAGTGTGGGTAGCAAACCCTGGATTTATTATCAGAATTTTCTATTTTACTTTTGCTTTTTCCCCTGTTTTCGGAAGTTAGAATTGCAGCATTGCCATGGGCCCCGACAGTCTCTGGGGCCTCAGTTAATGTGTGGAGAAGTCGGCTCTGCACCCAGCCAGTCAACAAATATTTATTGAGCATCTACTATGTGCCAGTGCTGCGGTGAGTGCGGGTGTGGAGCGAGGAGAACAGGCTCTGTCCTCATTGGCTCATTTCCCAGCATGAGCTCCAGATCCTTCTCCAAGCCTCGGGACAAGGAATGGGGTCATCTGAGGACTTCTTGCCACAGTAACGATGGGGACCAGAATCAAAGAACCCTTTCTTTGTTCCTTCTACACTCAGATTTAGTAGGAAAGGAAAGAGACACAGGTCCGCTATTTGAAGCAGCTGTGACTGAGCAGGGCCCAGGATGGATCGTCCGAGGGGCTGGAATGGTGGGCGGCATTCGCACTTCCATTCTGGGTGGCTCCTTGTTAGGACCGACTCCTTCCGGAGAAGCCAAGTGATAGTTATACAGTGAGTTCTAGAATGTGCGGCCAGTGCACTTCTTGGCATTTTTGGCTCTGGGCAAGTTACCATCCTATGCCCCCCACTTCCTCAAATATAAGAGGTTCCCAGCATCCCGGGGTTATGAGGATTAAAGAAGAGGACTCATTTGAAACATGGTGAGATTGCAAGAATTCTGAATTGTTGATTGACATCACTGGCTGCCAGAGGTCATGTGGCCTCATCTGCAGAAAGAGATCCATCATTCTGTATTTGCTATTTTTCAAGGACAGGCTCAGGGTAAGACCAATGCACGAGGGCAAGCGTGATGGTTTTTCTTTTTGCAGTGCTGAGGATTGAACTCAGGACCTCACACATGCCAAACAAGCACGTGACCAACTGGACCATACTGCAGCCCTGTGAGTGTGATAGTAACAATGGGGCCTTTTTTACTCAGCATGCAATATTTCATTTAATTTTCTCTAGGCAGCATCACTGTTCCCATCTTATGATGTCTTGGTCTGCTAAATTGCTCTACCAAAACACCTGACACCGGGCAGTTTATAAAGAATAGAAGATTGGAGCTCACAGTTCTGAGGCTGGGAAATGTAAGGGCTTGGAACCAGCATTTGGTGAGGACCCCTTGCTGCATCAGAACATGGGGGGGCATCACGTGGCAGACACTGAAGCATGGCAGCTGGAACTCTCTTCTTCTTTTTATAAAGCCACTAATACCAAAATGGGGGCCCCACGCTGATGACCTCATCGAATTACCTCCCACAGGCCCTACCTGCAATACCATTAACATTTCATTCTGGGATTAACTTTCCTATATGGGGCTGGTGAGACAGCCCTGTGGACAAAGTGCCTGCTCACAAACCTGGCAATCTGGGTTTGATCCTGAAAATCCATGTGATGGAAAGAAAGTTGTCCTCTGACCACCATGTGTGCATCATGACACACATTCATTCTCTCCCCCTCTCTCTCTCCCTCTCTCTCCCCCTCCCTCTCTCTCTCTCTCTCTCTCCCTCTCTCCCTCTCTCTCTCTCCCTCCCTCCCTCTCTCTCTCTCTCCCTCTCCTCTCTCTCTCTCCTCCCTCTCCCTCCCTCTCTCTCTCTCCCTCTCTCTCCCTCCCTCTCTCCTCTCTCTCCGTCCTCTCCCTCTCTCCCTCTCTCTCCCTCCCTCTCCCTCCCTCTCCCTCCCTCTCCCTCTCTCTCTCTCCCCCCCTCCTTCCCTCATCTATGGGGCAGGGCAGAGGGTAGGCGGGTGGGATGGAAGAAGGGGAGCAGCCGCTGTTGGATGGTCCCTCTGCTCACGAGGTCAGTTTCTTTTGTTTCCCAGCTCACCTTGCAGTAGGTTTTGTGGCAGCTGCATAGGATGTTAGTGGCAGCCCCAGAAAGACTCACAGGGCAAGGTAACATGTCCACCTCCCTATGCTGCAAAGTAACCCCAGGCTCCCACAAAGCTCACTGAGACCCCTGCTCCCTGCTTCCCCCACCGCCCACCTGCCCTCAGTTCTCTGTTAATATCTGACTCCTGATCTCTGTCCCCATTCCGTTTCTCCTTCCACGACAGTAAGTTGACTCTCTAATGCCCCTCCCACTCCACCAATCTGCTCTGCAACTCCCTGCCCAAGTGTCGTCCTTCCTTCCAGAAGACTCTCCTTCTGTCGGTGGCTAATACCCACCGCCCCAGATCAGCAGGGTGGGTGGCCGCTGACCTGGTGGCTGGTGGGGCTGCGGCACCTGAGTGGAGGTCAGAGGACAGCTTCTGGATTCTGGATTCAATTGTAGCGTTTCCACCTTGCCGAGGCAGCGTGCCCCAGGCTAACCGGCCCATGAGCGGCTGCCTCCATCTTCGGTCTTTGTGGAGGAATGCTAGGATTGTGGCTGTGCCCTGCCTTGGCATCTGTCACCAGCACTGGTTGCTCCTCATGCCATAGCAGGGTTGCTGTTCTCGAGCTGTTACTGGCTGATCTGATTCTTTTTTACACTCCAAGACCGAGACTTGCAGCATCCCCATCGCAAGCGCTACACAAGTCTCCAATCAAAAGTCTCCCCACTTCTGCACTCGTGAGGGGCACCCTGAAACCTGGTCATGGGACCTTGCACACAACACAAGCACTTCTCTTTCTCCCCTCTCTGACAATGAGTCAATTTGGTTCTTGAAAAAGATCCCAACTGCCAGCCCTACAACTGAGAAGCGTGTCTCTTCCTGAAGCCCCAAGCATGCTAATGCCCAAGCACACAGACACCCAAACTGGCAGAAAGGTCTGCACACATCCTGCCTCAACTTCACTCTGCAGGAAGTCCAGGCCCCAGGAGATAGAGCCAGCCCCAGCACAATGGGACATGCGCTAGGCTTCTCCTAGCTTTGTTCCACAGGGCTGGGCTGAGGCAGAGGAAAAGAGAAGGGACATGTACAACATGGTCACAGCAGTCACCAAGGGGACAAAGCAGGAAGGATCATGTGACGACCAAGAGCAGCAAGAAGGGAGGGGAGGCTCGTCTGTGGGCAAGCTGCACGGGAAGGAAAAGCTGTCAAGCGTGCTGGCCTTCCCCGAGCAGCTATAGGAAAGACGTTCTTTGTTGTAAACAGTAAGTACGGTAGGTTATCAATGAACGAGCGCTGACTTCTGCCAGGCACTGTGCTAAGTACCTGGGGTCTGTTATGTCATTCAATCCTGGTGGCTTGGGAAGGGGGCGTCACTCCCCACACCTGTCATTTTACAGAGAAAGAAGCAGAAGTTCTGCGAAGTCCTGGAGTATGGCAAAGATCACAGAGCTGGTTGGCAGGATGGGGACTACGTGGGGTCCCACACTCCTCCCCCCAGTTCCGATGCCGCTGACTGGGCTCACACCTCAGTAAACTCTGGTGGCTGGGGTCTGTCCACCAGCGCGTGTCAGCAAAGGTGCACGTGACTGGCCACTCTGGCCTGAGGGCACAGTCCTGGTGATGTCCCATCTGGTGGCCCCCAAACAACCCAACCGGTAGAAAAGAAGGGTTCTTTCCTCGTTTTCCTATTGAAGCACAATTACATGCTGCAAAGTGCTTAAATCTTACTCATCAAAATGAAGATTCCACCATTTCCTGTAACCCAGGATTCTCCACTCAGAACTCTACCATCAAGATTCAGTCAGCCTGTTCATGCGCGCGTATGTGCACATGCACAATGTATAAAAAAAAAGGCACTTGACTGTGTGTGCTTGTGGAGGCCCAAAGGTAACATCAGGAATCATCCTGGATTGCTCTATCTCCTTATTGCTTTGCTTTGGGATTTCCCAGCAATTACTACCATATCTATCTGGCATTTTCACATGACATCCAAACACAGGTCCCTTTGTTTGTGAGGCAAAGGCTTTAACCCCTGAGCCATCTCTCCAGCCCTAATCTGCCTGTTTCATAAAACTTGAAATCCTGCTGCTCTGGCCTTCCGAGAGCTGGATTTGCAGGTATCCGACAGTACTTTCTGCTTTTTCATATCTCATGCTTCTTTGTTCACTGTTCACTGGTACTCCCCGTGTGATAGACCAGTTTATCTATTCTGGGTTGATGGACATGTGGGCTGCTACTGCTTCTCGCTGGTGCTGCAGATGCTGTCAACACTGTGCTTGGGTCAGGAGGACATGAACACTTGTCTCTCTCTGAGGTGACACAGTCACCACAGAAGTGTTTAGGGGGTATTGTCAGTGTTTCAAGGTGATTGTATCCAAATGCATGTGAGCATGACAGGCCTTCTGTTTGGGGACAGGTCTCACTATGGACTTCAAGCTATGCTTGAACTTACAATACTCTGCCCTCAACCTCCCAAGTGCTGAGGGGACAGGCACGGAGCACCACATGCAGCATTTTAAAAGTTACTGTTTTTCTTCTGGTGCTGTGATGGAAGCCAGAACCGCATGCATGTGAGGCAAATGTTCTACCACTGAGCTACCTCCCCAACCCTGGGGGTACTCTCAAAAATCTGGGTCCCATTGTTAACTACGACCCACTGCTTTTTCCTGAGTTGCTCTCTGTACGAACGAGAAAGAAAAATTTGTTTCTAATTTCTTACCTAGGAAACGGCAGCATTGCACGTCATGGGGCCCCACAGATCATCGGCACACTGGGGCTTGACGTCAGCAGTCCGACGCGGGGCTTTTTATGGCCCTTCAGGAAAGAGACCTGGTCCCAACATGCTGCTGCAATTGAATCTTCAGGGCTCCGACGCGGCAGGGAAAGGTCCCACAGTCACAATCAACCTTTATAAGCAGATGGGGCAGATTTCAAGGCGGCACACTGGGGACCTCACAGCGCAGCTCGCGTTCGAGGCAGCCTGAGATGGCAGGCGCTCTGCAGATGAGGCCGTGCAGGCAGCCGGGGTGCCTTCTGAGGTTCACCCCCACACACACACTTGAGGTCATCCATCAGCGCACACCTCTCCCGGGAGTCGTACTGGCTTCAGGGACCACAGGCTGAACTGGTTCTCACCGACCCTTGACCAGCCACTTAGCCTTTCTAGGACTCTGTGTCGTTTTCAATAAAACAGAGGAAATTCTAGACTTCCCTGACTCCCCTCCCTGTTTCTTTGCCTCACACTTTCCTGTTTCCAGTCATTACAAAAGCCTTTCATTAAGTATTTATAAAACCATTTTATCATAGAGAACAATCACAAAAAGAAAAGGAACTCCTTTATCTCTGGCACCTGCTTCACCAATTAGCATTTTGCCATAGACGTTGTAAATTTGTGGGTGTCCAGAGAGACACCACAAACACTTGGTGGGTTGCTTGTGGGTGTCAGGATGTTTCACCCTTGGTAGCGCATCATGAATTTCATTGAAAGGATCTTTCGGAGGGCTGGGGAGATAACTGCATCGATACTGCGCTTACCACACAAGTTTGAGGACCTGAGATAAACTCCGGCACTCACATAAAAAGCCAGGGGTGGTGGCTCATGCCTGTGACCCTGGCACTGGAGAAGAAGAGACAGGTAAATCCCTGGGGTTCCCTGGCCAGTTAGACAAGCTTAAAACTGGAAAGCCTCAGGTCCCAGGGGGAGGAACTATCAAGAAACAAGGTCAGGGCCTGCAAGTAAAGCGTCAGCTTACAAACCTGAGTTTGGTCCCCAGAAGCCCAAATGGAGGAAGGAGAGACGCGACTTTGAAAAGATGTTCTCTGGTCTCCATCCATGCCATGCTCCATGAAAGTGTATGTTCTCTTTCACTCGCTCTCTCTCTCCTACCTATAAAAGGGAGAGAGGAAGAGAAGGAGGGAGGGAGGAAGGGAGGGAGGGAGGGAGGGAGCAAGGGAGGGAGGGAGGGAGGACCAAAGAGGACCAAAGGCTTCTGGGTTATGCCACCAAGTGTTGAGCTCTGTCCTCCACAAGAACACATACGTATACCCCCACCTTCCCCACAAAAGTCATTCTCTTACATGAAGGAAAAATAGAAGTGTATATAATGCAACAGGAAAGGAGCGCTGACACACGGTCCATGGTCAAAATGTTGTCTGCTGTCTCGGGAACAGCTAAAGTGACTGTTTCCCACCAAGGCCAGCCCAGGGCTGCAGACTCAGCGAGCAGGTCTGCATGATCTCTTTTTCTCTGCAGCAGTCCCGGGGTCTCCTCCCTGACTGTAGCCCCTGGTGCCTCGGATGCCCTGGAACGCCTCTGTCTGCACATTCCCTGCCCTCTGATCACCAAGTTCCCAGACATGAAATCCCACCCTCCCCCCAGCTGTCCTTTGCCCAGCTCACACCACTTAGAGTTCCCTCCCCTCTTTTCTGACATTTTAAGGCGTATTTGAAAGCTTGTCTTAGGGATTCCCCTGGCACCCCAAGCCCTGTACACATGAGCATCTATCAGATGGAGCCAAGCTGCCTGCACAGTGAGGAGTCTTGGGCCACAATCCCGCCGGGGCCCTGCGACCTGCCTGGCATCCCTCAGAACAAAGCTTTGCACACCAGTCCTCCATCCACACCCTCCGCTCTCTGCTGGAGACGCTGGAGCTCTGGGCGACCTGGGACATCAGCACCTGGACCTGTCTGACATGTCAAGCTCTGTGCAGCCAGCAGCCCTGCAGGAGTCTTCTGTGCACAGAGTAGCAGACACCTGCGGCACAGCTGCTGCACCTGCGGCTCTGATAAAAACGACAGGATTTATTTGCCAACACCCAGTGCTTGCTCCACACCTTGTCTGATGTAGGCACAGATCCCAGGCCTTGCCCTAGACAGCTCTCTCACGCACGGAGCGCATCATGTCCCGGTGGCTGTTCTAAGCTATCCTCTCAAGGGTTGGTGAGGGCCAAGAGTGAATCTAAGAGCAGAGTCCTTACATCATGGCACTTCAGTACCTAGGGCAAGTATCCTAAGGAAAAGAGGGGCCAGGACTGGGGAGGTGGGTAAGTGGTTAAAGCATTTGCCTTTCAAGCCAAAGCACCTAAGTTCAGATCCCCAGATCCTGTGCAAAAATGCTAAGCGGAGGTTGCAACTCTTCTGTGACTCAAGCCCTGGAAGGTAGAACCTGGGAATTCCCAGTGCAAGCTGGGTAGCTAGACTAGCCCTAATGGTGTGCTCTGGGCTTAAGCAGAGGCCCAGGCTCACAGCAGTA
Source organism: Typhlomys cinereus (assembly GCA_023101885.1). NCBI lineage: Eukaryota > Metazoa > Chordata > Mammalia > Rodentia > Platacanthomyidae > Typhlomys > Typhlomys cinereus. The sequence continues at coordinate 12,281,398 of JALPQD010000010.1, forward strand.
AGGTAGAAGAACAATGGAGGATGATTTCCAGTGTCACTCTTGGATCTCCACAGGTACATATACACTCAAGTGCACTTTATATCCATCATCACACGCATACATCCACTCACATGCAGCACACACACAGACACACAGACACATACACACATGCACGAACACATCCCATATGCACATCTATGAATTTAAAAAGAAAAGAAAAGAAAAGAAAAGAAAAGAAAAGAAAAGAAAAGAAAAGAAAAGAAAAGAAAAGAAAAGAAAAGAAAAGAAAAGAAAAGAGGGTCCACTGGACTCTAGATCCTCCCTATGATGAGCCTGGAGGTCACCCTCTGGGCCCCGCCTGCCACACTGTATTGATCTGAACCACGGCCGCGTTTGTACTGTTCATGGAGCAAGAATAGAGAAGGCCTAGTGGACAGAGCACCCGCAGTACTATGAGCAGCACCTCAGGAAAAACCAAGAGGCCATGAGACTGGCGGTGAGACGGGCCACGGTACAGCTGATCCGAGGGAGGCTTGTTATGGTGAAGCTCTGGGTCCAGTGACGGGCTTGCTGCCTGGCGAGACTGGCAGGCCACTGGCATTCTGAACCTCCCTCTGCTGCCCCTTGGGCTCCCCCTCCATCCACAGGCTACAAGTCTTCCGACCGATTGGAAGGCTTGGCTCCTGGGAGGGCGCAGCAGACCCTGCTGAGCAGGACAAGTTGGCGAGAGGCCTGTTCTTTTCAACAGGGTTTTTTTTTTTTTTTTTTTTTTTTTTTTCATGACACATTGCTGCAGCTAAACGTTTGACCCAAAGGACTTAGAAAACGTTGAATTGGCTCAAAAGTCTAGGTCCCAGTACATCATGGTGGGGGGCTTGAAGCAGTTGGTCACGTCACACCCACGAGAAGCACAGAAATGAATGAACCGACACGTGCATGCTTGCTAGTGCTCACTTCTTATTTTTACACAGTTCTGCTTCCTCTGCCTGGGGAACCAGTCTCTGCCACAACCGATTGAGTCTTCCCATATCAGTTATGCAATCAACACACTCCCTCACAAGCGTGCCCAGAGGCCAGTTTTAATCTAGAGAATCTCTCCAAGGTATGTCCAGAAGCCTGCCTCTTGGGGGTCAAGTTGACAACACTGTCTCCCCAAACACTGAAAGTCCATGACTCAGGAGAGTTTGTCTAAATCTCTACTCCCATCACTTGAGGGGTACAGAAGTCACCAGTGGCTGAGAGTATTCCTGTGTGGGCTGTGGGAAGGGGGAAATCATGGGATGATCGTGACGGTGACTTCAGAAAGTGCCCAGTCCCTCTCTGCATGGCAGTCCCAGACCCTGAGGCCCAAGCCGAGGGCCCTCTCTTTATCTAACCTAGGCCTCTAAATCCCCCCACCCCTGACTCCGCACAGCCAGTCCCAATCTGTCTCCTCTCTTCTTCCCACAACATGTTATTTCGCCCTCTCCACCAACGTCCACCTTTTCCCCACACCTAGGGCTCAGCTTGATATTCACAGAAGGTGCCTATCAGCCAATTCACATTAAGTATTAATGACTAAGAATATGTTAATATATTTAGCCAAAGGCATGAATTACCAATGGTTGGATTTTACCATTTGGAGACAGGAAAGTAGACAGAGATTTTTCTGGTGGTGGTGGTGTTTTTGAATGTCTTCCTAGGAAAATCTCAAAGCAGAGTGCCCTGAATATGGGAACAGGGTTCTCAGTGAGAATGGAGAGGTTTGCTTGCTGGAAGCCTGCCTTTAGTTCTTCTGCAGAATACTACTGCCTTCTACAGACCAGGGGCCTGAAAGTGTATGGAAACTGGACTAGACATGTGGAACAGAAAACAGAAGTGAGTCCTATGGTGAAGAGGGAGGGAAGTCAGAAAATGACAATGGTGCCTGATGAATTGGTTTCCAGACATCTTACTCACAAGACCAACGCATCCTGCGGAGCAGATGAGCTACTTGCCAAGCTGATAGTAAGTGCCTGTGATCCCAGCACTGGGGAGGCTGAGGCAGGAGATTTTGAGTTCAAGATCAACCTGGACTACTCAGTGGGGACTACAGTGGGGACTAATAAACTGTACTTTGTTTAATATTGGGGCTTCGAGAGCACAAGACTCTTCCATGAGCACCCCAAGGGCTTGAGAAGCAGATTTGGAAAATCACTCTGTACTGTCAATTGTGGAAGAAGCCAAAAAGTATCACAATTCTCCCCAAGGAAGTAGAGCCTCCTTTCCTCCTAGAACTGGCTTTGACATTTGATTTGACCAGCAGAGCACAGAGGGAGAGACCTCATGTCAATGCTGAGCCCAGGCCTTGAGGCTGAACTGAGTTAATCTAGTTCAGCTGGCTTTTGGAGCTAGTCCATGACGGCGTGAGACACCAGGCTGGCACAGTAAATGGCAGGAGTCCACACGGCCTCTGATGGGCAGAGACTATCATCAGCCAATCAATCATGAGGACATTCTCAGCTGAGACCAGCTTGAACTTTTGTCCACAAAACTGTGAGCTAAGTAAACAGTGCTCTCTAGGCTACCAAATTTCAGAGTGGACTGGTACTGCTAATACAAAACTACGTTCTCACCTGGAAGGGAATAAGAATTTATTCTGGAGCCAAGTAAGACTGGCCATGGTCCAGGAACACAATGCCCCCAATGGCAGGTTCCAAAACGGTAACAGTTTCATGTAGTTCTTATGATGAAAGAACAAAGAAAGTCAAAGGCAAGGCATTTTTTTTTTTCAAATGCTTGGGTGGAAGCATCAGATGGGTGGCTTACAGCAAAGAAAAATCTCTACTCCCGATCTCAGATGCAACCTAACGGCATACTTGGCCCTTGGGTTAGTGGAAACCAGGGGTCTGTACATTCCCAAAAGGGTTTTACCTGAGAGTCACAAGGATGTCAGGCCACACACAGTTAATGGCTATTAAGGGGGCTAAAGACAACCCAAGATAATTTAGTTCCCAATCTGTAGCCTTCCAGCTCTCTACAATCACAGCAGTTTTAATTAGTCAGCCTTGTAAAATCTTTAACACGGGTCTGACTCTTTTTTTCCTTTTCTAAGATGTTTCATTCATATTACACAGCAGCGACTCACTGACACACTTCCCTAGAAGAACCATGCATAATGTCAGGGCCCTGTTCACCAGGTCTCAGGACATGTGGGAAGTGACATAGAAAGTGGTCCCTCCCAAAACTGATGTGACCCTTAACACAAAACAACAGCCCTCACCTCAGAGAGAACGAGAGATGACTTATTCAGGATTGACCATGGCTCAGGGACGTGGATTCAGGTTACTCCCAAAGACATGTTCCACTGTAGAAATGATTAGGTGAGGTAGTATTAGTTACAGAACAAAGAAAATCATAAACCAAGGCCATTTACCAAATGCAGGTAGAAGCTGCATATATGTAGAGTACAAGAGAGTGAAAAACCCTCCACTGGAGGTTTGGATGCTATCTGATGACAGTTTAGCTCTCGGATTGGTGGACACTGGTGGAACCTGCTGATATATTTTTCAAGGTTTTCACAGGGATGCTAGGTCAAGTACAGGGGGCAATGAATGGCTTTTGAAGAGACTGAGAATATCCCAAGATAATTTGGTTCTGGCCTGCAACATTGAAATAATGCTCCATAACCACAAAATTCAGCCACCTGGTAGAACTTTTCTTTCTCTCTGGAACTTCAGCCTGCAGTCCTTAATCACTTCCTTGTGCCTTCGAATGTGGCAGCAGAGGGGAGAGGTGCTCTCACATGCGAATAGAATTACAATCGCAGAAGTGGGTGTGGGTGTTAAGACTCCAAAGGCCGAAGAGACGGCTCAGTGGGTAAGAGCAGTTTCTCCCGAAGCGAGAGAAACTGAGTTGGGATCCCAGTGGCTGAGCCGTAACTACAGTGCTGTAGGGGGCAAAGACAGGAGGATTTGCTACAACTAGCTGACTGCCAACCCAGATCCAGGTTTAGTAAGAGAACGTGTCTCAGAGGAAAAAGTTTGAGAGTGACAGGATATCAGATCCATTCTCTACGGACACACACACATCCCTACACCCACCCACACATAGACACACTGACATACACACAAATCCATCCCCCACATACAGACATACACTCACACCCTTCCACACACATACAAAGACAAATCCATACCCCTCCACACTCATATACACAGCCACACAGAGAGAGAGAGAAAAATCAGAAGTCTAAATATAAATAAAATAATCTTAAATAAAAATAAAATAAAGACACCCAATACTTGATTTTAAGAATGTCCAATGCCCACCTGAAGAATTCAGAATACTCGTGCATGGAGAAAGATGCCTTCCTGATCTGGACAGGTGGCTCTGGGCTTTTGACCTCTTCAAAGCCCTGGGGTGGGAGGAGACACACAGAAACAGGCAGAAGGGCCCCCAGGTTAAACCTGCACATTAAACCCTGCTGAGGAGACAGCAAAGGAAAACTTTAGCAGCCGCTGTGGGAGCGCCACAGCCCCGAGGCCCCGTTGATCTTTCCCAGTGCAGCACAGGGCACAGTGCCTCTAAGCATTTCCTTCTAACTGCAAGCCCCCTTGCTGCGGGCCTCCAACCAGGTGAGAAGTTGGGACACAGACCCCACCCTCTCCCTTGGCAGGGCATCCTTCATGGGCCTGAAAGGCAGAATGTCAAAAGGACACTGAATTAGAACTCAGTTTTGTCTTAGAAATAGAGATCCATCCCTCCTAAGAAAGAGGTGGGTAGAGAGCGGCCACTATTAGCATAATTACTCATGGTCTTCAGAGGAGGGAGAAAAGGAGGACAGGAAAAGACAACACCTGAAATCCCTTTCCTTGTTGCTGCAGAGTCTGACAAAGGATCTTGCTGTGAAATGAAGCCCCCACTGCTGGGATTATGGGAGCGCATCACCGGGCCTGGCTGGATGAAAGGATATTCAGAAACCCTCCCAGAAATCAAGAGCCCTGTTCTTGGGACCTGGGGTTGACAATGTGACTCTGGGAAATGTTCCCTCTTAAAGATGCTTGAAAGCACTCTGTCTGAGAAACAACCCTTGGCTTACTTTCAGGGTTGCCAGCCACACCAAGTTCACTAATTTACCTGTTTACTTCATTTCTTCAGCAATGGCTGGCTTGCTGCCTCCCTGCAGTGGGAGGCCCAGGGCTGGCTAACAGAGACCTTGCTCCAAGTAGGTATGCCTCAGTGGTACCTCGATGACACAAGCAGGCCTGAAGCCCAAGCTTCCATTCCAGCCAAGGAACGCTCAATCCACTGGAAGTCCACAGTCAGCCAGGAAAAAACAACAAACACCCAAGCCAGTTTCTACCAATTAGATCAGAGTACATGTCCCTATCTCCTTGTAAAGATACTAATTCCATCACAGGAACCCTGCCGTCTCATCTAAACCTAATTTGAGAACTTCAGCTTGCCGCCCTTAATCGCTTCCTCGTGCCTTAGAATGTGGCAGTGCAGGGGAGATGTGTTCTCACATGCCTTTATTCCAAACAGAACCATGATCACAGAAGGGGGAGGGGAGACTCCAAGGGCACGTGTGTGGGGGTGCATGTGTGAGTGGGTGAGCATGCACAGCACGTGCATGCTCATACAGAGGCCCAAGGGTTAGAACACCTCCCGAAGGCCCCACCTCCCACATTGGGATCAGGGCTTCCCCATACCTATGTGGGAGAAACTGGAAACCTGAATATATTTGAGTGAGCTCGACCTAGCTTAGCCTCAGAAGGAGTCTGCCCTTCCAGGTTCCAGTCAGCTGTCCTGAGATTCTGATAAGGGGAGACCAGAATACCAGGAGCCCCAGACAGTGATGGGGCTGGAGCCCACACCTGTAAACCGGCCTTCCTGGCAGCGCTTGGACAGGAGCCCTGTCATTCATCAAAGCCACTCCTCAATCACAGAGCAAAACCACAACATCGGATGAAAAAGAGGCGACCTCACACATGCAAGTGATGGACGGAGCACCCACCCTCACATCCATCATCATCTGGTCCGATGATGTCACAAGGGCAGCAGCCTGGACCCAGCATGTGCCAGGTACTGTCCTGGGTCATGTCAGGGGCGTGACTCAACAGAGGCAGCAAGAGCAGAGGGGATTCAGACTGGAGGCTCAGAGGAGAGATTGAGGAGGGGTGGGGGATGGAGAGAACACTCAAGGGGCACAGAGTTCCGGGTCTCTAATTTGGCTGTCAACCCAAGGGGAGAGCTGCTACTGGGGCCTGTGGAGAAGCTGCCTGAAAGGAGCTGAGGCCTCTGGTGCTAAGACTGAGCCAGCTCATGGTGACCCCATGGGACGGTGACCCTATGGACTAAACCTGTTTCTACTCTGCTCCCACTCCATGCTCATGTTTCTGGGGCTAACACCAGAGGCCCCTGTGATCAGCCTTCCAGACAGCTGGGCCAGGAAGATAACTGTCCTCATTCCACCTTTAGTGACCACCTTTGGGGTAGTTTCTATTACTACATCCCTCTGTGTACAGATTGAAGGCGTTAAGCCCAGGCAGAGTGAAGAGGACATTTATACATTTGAAATGCATTGCTTTGTAAAGAATCACGACTTGGGTTATTTAGAATAAGACAGTAAATTCCTGTTGTCAGAATTGTTTAAGATATGTGTGTGTGTGTGTGTGTGTGTGAGAGAGAGAGAGAGAGAGAGAGAGAGAGAGAAAGAGAGAGAGAGAGAGTCTGTGTCTGTGGGTATACATATGTATATGCATGTCTACAGGTGTTGGATATGTGTGAAGAAATATGCATACATGCATATGTGCATGTTCATCTGGTAGCCCACATTCTACATATCAGGAATCATCATCCTTCAACCTTATTTTGAGATCAGCCTTCTAATCAATTTAAAGTTCACAGATAGGGCTAGTCTATCTTGCTAGTTTGTTATGGGGAATTTCAGCCTTTGCCTTTCCAGTCTAGAATTATAAGCAGACCACTATGCCCACCTAGCATTGATGTGGGCTCTAGAGATCTAAACTCTAGTACTTCCACTTGCCTGGCCAGCACTTAAATTGCAGAGTCATTATCTCCCCAGCCCAAAGAAAAGCAATTTCTATTTTATTTTTAAATTTTGCTTTGTTTTGCTTTGTTCTGACAAAGTTCTACATAACCCAGGCCAACTTTGAACTCATTATGTAGTTGAGAAGGATCTTGAACAACTACTCCTACCGTTTTCACCCACCAGTTCTAGAACCTGTAGACATTCACCATCAGACTTACACAGCGCTGGGGACACATGCTGGGTGCACATTTCCCAGTCCGAGACAAGCAATGTCTGCAGAATTCTGAGGGCAAGACACCACAAGCACTTACCGGGCAATTCCAGTTCTGGTCTCTTTGAGATTCACACTGTGGAAGAAGCCAAGGAGTGGCGAGGCTGAACTAGGCAATTTCTAGGATCCCTTGAGATCAAAAGTAGTCATGCAACACTTAAAGACAGAAACGTGCATCATTGGTCGATCTTGTCACTGTTCAAATATCAGAGTGTACTTCCTAACCCAGACTACTCCCTGTCCCCACATACACTCAAAAGGTATGGTGCATACCCCTGTGTTTCATCACTGATTGACTAACACATAGTGCATAATGATCATCTAACTCACTGACAACTGAAATCGTTATTTTTGATTTGTCAAAACAAAACCAGAAAATGTCCCCACCATGCATAATGAGAAATCATCCGACAATAACAACGCTCTTTCCACTGAAATACACCACTGCAGGAAATTCCTCCATTGAATGACACAGAAGTCGTCCACATTAACAAGAACAGCACACATATACGAAGCCCCTCCCACTACTCCTATCACTGCACCTGAAATACCCACCTTCTGCTCCCTTTTGTGTTCTAAGATCAAAGTTTCCTGGGGAAAAGTAACGGGTGTCCCTCAGTGATGGCATCTCTCAGTGTGGTGGGCCATGGGTTTGGGGGGGACTCTGCTGGGACAAGCCACAGCACTCTTGAGCTCCGCTGGCTGAAGGCTAAAAGGTCACATCACAGAGGAAGGTTGGTTCAGGTTTCAGGTGACTCAGGACAAAGGATGTCACCAAGATACCCCACTTCCAGCTGGGTCCTTCATTTTAAGTCTTATCTTAATTCTACTATGAATGTCTCTTGAGGACTAGGGATGGGGGGTGACTCTGCAGATAAAATGCTGCCTCCACACAAGCATGAAGACCAGAGCGGAGATCCTCAGATTCTAAGTAAAGGCCAGGCAGATGTTACAGCTGTCTATAACCCCAACGTTTGGGCGACAGAGACAGGGATCTGGAGGCAAGCTGGCTAACTACACTAGAGGATCAGAAGGATGGCTCAGTCGAGAGACCTTAAAAAAGCAACAATCATCAGATGTCGAATTCAAGCCTCCCGGCACATGCACACGCACACATGCACACGAGCACCCCACTCACGTGCACGCACATGCACACTCATGCACAGGAGCACCCCACTCACGTGCCCACACATGAGCATGCATAAACACACTAAGCACACACACATACTACACAAAACACGAGTGTACATGTATGCAAAAAACATCTCCCTTAATAAACTTCAGCTCTATTTCACACCAGCTCATTTTGAAAGGCTTTTCCTCGACAAGACCAAGGATCAGGTCTACTGACTGGAAGTTCCTGAAAGGAAACTCTCGAGGCTGCTGGGAGAAGTGGAGTGGGACCGAGTCTCGCCCCTGCACCCCCCTCGCCCCCACGACATGAAATCATCCCAGCACGGTGGCTCTTGTTGCTGACTCCTTGGCACGGACCACATGGCTGCCAGAGACAAGGGAATGTCCCTGTCAGTGGGCCAGGGCACACAGCCCCTCTCTAACACTTTGAGACTGTTAGGAAGAGGAGATTCCCTACAGAAGCACAGCGTGGTACTGCTTTGAAAAGCCCAAGGAAAGGCCTCTAGGGAGAAGACAAGCCACATCCATCACCACTGATTTTACCCCGACTGTCCGAGTACCAGCAAGAAGCTGTTCACGGAAACGGTTTTCAGGATTCCCCAAACTCCCCAAGCTGCAATGAGAGTGGTCCTCTCTCCCACCCCTGCAGCTGTGACAAAGGCGGAACACGTGCCCTCACACCAATATGGTCACCTGCAGTCTTCTAGAGAATTCCTTCCCTGTCCTTCAGGTCTGAGCTTACTGTGACCAGCTCCCTGAAGCCATCTCTACAATCACATTTCCCCAACTTCCTCAAGAGTTAACATGTCCCTTTCACATAATCACAATAAATAGTAAACATGTAGCCTGAAAGTACTCCTATACCAGGCCCTTATGCTCTACACACTAACCCACATCACTTACCCCAAAACAAGTTGGAAGCTGTCTGGGGGCAGAAAGTTGCTCTTGATTATCTCTGAGTCACTAACATGCAGCATAACATGAGAGGTAAAACTTAGAAATGATGGATGGATGGATGGATGGATGGGTGGATGGATGCATGAAAACTTTCTTTGTTCTTTGCCATTGGGTAAAAACTGCAGTTATTCATTCAATCCATGGTGTTTAAGTTCCCAGTGTATATACAATAGATACAAAGCAAGTGAAATTAGATTTATGATAAGAAAGTGTTGCAGTTAACCTGTATGGTTGCTGATAAAATCACCATCAATAGGCTTAAGGGAACAAGGGGTTTACTCTCTTACGATAGTCAGGTTACAGTTCTTAGTCCAGCTTGACAAGAGAGCTCACACCAACATCAGGGCCAAGGGAATTGGCTTCACCACCTCCACATAATGGCTGAAAGAGGGACAATCCTTACTTGCCAGGCCAGTATGTCTGGCCAGGAATACGTAAGGATGCCAACTTCCTCAACCAGCTCTCTGTATTTTATTCTCCTGTCCAGGACCTAGTCCCACCCACCATGGGCTGGGTCTGCCCTATCCATTAGACAATCTCCCGCAGGTTCGCTCTGGGCTTAACTCAACTACTAATTCTCTACAAATGTGCCCAGAGCTTGAACCCTCAACCATCAAACTGACACCTGTACCTATCCATGACAGAAAGGCAGGAATGTATCTTGCTTGCTTTCTTCACTGTGGTACTTGGTATTGAATGCTTAGAATTTTGCTTGTTTAAAAGTTAAAAATCCCTTAAAAATAGAGAAATTGGTAAACTTGGCATGGTGGTGCAATCCTAACCCTGCCTTAGGGGATTCTGAGGCAGAAGGATTGTCATTTCAAGGTCTTCCAGGGCTACACAATGTGTTCAAAGCTAGCCTGGGCAGTTTAGTGAGACTCTGACTCAAAATCAAAAGTAAAAACAGTGCTAGGGGTTTAGCTTGGTGATATAGTGATTCCATCACTATGTGAGATCCTAGATTCAATCTCCACTACTATCAAAGGGGAGAGAGAGGGAGGAGAGAGAGGAAGGGGAAAGAGAGGGAGAGGAGAGGGAGGGAGGAGAAAGAGAGGGAGGGAGGGGAAAGAGAGGGAGGGGAAAGAGAGAGGGAGGGACTGGGAAAGAGGATTGTATTCTTATTCTTTGAGGGGTTATGTCACCAAGGATTGGAAAAAAGGATCCCAAAAGCTCTAAAAAGCCATGGCAATCCCTGGGGCCAGGCTATGTGCTGGCTTTGTAGCCATAAGTGATAATGACCTGCATGAGTTGAAGGCCGTTAAGTGATCAGGTTTAGGAGACACGAAGTCCTGGGCTCCGGTCTAGACTTGGTCTCTTCAGGAGTTTCAGTCACTCACTTGTCTAAATCTTTATTTTCTTATTGGGGAAATGGGAACAAGGACCCCCAAAAGCTGCCTCGTGAGATAGGGCTCACGCCCCTGCCAACTGATTCCTCCCTTCCCTTTCTCTACACTTGGCAGCCCTCAAACCCACTCAGGGAAACTGATCCCAGAATCCCACTGCACTGTTGCACAGTGGTGGGGGCCTCGGGCAGCAGAGGCAGAACCCCCTTGGAATCCAAAGCTGGGCATTGAGGGTTGCTAGAGAGAGTCAGGACAGCAAGCCCCTCCTCCAACAGTGACCGAAACCCCTCTGTTTAAGGTTGGCACATACTTCTGCATCGATCTCATACTTCCATTTCTGGTCTTCGACCATCCAGTCTCTCCACCGAGTCCCCAAAGCAACATAAACTCGGATCCAGCCCTGGCTTCCCAGGCTGACCAGCCCGGTGCTCCATACCCCAGCCTCCTCTGGGATTCACTGATTCTGCTTCCCACCCACTTTCCCTCTGCTCCTGGGCGCTGGCCTTTACCTGCCCCTGAATGTCCCAGGATGCTTTTCGAGGTGTTTACCCAAGCAACACAAGCCTGCCTTGGGTCTTTGACAGTTCATTCCTGAGTAACCTTTGGATCTCAGCCCACCAGACTCTCCTTTAGCCTCCATCGAAATTAAACAGCATCCCAGGTGCCGGTCCTTACCCTTCTGCCCTCTTAACGCTGGTGGTCATCAGCCAGAATTGGGTGCTGAGCTTAAAGGCACAAAGACTCGGGTGTTGTTTTATTTGTCTTCTCTTGGCCCACGAGTCTCCAGACCAGAGACTAGTGCCTACTGAATAGCAAATGTTTGGCATATGGTGAATAAATGCAGAAGAGCGAGAAAGCAGAGAAGGAAGGAGCAAGCACACCGCTCAAAGGGCGATCATGTATGACATTGCCCGTGAAGGCTGGGGATGTGGATTGGCAGGTAGCCAGTGCTTGCCTAGCGTGCACCAAGTCCTGGGTTCACATACTTCAGGTGTGGTGCGTCATGTCCCAGCACTCAGACATTCAGGCAAAGAAATCAGGAGTTTAAATTCACCCTATTGAATATGACTGTTTCAAGATCAGCCTGGGCTATTTAAGACGTTCTCAAAAGGAAACCAAACAAAAATAAACAACTCCTTCCCAAGTATTTGTGTAACACTTGCATATGTACATTGAAAGGGTCTGGGACAGAAGTGTTTGATAGCTGGTAATTACTTTCCAATTACTGGTGGGGGGGACAGAGAGAGAGAGAGAGAGAGAGAGAGAAAGAGAGAGAGAGAGCCTCACTTTGCCTGGTTCGCCTGGCTCTTGGGCAGAACATTCCAGGCCCATGCTAAGCCTCATCTTCCTCCTGGCTCCCCCAGATCTGATGCTTGAACCCAGTTCAGACCCTGAGGGTTTGGACTTCATTTTCTTTTGGCAAACTGTCAGCTTTTCTTTTCTAAAAGAAAAAAAAAATTACAAAAAGACACTCACATAACATCTTGGAGATCAAATGGCTCTTGGAAAACTGCATTTTGATGAGTGAGGGAATCAAAACCACATGGGCTGAATTCCCTTTGGATCTCCTAGGGGAAAGGAGAGCAGAGCCAGGGGCTCAGGCAGCGCGGCAACGTTCGGCGGGCCTCTGAGGAGCTCTTAGGAGCACGCAGCCGTGCGCCGAGGGAGGGCTGAGCTATCTCAGGTCCTTACAGCGGCTGTTGACCACGTGCCAGCTGGCTCGATGGAAGGGAAACATGCACTTTTTAAAAAAACGACTGTCTCCTTTCTTCTGACTTCCCTTCCCACGCGGGGCTTGGCTCCAAGGTCTTATTAGCGACTGGAAACAGGGTAGTGGGTTGCTGTTCCGTTTGTATGATTTATCCCAGAAAGCAGCCTCCAAGTCTGTCCCCAAGGAAAAGCCTGAATATCTGCTGAAGCCAAATAATTGTAATCAGGTACTTAGGTGAGCGCACGGATTCTTTTTATGGTCACATTCCGATCTCCGTTTCGCTGACGCAGGCAGCTTCGGGATCTGAGCCCCTGCATCAGGCATGATTCATTTTGTCACTGCCGGGAGATGATCCACGAGGCACGAGAGCCTCCAGCTCTTACCTAACGTCAGAGAAAACTCCAAACAGTTTCCACTGTTCTCATTCTGACCTCTCAGGAGCCTGTGAGGTGTACTGAGTGCGGACCACAATTGAGAGTCAGTTTATGCATCTTCCCACGTTAAAACAAGTAAACCTCAACACACAGAGGTTCCACAACTTAAACCTAGGGTCACATGGCTAGTAGTCTGTGGTTGTGGGACTAAGAACCAAGGGTTTTTAACCAGTGCCAGAACCTGTCTATATCCCTAGCTGTTATTTCCCATAAGACATCCCGTGCTTTTGGAATTTATCCTCCCTCTGCTGGGGGAACTGTGTCCTCTGGACATAACAAGACTTCTCGCTAGCGGCTGTGATTACCTGCAGAAAACCTACACAAGATTGGGCCTAAGAGGGCTGGAGAGGTGGCTCAGGGGTTAAGCCTCTGCCTTGCAGGTGGAAGGTCCCGAGTTCGGATCCCAGATTCCACGTATAGATGCCAGGCGGAAGCAGGGGCGGCCTGCGCTTCTGGTCCTGGTAGGGCGGAGCCTGTGAATCCCGGGGCAGAAGGAGGTGGAGGCTTCCATGGTGGTTCGCGAATTCGTCCGTGGTTCTACACATACACAGACACACACGCACACACACACACACACACAGACGTGCACGTGCACATACACACGCATATGCACACAGTTGAATAAATAATAATAATAAAAAAAATTTTAAAAAAAAGAATTAAAAAAAAAAAGATTGGGCCTAAGAAGCTTCCATAATGGAGAGTGGGAGGGGCTCATGAGGCAGCTCTCCTCCCCAAAGATTATAGAGTTAACAATGGTTGCTGGGGGAAGGGTTCACCAGGCCCCACCCCTTTTCCAGGATATACAGGCAGTTAAGAGTTGTTAGGGGGATGGGCTCACAGGTCCTTTGCATATCCTCCTCCCCTCAAGATACATATAAGTTAACAGTTGCTGGGGAAGAGAAACGTTTTCTTCAGTGGTATAGTGGCTTATAAATTGCCTATGCTCTTGTAGGTAATCCTAACTAAGCTCATAGACACCAAAGCAGACCTGAGTGGAATTGTTTCTTTGGTCTGTGGCTGATGCCCGATCTGAGGTGAATACACATTTGCTTTGTTTCCCCAGAAAATGTTAGGTACAGGTGTCAGCTTGATGGTTGAGGGTTTGAGCTTTGGGCAAATGTGTAGGGTATTAGTAGTTAAGCCTAGAGCGAACCTGAAGGAGATTGTCCAGTCGATGGGGCAGACCCAGCCATGGTGGGTGGGACTAGGCCCTAAATGGGTGAATAAAATACAGAGAGCTGAGTAAAGTTGGCATCCTTGTGTACACTTGGCCAGACATGCTGGTCTGGCAAGTAAGGATCATCCCCTCTCTGAGCCATTATATAGAGATGGTATGGCCTCAGCCCTGGTTTTGGTGCATGCTCTCCTGTTAAGCTGGATAGACTGTACCCGGACTATCGTTAAGAAAATAAACTCCTTGTTCCCTTAAGCTGTTTGATGGTCATTTATCAGCAACCACGCAGGTGAACTGCAACGAATAGCTATGCTAAGTAAGTTATGCTTGTCAAAGACATGAATAGTTTCTTCCAACTTTGTACTCAACAGGTATTTAATTTATTTCTTGCTGGACATAGTAATCTCTCAATGTAAGATTACACCACCTAGTTTTGAACAGTTCTGAGACTTGAGCTGGCACACTCAGTGGCCTCCAGCTCCACGTCTGGAACTAAGGGCTGTGGCTCAGACCGCAGGGGCTTGTGGCTATAGGTGCTTAACAGTCACGGCGAGTGGTAGCTGCTCATGTCACAGCTCCAAGCCTCAGATGTCAGGGCCTCCTAAGGTTACGGGCCTGATCTCCTGGCTCTGCTCACCAAAGTGATGCAGGTTCTCTAAGGATCTTATGTGTCTAGGTGGTTGTGTTCGAGAGTCAAAGATTGAAACCAGAACACGCATAGAGTTTATTAGAGGAGAGTAAGCACAAAACTCACAGACATGGAGTCCGTGAGAGGCAAGAGAACTCCAAGAACTTACAGATCCCAAGAATGGAATCCATGAGGGGGCAAGACAATGAAAGGAACTCACAGAGTCCAGAGAGGAGCCCCACGAGGGGCAAGGGAGCTAAGAAGAACTCACAGACTCCAGGCATGGAGTCCATGAGGAGAGAAAAGCCAGGTAGGAACTCATGGATTCCAGATGTGGAGTCCCCATGAGAAGCAAGGGAGCCAAAAGGAACTCACAAACTCCAGACATGGAATCCATGAGGGACAAGGGACCCAAGATGGCTGCCAGGATTATAGTCTTAGGCAGGCCTTGGAAAAGTGGCTTTTCCTTATTGGTTAGCTCCAGTTTCTGCAAATCTGATTGGAGCTTTTGGTCCTCTACATCTCATTGGTCTGTTTGTATTGGGGCCCAACCCAATTGTTGTTCTTGTAGCTGACCTCTCTAATAGGGCTTATCCACAATCGAGAACTAACCTCCATATCCTTTCATAAACAGAGGATTGGGGGAACTTAGTGACCTCGTCTCTGAGGAGGATTAAAATCATTTCCTCTAAATCACTACAGTGTATTCATTCAGGGTAATCCCAGCAGTGAGGGGTGATCTTCAAAGACCTTCAGAGACTGTAAAAGTGCCGCTGTCACAGATCCCAAGTCTTGGTGTCGGGGTCCACGACTCCCAACAGTGACTAGTGTTACAGTTCTTGGGCCTCGGATATCAAAACCTTGGTTTTTGTGTTGAGTTCACAAACCTTGGGTGTCAGGACACTCCACTTCCAGCTAGGTGGAAACTGCCAGGGACCAGAGCCTGCAGTGGCTGACTTCTCTCCAACACCTCTGCTCCTGGAGGCTCTTTGGAACTCTCCAGCCACCTCTACTACCACTGCTACTCCTGTTGGTGTGACCAGCTCAGCCTGTTCCACTTATGATAAAAATAAAAAGTAGCAGGCTGGAGAGGTGGCTCTGGGGTTAAGACACTGTCTCAAAAGCAAAAGGTCCTGTTTAGATCCCAGGTCCCACATAAAAATGCCAGGTGGAACCAGTGGTGGCCTGCACTTCCGGCCCTGGTGCGCAGAGCCTGGGAAAACCCAGAGCGAAGCAAGAAGGAAGTAGAAGCAATCCAGGATGATTGCCAAAATCACCCTTGGTCCTTCACAGGGACACACATTGCCCTTTGATACACACACACACACACACAAAATAAAATTTTTTTAAAAGTAGGGAAAGAAGAGACCCTTTGAGAGAAGCATGCAAGGGCTCATTTGCTGGTTTCTCTAACTGACAAAAGCAACTTAGAAAGAAAGTGTTTGAGGTGTCCCACAGTTTGAGGGTACAATTCATGTGGTGAGGAGGGAACGGCAGCCACAGTCGGGAAGCAGAGAGAGGTGAAGCCTGGTGCTCTGTTTATGTCTCTGCATTCAGCCTGGGACCTAGCCCACAGTTGGTGCTCCCCACATTCAGGGTGAATTTTTTCCTCTTCAATTGACCCTTGTGGAAAGACACACCCAGGTGTGTGTTTCCAGGGTGATTCTAAATTCCCTCAAATAGACAATTAGGATTAATCATCTAGCAAGATGGCTCAGTAGGTAAAGCCTTTCTGTTTATTTATTTATTCTGGTGTTCAGGCTACAGCCTTTCACATGGTAAACAAGCACTCTACCACTGAGTGATACCCTCCTAACCCTTCAGTAAAGGTTTTTTTGGAAACTCCGCAGAACAGTTGGGCAGGAATCCTTGGCTCTCTAGAGAGACCATCTAGCCGCTCATCATGAAAGCCACTGACATGATGATTTGGAACCTAGTTTTACGCGAAGCATCTGCATCTCATCTCCCGCTGGGACACTGAACACTTTCATAAAGACTCTGAGACTCTGGATTCCTTATCTACAAAAGTGAGAAGAATGAGAACAGCCCCATCGTGAGGTCAACAGCAGGTTAGGATACATAAGGCCCAGAGTAAGGGCACGGCCGGCCACAGCTTCTGCTTTTTAGTTGGTTACTGGACGCCGGGGAGCTCCTTCAGCGAACTAGATTCTCCCAGGAAATGCAAGAATCACTGTGCACTAGGTGTTTGACAGTGATCACACTAGGGGTTCACTGGCTGGGTTTAGAGAAGAGAGCGAAGGCTGGGGCTGCAGGTAGAAGAGAGATTCAGAGGGAAAAAGAGTAGCAGTGTGGACCAAGAGCTTGGTAGGTGACGGGTCTCTAGGATTAATTCACTTAAATCTCACAAAAACCCTAATAGTAGGACCTGTTACTACCACCCCTCCCCCTTTCACTGAAGAAGAAAACTGAGGCCCCTGGGCTTGTCTCAGAGAGAGATAGAGAGAGAAGAGAAAGAAAGAAAATTTGCAAGAAATGATCTAGAGATTTAAAAGCCCGTGGGAAGTCCTCAGAACTGTCCCCAAAGGGAAATGGCTTGGGAGCAATCAATTAGAGACAGATTTTGTATGACTGCCGCAAGCTGGGCCCTTGGGGAGCCCCTGAGCCCTGGGAATTGGTCTTTCCTGAAGTTCAGCCGGCTCCCTCCGCCTAGCAAGTAGTTCATTCAGTGCGTCTGAAAGTATGTCTGATATTTTTCAAAGGCACGAAGGAATTTCACGCCTTTGAGAGGTTTGCTGCAAGGCAGGTGAAAAGGGCCTAGTCTCAGGAGAGCGAGTGCCAATTAGAGCCAATTAAGACTAAAGTGACCTGTCATTTGACAGCATGGAGAACAGAACTCACTGGATCCTGCAGAACCGTGTGTCACCTGGGAGTTGATCTGCTCAAAGTTTTCTATGGGGGAAAGTCCTGGTATTGATCATCTTTGAAGATTTTTTTTTTAAAGCTTTTCCAAGTGAGTCTTGTGTTTTCCAGTACCTTCTATGATCAGTACCTAATTTCCAGCCCATCTCAGCCTGAGACAATGATGTTATCAGGTTCCAAAAGAAGCAGGTAAATATGTATATTTCTAAGCAGAATGTTGTCAAAATCTGAGAGTGTTACAGTCTTCCAGAAAGCCTATTGGAAATGATAACTTGCATACTTACGGCGTTTTTCCTTGAGCCTTCCCTCCACTTTGAATTTTCCTATCTCTTCAGTCTGTGATAAGAGGGGAGAATGGGGTGGGGAGGTAAGAAAAGGCATCTGCTAATTTCCTGTATAGAGACAGCAACATAATCCAGTCACCCAAGCCAAGTGCTTTAGGGAAATTTCTATCATATGTCACCACACTCTGTGGCCTAAGCTTTATTTTACCCCCCCCCCAATCAATCAGGATCAATCTGACAAGTACATATTACAGGGCATAGTTACTTTCAAATCAATTAAGCTCTTTATGACTTTATGATTAAGAATCCAAGGTTGTAAATCATTACTATTGTAAAAGAAAAAAAAATCGCCAGTTGTACCATGAAAGGTAAAATCTCCAACCAAAGTTTGGAAAAGATCATCAAAACTTTTATATAAGCGTCATTAAGTTAATGAACTAGAAGTCTTTAGGAGGGGAAATTGAGGAAGGTGGCTTCACCAGGCTCGACGAGGATGAACCAAATGGATTTTATTTTTCTTTCAAGACAGTGTCTCACTTAGCCCATCTGTGCCCCACCAGCCCAGGATTAAGGGGTACTGGAGACTGAACCCTGGGTCTCATGCTCTTTCTATCTCTTGCTCCATAAAGTCTCACTATGTAGCCCAGACTGGCTTTACAATTCACCCTGTAGACCAAACTGGCTTCAAATTCTGTCATCCTCCTGTCTCAGTTTTCTGAGTGCTAGGATTGGAGACATGAGCCACAAGCCGGACAGTTTAATAAAGATGGGATCGATCTCTGGCAGGACTTAAATCTCAACAGAACTCAGAAGTCTAAAGGCCTTTTCAAGGTAAGAGCGGCTACTCCTGTGACAGACAGATGGGGTCAAGACCTTGACTCACCAGCCTTCTGCCCGCCTAGAATCGGACTTGGACCCTTCCCTGGCAGCACTGAAAACATTTTGTGTGGCAGTGAGATGGGTTGGTGCCTTCTGAGCCCTCTGCATTCTTTCTCTCCTGGTTTTGGAGCCCGGGAAAAAGAGGTGAGGCAAAGAGAGGAAATGAGAGTTCACATCAAAATCTTGTAGCTGACTAAATAATTAGGTTGACCTAGATGTCGATTGTTGTCATTGCATTTACAACTTCTCTCTTAATTCTCACCTCCTTTTAGAGACAGAATCACTGGGAATTAAGGTGACTTCTAGAGTCACACAGCAAGCCAGGGACAGATCTAGGCTTGAGTCATTCTCAGGTGTGTTATCTCCAGGGTGGGGAACTTCTTATATTCCTTTATGCAACGGGTCTTAGGATCTCTGCCCTCCTTATGAGCAGTGATTTTGGACCTTAAGCAACAATGGAAACAAAATAGGTTCTTGAGAAGGCTTTTCCTTCCAGTGAAAAGAAATGTGAGGTGAATAAACCAACCCAGTGCCGTGCTCTGCAGAGAATACGTCAAGGGTGCTATGATGTTAGCTGGAGGCTTCTCCTTGGATGATCACCTCTGTGACATATAGCTGAGGTCTGGATAACAAGAAGGCATCAGGGACCCTGAGATCAAGGGAAAGACAGACCAAAGGGAAGGGTAGCAAGAGGCTCCCAAGGAAGGAATGAGAGGCTCACATAAAAGAAAAAGATGAGGACCCGAGCTGTAGATTCAAGATGGCCCGTATCTGGGCTGGAGAAAGAGCTCAGATGTCGAAGTGTTTGCCATGAAGCATGAAGAACTGGGTTGGGATCACCAGCACCCACATAAAGAAGTCAGTCATGATGGTGCACACCCAGCCTGGGCAGGCACAGAGGCCAGCCTAGCCTAGCCTAAGGAGTGAGCCCCAGGTCCCAGTGAGTAAAGTGGTGTATGGTTGCCGAGGATGATGATAGCCTTCACACATATACATGCACATACATGCATCCATATATCTGTACATATGATTGTACACACACACACACAGATGACTCATGTCTCTCAAGTTCAGTGATGCCTTATGACTTGCTTTGACCCATAGAACATGAATGAAATGGTAGTCTCTGTGATTCCAGTTTCACTCACCCCAGCCCTGAGACACCATACGGGCTTGGGCTATCCCACTGCAGAGACCAGATGAAGAGTGAGAGATGATGCCCAGATGGCTGCAGAAGCACGAGGCTGCTTGTTCACATCTCAGGGGATGCAGAAGCAGAGGAGGAGAATGTTGACACTCATCTGGCTTTCTTTAGCCCCCTTTTAATCATGGAATGGTGGCGCCCACACTCAGGATTCGGGGTTCC
Organism: Typhlomys cinereus; assembly: GCA_023101885.1. Classification (NCBI taxonomy): domain Eukaryota; kingdom Metazoa; phylum Chordata; class Mammalia; order Rodentia; family Platacanthomyidae; genus Typhlomys; species Typhlomys cinereus. The sequence continues at coordinate 12,301,456 of JALPQD010000010.1, forward strand.
CCACTCAGCTAATAATCTCTGGAAATGTCCTCATAGATACATGCAAGGGTTGCTTCTCTAAAGTCCTAAATTCTTTCTTTCTCTCTCTCTTTCTTTCTCTCTCTCTCTCTTTCTCTCTTCCTTCTTTCTCTTTCTCTCTTCCTTCTTTCTCTTTCTCTCTTCCTTCTTTCTCTTTCTCCCTCTCCCTCCCTCCCTCCCTCCCTCCCTCCTTCTTTCCTTCCTTCCTTCGAAGAGGGCACTTGAATTTGAGTGTTTGTAGAGGCCCACATTAGGAATCATTCTGGATTGTTCTACCTCCTTTTTGCTTTGCTCTGGAGTTTCCTAGGCTCTGCCTTCCAGGGCTAGAAGTACCAGTCACCATCTGTCATAGTTAGGCACAGGTATAAACTTGACTGTTGAGGGTTTGAGCTCTGGGCACATTTGTAGATAATTAGTGGTTGAGTTAGACCCAAATCAAACCTGCAGGAGATTGTCGCCCACCCTATGGTGGGTGGGACTAGGCCCTGAACAGATGAATAAAGCACTGAGAGTGTTTAAGTAAGTTGGCATCCTTCTGTACACTTGGCCAGACATGCTGGTCTGGCAAGTAGGGATCGTCCCTCTCTCAGCTGTTATGTGGTGATAGTGTGGCCAGTTCCCTCAGCCCTGGTGTTGGTGGGTGCTCTCTGGTCAAGCTGGACTAAGCACTGTAACCAGACTGTCTGTCGAAAGGAGATAAACCCCTTGTTCCCTTAAGCTGTTTGATGGTGATTTATCAGCAACCATGCAGTTGAACTGCAATACCATCATTTCTACCTGGAGTTTTTAAGTGGGATCTGGGTACTCAGGACCTTCTGTGTACCAGGCAGAGTCTTTTTCATCAGGACCCTTTCTCCTTCAGCATATCTGGTTTGCCCCAAGGGTAAGTCCCAAGTTCTACATATCATGTATCATGATCTGTTATGTGGGAGAAGTCATGACGCTTCCAGGCTTATCGAGTACTTGTAGATACTTAGAACAAGGCTCCAAACGCCTGGAATGCTTGACTGACTGAGTGAATGAAGTAGAAAAAATGACCCTCATCAACTAAAACTTTCTCTTGTAGAGTTGAGATTTAAAAGGTTGAAACTTAGATACTTTTCTTTTCTGGATTTGTAGGCCTCGTCCTTTTTTCCCTCTCTCTAGGTAGTATGGGCAAACCATCGGACTTCTCACTCAGCTTCCCACATTTCTACCCACCCATTAGAACGTCCCATCATGGACATCTCCCTGCATTCTGTTTATTCTGAAACCATGGCCTTTCATAGGCTCCTAAGCGCCCTTTAAGAACAAAAGCAACCCAGAGGAGAGTTTGGCATGCACACTAAAGGATGCTCCGGGGATGGGAGGGGGAGGCACTGGGGGATAAGGGGTTGGAGGGAGTGGGGGACCGGTGTACCTGTTAAGTTTGTATGAGTGGAAATAAAAAAAATAAATAAATATATAACATTAAAAAAAAGAACAAAAGCAGTTTCAATTCTCAATCTCTCTCCCTCTGTCTCTCACCCTCTCTCTCCCTCTTTTTCCCTCTCTCTTTCTCCCTCTCTCTTCTCTCTCTGTTTCTGCACCGTGGCACCCTCTGCACACTCCCACAAGCTAACAGAGAAGGATCATGCATACTCAGGGACCCTCCCCTGGCTCATCCAAGATCCGTCCTGTTATGGTTAGATTTGAGTGTCAGCTTGACAGTTGCAGGCTGTTTGGAGCACAGCTGTGAAGAATCAGTGGTTGGAGCAGGCCCCTGAACACGTCTGCACGTACTTGTTTAATTGACGTGGAAAACCCAGCCCACAGTGGGTGGTGCCTTCCAGTGGTGGACGGATAATAGGAAGTGCAAGGAGGAGGGACTTGCTCTTCCCTTTTTCTGGGTTGACTTGCTGTTGAGTTCACTCTGAGTGCCGTTGCCTTCTTGGTTGCTGTTGCTGCTGTGCCCCCGTCCTTGGCTGACTCAGAGCTCCATCCTTTCCACCTTGCCGCTGCTCACTGTTCATAGCTGATGCTGAAGCCCAGCATCTTCAACCCTCCAGCAAGACAGAGGCTCGAGGCTGTCTCGGGATCCTTTGGCTTTGTGGGTCCTTCTAGTTAAGAACAAAGTAGCTACAGGGGGCTACTTTGAATGGCACTACTTTATTGTAGGTTGATTTAATAAAGTTATGTACACATACACACCACACACACATACACACACACACACACACACACACACACACACACACACACACACACACATTCTATTCATTTTGTTCTTCCAGACAATCTTAATACACATCCTTACCCAGGAATCCTAAGCATATCTCAGAAAACACTGCATCCCTTAATAGCAGAGTGTTTGTGAAAACAAAGGATGCCCTTATTAAAAACACAACACCATTATTATAACTTCTAGAAAACTCGACAATCCTTCCTCAGTATTAGCAAACTGACTGAAAGGCCTTTTTAGTTTCCGTTTTCAACAGTGTGCATTCCAGAAAGTCAGTGCTTGTGGCTCCCGAAACCACGGGTGGTAGGAAAGGCGTGCATCTCCCAAATGATTAGAGCAAACAGCCTGAGGCTGTTTGAGTGATTCTTTCCTTTGCAGACTGGAAGGCAGCAGCCATACCCCAGGTTTTGCCAAGAACTCCAAAAAGATGATTATGTACCCAATAACCATGGAGACGTGGTGACAAAAGGAAGTGATTGCCCTGCTCCCTGTTTAGACAGAGCTGTCCAGAAGCCACAGGGCACGGAGGCGAGGTGAGTCTAGTCACTTCACACTTGACCGTCCACACAGGGTTTGGGCTACCAAGCCTTACTTCTTGATAGGAGATTAGAGGGAAAGGCTGAGCCAAGAGATCAGGCTGGTCTCCTCCAGATGAGTCGGGCACACGACTCATGGGAAGTCTATTTTATTAGGTTTGGTGTTATTTCATCCAGTGCCAATGCTGATCTTTTGCATAATGATGCTTTGGATATGACTAAACCCCAGAGCAATTCTGAGCCTGGTCCCCTGACATGACTTGTATTTCATTTGTCATCTAGAAAGGCAGGCTTTCCCTTCCCATACCCTACACAAATACAGACTTTTGGGTCCTACATTTGTTTATGCATCTACCTGTTTACTTAAATGGCCAGGTGTGGTGGTATGGTCCTGTAATCCCAGCTACTTAGGAGGCTGAGGCAGGAGGATTGTCATAAATTGGAGAGTAGCCTGGTTGGGGGGGAGGGGGAATAGGGAAGGCTTCTATCTGAGCTCCAAACTTTGAAACCAGCCTAGTCAACTTAGTGAGGCCCTATTGAGAAGTAAAAAGAGGGCAGTGGATAGAGCTCAGTTGTACAGTACTTCCTAGCATGCAGGATGCTCTGGATAGGATGGTCCTTAGAACGAGCCCTTTCCCCAACCAAATGCATGCATGCATACATACAAAATATTCCCCTAGCAGATGTCACTGGTGCCCTGCCCCTGTCCTGGTGGGATTATTGGTCATTGGTCTCTGGCCCCAATTATAGGTCTCTGGCCCCAGTTACATGCTCAAAAGTCCTCAACCAGACAGGACCCCATCAAAGAAGCCCTTTGAGGAGTGAGCTCTCTTTCCCTCTCTGCATTTATGTATGTGTGTATGCATGTATTTACTTACTTACTTACTTACTGATCAGTTCCTGCTCCCTGGCAGACTGGGACCCTTGGGAATCTTATCTACACCTAAAACACTTGCACTCAAATCTGGGTCTCAGGGCCAACTTTGGGCCAATCCAACGTAAAACATATGCAGAGAAAATTCTGGAACAAGCTATCTCACCCATTCTTGCTTTGTTTTGTTTCTGTGAACTGAGCAATCTGACCTGGGCTGTGGGTGGAGTTGGGCTCTTGAATAATTGGGAGTGAGAGATAACAGGCTTTTCATCAAAACTGGACGTGATTTTGTTTTCAAAGATTATGTCATTCATCTTTTCTAAAATATGCATAGTAATGTGGGCTTTAAAAAAAAGGAAGCAAGCATTTCTTTTATAATGTCATAGAAAACCATTCCAATTAAGTTTATTAAAAAGTAAAAAAGACTAGTTTTAAAGAGATTGTTGATGTTCTGGGATTATATAGTTTTCAACTTTTTGTAGCATTCTTTTTTTAATTGCATGTGTGTCTGTGTGTATCAGAGGGCACTGTATGTGCCGGTGGAAGCCCAGGAGTGCTTTCAGGAATCACCCTGAATTGTTTCTACCTCCTTTTTGCTCTGCTCTGGAGTTTCGCAGTCTCTGCCTTTTAGGGTTAGAAGTACAGGCCGCTGCCATTTTCACCTGGCATTTTTACATGGGATCTAGAATCCAAAATCAGGACCTTCTGCTTGCAAGGCGGAGGCTTAACCCCTGAGCCATCTTTCCAGAACAGTTTTCAATTTTTTGCAAAGTTTCTGTATTGGTTCTTATTGGAAGATTGTGTGCCCAGACAGCTTCAGAAGTGAAGTTGCTATGGCGAAGATGGGAACCTGAGGCCCAGGACCCCATTTTTTTTTGGCCTCTTCAGTCCTTCATTACAGGTTTTTACCCTCGACTTTAGCCCTTCCTAGAATATTGGGACAGAGGTCAAACTCATTAACTATGAACTGTTCAATACTTAAATGATCTAAATGCCACTTCTGCCTTTGCCCAGTCTGTTCCTGAAGGTTTCTAGAAAGATTCATGATCTTTGCTTTATTTTACTGGAAGAATGTGATAGTTAATCATGGTTGTCAACTTGACCACAGCTGGCTTTAACTAAAATCACCTATCAGACCACCTGAAGAGATTATCCGGATCAATATTTACAATACAAAGACCAGTCCTAGATCCTATTGGAACCTCCCTGTGATTGGAACCTCCCAGTAGAGGACCAGATAAAAGAAACCGCAGAACAAAAGACTGTGAAGAGAGACTTTCCAAGGATGTCTGCAGTGACTTAGCCTCTGCCAGCCACTGCCTCTGCCATGAAAGACTGTTTTTCTCCTCTGGAACTGTAAACTGAATAAATCTCCCTTTCTCCTTTGACTTTGAATGCTTTCTCACAGCAATAGTTAAGAGTAACTGTTACAAAGAATGAAAATCCAAAATTCCCCATCTACCTTCCTTTTCTCCTATCCTCTACCTACTCTTACACACACACACACACATACACACACACACACACACACACATACGCACACACAAAGTGTGAGCTACAAGCCTCACCTTGAGTGGAGTGGTTATCTTATTTATTGATAGCAAGAAGTCCATGAAGGGCACAGATCTTCTCTCCTGACCATGTAACTTGGTGCTATGGTTACCTCTCCGAGGGACCGGTGAGCAAGGCAGGCACCGTGGCCACACTCCCCCTCAGTTCTTCCTCTTTCTGAGACAGTGTAGCTCACCTTGAGTCTCTGATGCTCCTGCCTGCGGCCCCCGAGTGCTGAGACTCAGGTGCACATCACCAAGGCAGGTTCACGCAGCGCTGAGAATCAAACCCAGGGCTGGTGTACGCTGAGCTACAGTCGCCAAGCCTTCGACTAGCTCTTCTTTCAGATATTCAGATATTCTGACCACCCTCATGAAAAGTTTACTGGACATTGCTGAAGAAGGGGCAGTAAGACTGTAAGAGCCAGATGTGAGATAGTGGTGGTCAGACATTATCTCCTGGACAGGGCTGTGGCATCCATGATTGATGGCAGATCAATCTCACGAAAACTGCACTAGAACTGTCCATCTCGCCAGGAAGGGGAAAGATCCCAAGCAGCTCTATGCCTCCCTGAGAGATGCTGATAGGAAAGAAAAGGAAGAAGCTTTCCTCAAGGGAATACTCACTGATCTGTGATACTTGACGGAACATGAATCATCTTGCGTGTATGTCATCAAAGGCAAACTAGATGAAACACAGTGGGCCACACCAGTGAAAAAGCTAGAAAATAGGAAGGAGTCTGGCAGGAGAGATGAAGGATTGTAAAGGGAAAAGGAGAGGAGATGGGATTGGTAATTAAGGGGTGAAGATATTGTAAATTCACTATATTCATGTATGCAATACAATACATATATACATATTATATATACACACACATATATGGTTGCATTTCGTCTGCATGGTTACTGACAAATCACCATCAAACGGCTTAAAGGAACAAGGAGTTTATTTTCTTAATGATAGTCCAGTTACAGTCTACGGTCCAGCTTGACAGGAGAGCATGCACCAATACCAGGGCTGAGGGAACTAGCCACACCATCTCTACATAATGGTGGAGAGAGGGATGATCCTCACTTGCCAGGCCAGCATGTCTGGCCAAGTGTACACAATGATGCCAACTTCCTTAACCAGCTCTCTGTATTTTATTCACCTGTTTAGGGCCTAGTCCTATCCACCATGGGCTGGACCTTCCCCATTAGCTAGACAATCTCCTTCAGGTTTATTCTGGGCTTAACTCAACTACTAATTTTCTACAAATGTACCCAGAGCACAAACCTCGACTGTCAAATTGACACCTGTGCCTAACTATGACACACACACACACACACACATATGTACACACACACACATATACATATTTTTACATATCTCCACTGGAGGCACACGAGGCAGGACTATCAGACAGTATTTAGCTACCTGCCCAACTGGGTGATCAAATCTCCCTTTACTGTCTGCATCGTAAGCTAGACTTCAAAGCTGGTCCCTTTCTAGAATAAGAGGCAGCTAGCCTGGCTAGATTCACGTGCACAATGTTCAGGTAAGGCAATCCCCCCCCCAAAAAAAGAGAAAACCTTTTTAACCATCTCCCATTCTTAAACATTGTTCTTTTCATCAATGGAAAACCATTTTAGAAATCCATTATGCTAATTAACACACTGGTGGATGTTGAATCAAGACAGATAATTGGAGCACTTAAGGCAACTTCCTCCGGAGCATGGGGCAGTGACTCTCAAATGTTCACTAACAGGCCTGTGGATGAAGATGAACGCCAGCACGCACACACGTGCACACCCACACGTGCCACATGGCATCTGTGCTTCCATTTGAGAACTAAATTGCAGGCAACACATCGTCCACAATAGCCACCACTTAATAAGAACCCCTGGTGCAACTAGTACTATGCTAAGAGTTTGACCAGAAAAAGAAAAAAAAAAAAAAGCTATTTCACTTAATCCCCAAGGAAAAAGCTGAGGCCTGAGGAAAGCCGGCCAGGAAGGACGTGCCAGCCTGAGGCTCCAGCTGATTCGAAAGCTATCCGTTCTATCCACTCCAGCAGCTGGTTGCCTGTGAGCCCCAGGAGGCCTCCTGGGAATTCCCCCCCAGTCATCAGCAACAACCATTTTTCACTGTTGGCTTGAAACTTTGAAGGATAAATAAAACGCTGCTCCTTGGAAAGTATTTCACAGCACGACTTCTAAGCATAACTGATTCCGAAGCAGGCTCCGTAGCTCCTCCATGTGACAACTGATTTGTTTCTAGAACCGCGCAGGGCGACAGCTCTCAGAGCCCACCGATCCCACGCTCCCCCGTGGGGTCTCTGCAGGAGCACCCTTTTTCTGACCTCTGACCTATGTCTATTTTTAAAGCTAAGGAGGACAGCAACCCCACCCCCAGCCTACAAGGAAGGACCTTCTCCTCCTGCTGGGGAGTCCCCAGGAGCTAGGAAGTGCTACAGGGGACCACATAGCTCTCAGAGAAATAAGAAAGGACAGGTCCACGAGGGGAGTGGGGTGGTGGGGGACACAAGGACTGAGTATCAAATGAAAGCTGAGTTGAAAGATGGATTCACAATGGGTCTACGAGAAAGAGGAGTCCAGAGGGGCCTTGAGGCAAGGATGGTGTTACCCTTGACCTAGGGGGGAAGATTAGGATTGGCAGGCAGGGGATGGATGATGGACGGTTATTAGATACTCAAAGTACTGCTGATGCCACCTGTTTTGCTTAGGGCACCTGTGTCACATGATCAGTCATAGCAGGGACTCATGGTACGCACAGTCCTGGAGGGTATGCACCCCAGGGGGAGTAGGAGGGCTCTGAGCAGTCTCAGAGCTCTGTCTGCCACACACAAGAGATCCAGGGGTCTCCTCCAGAAACTTCCAGGGCTGAAGGATGGAAGGTGACTGGAGGGGGAAGGGCCCATCTGAATCTCTTTAGCCTCTGGAACCTGAAGCATCAGGAGACAAGGTCTGGCCCTTTGAAGCTGCGCCTGCCAGAGCTGCCACGAGGCCCTGCCAAACTTCCTGCTCAGGCCTGAGGCATCTTGGCGGCAGCTGCCCCAAGTCTGGCAGGTGAGTCAACATTTGGCTCCTGTCCTGGATTTTCTTGGAAAGGGCCATGTTCCAGGCTGGCAGCTGTGCTCATGGGGAAGGAGGACGAGAAAGGCCAATTCCGGTGTCTCCCTGCCAGGCAGGCCACCTGGGCCTTCTTTCCTCCAGGCTCTGAAGATGGCAGCAGGAGAGTTAGGGTAAATGGGGGCCCCCTGGAAGCAAAGCAGTAACGAACTTGGGTAGAGGAGTGAGGGTTCAGCCTCTCCATTTCCCCACCCGTGGTAAGAGGAGAGTCACGAGCTGCTACCACTTGGGGACTACCACAGTGACACAGCATGCTGCCGATAAAGCAAACAGCACAAGAGCCGGAATGTGAAAAGAAGTGTCGTGAAGCCTACACACGAGATGCTGGCGAAATGTCTGGCAAACAGAGGCATTAAAGAGGAAGCGATTAGGCTGAAGTGATCAGAGCTATAGCCAACCCCTATTGTGGGAAACTCATGATACCAGAATGCAAGTTGGTTGTGTCAGTGAATGGATATGAACAGACTAAGACCGAGCATGATGAATTTGCAATCAGGGTCCACAGTAAATATGGACATGATGTGTCTAAGACATGCAGATAGCTGGACAGAGTGTTGAAGTTTGGGAAGGAAGAGAGGGCAGAGCAGGGGAAGCCCGCGGGCTCAGTGTATTGTTTGGCTGTAAAGACCTGGACGCGTGTTCAGGTTCCGAGGGTGGAGACACATGGGTGGCTTCGTGGAAGGCTCATCTCCTTCTGGCGCTCTCCAAGTTCCTTGTTGCCTCCTGAGGACTTCTCTGCGTACCGTCTCTCTCTAACCTGTTCAGCAAGAATCGAGAAGGTAGCAAAGCAAAGGCTACATACCCTCAAAGTCAGTGCAGGTGGGAAGCAAAATGGCAGACTCCACTTGGCTCGCTCCAGAGAAACCGGATGTTGCTTGCGCCAGCATCAAAGCAGCTCTCTGATCTGGCAAAGGCCGTCAGACCCCGTCATTTACTTTTCAGTAATGTGTCTACATAGACAACATCCTTCTCCTGTCTATTGATCAAGACCAAAGGTCCCCTCTGAGGCCAATGCACCCCCTGGAAGCAGATGACAACATAGAAATAAGATTACCTTCTTGCCAGAGGTGGCTACGCAAGCACAGGGTTGAAGCCTTCACTGAGGAGGGACCTTGAACATGCTCAATCCAGGGAAATGCAACAATGGGAAATCAAGCTTGACAGGTCCTGTCACTGCTTTACGGTCCCCTTCTCTCTCTTACCCCTTCTTCAGAGCGCGTACCCAGCCTTAGAATTGTTGCCCCAGGCTGCCTCTATGTGATTTCCCAGCTCAAGTGTCAACACTGTGACGTTCTTCTGAAAGATGCAAAGTAAGCTGGGATTAATGGGGCCCACCTGTACACCTCAGTTCCTTGGGAGGCGAAGGCAGGATGGTCACAGGTTCAAGGATTGGCTGGGCTGCAGAGTGAGTTTGAAGCTGGTGTGGGCAATCAGTGAGACCTTGTCTCCAAGTAAAAATATTTTAAAAGGGGTTGGAAATACAGTTCAGTGGTTGGCCTCTTGTCCAGCATGTGCAAGGTCCTAGGTGTGAAACCTCAGGACAGAGAGAGGCCTTGACTCAGGAACAAGTCAGTAGTGGGCAACAGAGTGTGGGGGTCACATAGTTCCAGTGTGGTAGCTTAGACCCACCTCTTTCTTCCAACAATTTGGGAGTGACTGTATTCTTCATATATGGGGTTGGGACTTGAGCGGTCCCCCACATATCCACTACAAAAACAAAAAAACTCCCTCCCAATCCAACTCAAGCTTCACAAGTTCTCTCTGACACACAAGGACACAATGCTTGACATCTAATCTATTCCAGAACATTTCCAGATGGATCAGAAGGCCGCTGACAAATCTTTATATCCTCCCTTTCTTCTAGACCAGGATGCTTAGTGTTATTACTATTTCGCAACTCTGCTGAAATCCTATTTTGCAAAACAAAGTCTCTTGTGGTTAATTAAATAATTATCCCTCATTTACCTTTTCAACGGATCTCAGTTTTCATAGAGTGGGTTTGTTTCATGTGGGAATACACCCAGGTGAGTATTTCTGGGACAATGATGTGTCATAGAACGAACCAGTTAATTACAGAAGGGCTAATGGCCTCGTCTAGGTTAATAGTAAAGCCAAGTGCCATTGGCTGGATCCTCCACTCTTCATTAACTGCAATCCCAGTTGTGACTTTCCGCTGGGGTGGGGAGCTGTGATTCCTTAATCCATTGGATAGAGGCCACCAGCAGCCTCGGAGCCCGCACACTGTCAGGCCATGAAGAATGACAACAATAAGGCATTCATATTAGGAGAGGAGATACATTCATCACGGTTTGTTTACCCTCTCAACAACCCAGTAGATTTGCTGTCGCTGTCCCCGGGGAAACAGTGGGCGTAAGGAAATCGGATTGCGGTGAAAGAATGTCAGCTTTTCAGTCCTGCAGGGCACATTTAAAACCCCAGCCCAGACCCCAGCTTCTCTGATGGCGCAAACCTGCTTGGGAACGCTGGCAGGTCAAGACCCAGACTCGACCCCTGAGAACTAGGAACTGCCAGGCATCGTGCATTAACCTGTAGTCCTAGTTACTCAGGAAGAGACCGAGGCAGGAGCGTCACTTGAGCCTCGGGATGCAAGGCTAGTCTAGACAATGTAGTGAGTTTCTGTCTCAAAGAGGAAGGGGACTTGGAAGGTGTTCAGTTGGTAAAATGCATGTCATACAAGCATGTGGACCTGGGCTCGAACTCCAGAACTCATGCTTAAAAAAAAAAAAATCTGGGCCTGGTGGCTTGCATTTGAGACCACAGCTCTGGGGAGGTGAAAGCAAACGGACGCGTGGGTTTGCTGACCAGCCAGCCAACCTAGCATGGTCATCAAGCTTCAGGCCAGTGAGAGACCTAGTCTCAAAGAAAAGGTGATGGTTTCTAAGAAATGACAGCCAAGGTTGTCTTTTAGCCTCTCCCTCAAGCACAGTCTAATACACACTTGCACCTCACATGTGAATGTGCATGCATATACTCATACATGTATATACACATGTGAGTATGCAGACACACACACATATACACACACAGATCCTCAGTAGTTTCAATGTCCATCCTACAATTCTGATGTTTACTTTTTCTTCTTAAAAAATTGGGAATGAATGCAGCCTTCTCATGATATTATACAAGAGCAAATATGCACAGTGCCTTAGACCCAGTAATGCCTGCTAAGGTTTATTTCTATGCCAGCCAAGCTGACTTTTCCAGGCTGGTACTGTTTGTTCATGAAGGTTTCTTTTTTAATTTTTTTATTATTATTACTTTTATTCAATTATGAGTGTGCGCACGCGTGTGTGTGTGTGTGTGTGTATGTGTGTGTGTGTGTGTGTGTGTGTATGTGTGTGTGTGTGTAGAACCACGGGCGAATTCAGGAACCACCATGGACGCCTTCACCTCTTCCTTGTTTACTCTGCCCGAGGATTCAAAGGTTCTGCCCTACCAAAACCAGAAACGCAGGCCGCCCCCGCTTCTGCCCGGCGTCTATATGTAGGGTCTAGGATCGGAACTCAGGACCTTCTGCCTGCAAGGCAGAGGCTTAACCCCTGAGCCACCTCTCCAGCCCCTGTTCATGAAGGTTTCTTGAGTTTTGAGTATCACGATGGAGCAAATCAATGAAGAGAATTCTGAGCAAGGCCAGGCTTTCTTCATTCCACATAAAAGTCCCTTCCAGGTAGGACCTGCCTCAGACTGGGCTTCTCTCTTTCATTCTAGACTCTTCCACTGTGACAGAAGCTCTTGCTGCCCTATACATATTGACCCGTCATGAACTCCACACAAGCACAACTTCAGAATATAATGGAAGCATAGGAAGGAAGAAGAGAAGGGAAAAGGGTGAGATTTTCCCCAGCATCCCTTATAGCTAGTTATGATCATGTGACTAAGTTCTCACTAAGAGGATACGAGAGAAGGTGAGCTGCAATCATAGGATTTGGCCCTCAAAATTATTAAGCTTCTTTCTTCCAACTGGCTAGCATGAACTGATTTGACCCACAAGTGGAGACACCACTGAGCAACCAGCAGAAGAATCCTGGGTCCCAAGAGGACTTCCTGCCTGGAATTGTCCTGGGCCATCAACCCATCTCCAGATAACTACAAAAGAAAGAAACACTTCTCTGTTATCAATGCTGTAACTGGGGGTCCCTTTAATAAATACATCAGCCTGTTCCCAACTAATATACCCATTCTCCTGCTATCAATATTCATTGGAGTTCGCCGTTAGCAAGCACAATTAATAAGCTTTTAAAGTAGATCACATTTCATAAGCTGGGTGCTTGAAAACCAGATGCAGCCCAGAGATGTGCTTTGGTTGGTTCATATAGCAAGTCTGGTGATTTTTAAATTATTTTTTCCAATAATGGAAGTTATCAACATTTGCAAATGGAGAAAGTTCATACTAAAAACCAAAATGCCTGGACTATGAGAAACCCAAAAGTCTCCAAACATTCTTGCTTGTCCCTCCCCCCCCTCCAAAAAAAAATCAGCCAATGCTAAATTGCCCTTTGGATGGAACAAATTATACTTCCTCAAAACAATACCTTCCTCACCATGGTCACCAACTGTGGCTAATGCTGGGGAGCCACGAGTCCTGGCTGGAGTTCAAACCCCCAAGATCTGTGATCCTGGGTCAGAGCTTTCTCCAGCTGCTCAGAGCCTCCTTAAAGCATAAAGACAGCAGTAGACGTAAGGGAATTAAAATACCGTTAGAACATTCCCAAACTCCCACAGCAGCTGAGGGGAGCAGCATGCAGGTGCCCTTGGGCCTCTCATGGACAGATGAAGGTACTTTTAAGTCTTAGTTGTCCATGAATGTTTTAGTCTACTTCATATTATGCCCTATTGTGGACTGGCAGCTACTTCTTCAAATCACCTCCCAAATGAACCAGTGAGGGGGCTGGCGATGTAGTTCAGTCAGTAGAATACTTGTCTAATACATGGGAAGCCCAGGATTTAAGGCCTGCCCCTGCATAAACCTCTGGACAAGTGGGCAATGGCCTGTAACCTCAGGACTCGGGAGGTGCAGGTAGGCATGAGGATCAGAAGTTCAACATTATCATCAGCTTTGTAGCAAGTTTGAGGCCAACCCAGGATACTTAAGGCCCTGTCTCAGAAAACAAAACAGGAAACACATGAAGCATTTCAGCTTGGGAACCAAGTCGCTAGTCCCTCTGGCTTTTCAAGTGATACTTAACATTCATCATCATGCCATGCTATGGTTTTCTCCCCAGAGTCATATTTATCTGTATTTAATATTTATTAAAAAATGAATAGAAAATGGAAATACCCTGAGGAAACATGTTTCAGAACAAAATAGATCAGAGAATATGTCCATGCAGGATTAGAGAATGTTTGTCCAGATTGGCTGTGAGGGTTCTGCTCTGTCAAGTTTCTTAGTGTGGGCTACCTGACCCTGGCTATTTGTGTTTGGGATCCTCGGGTCACTGCACTGAAAGTTCAAATTAAGATGCACAATAGTGGGCTGCAGACATGGCTCACAAGCAGAAGGTCCTGAGTTTGGATCCCAGGTCCCACATAAAAATGCCAGGAGGAAAGAGTGAGGCCTGTACTTCCTGCTTTGATGGGAGGAAGCCTGGGAAAAGTCTAACCCTTGACTTTGAATGAGCTTCTAAGATGAGCTAGGTGGCCATCACAAAGTACACTCCCAGGAGAGACAAGATGATGAATCATCTGGGGGGGCAGCCCCAGCCCTGGGTCAGGTTAGGGAGCTAGAGGAGACATCAAGGGAGGGGACCAGAGGGAGGTGAAGGGCATGAACCTGGTTACATGACCTGAAAACCCTTCAGTGTCCACAGGCTTATGGGTCTCACTCCCTATTAGAGGACAGGGGTCCTTACAGTGACCTATGTTTGGGATATGAGTCTTCTGATCTTCAGGGAATTGCTGAAGGGTGGAAGTGATACTTCATTCTACTCCCTCTCTCTTTTGGAGACAGGGTCTCATGTAGCCTAGGTTGGCTTCCAAGTGGTCACGTGACTAAGGATGATCCTCAACTTGAACTTCAAATTCTTTTGTAGCCACCAACAGAATAACAAGGTCACAGGCTCCTGCTGTCGTGAACAGTTTATGTGGTATTAGACATGAAGCTTGGAAAGCACTGCACAAGCCGAGCTTTACCCCAATGGTTGGCAGATACTTCATCACACGACGCATGCCTAGAAAGCTTTGCTGGGCCACCCTAGATTAAGCTGGTCAGAATGGTCATGTAAGAAAAGGGGCGCTGTGACCCAATGTTCGTTTCTAAGTCAGGGTGCCGAAAGGACACTTTAGCTGCACATTTCAGGGTTAGATGGGTCAGCTTAGCCCCACCTCACTAACTGATAGAAAAAATGTGGACTCTGGAATACACCTTCTCAGGTTCAAATTCTACCTCCCTCATTTATCGGCTTGGACAAGTCACTCAATTTCTCCCACCAAAACAATGGGAACTTAAAATTTAGTGAGCAATGTATGCAAACTGCTTTGCATGGTGCATGCATAGAGTCGTGGCTAAAACACAATAGTTATTTTGGCTCGGACCGGGAACAATAGGTTCTAATGCAAAGAAAGCCAGAGGAAGGCCTTCTGGAAGGACTGACATCAAGGTGTTGGCAGTGAATGTTATGCTGCCTCTGTGATTTTCAAAGTATAGGAATAAAAAGGAAGAAAAGGACAGCTGAGCTGCAGAGGGTCAAAATGAAGTGTAAGCAAGGGGTCACCTAGAAGTACTGTGCACACTGTGCCTGTATATTTTGCAGTTTCTGCCAAGAGGGTCCGTTCTATCTCTAACTCTTGAGCCAACATTGCTACATTATTGATAGTCTGTAGAGTTCCTTGGACCTCCTTTGTGTTCTCCTCAATATCTACTTTCTCCAGGGTCTGTCCAGCATCTAGAAACTAATCCCATCAGCCAGCTCAAAATGAGACTCACAGTGATTGCCTGCTCCCCACACCTGTCCAGGCTACGCACGCACACACGCATGCACACACATGTTCATACTACTTTGCTTTTCAAATAAGACTTTGAAGAGCAATGGACCTTCAGGCAAAGAGTGAAAAAGACACTCTGTGGCTTTCTTCCAAAATCATCTACCAAGGTGTATAGTAACCAGTACACCTACTGGTGATTTTATTAATTACTTAATTAATTAATCAATTAATTACTTTTAGTTTTACAAGCATACATACTTATCCCTGCTCACCCCTCCATTCCCTCTCCTCCTATCCTCCTCTTTTCCTTCATCAATCCATTCCACTCCTTTTTATCCTCCTGTCTGGCTGCTTCCTATGGATCCTAGGATTCCCTCTGGCTTGTCTACTCTTATGGGGGTTCAGGCCTCTGTGGTATACCAAGTGGCCCTTCCTTCAGCTACCCCACTGATAGGGGCATCCAGCTCTAGTCCCTAAGGTTTGCCCTGTATGCTCTTATCTCTCTTGAGTTTCTCATAGTCTATGGGGGCATGATGGTGTGTCAGTCATTATGCAGGTCTGCAGTGAGCTCCTCGACGCAGCAGTCCTGCCTTGAATGGAATGTGTGGTCTAATGATGGACCTTCCCATCTTTAGGTTTTTACAATTTACTGCCCCGCCTCTTACATGAGGCTCCCTAAGCCTTAGGATGGGGAAAGATGAGTTTGGCCCGATTCTGGGTGAGCATGAGGCAGGGTGGTTTTAAGAACAAATGGGGTCTATAAATAATTAAGTGCAGACACCTGGAGTAAGCTGAGACTGTCCCCAGGAAAGAGTAGCAAGGGGCTGCCCTGCCTAATGGAAACAGGATGGCACAGACTTCTCTAGTGCCAGTGCCAAGGCAAACACTGCTGCAAGGCAGGTCTTACTATTCCTCTACTACACGGCAGCCCCTTGGGAATAGATGAAGCAGGGAATTCCTTTGTGGTATTCAATATTGTGGCTTTAAATGCACAAAAAAAAATACACGTGACTAAAGAGAAATTCAGTCACCCAGCTATCAAAAACGTAAAACAAATTCATGAGCAGTGAGTGACTAGCACTGCTTTATTAACACACAGAGTAATCGGGTCTAGCAGCAGATCTAATTGCTGCTCTGATTTCTAAACAGAGACGAGTGCAAAATGTCGTTTTCAGAAATCCGTGACATCAAAAGTTTGATATGCAAATATCTCCGATTTTGACAGAGTCATGAGAGCCACTAATGCTGTCTGGGGAAGAGGCTTGGGGGCTACACGTTGAACATAAAGAAATGCTAACTTTAATGAGAGATTAGTAAATATATATATATAAATATCTTCCACTCATGATCATAGAATTCCAGATGAAAATCCCATTCCTCAGGGGAGCTATGTAGAAGCCAGCTTGTATCCAGGCACATCTAGAAGGGTCTATATGGACCTGACGACATCCTTTCCTGCCAGTTTGTTCCTGGACTTTCTCAAACGAATATTGTTGAATGCTTCCTCTTGAGCCCAGGATCCTTTTGGGAAGTGCAGGAATGTCTAAGAGAGAGGGCCTGGTGTGTAGTCACTGGGGCGAGCCTTAGAAAGATCCTGGTCTCTTGCTCTTGCTCCCCTCTCTTTCCTCATAGTTTTGAGGTGAAGCTTTGACCTTTTAAGTCCTCTCTGCCATGAGGTACAGTATCGCCCGAGGTCCTAAAGCAATGAGTCTACCCGACTGTGGACTGAAACCTTCAAGACCCACATAAACCTTTTCTCTCTGGGCCAATTCACCTCTGGTATTTGTTAGTATCAGGAGGCCAAATGACACTCTGCCTGTCTTCCCTCACCTGTACCAAGAAAAGCTGGAGAGAGGCCTCTGGCAGAGCAGTGTCCACAGGGAGTGGCGCAGGTGACTGCACTGTGGACAAGGGGAACCGAGATCTCACCTCTTGGCTCTTGGCTGAATCGCATGAACGGTGGTGTTTTCAGGTCTAATTAGAAGAGGCAGAGAGAGTCGGAGACAACTCAGTGAAGGAGGGTACTGTTGCAACTCACCTGCATGGTTGCTGATAAATGACCATCAAACAGCTTAAGGGAACAGGGGTTTATTTCCTTACGACTAGTCCAGTTACAGTTCTCAGTCCAGCTTGACGGGAGAGCACTGCACCAACACCAGGGCCGAGGGAACTGGCCACACCATCACCACATAACGGCTGAGAGATGGACAATCCTTACTTGCCTAGACCAGCACGTCTGGGCAAGTGAACAGAAGGATGCTGACTTTCTCAACCAGCTCTCTGTATTTTATTCATCTGTTCAGGACCTAGTCCCACCCACCATGGGCTGAGCCTTTCCCATCAGCTAGACGATTTCCTGCAGGTTTGCTCTGGGCTTAACTCAACCATCAATTCTCTACAAATGTGCTCAGAGCTCAAACCCTCAGTTGTCAAGTTGACACCTGTGCCTAACTAGGCGAGGTACCAATGACCCTCAGACCACAGAAGGGTCAGGGCGAGTGGTCTTCTTGCTGTTCAGAGAATCCATGGGAAAGCCAAATGCCACCCAAGGCGTCCCCAGGCACTCGGGCCCATGAGCCAGTGGTTGCAGACGGATTGTGCCTAAATGGAGGAACTCAAGCTGCAGTCCTCCTGCTTCAGGGACCATGCACCACATCACACAGACACACACATGTATGCACACGCGCACGCACACGCACACACATGCAGACACAGATACACATGCTTCAGGACGGTCACAGGTGTGGCTTTGTGGCAGCGTGTGATGCTCCCCACACAGCGGCAGAACGTCCAGCAGTGATAGAAAAGAGGGGTCTCTCCCTGCACTCCTCCTCTCAGGTTCCTTGTCCCCGCACCAACCTCAGGGCAGCTGTTCTGGGCAGAGCTTGTCGCCAGGATGCGATGGGAACAGTGGTCCCTGGGGTTGCCAGGAAAAGGATGGGTAGGAAAAAGGAAGGAGGAGGAAGAGGTGAAGGAGGAAAAGAAGTGGGAGGAGGCAGCACAGGCATCTTCAGAGGAGACCTAGCTCCTGTTGCATTCAGATCTGGGCAGGGGGAGATGGTGAGACTAAGATTAGACCTTTTCCATAGCCACAGTGAACAGAATTCTCTGGAACCCACTCAGGAAGGCATGAAGGGAGCAACACGCTCAGATTAATGGGAAATAGCAAACCCTTCCTTTTCATCGCTCACCATTTGAAGGCACATTAGTGCCTTGTGTTGGATATGTCACCTTTAGGTCCCTAGATGTGTCAAATCAAGAGGGAACCCATTTCCTTGCATCTGGGAGTGCCAGACTCCTTCCTCTGTGGGTGTTGATTGTCAGAGACATACCCTAATTGGCTGGGCAGAACTTTCTTTCTGACAGCTTGGTGGGCCCAAGATCTCCTGGTTGGCGCCATCCAGAACTGGCAGAAACTCTTCATATTCAGAGACTAAGAAGTGGCAAGTGTGTGTCTCAAGAGGCATCGTCAACTCAGGGAGCCACATCGAAGTCAGGGATCATTGTGGATATGTGAACACACCATGTCACCTCCTGGTACACACCAAGCTTCAGTGAAGCTGACCAAGAAGGTTCTGGAGAAACATGTGGAAGTTTTTTCCAAAGCCAGCAAAAGGCCTCCTGGTTGTATTAACACAGGGGGTGTGGCTGAGTGGCCAGAGACCTGTTCTGCTGTGTGGTTACCACAGGACACCCCCTGAAATGAGGCACCTTTCTGGCTTTTCTCCCTTCTCTCTCCATCACCTCTGGTTCCAGGATTGCATCCAAACAGATGACTGTCCAAGCCAGGTGCTCAGAGACAGCTCTGGGAAGAAGGGTCTAGGACCTCGGCTCTCTGTAGGGCCATGAGAATCGAGGTACGGCAAAGGGCCCAGAGAACCTACACAGCTCGCAGCTCCGAAGTGGCTCTTGGGAGGAATGGCTACGGAGGAATGATGGCCCGCCAGGATCATCACTTGGAGATTATGAAGTGCAGTGGGTGTGAGAAGAGCAGGAGCCAGGGAGCGCACGGAAGCACCCACGTTGACAAATGTGCCCACGACAGCTGGGAATCTGTCAAGTGACAGGACAAGGCTCTGGGAAGAAAATGAACCAGAACGCCGGTGTGTCAGGCGGACAGATTGGCCCAATTAAGGCCACAGAGAGTTGGGGGGAGGGAGTGAGTTATGACACCCTGGCTGGGCCTGTGGGGGGGTCTGGAGAATGGAGGGCCTGGTCTCAAGGGACACCAGAAGGAAAGAAGAATGTAAGGGACTGTGTGCTGGGCTGTGTGTGTTTGGTTGTGACTGGGGCTGTATGTGCTGGGGCTGTGTGTGTTGAGGCTGTGTGTGCTGGGGCTGTGTGTGCTGGGCTGTGTGTGCTGGGCTGTTGTATTAGGGCTGTGTGTGCTGGGGCTGTGTGCTGGGCTGTGTGCTGGGCTGTGTGTGCTGGGCTGTGTGTGCTGGGCTGTGTGCTGGCTGTGTGCTGGCTGTGTGCTGGGCTGTGTGTGCTGGGCTGTGTGTGCTAGGGCTGTGTTGGGGCTGTGTGCTGGGCTGTGTGTTTGATTGTGACTGGGGCTGTGTGCTGGGCTGTGTGTTGGGGCTGTGTGCTGCGGTTGTGTGTGTTGGGGCTGTGTGCTAGGCTGTGTGTGTTTGGTTGTGACTGGGGCTGTGTGTGCTGGGGCTGTTGTATTAGGGTTGTGTGTGCTGGGGCTGTGTGTGCTGGGCTGTGTGCTGGGCTGTGTGCTGGGGCTGTGTGTTTGATTGTGACTGGGGCTGTGTGCTGGGGCTGTGTGCTGGGCTGTGTGTTGGGGCTGTGTGCTGGGGCTGTTGTATTAGGGCTGTGTGCTGGGGTTGTGTGTGCTGGGCTGTGTGCTGGGCTGTATGCTGGGCTGTGTGTGCTGGGGCTGTGTGTGCTGGGCTGTGTGTGCTGGAGCTGTGTGTTTGATTGTGACCGGGGCTGTGTGTTGGGGCTGTGTTGGGGTTGTGTGTTGGGGCTGTGGGCTGGGACTATTGTGATAAGGCTATGTGCTGGAGTTGTGTCTCCCTGTCTTCTGCCCTGCAGTTTCCTAAACTCCAGGTCTATGGGGTATTGATCCGGCAAGGTTCTCTGTGCTAGAGAAGGTTCTTCTGCAGACGTCTCCTGGAGAGGTCCTCATGAGACAAGTGTGCCCAGAATACCCAGTGTCTTTTACCCACTGCACCAGGGTGACAGCAGTGGATGGGGCACAGGTCTCAGAAGCTCTGAAGTTTTGGGGCAGGAAACCAGCAGGAATTAGGTAACTTTGGGATGGTGACACACAGCTGTGGTCTCAGCACCAGGACAGGTGACATAGAGGATCCAGCGAGCCATGGGAGGGAAGGGCTGCCCTCTTCTGTTCTAATGCTCTCCCACCTCAAGGCTAAACTACACTTTTTCTGGTTAAGGGCCCTCTGCTCTTATAAAACTTGTACTTAAAAAAGGAAGAGAGGGGAGGAGAAAGAAGAAAAGAGGGAGAGATGGCTCAGAGGGACCCTTGTAAGCAGAGGGTCCTGAGTTCGAATCCCAGATCCCAGGTACACATGCCAGGCGGAAGCGGGGGAAGCCTGCGTTTCTGGTCCTGGTGGCTGGAGCAAAAGAGGAGGTAGAAGCAGTCCACGATGATTCCCGAATTCACCCTTGGCTCTACACACACACACACACACACACACACACACACACACAATTGAATAAGTAATAATAAAAAAAAAGAGGGAGAGGAGGGAGAGAGGGAGAGAACCGAAGGAAGGAAGGAAAGAGGGAGGGAGAGAAAGAATGGGGAAGGGAAGAAAGGGGAGCAAGTACAGGTAGAGAAAGCAAGCTGGGGAGAGAGAGAGAGAGAGAAGGAAGGAGAGAACATGGGGAGGAAGGAAGAGGAAGGAGGGGTGGCAGGAGGAAGAGGGGAAGGAGAAAAGGGAGGGAGGAGAAGAGAAGGCAGTACCGCATGGGGCTCAGTGTGCAGTCCCTCATGGACCGCCCTCCCTCCTCCCCCGCAGAGCTAAGAATGTAAGGTGGGCTGGGGAGAGGCACAGAGGGTTACTAGTGAGTGCAAGGCGAGCAGTGCATACACAGCCCACAGCCAGGCAGCCCTGCTCCCAAGCTTGCATTCAGACCCATTCCACTCTCCACTAATGGACCTGACAAGTCCTGTTGGCAGGATGCTCCACCTGATCCACGGGGCACAGTAAAGGTGAGAACACCCGCCTCTGGCTGGGGCGAGGAAGCCAATCCTGTCTTCCCATGTGTACCCCAAACAGGACAGGCAGATGAACCCCAGGGTTTTGCACGGCTGTCTGCCTCTGTATGAGTGCCATTTTCCCTTACCCTGGGATGCCCAGGAAGGTGCCTGGTGGCAGTCTCCTCCTCTCCAGCATGTGGGCCCCTGCAGGAGGCAGACAACCACCATGAGCAGGGCCTTCTGCTACCAAGATCCTGACCCGGGCACTATACGTGAGTACCCTGGGTGGCTTCATCCTGGGGGGGGTGGCCTGTGGAATCTGGGGATGCTGGAGGGAGAAGTGGGGGAGGGTTGGTGGCCAAGCAGCAGGACTGTATGCATCATGAGAGAGGCTTCATCTGCAAAGTACGGCTTCAAGAGTACACAGACAGGGAGCCTGCCCCTCCTGGCACTCCACATCTGGTGTCCATGAGTCTTTCCTCTGACAAACTCTGTTATTCCTCCTTGCAGAGAGTTCTGCTTCAATATCTGGGACACACAAAATCCTCCCCCACGATCCGTAACATTTGGTGAGCACAGCTAGGAGATCAACGCGGCAACATTTGGCGACCATGAGGGGATCGACAGGGGAGGTACATTCCACCAGCTAAGGATGCAGAGACAGACGTGCACATAGTTTTGGGCAGGCCTTCGAATGCGACCTTGCAGACTTACAGCTGCCAAAGGAAAAAAAGTCTCCTTCAGTATGTAGATTACCCGCTGCTCTTCCTTCTACACCAGACAAAGGTATTTCAGATTAATATCCATAAAAGCTCCAAATGTGGGGACCTCTGGAACATCCCAGCATCTTATAGATGAGGACACCAGACTGTTCATACTTCCTTTGCTCCAACTCAGCAGGAAGTAGCTCCGTGGATCTCTGAAAGTCTTGGAAAGCCATCTCCCTCCACCCCCATTACCCTGCAGGAACACCCTCTGCAGATAGGGAGGAACTGACTTCAATCCTCCTCAAGAGATAAGGAAGTCAACTTACCCCAACCTTTGCTTATGAAAGGATATGGAGACTAATTCTCCATTACTAATAAATTAAATCCATTAAAAGAAACAGACCTACCTTGAGGTGGGCACAAGATCAACTGGATTGGGTCTCAATATGAGCCAACCAATGAGGAAAAGCCACTCTCCCCCTCCTTGCCTAAGTATAAATATTTCTGACCCTGGCAGCCATCTTTGGCACCTTCCCCTCCTTGCACTCCACATCTGGAGCCCACGAGTTCTTTTCCAGCTCCTTGTCCTGCATGAATTCCACGCCTGAAGTCCATGAGTTCTGTTCTTTCTCTCCTCTGATAAACTCTACCTTAATTCTCAAAAAAAAAAAAAAAAAAAGAGTACACAGACAGACAACCCAAGATGTCTGCGCCCATGACGCACGTGGGCTCATGTGAGCCCGGGGTTCTGAGCAGCTGCCTGGTCGCATGTCTGGGAGGCTGGCCCGGCCTGCAGGGGGGAAGCAAGAGAGGGTGGGCTTCAGCGCCACAGCTCGCACACCCCTCTTGCACAGAGCCCATCCTGCCCAGCATCTTCTCGGCCAAGTCTTTTTTTTTTTTTTTCTGGAAATTCTGTAGCTCTTCATCCTAACTCAGTAACAGCCTGCCAGTGGGGAGTGCTACGATCATCATCACTTTTTCCTAGAGAGAGAAACTGAGGCACAGACAGCACAGAGTTCCCTCAAAAAACTTGGATGGCTAAAAGGCAAAAGACTCCCAAACCCAGGCACTTGGCACCCCTCTCCCGCCTCCCACGGGCCACCTGCACCACCTTTGGGGTGGGTGTCATGCTCCAGTGGAAGCTCGTCTGGTGAGAGAGCTGCTGTGCTGGCAGGTCGCCAGCCCGAAGCCAGTATTTATTAGGAAATCCCCAGACAAGCCAGAAGCCACAGAGCAGCAAATTAGTTTAGTCAGCTCGCTAGTTTATTTAAGCAGCTCCTCGTGAGCGCAGAAACGGCTCCTTCAAGCACACTGAGCGGGAAGGGTGCTTATCGGATGCCTCGAGGATGCCGAGTTATCCGCAGCATCCAAAGGCCTCCTGGGGACAGGGAAGTGCCTACTGGACTAGGAAGAAACTGTTTAATAAGGCCAGGCTCCTCTAGGCAGAGGGCCTCCCTCTAAGGCGGTCCCTGTTACCCCATCTTGGCATCTTATCCAAGGAATTGAAATGGGTGCACACAGATTGCAAGATAACAGGAGGCTGAATTCAACTGTGAAGCAAGGATCGATAAAATGGCTCAGCGGGTAAAAACCCTTGCAGTAAAAGCCCAGCAGCCTGAGTCCCATCCTTAGAACTTAGCCAAGGTGGGTGGAGAGAGCCAACCCCACAGAGTTGTCCTCTGACCTCCACACACACTCTGTGACATGTGCACACACACACTTACCTCTCTGTCTCCTCTCTCTCATACAAACACTAAATAAAATACATAAATATTTCTAAAAAGTAAAGCCATAGAACAGGCAAAGACACTGTCAAGATTGACAGATTGGGGCTGGAAAGATGGCTCAGGAATTAAGACTGTCTAATAAGCAGAAGGTCCTGAGTTTTGATTCCATGTAAAAAAAAAAAAAAAAAAAAAAAAAAACCCAGGCCTGCACTTTTGGTCTTGGTGGGTGGAACCTGGGAAATCCCAGAGGGAAGCAAGGAGATAGAAGCAATGCAGGATGATTCCCAAAGTCACCCTTGGTCCCCCACAGGGGCACACAGTGCCCTCTCACACACACACACACACACACACACACTACACACACACACACACACACACACACACATACACACACACACACACACACACACACACACAAAATGAACGAATAGATAAATAAAGTTAAAAAAATAAAAGGTGGAAAGTGATAGAGGAAGATACCTGGCTTTGCCTTCTGTCCTTCACACACACACACACACACACACACACAGCTGGATAATGCATCTCAAGCCAATGTCTAAACATCTCCAACACTGGTGATTTTGTGTTGCTCTGTAAGGAGCAGGTTGGAGAAGTACAGGAACACTGTGAAGCAGGGAAGAGGCGTGCGGAGGAGGGAATTATTCCCACAGTGGAAACTAAAGACAAGATGGCTGGAGCTGGAGCATATGCAAAGAAATCAGGTACTGCCGGCCAGCCCCATCCCTCTGTCCCCACAACTTAGCACTTGGTACCAGGACCCCTTAGTGACAAAATAAAGATGTGTTGGCTTAAGTCCAGGGAGCTAGCGGCCTCAGGCATGGCCAAGTCCAGGTATCAGTGACTGTCTCCAGATCCCGGTCTCTTATCTTTCAGATCTGAATGCTTCTGAAGCCTAAAGAATACTTCTCTCCCCCACAGTTTCCCAACAAGCATCAATCATCCTATCCTGGCTAGGTTTGGGACATGTGCCTCCCCTGAAACTAGCAATAAGGGGCAGGTTCCACTTAGACAGGGGTACGTGCAGCCAAATGATGACTAATGGTTGCTCTGCAGACAAAACAGCAGATGTGATCACTGAAGCTGTGCAGAGAGCTGCTGCAGGGCAGTACCCTTCCCCCAAGCATTTCAACACAGGGCTGGTTGCTAAGGAGATAGTGAGTCCACACTTTGATTGTTTTCTGGGGCAAAAGCCCATAGAAAAGATCCTCCCCAATGTTCTTCTGTGGGTGTCTGCTTGTCACAGGCATCCTCTGTCCCCAGAACTATTAGACCCAGGAGTATGTCAAAGAACTACTAGGATACCACCAATCCATCTGCTCATCCATCCATCTGGTCAGTCATCCATCCATCCATCCATCCACCCACCCATCCACCCATCTCCATCCATTTGATCATTCATCCATTTATCCATGTATCCACTCATCCATTCCCATCCATCTGCTCATCCATCCATTCATCCATCTACCCATCCCCATCCATCTGGTCATTCATCCATTCATCCATCCATGTATCCATCCATCCACCCACCTACTCACCTACCCATCCCCATCCACCTTGTTATCCATCCATCCATCCATCCATCCATCCATCCATCCATCCATCTATCCATCATCCTTTGGCTCTTTTTAATTCCTCAACTCTCTGCCCCTGGGCTCTTCCACGTGTCAGAAAGCACCTCCTGTTCAGCTTTCCAGCTGCTGCTTTGGACAATTCCACTGCTATCCCTCCTGATCTCTCAGGAGACGCCCACAGGACCCACCCTGCTATGCCTCCCTGACATTCTGTGTGTCTGTCCCTGTGAGCAGGTCTACTTCTATCGCTTCTTCAGTCCACGGCCCACTTCCAGCCAGGACGCCCTGTGAGTTCTGCTCTCATGGATTCCAGGATTCACTAGAACATCCTTACTCAGAGGATCCGGGACACATAAGCAGTTGACCTCCTCGGTCCTGTTCCAAGTGTCTCCTCCAGGACTCCTGGCTTGATGCTTTCCATCCACTTACAGTAGGTGAGACTTGAGAGGTGGCCCATCCCCTCACCTCCAGATTCACTCGGTCATGAGACCCACCTTGGACACAAACCCCCCTCATACGCACCAGCACTGCTACCCACCTTCATGGCTTAGGCCACATCGCATTAGGACACATTGCCCACGTGGTCTCCCACAGTGTCCCATTGCATCCTACCCCTAATTCTTCAGTTTTCTCTTCACACTCACCAACTTCCCAAGTGGCTTCCGGCAATGCCTAGGGAAAGGCCAAACTCTTTAAGATGGCATTCAGGGCCAGGTAGAAGCAGGTCTAGTTTGGTCCTTCAGGCTTACATTTCCTTTACCCACTTGTCTCTCACACCCACGCACCTGCCACGCAGAACTGTCACCTCCAGTCTGAGCACAGGCCGTTCCTCTGCTCAGCCTCCAGGTGACCTCCTGCGCATGGATTCCTGCAGGACACTTGCTCTGACTGCTCTATGATCGTCAGGACTAAGCTGAGCACCTCTCCTGCGTGCTCCTAAGGACTGAGTGAGTGGATGAATGGATAACTGTCTCAAGAAGCAAGCCCTTGAAGAACAGAAAAACTTACAGGAGAAGGGAGGGCTGTGTTTCTAGCCAATCCAGTCTTCTTGATAGTTACCAAACAGAAATCTGCAATTGCTTATTCTGAATTGATGGAGGTACCAGCAAGCAAGCCAGCAGCATACCATGCTGGGATTTACACCTGTTGGGTGAGGCAAATGCCAAGTGAACACATCTACTGAATTTCCTGGGTCAGAGCCACGACTCTTGGGGCAGGTTAATCTTACAAATGGTGGCACCAGCATGTGTCTTATTCATTGTAGGACTTGGCACATGGACCTGTGCATGCCTGGGTGGACCACACTTTGTAATCCCAGGAGGACAAGAATGACATGGTAGCATCATCTAGTAACTCAGGAACCCATCAAAGTTTCTCCCAATCTTCCTCTCCTCTCTCTCTCTCTCTCTCTCTCTCTCTCTCACTTGCTTGCTCTCTCTTGCTCTTCATTCTCAACTTGCTTCTTAGAAGCTAGCTGCCATGCTGTGAGAAAGCCCCAGCCACACAGAGAGACTGTGTGCCGACAGATGTTCCAGATGGGAGCTCTAGCAAAAGATAGTCCCCAAATCTTCAGAGGAAGCCTTCAAAGTTCTCAGACACGGTGGGGCAGAGAGAAGGCAGCCCTACTGTGTCCTGTCAAATTCCCAGCATGCACAGCCCTTCAGTGGTGGTCTGAAGACATTGGGCTTTGAGGTAAGTTGGTGTGTTAGTGTGTTACCTTGCCAAAAGAACTCTGCACTTGATATGAAAGTGAGGGAAATGTTCACTAGTTAGGGAAATACATTACCATTTTTTTCTTGAACAGGGGTCTAGATAGCTCAGGCTAGCCTCAAATTGGCAATCCTCCTGCCTCATCCTCCAGAGTGCTGGGGTGGCAATGTGTGCTCCCGTATCCGTCTTCGCTTTCCCATCTTGTCACTCTTAATAACATGGATTGGTGACTCACTAGCCATGGGAACTTGGGTGTGCTCTTTCCTATGTCTGGATTCTTAGTTTTCCAGGTTTTAAGCCAGGGGATGGGACTGGGTGATTTCAAAGTCCCCAGAGCTTGTGAGTTCTGCCAATATGCTCTCTAGGATGAATCACTCAATTAAGGTGATGTCAATTGAAATGGCAAGAGGTGAAGTTTTTAATTGAAATACTTGATATTTTTTTCAATTTTTCTAGGAGGTGAACTCAACCAAAGCCATTAGGAAAGTCAAAAGGCTCATGACATGCATAATTCATGAGAGGAGACTGGGTGTGACCCAGCAGGTCACAAGAATAAAAATGCCTTCGTAATAAAATATGTCACCCCTCCCTCCCTCTGCTTCCCCATCCCTGTCACTAGCTAATGGGGGGAAAGAGTGAATTAAACTAAAGTTCAGGTCAAAGGTTAGGTTGGTTCACTTCAGAATGGCCATTCCCTCCCTTATTCCAGTGACGTATGCACGCTAGGGCACTTTTGTCCCCACCCTGGGGCTGCACCCAAAATGACAAAGACCTCCCCATCCCTAGGGAGCTATGACTTCACCTTTTAATGACCTGCTCAATTAGCAAGCACAGGAGCCAGGTCAGAAGACACCTGTCCCCTATCCAAAGCTTTGGGGGCTTCCCCAAGGGGCCAACCTGTTTCACTGAGAGGAGGGGCTGAAAAGGTTGGGGAGGGGGAAGGAAGCCACAATTAGCACAATAATGTGTCAGGTTCCACTTGCCTGTAATTCGCCAGCTTGCTCATCCATCCATGAATTCATTTGCTCAGGCAACTAATATTAACAGAGCAGCTGTGTTGGGCGGGATCCAGTGACACCCAGGTCCCGGCAAGAAGCTAATGACTTGTGTGCAAACCACCGATTAGGACGCGCTCCGAGCACGGGCAGGACCAGGGACACAGCAGCTCCCAGGGAGCACGGGTAGGACTAGGGAGCACGGGCAGGACCAGGGACACAGCAGGCAAGAGAGGAAGACAAGCAAAGGTCATGTCAGCCAAGTCCAGAGCCAGCTGGATCCTGTGAGCTGTGTCAAGCAGGTCCTTTCTTGCATCACAGAAGTTGGGTTTCATGTTTCCCTGTGAGACAGCAAGTGGGAAAGACTGGTTTGGGGGAACAGGATATCCAAGTCCCTTGAACTCTGCGCCTGCAGGACAAGTGGTTCCAGCAGCCTCTAGATAGTCCTTCGAAAAGAGACACGGGGAACTGGGGAGCTGGCTTAGGGGCGAAAGCCTTTGCTTTGAAAGCAGAAGGACCTGAGTTCAGATCTCTAGATCCCACTTAAAAATGCTGGGAAGAGATGGTGGTGCCCTGGAAGGTGGTGCCCTGGGAAACCACAGAGCAAACCAATAAGAGGGTAGAGTAATCCAGGATGGTTACTGATGTCACCCTTGGGCCTTCATAGGCCCACTCAAGTGTCCTCTCGTGCATACATGCGTGTGCGTGCACACACACGCGTACACACAAGAAGTCAATGACACAAGTTCAGGAGAAGACCATTCTGCTCACCTACTTGATACTTGGTGGTATCTTATCAGTATGGAAGGATGGGGACACAGCATTTGGGCCAACGATGGTCCAAGTCTGCTCCATTTGCCCATCACATTATCACACTCTTTAGGTTACAATCATGGATTCAAGAATAGGCTCATTACTCAAGCCAATTCTAATAAATCTTAATAGCTTTTGCTTTAATCACCGGGAAGTGGGGTTTACTCCTTCCTAGAAGCTTCTAGAGTAAAAGCCATGGCAACCGCCCTGAAAATAAAGTGCCCATGATGAGGAAAGTAAAGCGGACTCAAGTGTGAGAGTAGGATCGACAGACATTGTTCAGACTTTCAAATCCAGCCTTGCCTGAAGGTGACTCTAAGCTTGACAGAAAAAAAGTTCCAGTTCCTTTCAACCAAATGATTCTTTGGTGGCGAACACAACAGAGTCAGTTTCTGCCCTTACAGAGCTCACAATTGTATGCTGGGCAGGTGCTGGGGTAAAGTGTAGAGCAGAGAGAAAGAATTCAATGAATAAAGTGCTTGTCACATATGCATGAAGATGTGAGCTTGATCCCCAGCCCTCATGTAATGATGATGATGATGATGATGATGATGATGATAGCCAGTGGGGTAGCTTCTAATGGGGCTTGCATTCTATGCTGGTTACTTTTTGTGCCGCCATGAGACACCAGTCAAAGTCAAGCAACTTAAGGGAGATTTATTTATTCAGCTTACAGTTCCAGAGGGGAGATTCAGTTTTTCAATGGTGGAAGCAGCATGACTGGCAACACAAGCCGGAGATAAAGTTACACCCATCCGGGAGGTTCAGAGCTGCAAGACTCCTGCTACGAAAGCAGATTCCTCCTGGAGGTAGGGTGGGACCAATCCACCCGAAGCCCACCCCCTGTGACTGCCTTCCTCCAGCAAGGCTCCACCTCTCAAAGGTGCCATGACCCTCCCAAACACATGAGACTGTGGGGGACACATTTCAAACCACGACACACTCCCAACACTTGGATAAGCAGAAACAGGAGGATCCCCATGCTCCCTGGCCAGCCGGTGTAGTGCATTAATGAGTCCCAGATAAAAGTGAAAGGGGCCTGTCATGAAATACAGGTAGGTGGGACGGAAGAACACATCTCAGTGGACCTCTGGCCTCCAGGCTCAACACATAACCATGCCGCACACACGGCTGACTACACTCTGAAAGCACAGGAAGGTCCAGTGTTACTCTTGACTCCATGGACAAGCAGGCAGGAGGCACCTCATGGGAAGTGGGTTAGATCCTACGGGACCCCTTCCTCCTTCCTTCAACACTGGAACTTATCCCAAAGCTGCCAAGACTCATGGGGGGTTTTGTTTTGGGTCTGAACTCTTGTTGAAACCTGGCTGGAGACAAATGAAACCTGGCTGGAGACAAATGGCGCTTTTATTTTCTGCTCAAGGTTCAGCTGTGTGTCCTCCCAGCCTTACTGTCTCAGACCAGCCTCTGAGCCCAACTTCCTAGTACTTTTCTCTTTTCTCTGTTCCTCCTTCCCCCTCCCTTCCTCTCTTTTTCTTTCTTTTTTTTTTAATGTTTTATTTATTTACTCTGGTGTGTGTGTGTGTGTGTGTGTGTGTGTGTGTGTGTATGTGTCTCAGAGGGTACTGTGTGTCCCTATGAGTTGGACCAAGGGTGACTTCGGGAATCATCCTGGTTGTTTCAACCTCCTTGCTTCTTCCTGGGATTTCCCAAGGCTTCGCCCACTAGGGCGGGAAGTGCAGGTGCGCGCTGTTTCAGCCTGGCATTTTTTTTCGTGGGACCTGAGATCAGAATTCAGGACCTTCTGCTTGTGAGACAGAGTCTTAACCCCTGAGCCGTCTCTCCAGCCCTTCTTTGTCTTTCTTAGTCTTTCCTTCTCCTCCTTCTCATCTTCTTCCTTATTATCTCCTCCTCCATCTCCCTCTCTCCCCTTCTTCCTCCCCTTCTCCTTTTCCTCCTCTTCTTCCTTCCCCTCTCTTCCTTCTCCTTCCTCTTCCTCCTCCATCGGTTAGGGCTGACATAAGACTAACTCCATTTCCACTTATGACTTTGACGTCTTTTTCATCCTGGTAGAAATCAACAAGCCACGTTACTTTCAAGCAGCCTCAGTTTCCTCTCAACTCCTCAGCTTCAAGACCCTGCCTCCAAGCTTGTCTCTGAGAGATTTCCCAAAGAGAGAGGGGGTGTGTATGGAGGGCACCCTGGCTGAGGCACACACATCTTCCTGTGCCCAACTTCAGTAGACCAGCCTAGCTGCTTAGTGCTGCAGAAAGGAATCAGAATTTGTTTGGGAAAAAATTTCTTTTTCTGAAGGAGAGAACGACTGGAAAGGGCAATCTGAACTAGTGGGAACGCGTTCACTTTTTACATTGGATAATTCCAGCCAAGTATCTCAGATACATCTTAATTAGTGGCTTCAAAGAGGAAAAAGTCTTTTCAAGGCTGAGATGGGACGAATGGATCAATTCCTATTGTTCGTTGGTCTGAGACATTGTCTCTAACTCTGCCGCCCAAACTAATCTGGAATTTGTGATGTATGTAGCCCAAGCTAGCCCTGACTTTTCCATCCTCCTGCCTCGGCCTCACAACACCTGACTTAGTACAAAACCATGCAAGTGGTTCAGAGATTTAAAAAAAGGCCTTAAGCAGAGAACACTGTCGCATGCACGAGGGTCCCCTGGGAGCAGAATGTCACAATCCAAGGTCCCAGCAAGGACGTCCATAGCAGTGACAGGGAGTGCAGCCCCTCCCACCCCCAACAGCTCTGTAACTGCATGCTGGGCACCTCTGTGCCTCTGCTTGCATATTCTGAAGCTGTGTGCCTTCCTCAGCGTCCAGTTATGTGAGTTAGTAGAACAGCATAGACACAGAACAGCAGACGAGGGGCCAGTGTGTGAGTGCTCAGAAAATGCTGGTTGTTAGTCACACCGACATGGAGCCCTGGAAGCTGCATCGGTACAAGCAGCCCCGGACTTCAATGTCCTTGCAGGTCCTTGGAGGACCAGGCTAGAAGGTTCATGGAGCGGCACCCTACAGGATGTGTGTCCCTTTTATACATAATGAGGAATAAGGTTTGGGGGCTGGTAAAGTGTTTACATAAGGACCTGAGTTCAGCTCTCCGTTACCCATGAAAATGCCGGGCATGCCTATCTGTAACCCCAGCACTGAGGAGACAAGACAACAGGAGCCCTGGGGTTCTCTGGCCATCTAGTTTAGATGAATCAGGAAATCCTGAGTTCAGTGAGAGACATCTGTCCTGATGAAGGTGGGCAGTGATGGTAGAGGCGCTGAGCTTCAGTTAGATCCCAAACACATGTAAAGTGGATGGAGAGAACCAACTTTACACAGCTATCCTCTGACCTGCACCTGTGCACTGAGGTGCTATGTACATGAATGCTATACTCACACGCATCACTAATAATCAGTAAAACTTTAAAACAAGATGGAGAGCAATGAAAGAAGACTCCTGATGTTGATTCTGAGGTCCACAGGCATTGCACACACACCTGCACAGAGACACGAACAGGTACATACACTACACGTGTGCATGTGCACACACACATCTATAAACATATGTATATACCACATACAGATACATGACCACATACAGTACATATGCATGCATACACAAACATGAACACAACACATACCACATATACATACATAGACAAGAACACATACAAGTACCACGCCACACACAAACACATAGACATTAGCACATACATACACGACACATAACACTGACATGAGAGTACATGTACATGTGCACACACATAGACATGAATATGCACATAGAGCATACACGCATGAAAAGTAAGGTGCTTTTGCACGCCAAGCTATGCATCAGAAAAGGAAGCTGCTGTTTCTCCTAGAAGTGGAAATGGTTTGTTTCTCCAATTAGACTCGACATACATGCAAATTACCCTCAATTCAGAAAGGTCAGAGCCATGGAAAGAAAAAGATACCTCCTGGTAATCAAAACCAGAGAAAACAGCTAAGAAAGTGTTTCTACACACACGTGTGCACACATATATGCATGTACACAGAGACAGAAAGAGAAAAAAATTTTTTACTATAATCACTCTGTTCCTTTTAACAACATGAGATCAATGCTTCTCCACACCATTAAACAGACCTGGAACTCTGTTTTTACATGTTGGGGTTTAAATGCAGGACCTTGAACATGCTAGGTAGTGAGCTCTCCACTTCCCAGCCTGCCCTGTGACGATTATTTTAATGTTCTTGTTATCCAATGGTTTGATATGGGGATTATTTAGTTCAAGGACAAAGGCCCAACATTTTGCCTATTTCCTTTCCTGCTGGGTTGACCATCAAAAGTCATGGAACATGGGGCCTGAAGGGGGGGGCAATAATTGGTGCGGTGTCCTGCTGACTTCTTTCTGGGGCACTTCTTGCTTGCCTAAGTCCCTCCTAGCACCATGCCTGAGTGGAGACAGGAGCAAGGAGCCAGCAGATGCACCTAGGGAGAGAATCAGTTCGCAGACAGCTCCGCTCCTGCTGGCCCCCTACTAAGGGCAGCCATCAGCTTCCTCATCTATAAAGTGGGGGTGAGGAGAGGCATATCACAGGTCACACCATCCCCCATCATATGAGGTCTAGCACCCTGGAAGGCAGAATACATCTGTCACTCACAAATATTACATGTACTAAAATATAAGGAAATTTGTGCTTTGGCCCCAAATTCTTAGCCAGAAGGGCTACTCTTGCACAAGATTTTTCAAAATTTTTATTTATTTATGTTTCTCTAAGACATTCCCAGGCTGCCCTTGAACTTATAATCCTCCTGCCTCAGCTTCGTGAGTGCTGGAGTCACAGTGTGTAACACTCTCGAACCTTCTGGAAGGATTAACACATCTCATTGAAGGATACTCTGAAAACATCATTCTCCCCACAGGCAGACCACGGGCTTCTCCTCCTCCTCCTCATGTAGATCATACAGGGGTTCAGAGCTCACTGACCCTGTC
Organism: Typhlomys cinereus; assembly: GCA_023101885.1. Classification (NCBI taxonomy): domain Eukaryota; kingdom Metazoa; phylum Chordata; class Mammalia; order Rodentia; family Platacanthomyidae; genus Typhlomys; species Typhlomys cinereus. Next base: position 12,335,373 of record JALPQD010000010.1, read on the forward strand.
TTTGGGGCGGCCCAAGCATTGTTTGAGATTACCTAGAAAAGCAGCCTGATGCCTCCCTCCTCCCTACCCCAGCAAGAGTGACTCGAACATTCCTGGTGAGATGTTCTTGGTTCTGCGGGCCGATAGCCCTGGATCTCCCAATGGCCCAGAGCCCAGGGTTTCCTGGAGGCCTTTCTCCGCTCCCAGCTGTGCACAGCTGTCCATGGTTACAGCTGTCCATGGTGGTTCCAGGCTGACCTTCTCTGAGTTGCTGTAATGTAATATCCACAGTGTAATATCTCAGTCACTCAGCAGGTCTGGTGCGGCCCTCCAGGGGCTGGGGTGACAGTCAGACCCAAGCAAGAAAAACACAGACCCTTTTGTCCCTCAAAGACTGCTGAGAAGGGGGGCAGAGACTGCATGGCGCATCTTAGGCATACGGAATTGGGAAAGCTGCCCCCAGTCACGTTCTCTGAGTGTGGAGAAGGCACGGGCCGGGGGGAGGGGGGACAGTACTTCTTCTGGCAGTGTGGCATTTTCCCCCTCAGGTGCAGCCTCACTGTGGCAAAGAGGGTTTGGGGGGCACAGAAGGTTGAGCATATTCCAAAGTGGGGACCAATTTCATTTTCCACAGCAACTCAACCTCTGCCATGCTTAGACACCCCCCCACATGCACAAAGAGGCCTTTTCAAGGGTTCTTTTTCTTTCTCATCTAAAAATAATGACTTTTCCTCCCAAGGTTTTAATTTTATTTTGAGAGAGGGAAGAAGGGAGGGAAGGAGAGAAGGAGGGAAGGAGGGAAGGAGGGAAGGAGGAAAGGAGGAAGGGAGGAAGGGGAGAGAGAGTTTGCTTATGTCCCAGGTGTGTGTGTTCACGCACATGCACGCACAGGGCAGATAGCAGGTGTCCTTCTCTGTCACTCTTGGCCTTAGGTCAGACAGAATCTCTCTCTGAATCTGGAGCTAGGCTGGCGACCACCAAGCCCCAACGATCTTCCTGTCTCTGCCCCTCACAGTGCCGGAGATATAGTTATGCAGGGCCATGCCTAGCTTTTTCTTCCATGGGGGCCCAGGATTCAAACTTGGGTTCTCAAGCTTGCACAGTCAGTGCTTTAACCCACTAAGCCGTCTCCTCAGCCCCTCCATTTTCAGTTGAAAAAAAACCCTTTCACTTATTTTGAGACAGTTTCTCACTGTGCAGCTAAAGCTGGCCTCGAACTTACCATCTTCCTGCCCTGCCCTGCCCCTGGGTTTCTGAGAGAGAGAGAGAGAGTGTGTGTGTGAGAGAGCGAGAGAGAGTGGAAGAGAAAGGGAGAGAGAGAAAAAAAAGAGGGAAGAGAAGGAGAGAGAGAATGTTCGGTACATATGGTCGCTCACCCACGTGCGCACGTGGAGGCCGAGGTTGAGAGTGGGTGTCTTCTCTATTGCTCTCAACCTTACTTTCTGAGACAGGGTCAGCTACTGAACCTGGCTTGCTACACTGAACTCCAGGATCTGCCTGTTTTGCTTTTCCTTCTCTGCTGAGGTTCCAGATACATGCCCCTTGCACTATGCTATTATATATTTTTTTTTAAGGGTTAGGCATTCAGGGCTGTAGAGATGGCTCAGTGGCTAAGACGCTGTTTCTCAAGCAGAACGTCTCAAGTTCTGATCCCAGGTCCCATGTAAAAAATGCTAGGCTGTAACAACGGCAGCCCGCACTTCTGGTGTGATTATCAGCAACAAAAATAGCAATAATAACAGCCAGCATTCATGAAGTCTAACGTGGTCATTCACAGCAAGGTTCACTTTCACTAAATCACACTATGGTATCTACATGACCAAGACTATGTCATCTGCTTGTGAAGATAAAGAAACTAAGCTTAAAGAGCTGAAATGATTTATCAGGTTCTGACAACATTTTCCTATCCTTTTACTAAATAATCCCAGGGTTGGGAGAGAGACAAACGCAGAGACTATAATCAATCCCAGATCTCACAAAGTGGCCAGAAAGAACTAACTTCAGACATTCTCCTCTGACCTCCATACTCATACTGTGACATGTATGTGTGTGCACACACAACACATAATGCCTCCACATGCACATATGCAAATCATACTACATGAACATGCCATTCATGCAGTATGTCCATCAAGAAAGAGCAGGTCACCACAAGTCACCCAGAAGCCCTCTTGTACACATATACACACACGTACACACACACACACACACACACAGAAAGTGTTTAAAAAAGATGTTTGGAATGAGTAAATACTAGGCTATGGTTTGGATATCGCTCAAGTAGCCACAAAGGTTCATATCTAGAGATTTGGTTTCCAGTGTGGTATTCAGCAGGCAGTGTCATGCCAAGACAGCCCGCAAGTATGAGAAGGTCACAGATGGGTGCAGTCACAGAACCCATTAGTTCCCTTGGGCTTCTTATAAAATGAGCAAGTCTGGACCTGAATGTCCCTGGCCCCATGGTCGCTGTAGGATGCCTGTCATCTTCCTGTCAGTTGTCATGATGCTGTGGTCCATCAAGAGGCTGAAGAGATGGGGTTGCTCAGACACAGAGGCAGGAGCATGAGGCTGCTCGCGCACATCTAGTAAATCAGAAAGCAGCAGAGACTTGGCCTGGAAGTGGGCTGGGTTATAAACTCTCAAGGCCCACCCACTCGCGACCCACTTCTCCAGCTAGGCTTCACCTCCTAAAGGTTCCATGGCCAGCTGAGGACCAAATGTTCAAACACAGGAGCCTGTGGGAGACAGGCTTCTCCTCTGAGCCATTCACAAATCAGCCACGTCTCAAGGGCTTATACTAAGTAGGAAAAGGAAGCCATTCCATGGCACAGTCTATGCAAAATAGGCACGGATATGAGCATGGGGCGCAGGCCTGAACTCTGCCTACAGCTAGCAGGTTGGCAGTGATTGTACCTTTCGGTGCAGGTGTGGTTTCCCCTACCACACACTGGAAGAGAATTCTTGGAGCCCAAGAAGAAAGGACAGGCAAGAAGGCAACTGTAGCCAGGACTGAGAGGTTCCGGGACAGGGGAGATCATTTACAACTTCAAGTCACAGACAGGCTTCTCAGTTCCCTCGCCATTACACGGGTTCAGGAGGGCAGCTTTTTCAGGGGGAGTCAAATCAATTTCAAGCCAATTGCAAATGCACTCAGCAGAACAGGATTAAGTATGACTAAAATAATTCTATTCTGGGAGATAAATGACAGTGTCTGTAGCTCCCTGTCTTCTTATGCCCAAGGCCTGAGGGCTTTTCCCCTTTTGCCCCCACTCCATGATATCACCAGCGAAGTCAAGGAGAGGAATTTAGACCCGTTGTAGCGATTTGAGTGCTTAGGATGTAGGGGCCTTGTTCCACATCCTTCCCTGGAACTTCCTTCCTGGTAATCTTCACTAACATTCTAAGGGGGGAGATTGAAGTCCGGGGAGATACTATCTAGAGATGGGAAAGCTGGCTAGAGAGACCAGCAAGATGGCTCCACAGATAAAAATACTTGTCTGCAAATCTCATGACCTGGGGCTTGATCCTGGAAACCTGCAAGATGGCAGGAGAGAATTGTTTCTAGAATGTTGTCCTCTGACTTCTACATGTACACTGTGGTACACACACACATGCACGCACGCACACACACACACATGCACGCACGCACACACACACTAAATTAAAAAAAGCTGGGGCTGGAGAGGTGGCTCAGGGGTTGAGCCTCTGCCTTGCAGGTGGAAGGTCCTGAGTTCGGATCCTAGACCCCACGTATAGACGCCTGGAGGAAGCGGGGGCGGCCTGCGTTTCTGGCCCTGGTAGGGCGGAGCCTGTGAATCCCGGGGCAGAGTAAACAAGGAGGAGGTGGAGGCATCCATGGTGGCTCCCGAATTCGTCTGTGGTTCTACACACACATACATACATACACACATATACATACACACACGCGCACGCATGCATAATGCACAATTGAATAAATAATAAAATAAAAAAATTTAAATTAAAAAAAGCTGCTAAGCAAAAAGTAAAAGAAGAGCTAGAACACTAGTGATCCGCTACTTTATCATATATCACTCCCAAATTTAAAATCATGTCCTGTGGACAGGTGGCAGCTACACATGGTATTGGCTGGGTGGGGTGGTTGGTTGGAGGGGCTCTAAGGGTGGGCAGGGCAGCAGTTCAGCTGGGATTGTTCTCGGTCAGGTGAGGATACCCCAGTGTGGCTTCTGTGGCTACAGTTCATCATGCAGCTCAGAACCTGGGAGAAATCCTAAAGGGGGGAGGTACCTCGGGCCTGGGCACTGTCGTTGCTTCAGGGCGCTTGGAGGCGAGGGGAGAAGACAGGTCCTGGAACAGGCACCCACCTTTGCCACATCGTTTTGCTTGGTTCCTGAGTTCTTAGGCAGTTAGACATTTGGCTCATGTACATAACCCATTTCACTTATTCCTTAAAGGGAGGGATAGAGGTGAGAAAGAAAGGGAAAGAGAGCTGGGAAGAAAAAGAAAGGGGGGAAGAGGGGAAGAGAGAGAGAGAAAGAGACAGATGAGAGAAGGTGGGAAGGAAAGGGAGGAGGGAAAGAAGAGAATATCCAGTGGATGGGAGGGAGAGTGAAGACTTAAAAGACATACATTTCTTCCCATTTTCTAGGTGGGAAAACTGAGGCTTGAAGAGCTGGCCTGTCCAAGACCAGCTGCCTGGTGAGGGTCCAACATGCCTGTGCTCCTGGGCTCACACCACCCCTCCCCTCCCCCGAGCACACTTAGCTGTGCTTTTCTCAGCTCCTCACATAGCCCTGGCGTAGGAACTTTGACCTTTCACCCCTACTTAGAGGCACATTTCCGCAAAGAACTCCCCCATGCAGGGCATTGGAGGTTTTCCTTCTGGGGGGAGGAAAGGCAGGGACTTGATTTATTGAAAAGAAAGTGAGGTGCCACTTGAGGCCTTCCTCCCCCCCCCCAAATGTTCTGCAGAGATCCCTAAACTCAATTAATCCCAGCGGCTCTCCAGTGCCGGGGCAGCTTCGAAGGCATGGGCCCAGGAAAGCAGCTGAGTAAAGCCCAGCGCCTCATCCTTCATGGCTGACACAGTACAGGGGCGCAGCCGTACCCAGAGCTGTTTATTGCTGGGATGTGTCAGTGGGTAACAGAAAGCTGGCGAGGAAGGCTTAATTATAAAAAGGAGTCTTTTCAAGACATTTTAATTCCCTCATTTTTTTCCCTCTGACAAGAACTCACACACGTGCACAAAAATATGAATGTAGTTTAATTTGGGGCTCTTGAAATCGCTGCTAACGTGGTTACTTAATCCTCCATGGTTCAGGCTTAGAATTTCAAAAATGTTGCAGGCAGCAGCATAGTAAGAAGGCTGACGCGGTCTGGGTACCCGAGGAGGCCTGTCTGCCTCCCAGATCTGCTTTGAGCTCTCAGTAGCAGCTGGTGGGATTCAAACTGAGCACCAGCTTGATGGATCAGCAGGGAAAGCCTGGGTCCCTGGATTGACAGCATCTGGAGTGGTGTCTGAGTCTAGCTGAAAGAATGCGGTGGTTGATTAGTGATGTCTGCCACGGGCGCAGACATGAAGCATGGTGCCGTGACTATCATGTATGCCACTTCCAGGCCTTGGCTGCCCTTAGGACAGTCTTTTGGATTCGGTGTTGCTGTCCTTTGCTCTTCTTTTTGACACACACCTGCTCACTTTCTCTTCTAGTCTCTCTGCCTTTATTATCTCTGGAAATCTTGTTTCTGACAGACTGCACCCTGGTGTGAAACCTGCCGAGGGGACCCGCTCCTGCATACTCCCTCACCACCACCATCTTTCTCTTCCTTTTCCCCTGGGATCCCACGGTCCACCAACCCAAGAGCCAGTGGGTGCTCAACAATTTGGAGGTCAGAAATTCATTCCTGACATACTGATTGTAGGAGGTGCTTTTTCCCTCTGGGGGCATCACTGTGTTTTGGGGGGAGCAATCTGGCTCCCTAACCATCACTAGGAAATCAACCTGCCCAAAAACAAAGCACGTCACTCATGGGCTCTTGTTCATGTTCAAACATCCCGTGTCCATTTCCACAAGGTTCCAGAACCTGGTGGATTCAAGTTCAAGCTTCCCCTAGTCTGTGGTTTGCACTGAAAAGCTGAGCCTTCCAAGGTTAGGTCTCTGGACCTACTACTGCATTTCCAGTGCACAGAACCCACACATGGAACACTGGCTATGGGTCACAGGGCGCCTGTATCCGTTCATCAGCTGACCTCGCTCATTTGCCCTTCTTGCCTGTGTCTCAGAGAAATAAACTGAGGCTCAGGGAATGAAAGTAACTTACCCATGATTTCTCCTCAGGTTGCTGGAAGGGCCTCAGCCGGGCCTGTGCAGCTCCACACCAGATGTTAGTCCATTCCAGATGTTGCTTCTTGTTAGAGCACCATGCCACCCCCCTAACCATCCCATCCCGTCCACAAGTTGGAAACAAGGAAGACAGGACCTGGGAGATGAGCCACCACAGAGTCAACTGAGGATCACAGTAGCAAACTGCAGCTCTCTAGAGAGACGTCCTAGATCCCAGTCCTGACATAACGAATGCTTGTTTATGGGGAGGAAAACCACTGTGTCTCCCTGAAGACTTGCCTCTCAGGGGCAAAGAACCCACTCCCAAGCTACCTGGTGTGCCTGGTTGGTCTGCTGTTTCCTGTGAGGTCACGTTCACTAAACTGCTACGAGCCAAGCACCCACCCAGTGTCCGTGAGGGCAGGACACTCACTCCCTGGCACCCTGGGAGCAGATGTGCTGGACCTGCACCAGCCTAGAGCGCTCAGAGAACACGTGCCCACGTGTCTGTCTGAGACTTGCCAGTAGGAGCTATTTCGACAGCCACCAGTTGAGTCCCCTGTCTCCACTTTTATTTCCTCTCTTTATTTAAAAAAAAAAAAAAAAGATTCAATTTTGTGCCTGCTTAATTTTGTTCCCTCGGAAGTGCTCCTGGGACCAGCATGAAAACGACGTTGGCATATACAGGAGGTGCAGGGGTCGAGGCAGGCAGGGAGGTTCAGAGGAGGCAGTAGGGCAGCCATCCAGCAAAGACTTCCACTGTGGGCGGGTGGAGCTCCCTCCCACAGGGCCTGGGGGAGACACGGTGCTCTGAAGAATAGGTTTTACCACCATTGGCAAGGCTGACAAATCCACCATAGAACAGCTAACTGGGCACTTACGGTTCTCAAGAGGAGGGCTGGGGCCATGCCATATCACACACAAGACCACCTGGGAGACTGTGACAGGGGCGTCAGCACACAGGGAGTCATGGTGGCAGGCTTAGGATGGGCTACTGGGGGTACCTCAGCAGGCTCTGGGGCGTCAGGCCATCCCTTCTTGTCTCCTACATGGCTCTGGGGTGGGCAGACAGGTGGAGGAGGTTGGGATCGGGCTGTGGCTTGGCTGGTTCCCATCTGAAAGACAAACTGCAGGGCTTGCCCTGTGAGGAGCTGGCCCTCCACAGTGCCCAAGGTCCAAAGGCAAAGAAATATTGACACCAGAGACCTGGTTTATACACAGGATAAAGCATCGCCTTATGGCGGAGGGGCTATCACCTGCTGGATGGGGGAAGGAGAATTTCCTTGGCACTCTGGGGTGAGAGTCTGGGGCAAGTTGCGGGGCAGCTAAACTATCTGAACCACGTGGCCATGCCCGAGCCGTGCATCTGGACAAGTACCAACGTGTAGCCAGATTGTATTCACGACCATCTGTTCTGTTAGAAAAGACGACCTTCAAGTCTATCTCTACAGGAGGACCGTCAATACTTAGTCAAGTATGTCCTACGTCCCCCCAATTCAGGTAGTGAAGCCCTTAACTTTCTACACCTCCGAAGTGACTGTGGTTGCATAAGATCCTTCAGGTCCAGTGAAGTCACTGAGGTGGATCTCATCCAAAGCGGGTGTTCTCGTAAGAACAGTTAAGGCACAGTGCCTGTGGAGGGCTAGCCACGTGAGGACTCCATGTACGTGCTGAGGAGGGAGGCCACGGCAGACACCGGCCCACTGATGCTTAGATGTTGGACTTTGGCCGCCGAGCAATGATTCACACATCATCTAAGTGACTCTGCTACATTTACCCCATAGCCCTTGCTGACCATCTGTTGGGCTGGTGTTTGTACTCAGCGACACCCACAAACCTCACCCAGGCTGCATCCAGCTTTTCTATGGCCTTGAGGTCACCAACCTACCCCAGGACGGGGCACCAGGTTGGCAGCACTGTGCCCTATCCCCTACCCCAGAGCTGGGTCCCCTCTAAAGTGGACTATCACCCTTAGTTCTGACTGCTCTTCCTGATCTAGCTTGCTAAGAGAAGTATTCTGTGTAAAAAAACAAACAAACAAACAAAACACTCCGTGTTTTTAAAAGTTCGTAATGAATTCAGATGTCAAAAAAAAAAAAAAAGGAAGAGTATTGAGGCCAAGCATTTCTGTAGGTGGGAACAGACTGCAACTCTGCAGACTGCAGCTTGTGCCCTACTCTCCCTCGAGTTACAAAGGTCCCATCTGTTGTCACTCTCAGCAACTCACGTGGAGTATATTAGGCTACTGCACTACTTCCCTGGGACAAAATGCCACCTCTGGACAGGCATGTTTTTCTTCAGTCTGAACTGGCGCCCCAGGCTCCTCCTTCTTCAAGTACCGCTCCCAGAAATTCCTCAATAATTAGAATGTCTGTTGCTCCAGTGCCTTCCTGACTGTGCTCTATGTAAGACCAGAGGAAACAAAGCCTGCTGCACCACTGAGCCTCAGAAACATACCTGTTAGGAACTGAATGCATGAAGCTCAATTCCTAACAGGTATGTTCTGAGGTTCAATGCCTTTTCTTCTATAACAAGGAAGAAGCACAACCCATGACATTTCCTTTACCCATTATATCTAATTTTTAATCTTCTCATAAATCTAATATCCCACAAACCTTTGCAACACACTTTAACATATTTCTTTTAAGTAACCAACTCATAAACCTCCTAAATAACATATCTCATCCATAAACCTTCTCCCAAACTTCCTGCACATACTCCAGTAAGTAACATATATATTTCCTTCATATTTCCTTTCTTCTACTTGATGGTTCCCTACTGTTTTCACATTAGATATCACTCAAGAAATGTCTTTTAAAGGCGGCAATAGCAGTAGACTTCATCTTTAAAAGAAATTAAGAGTTGAGTCTGATTTGGCAATTTTGAAAATAAGTTAATATGAACTTCTAGGTAGATATCAAGACACTGTTAAATATGGAATGAACAAGAAGCACATGGTTCTTAGAACTCTATAGGCGCAGTATATATAAAATCATTATATCTAAATTAAGCTAGCAAGATTGTAGCAGAACACAGGAGTACACATGGGAACATGGAATTAAAAAGCAGATTTGTCTCCAAGAAAGGGAGCTCATACATACTAGGAGAAAAATCAGTTACATTTTTCTTTCTGGTCCCTAGTTATGTTAGTATAAGATTCCATAAAAGAAGTTGGAGGAATGAGTAAGTTTATAGTGGCTTTGTTATTCTGGGAACACATGGGAAAAAAATCTTTAAAGGAATTACAAAAATGATGTTATCACATCCTCCATAAGAACACAATATCACTTTTTGTGAAGCTTCACCAAAATCAAGATCAAACGAGATAGAGTATTTAGATCAGTATGTACTTACGCCTTTCAGTGTTATTAAAATGGTTCATTTTAAATGTGCACATGTATTTTAATTGAGAATGCCAAATAATAAACAATCAAAAATCAAAATAAGAATATAAGTGCACAATAAGATGAAAAAAATTGAAGTGGCCACAATTTTGTTATTTTGAAACACAAAACACACATATTACATGAAATCCAGGTATTGAAACAAGCCAAAACACCTTTTAAGGTAACCCTTAAAATGAGTTCATAACAGACAGTTCTTCTTCTGGTCCCTCCAGTTGGGGGGGAGGGGAGAGAAAGAGGCTTTGTTTTCCTTGGTTGCTTTAGAAACTAGAAGAGAGGTGTCACTGGGGGAATTAAATCCCAAATTAAGAAGGGCACCACCACAAATAATGCAAACAGAACAGACACAACAAGAAACACTTTTCTGGTATGTGGTGGTAATACCCTGTAAGATCCCTGCTAGCCGGGAGACGTTCCAGACAGGGCAAGCAAGTCCCAACTAAACGGATAAATCTTAGCTTTTGCGTTACCCAAGTTCAAGCTAAACAAGACCAGTGAGCCCCAGAGACAGGAGGTCGTGGAGGCCATAGGTATGTGTAGAATAAGAGGCAGAGGAGGAAGGCTGGAGGCTAGGCATCAGTGGGGGTTCTGCATAAGTTCTAGCCTGGTCCCCAGTGCACCTCTATTCCTCGGAGAGAAGGGTATGGATCTGGGAAAGGTCAGAAAGAGAAAATGAACACAGATCACTCCCTCCACCCCTGTTGTCTCCTGCAGGGGAGCATCTGAGCACCGCAGCAGGTATGGGGAGGGCTGGGTAGAGGGTGGGGCAGAGGGGTGCCGGGGAAGCTTTCTGAGGCTGACAAGGGAGAACGGCCACAAGGGACTCATCCAAAGCAGAGGAAGGGTGGAGTGGAGATGATGATAGTGGAGGGTGAGAGATACATGTTTAGGATTATAAGAGAAGCATAGATCAGGGTTGGAATATAGAAAAGAGAATGTTTGGATAAAGGGAATCTCTTTCCATTTGCTCACAGAAGTTATATAGATCTTGAATAATGTTCGAGTCTAAAGAGACATTAATTGGCCACTTAGTTTGGTTATTTAAGGGATATCCCGGCCAATAGGGCCTTTAGATTGTATAGAAGGCAACCGAGAGGGCTATCGATCAGGATCGAGAGACTCACACCCACCATCTGCCTGAGGTTGTGGATACACAGAAGAGGTGTCCTTCAGCCGCTACCAAAACCGACTGAGGACTGGATTCCATAATCCCAGTATTCACCAGTGAGAATTGAACAGTCGGGCAAAAGCTGTAGGGGACTTTAACGTCGAGAGCCAGGAATTTCAGGGAGAGAGAGAGAGAGAGAGAAGAGGTTGAGATCCATAAAGTAGGGTCCATGGCAGAGGTGAGGTAGGTCCCAGAGGCCATCCATGGCCCCCACACAGGCCACTTCACTAGACAACACCCTGAGGAGCTCACTGTGATCTGTTAAAGACTACAGTGAGGGGTATCTCCCCGCCTCAGGGAGACCCAAAAGGGAACGCTGGACAGTCTACAGTCATTTCCCTGGGCTCAGAGAGGGTTTTCAGGGCCGATAGGGGGACTTAGCAATGGAAGATGGGTGATGAGCACAGAGAGGGAGCGACGGGGAGATGGAAGGTCTGGGTCTGGAGCTCAGCCAAACAGGGGCAAGTAGCGGGATGAAATCCAGAGAACTGATCCTCACACGGGGTACCAATGAAGGGGGCTTATTCGGGGACCCCCTTCAATGTCAGGCCCGAGCAAAGACCACAGACCACATTGCACAAGAGGTTTATTACGGGAACAGAGTGGCTGTCCTGGCAGAGCACGGAGCAGCGCAAGCTGTGTTTCCTCTGGGCTTACATAGAGCACAGCCAGGAAGGCGCTAGGAGCAACATTCATTCTAATTATGGAGGAATTTCTGGGAGAGCAGGAGCCCTCCAGAGGGAACAGGTACTTGAAGGAGGAGGGACCCAGGGCACCAGTTCAGATTGAGGAAAAAAACAGGCGCACCCAACATGCCTGCCCAGAAACACCATTTCGACCCGGGGAAGTAGTGCAGTAGCCTAACAGTGTAGACCTGGAAGCCAGATCTTCCTGGTAGACAGATCCCTTTGCCCCCTCATGCCTCAGTTTCTTCATCTGAAAGGTCTGCAAAGGACCAAGTCTGCAGCGTGCCACCCTCATCCACCCTGTGCTGGTTGGTGCCCCCCCATAATGCTGAGGCTGTCAGGTCACATTCTAAGGGCCTCCTCTGAGGTAAGTGAACCACGGGGTGACCATGTCCTGGCTGTCAGCCTCCACAGGGGCGTCTCTATCCATGTCTGCAGACTGAAGCACATCTCTGTGGGTCTGACCTTCAAGGCTTTTCAATGTCCAGAGTTAAAATTTTTTCCCCTGGAAGGCCAGGGCTTTGTCCCAGCCAGTCAAGGTCAGTGCCCCTCCTATAGTCCCCCCCCCCACCTCCAGGCCTTGGCTAGTGATGAGAAGGGGCTCCTGAGCTCCAAAGAAGGCAGCTCCAGAAGTGCCCCAGATTCTGCTCTCAAACCTTCTGAAATGTTCCTGCTTGTCCTCAACTCCCCTCCAGCTGTAGAAGGCCAGAAGACCCTGGCAGATACAGACCCCGGGGAGACAGCTCCTTCAGGCCACGGGCTCTGGCCTTCAGGTGGGCCAGAAAGGAAGGGGGATGCTGTATCTTCCCCTTCCCATTTTGCATAATGTAAAGGCCATCCTGGACCCATGGGTCAGTCTAGTACAAGGTGGTGGGGAATGATAGGTCCTTTGGATACAGGGAGGTGGCCAGCAGATATCCTGTATCTCCCCACTAGAAATGAGATGGCACAGCCAGGCTCAGGGGCTCAGGGGTGAGTCCTAGCATTGGTATTTTCCTGTCCTGTGAGGACCTTAAGTAATCCCTATGCATCTCGCAGAATCTCAGTTTTCTTATTTGTAGAAGGGGCAATCAGTAAGGCTTACCTCCTGGAGAAGCCACTCAGTGCTAACGCTACCCTCCCACCCCAGCTAAGCCTTTTCCAAGCACTTCCTGATTCCCCACTCCCAGGCCCCAGAGCAGCAGTGCTGTCTACAGCTTCACTGCACTGCTTCAGATGCAGGTGATGGTGGGCACACAGGATCCAAAAAGTCTGGGTTTGCCTTGGAGGCTGGTCTCAGTGTGTTCTTATCATAAAGTATTGCTTGTACAAATTCTAGGTGTGTGGGCTGGGGATGTAACTCAATCTGGAGAGCGCTTGCTAGCATACTCCAAGCCCCCTTGGTCCCCACCATGGCATAAGCAAGGCGTGATGCAATCCTAGTACTTAAAAGGATCAGAGGTTCAAGGTCATTCTCACCTTCACAGCTAACCTGGGATGCATGAGTCATCTCAAAGAAATCATTACAGACTTATTTGCTTAGCAAGTATGAAAAATAGGAGAAATTAGAGAACTATCCCTGGTTTTCTTTTTCTATTTGTTACGTATGTGTGTGAATGGGATATGCACATGTATGTGTATTTGCATGGGTGTGGGGGTGGGTGGGTGTGGAGGCCTGAGATTGACATCAGGAATCATTTTTGATTCTCCTTCATCTTATTCTTTTGAGACACGGTTTCTAATCAAACTCAGAGCTTGCCAGTAGGGTTAGTCTTGACAGCGAGTTTGCTCTGGAGAGTCCCAGACTTCTGGGACTGGAATTACGGTTAGACCACCACACTCTGCTCGGCATTTTGTGCTCAGAATCTGAACTCTGGTTCTTTGCTTGCATAGCAATCATTCTAACATGGAGCCATCTCCCTGGCTGCCTTTTTCTTTTTTTTTTCAAGATGTAACTACTAGATTTTGGGGCCAGAACGACTAGACACAGAAGCTAGCTTGGTACCCAGGAAAGCTCTCGCGGAGCAAGCAGTGCCAGGCTTTATGCGAGCGGCAAGGCTTCAGCTTCTCACACTCGTGGGGACCAGGAGACTGGGGTTCAGTGGCGCAGACTGGGGTTTGCATGTGCACCCCTCCTGGGTGCTGATATCAGGGGCACACTGAGGAGGAAGAGGCGATATGGGGAGAGTGTTGTGGGTGGGGTTCCTGTAGACTCCATAAGCCCAGCGGCCACCATTCCCAAGCGCCCACTTCTAAAGTCAACACTAGCGTCCTCCGCATGTAGCAAATGGGCAACCGGGACTTTGAGCAACAAAGTAATTGACACAGGACTTCCGAGAGGCAGGAGGTGAAGGGGTGAAGGGGGTCTGGGCTCACATGAGCTCCGACCTGAACCACCAGGAGAGGCAGAAGAGCCGCCCCAAAAGCAAAGCAAGGGTAGCTGCTGTGCACAGCAGCTCTGTCTCTTGGAGGTGGGCGAGTCCCCTGCAGGTGGGTGCGGAGCAAGACCAGGAGGCTCTTCGGAGATTGCCAAACACCTCCGGACTTTTCCCCTAGAAGCACTTAGCAAGTTTCACTATTTCAGAACACAGTAGACCAAGAACAGGACTTTAAGAGGAAGGGACATTGGGAGGGAGGAAGGGTGTGGACAGCCCCACCCTTTGATCCTGCCTGCCTTTGATTCTCAGCGTCCCTAGTGTTACTGAGAGATCATTACGACCAGTGAAAAATTCAGAAGTGAAACAAAGCAAGACAAAGTATTCACAGTGTGATCAGAGAGACTGGGTGCCCGGGAGTGCCCGGTCTCCATGTCAATATTTCTAGTCAATAAACTAGTTACTGTTTAGGAGTTAGATGCTGTGCTGCGGATAGTTTTCTACTTGTCGTGTGTGTGTGTGTGTGTGTGTGTGTGTGTGTGTGTGTGTGTGTGTGTGTGTGTGTTCACAGAGAGGCCGAGGGCAGTGGATGTCTTCCTCAACCACTCTCTACTTTCTTTTTTGAGACAGGGTCTCCCATTGAACCTAGAGCTCACCAGTCTCACTGAACTGACTCCTCGGCAATCCCCAGGGATCCTCCTCCACGCTGGGACCGCAGTGCTTGCTGCACCTGTCTTTTCATGCTGGGGGGAGGGGGGTTGGTATTTGAACACAGGACTCCAGGCTTACGTGATAAATGGCAATCCAGGGCTGGCACCTGAGGAGAATTCCAATCTTAAACGCACTCATAGCCCACACGAGTGCCCCAGAGTTGCTGCCTTTTATACATCCTCCTCCTTTCTTCCTTCTCCAGAGTTAAATGTTTGCTGAGAAAGTGAGTAAGGAGAGACAGGGCCCATGTAAAGTATTTACTGTACTGACTCGAGGACCTGAGTTGGATCCTTAGCACCTACACAAAAGGCCGGGCGTGAGTAGCAGGTGTTAGTGATCCAAGCACTAGGGAGGTAATGACATACGGATCTCTGGAGTTCACAGGCCAGCCAGGATAGTCTACAATCTCCAGGTCCCAGTCAGAGACTCTGTCTCAAAAACCAAGGTGGATTGGTTCTGGAGACCAACACTCAAAGCTGATCTAAGTCCTACACACACACACACACACACACACACACACACACACACACACACACACTTCATGAGTACACGTTCAGATGGGTGATCCTGCATACAGGCACAACTCACCAACAGTCACACACCACGCATGGCTCAACTAACACAATGTCCACAACAGGTAAATGCAGAGACGGAAGGTTGCTTGGGTTGCCTGGGCTATGGTGGGAAGGAAAGGGAGAGTGGCTACTGTGCAGTGGGATTCTTTCCAGGGTGATAGGATGTTCTAGAATGATTATGATGGATGAGAGTTTCACAACTCTGCAAGTCCACTAAAAACCACTGAATTGCTTGCTTTAAGTGGGTGAGTTGCAAGCTATGTGAATTATATTTCAATAAAGCAGTTAAAATTATTCTCCAGAAGAATTAATGATATAAAAATTGGGCGATTCCATTGTTGGATGCACATTTTTGCTTCCTGGCTGTTTTATACTCCGATACCCAGGAGACTGACTTTAGCTCAATTTAATTCAACATATTTACTGGATACCTATTAAGTTCCAGGTACCTTGCCTAGAATATAGACATGGAGGGATGCAGCCTATCAGAGACTCCCCTGGGAGAAGGAAATAGACTATAATTGTAGTTACAATAGAAACCAACATGAGTATCAAGAAGAAGTGATCTGCCACACTACGAATGATCTCTTTTAGTGATAAATATTCAAGCATATCTGAGTGCCATTTTCCCCACTTAGCCTTCACACCAACTCTGGCATGATTTTTCACCCTGTAGATGGACCCAGCAATGCAAAAGAGGGTCAGTACCTTGTCCGAGGTCACGCAGTGGTTTGCTGGGCTACTGAAGGCTCAGAACGCATGGTTCTGTGGCCCGTGGCTTTGAGCACTGTCACCCTGCTCCACAGCACAGGGTCCTGGCGCTGGCAGGGAAGGAGGACCAAGGGCCCCTCATCTCTTCCCTGATATAACCAGAGCCCCTCAGCTCTGTTCCTTCCCCTTCAGTCTCACCTCTACCCAGCTGGCCAGACTCTGGTCCTGACAACACTCCGGACACCCCAAAAAGGACAGCAGTCCTTGTCTCCAAGAGTCGAATAGAAACACCATGCTATTGTTCATGGGCTGACGCGTCTCTCCCAAATGCACATGCTGAAGCCCTCTGCACGCGGAGTCAGGGAATCAACAGAGGCATTTGTGGTCAGATGAGGTGACGAGCGTGGAGCCACATAAGAGAGACACGGCATGCCTCGTGCACCGAGAGGCTACGGGAGGATGCAGCAGAAGGCGGTCATCTCGGGAGACAGAGCTTGGTGATGGAGAACTTGCTGGGTGTGTGAACTGCTGTGTTCCATCCCCAGCACTACAAGGAAGAAAAAATAGGGGGGGGGGCAGGAGAGACAGCTGAGTACTTGCTGTGGGAGGGTCCTAGCACTCAAGTAAAAGTTGGGCATGGCCGTGCGTGAGCCTGTAACCACAGCTCTGTGGGAAGCAGGCAGGAGGTTCACTAGGGGTGCGGACCAGCAGCACAACTCCAGCTTGGCGAGAACCGTGTGCCAAGGGAGTAAGGTGGAAGGTGACAGAGAGGGGTGAGCAAAGGCCTCCTCTGCTTTCACGTGTGCCCTGATATGGGCACACGCGCCGCCACCATCACACAGATAACGCTCACACGTGTACACCAAAGGAAAGAGGGAAAAGAAGGGAAGGCAAGGAAAGCTAAGGGGAGAGGAAGGAAAGGGAGGGGAGAGAAGGGGAGGAGAAGGGAGGAAGAGAAGAAAGGGGAGGGAGAGCAAGGAAGGAGAAGAGGGGAGAAGGAAGGATGGAGGGAGGGAGGCAGGGAAGGAGGCAGGGAGGGAGGGAGGGAGGAAAGGGAGGGAAGGGAAGAAATAAGGGAAGGAGGAGAAAAAAGAAAGGAAGAAGAGAGAGAGGGAAGAGGAGGAGGAAGGAAAAGAAGGGAGAGAGGAAAGAAAAGAAGGGAGAGAAAAAGGGAGGAAGGAGAGAGAGAGAAAAACGAGGAAAGCAAGGAAGGAGGGAGGTAGGGAGAGAGGGAGGGCTCCTCTATGCACTGAGGAGGAAGGCTGCAGTAGAACTCAACCCCATGACATACTGATTTTGGATCTCCGGCCTCCACTGAGAAATACAATTGAGTCCCTTATGTCAAAGCTTAAACTGTGGGTTGTGACCCTGAGTGAGGTTGGGGCCCCAGGGCGAAGTTGGAGAACAACCAGGCCATAGCAAGCACAAGGGCTGCATGGGAATCGGGACCAAGATCCGTGAACCCCAGCTACACAGGCTGTGCTTGCCCATTAGGCCTCAAATGACGTTGCAACCTCTGTTAAGGCAATAGGTGCTTGCTGCTCAGCACACAGGGCTGGCCACACACAACCCTGACATTCGCTGGTGGGACCGTCATAGTTTAACTGTAGGAACGAAGGCTTTTTATAATGTCCCACAGCCCTTCCTCTACACAGGAGATTCAAATGAGCCCATCTTCAGTTAGACAATCAAGCATGCAATCTCATTAGTATGCAAATTTGCTTTGGTCTTTAAGGAATGGTAAAATTTCATGTACACAGTTCAATCACTCCATGATTTCTCGTTAGTAGGTGCTTGATTGGGCTACCTATGTTATATACCTTATACAGTCATTAGTGTTATGACCGCCTTGATAGGACCTAGAATCACCTAAGAGGCAAGGTTCTGGGTACGTATGGGAGAGATTATTTGGGCTACCTTGGACTCTCGGCAGCCCAGCCCGTGAGGAATTACCTATGTTAGGCCAACTGAGGTGGGCAGCCTGCTGCCTGGGTGGTGTGTCTCTGCGGGCTGGGGTCCTTGAGCTGTGTCAATGGAGAAAGCAAACTGAGCACCAGCCAGCATCCACGGTTCTCTGCTTCCTGACTGTGGATGAAATGCTTCACGCTCCTGCCACCCTGACTTCCCCGCCATGATGGACTCCACAGAGATCTCCTTTAAGTGACTCTGTGTCAAGGTGTTTTATCACAGCCACAGGAAAAGTAACTACAATACAAGGGTCACGTACAAAATACTCTGAGGTCGAAAGGGAAGCCGGCAGGCCTGTAGGCCTTTGCTCCGGCAGCTGGGGCAGAAGCATGCTGTGCTGCACGCCAGCTCCGCAGCCGGAAGCAGGCCTGGCCTAACGGGCAGAGATAGTGACTCTGAGAGAAAAGTTCTGAAACGTGGACTCTTGCTGGAAATGTCACTCGTGGGCTTTGGGCAGGATCTCGGCAAGATTCTTACCAGGCTGGTGCTGTACTGCGGCTGGGCATGTTGCCACACGTTGGCAAGTAGTTATCAAACCCAGCTTCATTACACGCCACTGCAACAAATACCTGACTCGAGCAACTGGTGGGGGACAGGGTTTAAATCCAGCTCACATTCTGGGGAGCAGTCCACCATGGCAGGGAAGCCACAGGGGCCACATTGCGTGCACAGTCAGCAGCAGAGAACAATGCACGATTGCATGCAGGCTTGCTGGCACTCAGCTCACTGTCTGTAGACCTGCCTAGGGAATGGTCCTGCCCATGGTGGGCTGGGCCTTCCTGCTTGAGATGACCCCTCCCCAGCCTCTTGGCAGCTGAAGGCAGAAGCAGGAGGCCTGGGGGGGGGATGTCATGGTGACAGGCCCATCCACAGCAGTGGGGGTGCCTTCCCTCCTCAGCTCTCAGCAGGACAGGAAGCACCGCAGAGAGGAAACCGGAAATGCCTGAGGCCCACCCGTGACTTACTTCCTTCACTAAGGCGGCCTCCACGTCTTAAAGGTTCTGCAAGTGCCAGGACAGCGCCGCCAGGCGGAGACAGAATGTCAAACACAGGAGCCTACGGGGAGAGAGGGAGGTTCACATTCGAACAGTGACTTGGGACAAAAGAAGAAATATAATCGGAAAAGGGAGGCTTGGGACCTGCCCGGGTTGCAGGGGAGTTACAGGGCACTGAGGGGAGCGTGACTGAGTCATCTGAGCAAGCCCCTCAAGAAGGCAGCACCAGAGAAAGGCCCCCCGCAGGGAGAGAAGCGAGGAGGGATCAGTCTCCCCAGAGCCAAAAGCTGGCATGAATTCTGCAGGGGAGAATTCCTGCCCACTCTCCCACCCGCCCACCCTCCATAGCAGCCGCTTGAATGATTCCAGCATAAACACTGAGAAAGGAGCGAGGAGCGAGGAGCCCTTGCAAGTCACAGCTGAATCCAAAACACCTGGATTCTAAAGTCACCACAGCCGATAACTTGGCAGTGGGGCCTGGTTGGGGGTGGGCGTGTGTGGAGGTGTCACTCCCCTTTTCAGAGCCTCTGCAAGGAGACAGTGGCTCGGGGCTGTCAACCTGACCCTGTAAGGTGAGACTCCGGGCACACTCACTGGGAATTATTTAGTCAAAGCAGGCCTCTGTCTTAACTGTTTTAATTGAAGCAGGAAGAACTGCCCGTTGTGGGTGGGGCCACTCCCTGCTGAGGAGGATGAGGATGGAGAGAGCTAGTTAGCACTTTCGCAAGCTGGCAAGCTAGAACTGTCCTACCATGATGGACCGTGATCCAGAGTCCTGAGCCAAGGAAATTTCCTCCTTCCCCTAAGTTGTTTGGTCAACGGAATATGAAACTAAAAGGGAGGCCAATGCCAGAGAAGTGGGGTGCAGCTGTGAAGCTAAAACAAGCTCCTTTAGAGCGGGCTGTCGACTAAAGGAAAGAACATGGGAGGGTTCTAGAACAATCCAACTATTGTCTTGCTTACCGAAGACCCCTTTGGATTAGTAGGGAATGCATGTTAGTCGGTTTTCTACTACAACAGAGGTAAGTGAGAGGAAAGGTCTGATTTGACTCGTTTTGGGGAGTTTCAGTCTGAGCTGGTGTCGGTTGGCCCTGTGGTGATGCAGTATATGCTGGCTGAGTGTACGCAGTGGAATGAAACCACTCGCTTCATGGCTGGGACAGAGGGAGAGGTTGGGGTTCCACAGTCACTTTCAGGCATGCCCTCAGTGACCTAAAGATACCTTAAAGTTACCACCACCACCTCTCACAGAACCAAGCTGGAGACTCAGCCTTTACTCACACATATACATATATATAGGTTGCTTGGATATGTGAATGTGTTTGCATGTGGCGGGTGTGTGTGTGTGTGTCCACCTCAGTGTCTGTGCCTGTGGAGATCTAAGGAGAGTATCAGGAATCATCCTCAGCCACTCTTCCACCTTACTGTTGTGAGCCTGGGTCTCTCATTAAACCCACAGCATTTCCTTACGGCTGGTCTGCCCGGCCGGCTTGCTCTGGGGATTTCCAGGCTCTGCCTTCCTGGGCTGGAGTCACGGGTGGGACACCATGCTCACCCAGCATTTTTATGTGGGGTCTGGGGACCCTGACTCTGATACTTTTGCTTACAAGGCAAGAGTTTTAACCACTGATCCATCTTTCCAGTCTGAGACTTGAGCTTTAACACATGGCCCTTTAGGGAATGCTGATCCAAACCACGTCACCATCATTCTGACTATGGAAAGCTCCAATTACAGGGCCTCTTTCTGCAGCCCGAATCCCTTCCCTCTGACTCTGCAATTAGCATGTGCCATTTCCACACTCTTCCAAACAGATTTTTTTTTTAAATTGGCATTCAATAATTTATAGGACTGGACGCTGGCACCCCACCCCCTCTTTAAAGCACTTCGGGAGTCGCCGTCTCTGACACTTGACACAGCTGAGGAGCACTCACCCCACAAGCCACTCTTGTCAGAGCTGGGCCTCCTGGGGAGACCTGGGAGAAAAGCATGCTCTCTAAAACATTTTAATTGTAAGTGGAGTTCATTAGTTTAGATCCTGTTACAATAAATTACCAGTCGCCGCTTTGCATCTTAACAAAATGGACAGTGGGGTGATTGGCATCCTAGTGTTTGGAGAAAGACCCATAATAAAGCCATGCTTGGTAACAACCGCAGATCAGACCTCCGCCAAACCAGTTATGTTCCCCAAGAGGTAGGGCCTCCGGCTGAAGGTAAAAACAGGAGCCCGGCCCCCTTAATATCCTCAGAAGAATATTAACGTTGACGTGCACGGGCAAATTCAATTATGGCGGTTGCTGCGTAAACCCCTCCGCAGTTTTCCATCACACTTAGGAGCGAGCTCTGTCGAAGAATAACATTGAGGAGAGAAAAACCTGACTCTCGGGCTAATAGAGAATAAACACGTGTCAAGCGTTTATTTAACTGCTTAATGAGAGAGGCAGCCGCAGTGGCACAGCTGCTTTGGAGAGCAGGTGCTGACAGGGGTTCTGTCATCTCTTGGGGAGAGTTGGGGGGGGTCTTAATTTATTTGTTGACTTTGAAGGTTAGAAGCATCAGGGGCCGGGTGGGCAGCTCAGTCAGTGACGTGCTGCTTGTAGGCAGGAGAGCCTGATCTTGATCCCCAGAACCAGGTTAAAAAATAAGAAGCTCGGGATGGCGGCACGTGGCTGGGATCGCAGCACCAGGGGCCAGACAGAGGCGGATCCCTGAGGCCCGAGGGCCAGACAGATGGACTACTGGTCGCTCCTGTGCAGTGAGATACAGACGGCACCTGAGGAATGACACTGAGTTTGTCCTCTAGCCTCCACAAGCACAGATAAGTGCATATGCCCCCCTCTACATGGACACCGACATACCACACACATATATCACAAACAAAATTGACTAATGCCCTGGGGTCGGAGCGTCTCCCCTACCACACAGAAATCATCCATCTCCCTCAGAAAGACAGCCAACGTACTTCATCACAACTCAAGAGCACAGGTGCAACCAGCAAAAAGCAAAATCAAAGAGGCATAATGTACACACGTGAAGGTTCTGGATAGTTCTTGCGGAAGATGTCTTACTCGTCACTGAAAGAACCGGCAGTGTGCCTTGCCACTGTGGTCCTGAGATATGGATGGTCTTTTGGAAAGTATTCAGTCAGCAGCATGGCCGACAAAACCAGCCGGATACCTGCCTCTGCCCGGGGCTTCCTAGTCACTCTGTCCTCTTGCATAACGTCCTTTAACTCCAGGCCAGGATGGCTTCTCTGCTCTGACGTCACAGCCCTTCCCAGGCTCGCTCGAGAACTCAGCTGAGGTCACTCCCTCCAGGGACTTTTCCTCGCCCCCTAGACTGGGCCTGACCCCTGGCGGGAACTCCCAGGCACTTCTTCCTGGCAAGGTCTTACAGGCTGGGCAAGCGGCTTCCCTGCGGGGTGTGTTCGTTCTGCCTGGCTGCAGCAGAAGCTTCCTGGCAGAAATCGCTGTGGCTCTCACTGGGCTCAGCTCCAATCAACAGTCTGACTGGGGCCTCCTCCTCCTCTTCCTCCTAAGAAGCTCACAAGTCCTCCCCCACTCTACATGGTCACCAGGAAACCAAACCAGGATTGCACGTGCAGGGCTGGGAGCACTGCCCACTCGGACCAGGGCTCTTGGGAAAGCTTGTACAGTCTTAAATCCGCAGGCCACATTTCAAGTGCATCCCCAAGTTCCAGTTCCTCATGAAAATTCATCAGTCCCCAGAGGTGACACTCTGCTGCAGCCCAGGGGTAGTGGCATTCTCAGGTCTCCTGGCTCAGAGGGATGGCAACTGCCCTTCTAGCCTCCTGTCCCCGCCGGATCCCCAGTCCACATCACACTCACCTCCTGCTGGAGTCTGCAGATAGCTCAAGACTCCAAGAATCAAGAGATCATCAGGAGAACCAGCAAGGAACCATCGTCCCTTAGGTCCCTAACCATGCGGTGACCTACATACCGGTGCCCTTGGGTGCACCCAGAGTCCCCACACTATGAAAGCCTGGTTTTCCCAGATTATCTGAGTTAAATCCTTGCTGGGTGAATCCCCATAGCATTTCTCAGGTCCTTTCCTGCAATGAAGCTCTATGGAGGTGGTGGGAGAAAGTGCTTTTCTCTCCTTGTGATCTGTCCCATCTTTTTCTGTGAGCCAGCAGGAACTCCAAAGCTCATGTTTCCTTTTGCTTTGGCTACCAGGAAGCTTTGAGCTAACTTGGGGCCTGCTTCTAGGTCTCCTTCCTTCTTCTCTTCCCTTCTCTTCCATCTTCCCTTCTCTTCCATCTTCCCTTCCTTCTTCCCTTCCCTTCCTTCTTCCCTTCCCTTCCTTCTTCCCTTCCCTTCCTTCTTCCCTTCCCTTCCTTCTTCCCTTCCCTTCCTTCTTCCCTTCCCTTTTCCTTTTCCTTCCCTTCCCTTCCTTTTCCTTTTCCTTTTCCTTTCCTCTCTCCCTCCGTCTCTTCTTCCTTCCTCCTCATTCTTGTTTTCTTGAGACGGTCTCACTAAATTGCCCAGACGGCCAGAAACTTGTTCTGTAGTGCAGTCTGGACTCAAACTTGCTCTAACTGCTCAGCTTTGTAAGTACTGGGATTTTGAGTGTGTGTCACACACATTTAGGTGAATTTAGTCTCTGGCTTTCTGGCAACATGTCACACCCCATCATCCTGTTGAAGATGATTCCTTCTTATCTAGGGTCCCATGTAGCAGCCAGGATGTTAAGTGTGACCCTGCCCCAGCTTAGCCACTAGCTAATGGGTCCCAGAGTCAACACATGGTTCGAAGTCAGGCCTCAGGTAAGGGCACAGGGACCCTTGAGAAGCTAGTGCCCCCCCCCACAGGCTAAGATTGTGACTCAAGGGTGCTGGTAATCCTGTTTCACCATGAGGATCAGGATTCAGAGGCTGGGGCAAACCTCGGTGTATGTGCAAGTGTCACCCTCCTAAGTGCCAGCCCAGGTCCCTTTGGGGCGAGCCCAGACACCTTGCCACCTTCTAACAATGTCTTCCTTGGGTTCAAAATTATAAAGGTGATGGTGCTATTAGCCTGCTTAAAAGCCCCCTAAATATTTAAAGCAAAAACCAAGGGCTGGGGAGCTGGCTCAGTGAGCAAGACAGCTTTGCTGCACAGCATGAGGACTGGAGTTCAGATCCCCGGAACCCATGCTTTAAAAACATGAGCATGTGACCAAACAACCTCAAAATCCATATGGAGGCACAAAAGACCCAGGATAGCAAAAACAATCCTGAGTAACAAGAACACTGCTGGAAGTATCACCATACCAAACCTTAGTCTATACTACAAACCCATAGTAATAAAAACAGCCTGGTATTGGCTCCAAAATAGACACACAGATCAATGGATAAGGGTTGAAGACCCCGATATAAGCCCAATTGCAGCCATTTGCTCTTGACAAAGGGGCCCCAAAAATTCAATAGAAAAAGAACAGCATCTTCAACAAATGGCGCTGGCAAAACTGGATATCCACATGCAGAAGATTAAATCTGGACCCGTATCTGTTACCATGCACAAAAAATTAATTCCAAATGGATCAAGGATCTTAATATTAGGTCAGAGACTATAAAAACCCTAGTTGAAAGGGTAGGGAACTCCCTTGAGCTGATTGGGCTAGGCCAACAGTTCCTAAACAGAAATCCAATAGCACAGGCACTAGAACCAACACTCAACAAATGGGATCTTATGAAATTAAAGAGCTTCTATTCAGATAGAGAGATTGTAAACCGAGCAAAAAAGCAACCCACAGAATGGGAGAAAATCTTCACTAACCACATATCTGATACAGCTTTATTATCCAGAGTGCACAAAGAATTTAAAAAACTAAGCACCAAAGAGATAAATGGCCCAATTGAAAAATGGGCCTGGGAACTCAAAAGAAACTTTTCCAGGGATGAAATTGAAATGTCTAACAAATATCTTTAAAAATGTTACACATCCTTAGCCATCAGGGAAATGCAAATCAAAACTTCCCTGAGATATCATCTCACCCCAGTCAGGATGGCAAAAATCCACAATGAAACACCAAATGCTGGAGAAGATGTGGCGAGAAGGGAATTCTCCTACATTGCTGGTGGGAATGCAGGCTTATATAACTACTCTAGGTATCAGTTTGGCGATTTCACGATTTCTAAAAAAGTTAAAGATTGAAATGGCATATGACCCTGCTATACCAATTCTGGGAATAATCCCCCATAATTCAAAAATTCACTAAAGTGACATATACACGACCATGTTCATAGCAGCACTGTTTATAATGGAATCAACCCAAATGCCCAACAGTTGACGAATGGATAAGGAAAATGTGATACATTATACAATGGAATACTACTTAGCCATAAAAAGATGAATTAATGAAATCTACTGGGAAATGGATGGAATTAGAAAAATTATATTGAGTGAAGTATCCCAGACGTAGAAAATTAGACACCATATGTACTCCCTAATAAATGGATTCTAGTACCAAACCCACTTAATGACATATTCCAAGGTAAATCTCTGTAATATCCACTGTAATCATAAAGATTATAAAGAGGATAGAAGGGGAAGGAGGGCCCCCCACCAGAAAAAAGGAGAGAGGGGATCATGCTTCAGTAGAAAACAGGTCACCGTCAAGTATTGCAAGTAAGTATCGAGACATCTGGTGAAGCTCACTCTCACTTCCCTTCCTGGTCACCTGCAACTGAAGAGGTTTGATTTCACCAATCAGGGAGAGTATAGGGCCTGGAAGATAGATGGTAACCATCCTGCAAATGGGACACTGACCCCCCTCACTGCTGTGTTCTACTCCTATTACATCTACCTTTGAGTCTCCTCTTATAATAAGATCTTCATTTAAACAGTCTTTTATCTTTAGTTAGGAGGTGACCTTCGATACCAATCAGAATGGAGCCAAGGGCAGTGCAGGAAAGCAAAACTAAAAACAACAAACCATAATTCAGAACACCAAAGACCCTACATTAATCACCTGGAGCCAGATCAGCCAAGTCTCTCTCCATCCTAAAGCTCAGGGAATCTTGTGGAAGAGGGGGTGACAAGATTGTAAAGATGGGGAGGACCAACGATATGCAAGATACTCCACACAAGTTAGGGCTGCAGTTGCCATGATTGGACTTTGCCTGACCTGCACAATGGCTGACAAGGTAATGATCCCCCAAAGTCTAGCATGTATCACAGGGGAGAAGGCTCCAGGCAGTAGGATCCTTAGAAGCAAGAGATTAACAGTCATAATAGAGTTCCTATCCTACAGGGGAGGCCCAAGAAGGGGCTCCAGGCTATGCTACTGAGTCCTTTACCCCTCACTAGGGTGGAGGACTCAGAGGGAGGTTTGGCATTCACACAAAAGGATGCTCCAGGGAATGGGAGGGAAGAAAGGGGAGGCGTTGGGAGAAGGGGAGGGAGGAAAGGGGGTGAAAGGAAGGGAAAAGGAAAAGGGGGGAGTGCAAGGGGGGACTGGGGAAGGGAGGAAGGAGGGAGAGAATAGAGGGGTAAAAAAAAAAAAAAGAAAAAAACCCATGAGCTGGTTCCATGTCCTGCAACCCAACACTGTGGAGAAGCTGACCGGAGGGTGCTGAGGTTTGCTGCCCACCAGTCTAGCTCCAGGTTCGGTGAAAGACCTGTCTGAAGGGACAGGGTAGGAAAGACAGAGCGGGACACCCAGCACCTCTTCTGGCCTCCACGAAGCTGGTTGCTCCTTTCCTGGCCACCTGCCCTAACACTACCCTCTCCACGCCTGTTTCCTGCTGAACTCCTTGCCAGGTGCTAGCACTCTAGAGTTTTCTTCATGTGTTCACCTGTGTTGTGTGTGCTCCCGACACCTGCGTGGGGTTGAGCCAGGGCACTCCAAGCCCAGCAATGTGCATGATGTCTAGTAAATACCAGGGCTCCGTAGTAACTGCTGGATGAATAAATGGATGTTCCCTGCAAAGCAGAGACCACCAGAGTCCTACCTTGACACTTGAGGCAGAACACTTTCTTTCCCTTCATCCAGCTTTTGAACTTACCAGTCTGTTTTATTAGCCTTGGTCAGTCTTTGCTGGCAAGCACCAAACCTGGGGCCTTTTGGCAGTTGGGGGAAGAGAGAGAGAGAGAGAGAGAGAGAGAGAGAGAGAGAGAGAGAATGAATTATTTATCAAACACTATGTGCCAGGTCTGCCTCTAAGTGCTTAGCAAATAATATTTAAATTCTCAGCAACTACATGAGAACTGTATTGTGTGGATGTTACAGGCGGAGGCCTGTGTAGGCGACCAGGGATACTGCACTGTAACTCTCTGGTCTCCTCCACAGCGCTGGGGTTTGCAGGCATATAGCCACACCTGGGAAACCCCAGAGCAAAGCAATAACGTAGAAGAGCAGTTCAGGGGGATTCCTGATGTCACCCTCGGGCTTCCACAGGTATAACCACCCGTGCAAAACACAGACATAGGCACATGACCAGCAAGAGCATTGACTCCAACTCTCTCAGGACGCCACACGGCCTAGGAGAGAGAGAAGCTTCCGCGGCCACAATCTGGCCTTGGGGTTCAGATCTGAGTCACCCCTTGCCACATCTGCCAACTCCTGCTTCTGTTTTGAGTGAAGCTGGGGGTTTAGCCTGACAGCAACGAAACCACAGACCCAGGTGGTCCAGGAAGGCAGTGGATGAGGGGCTGAGTTCTGAGGTTTGCAGACTGAGCCAGAGTGACAGGCCGGATTGGGGGCGATGCCGAGGGCGGCTTTAGGTTCCAGTAATTTTTATGGGCCAACTCCCGTCAGTGAGGCAGACAAGAAAAGCCGCCAGCTTCTACCCCTAGCAGCTTTAAGATAAGGCCTGCAGTCCCCAGCACCCCTGCCTGTCTCCCACACTCCACAGCCACCTCTACTCCTATCCCGACTGACAGCTCTCTGGAGGCCTGAGGAATAAAAACAGGAAGGCCGGGAGCCAGGAAGGAGGATTTCCTTATGGGCTTCAGAAGCCGGAGGGGGAGGAAAGGAAAGAGACAGGAAACAAGCGGGCCCTAGGCAGCAGGCTGGGGAGAGCCAGGTGAAATCCTACCGGACCCGATGCTGCAGAAACACAGGTGGCATGGCTAGTTTTTCAGAGGCGATGAGGGCCAGCCAGAGAGAGTAGAAGAACCCATGGACCCTGCCCCCTCCCCATGAGCCCATCAGATGGAGCGGGACAAGTCCTGGAAGTGGAGGCTTTGGGGGATCCTGGACCAGAGCCAGCACCCGCCCGGGTCTTGCCAGCTCCTGGGTAGCCTGAGGGCACTGCTGCCGCAAGCCCTTTAGTAAAGCTCCCCCACTGTGGCTGGAAGGTGGCTGCTCCTGAAACTGACCACACTGGCTTACCACAGGCCCTCCCGAAACTAATGTAATCTGTCTCTCTAGGTTCCCGCCCTCCCGACCTTCATTCAGTCCCTACAGGGGCCCTGGCTCTGCTGCGATGTGGATGCAGGATAGGTGGGCCCTCAAAGTTTATGTTCTGGAAACTAGTCCTCCCTGGCCTGGTTGGGAGGTGGTGGGACCTTCAAAGGGTGGGGCCTCGTGGGAAGTGAACAGGTCTTTCAGAGGGATGGAAGCTTTTTTTAAGGGGGCAATAAGGGGGCGTAGTCCTTCCTCTTCTCCGCAGTGAGCAGGGTGTTGGGAGGGAGCCAAGTCCCTCCCTTGAGTTTCCCTTGCTTCCCGTCTCACTGGTGGTCTCTTCCTCTCAGATGTTCTCCTACCACAATGCCATCTGTCACGTCATGACACAGGTGTGGCAGACGGCAGCACAATAGGCTCTGACGTCCAAACATGTCTTCTAATGAGCTGCTTTTCTATTTGAGGTACCCAGCCTCAGGTACTTTATTACAGCAATAGAAAGCAGGTCGGCTGAGTCCAACACCTGGCCACCAACTGGTGTGTGACACGAGGCTGGACTTCAACCCCCACCTGTCTCCTCAGAAGGACTTCTGCTCTCCCAACTAAGGACATGTGTGCCCTAGAAAATGGCCCTCACGCAGTCCTACAACCCCATTTCTCTCTTCTCCCTTAAGGGGAAGAATTAATCTGGAAGGAGGAAGGAAGTTATTTTTGAGGTACAGAAGAAATCACAGTGACATGAGGGAGAATCTGAAGCTTCCTAGGAATCCAGGGAGGATGTGGTCCCCGTGGTTTCTGCAGCACTCCTGGCACTTCGTCGGAGAAGATGCAAGGCAGGACACAAGGTCTGGCGACCAGGGGCTCTTCCACTGCTCATCGGCAGCAGCCTGCTGGGGTCACAGCAATCAGGGTTTCCTGGGGTCCACAACACACATCGGAGGCTCCTCCACACTGGCAACAGGTTTGCCCCACGCTGCTGCAGGCACTACTGCCCAGCACCAGGTATAAATGTCACAGTGAAAGGAAGCCAGCCGGTGCTGAGATAATGACAACACTCACACAGACCATCTGTTCTTCCCTCCCGAGGTGTCAGGCTGGGCGGGAGAACGACTCCCTGGTTACTCCTGGCTGAGGAACTGATGCATAAATGTACACAGCGCCCCCACCCCAATCCTGAGAGGCCGGCATGGCGGGCAGGGGAGGCAGCTTCTCCTCCACCTCTTCATTATCATGCCAGGCTCTCAGCCACCTCAGGTTTTCCCCACGTGGGGAGCTGGTTTGTGCTTGAGTCTCCCACCTCCCCATAAACCTGCCAGGTTCCTGATTTCAACCAGGGGAAGGGCCAGTATGACAGGGACTGAGCCACTATTTTACCAGCTCCAGACTCCTGCTGCCCAATCTGGGAAAAGCTGATTATCTATCAGGGATATGCACACGAACACAGACATACACATATATTTGTGCATGCATGCACACACAAACACACACACGGACATGTGCATGCACAGACACAGGCACACACATGCGTGTCCACATACACACATGCACACATACATACACATGTACACATAAGTATGCACGTGTGAACATGTGCGCGTGCACACACACACACACACACACACACACACACACACACACACTTTTCCAGGTCTTACGAACAAGAAAAGCAAATGTATCGATTCAAAATACTGAAAAAAGAAACCAAACTGATGAATGTTTCACTGAAGGTCTGCAGGACACCCGGTCCACTTGCTCACGGTTTCAGTGCTCTGACTCCAGGTTGGTGGTCCCGCCTGTAACCCCCGGAACTTATGAGGATCTTGAGTTCTGTGTCAACCCGAGTTAGCGAAATAAAAAAGTTCTAAGCCTGCCTAGGCGACATAGTGAGACGTTATCTCAAAAAAAAATTGCTTCTAAAAATAATCTGTGGGTTGTTACCTCACTTGGCAGGAACTCCTGAGCTTGCCTGGTGACTGCTGAGAAAATGGCGCCAACATACGATTAAATAAGTTACTGTTTGTAGCCAAGTACGTTCCAAAGCAAAGTTCTAAAAATTCCTTTTTAAATGTGTATGTGCAACACGTGTATGAAAGAGTACGTTGTAATATCTGATACATAACACAAGATGAGGCTTCTGCAAGGGAACGGGGTCCAATGAAGACCCGAAAGCTCTCTGCTGTATGCATGGCGACATCACACTGTTCTTAGTTGCTGGTGAACTTCTCATTACGGTACACACCTCAGACCCTTGCTGGAGAAGCTGATTTCAAAGACAGTCGCTGGCTCCTGCACAAGAACACGAGTCTTCCCTGAGGGTGACCCATCCCCAGCAGAGGAGCCCCACACTCTGGATTTCTCCAGCCTCTTCTCGGCAAGGCTTAGCTCCAGTGACCCGTCTGCCTTCTGTAGGAAGCCACATCTCACAGTCACCAACGCAAAGAAGCCCCGGACTCAATTCCAGAAATACTCACTTGAGCTCCTAGGATATGCCAGAAAAATGGATTAACTGACAGACCCCATTCTGACACAGTGCATGTTCTGTTGTCATCTCCCCTGGCAAGAACTCCTGAGCTGGTGGAAAACAGGAAAACGACTTTGCTTCGGTCTTGGACAGATGCTGTATCCTAATTTGATTCTGTCCCAGCAACTGTGGAATGTGGTATTAGCACCCCATTTCATAGGTAAAGAAGCTGAGACCCAGGAAAGTCCAAGACCCCAGATCACAGAGCTCAGAGATCCCAGTCCATCTTCAAACCAGGTAAGGTGTGTCCTCCCATTTGTCTAGCCCACATTATTTCCTTTAAAATAGAAACTTTAGGGCTAGGAAGATGGCTTTGTGGTTAAAGCCTCTGCCTAGCAAGCAAAAGGACCTGAGTTCGGATCCCAGATCGTACACAAAAACACCAGCAGTCTGCACTTCTGTCCTTGGAAGGCAGAGCCTGGGAAAGCCCAGGGCAAAGCGAGGAAGTAGAACAATCCAGGATGACTCCTTCACAGGAACGTAGAATAAGTGCCCTCTTCAACACACACACACACACACACACACACACACACACACACACACAAATTAGAAAAAAAACCTTACCTACAGTATCTAGTAGTTGAGCTGGAACAAAGACATGCAGTTTTCTCATTTGTAGAATGGGATGGACAGACCCCACCTCCCTAGTTTATAGTTTGTCTGGGGGACTGGAGGTGAGAGCTAGGTGACATGCGATCATCAATGTGAGCCGTCTTGTAGTGATGCTTTCAAAATTTGATGTGGCATCTGGTGGTAGCCCAGTAGCAGGATGCTTGCCTAGTACACAAGAGGTTGCTGGTTTAAAACTTGGCAGGATCAGCACACACACGCAGAAAATGGCCATTTGTACCCAGAGTCATCCGGAACAGGAAGTTTGGGGGGGAGGGGAAGGTGAGTCGTTGGGGGCAGTGGCTGTGAATGTGACAAACTATGTATGTGTGTGTGAGGGGGGGCTAACAAGATTTTCAAATGTTTGCTGGGCACAGGAAACTCCTATAAATATTCACACTGCTTTCCACTGCTGTAGCTACTGGATTGACTGGTTCTATTTGTGTCTGTCTTGTCTATTATCTTCTCTTCTCCTCCGCCCCCCCCTTCCTGTCCTCTAACAATGCTGTCTGAGTCCCCAAGCAAATGTCACTTTCTGTGGATTGCACCCCCGAACCCACTTTCTCTGCACCACCCTCCTCAACCACCTTGAGCATTCTGGTTCCCTCATCCTCAGAGTCCCTCTCCCAGGACACACTCCCCTCACCGCAGCTAGCTCCCTCCATGCTTAACAAGTTGTCCCAGACCCCTCTCTCTTCAGACCATCCACAGTCCTCACTGTGAACTGCCTAACCCTAACCTTAGCCCTCTGAAGCTCTCACTGAACCTATCCCCAGTCTAAATGCGAAGCCTCTTGAATTCTTTCCTATACAATAACATGGTCTGGGGACCGAGGACAGAGTTCACAGCACAAGAGCCATGCAGTAAACCCTGAGCT
This sequence comes from Typhlomys cinereus, assembly GCA_023101885.1. NCBI lineage: Eukaryota > Metazoa > Chordata > Mammalia > Rodentia > Platacanthomyidae > Typhlomys > Typhlomys cinereus. Next base: position 12,367,576 of record JALPQD010000010.1, read on the forward strand.
CCATCCAGCATGATGGGGTGGGGTGGGGGGTCACCGCCTGCCAGTCCTCCTTGAAAACTAAAGGAAGTAAAAGCACTTTGTAAGCTGCATGTAGGCCTAAGACGGACTACTTCTGGCAGTCGTTTGAGTTTCGTCCTCACCAGATAAACTCCAGTGTGCACGCTGGGGCGCAGTAAAACAGAATTCGGGAGGAAGGAGGTACGCCTGCGCACTAGGAGTCGGCAGAGCCCCAAAGGGCACTTTCCAATCAGCGGGGCGGGGGGGGGGGGGAGACGGGACCTCTGGCTTCTCTGGTGCTTCCCGCGCAGCTGGAGAACTCCGAGGTGCTTCCTTCTCCAGCGCTACCTTCTCCGACGCTGCTCGAACTTCCCCCCGAGCTGCCTCCCATCATTCTTAAGTAACACGGCCCCCTCGGGTCGACCGTAATTAAGCATCCGCTTCAGGCCCGGCGAGCTGGCACCTGCACCTGTGCTGGGCTCGGGCGGCACCTGCGCTGCGGGCCCCGCCCCGCCCCGCCCCCGCGCGGCCCCAGCCCCGCCCGCGCACTCGCCGCCCCCTCCGCTCCCCGGGGCGCCGCTGGAACAGATGGAGCGATCATCCTCCTCATTCCGCCAGAAGGCCTCCCGCTGCTCGGGGGACCGCGCGGTAGTTGTAAGACACATAATTAGACACGTCAGCGGACAATGCGCGGATTAGAGGGGGAGGGCCCGCGGAGCCGAAGCAGGCGTCCCCGGCGAGCGAGCGCGGGGACCCGCGGGCGCCCAGGACGGGGCGGCGCCGCTCGAGCCCCGCCTCGCGGTCCCTCCCGAACACGAAGCGGTTCGCGGCGCCCGGTCGCCCGTCAGGTTTGCGTGCTCCGTGCGCGATGGCCTCCAGGGGTCCCCTCGCCCCCACGCGGGAAGGACTCAGAACGCCCACGGGGGCTCTTCCATGGAGGAGCCAGGAACGGCTGCCCGCCTCTGGCCACCTCTCGGGCTCTGCGGGGACCCAGCGGACCCGCGCCCAGCGCCTGGAGAGGGCACGCTGCTGCGAGGTGGGATTGGGAATCCAGGGCCACTCAGGAGAGCCACTGGCCTTCTCAGCCGGGTCCCGTTTTTTTGTGGGCCCGCAGGACCTGTGAGGCCGAGAACTCGCTGAAACCAGAGACTCTGGGAGGGTGGCTGGGACGGTCTGGGTAGTTGAGACAGCCGAAAGAAAAGTAGATGTGCCACGTATGGAATGAAGGAAGGGGTCTAGTCCAGGCGAGCATGGCTAGCGTGGACGCCTGAAGGGAGGGCAGGCCGATGGAGGAGGGACACCCCTGCCTGTGAACAGCTCGGGGATGATGCGGCATCCGCAGTACGCCTGTCTGGAAGAGGACACCCCCTCCCCACCGCGCCAGGTGCACCCTGGCTCTAGCACCACCCAGTGGCCTCCTGTGAACGCCCAGGAGGACAGAAAGCCAAAGGGTGGCAGCAGGAAGCTCTCTTCTCACCTCTAGCACTTTGTCTTTGCTTCAACCCCTTCACTGATGAGAGGCAAAACCCCAGGCCCCGCACATAGTAGGCCGCATTCCGCCATCAAACTCCATGCCTAACCCCAGGCTGTCTTGGGCAGAACTGAGTGTCCATTTCCATGCCCCTTCTCCCGCGCGGACTTCCCCTTCACACGCGCTTCCCCCCATCCCCTTTTTATCAGTTTCCCTTCCACTTTTGTCTTTCACACCCTCATCTGCAAAGTTCCTGGCCTGCCTCGCTGGTTCCAGATGACCACGTGACCGAGACACACCCAACCAGCAATTATGACCAATTATGAAGGAATTAGTATTTGCCTGAATTGTCAGTTGAATCTGAGGACATCTGAGGAGGTCACCCCCAATATAGATAACCTTTTCTAACAGGTATTAACCAGAAAGGAGGTAGTATGGGGGGGGTGTGACCTCCATCAGGGGACATAAGAGGTGTCCAACATGGATGATGTCAACATTGAAGATGGCTGAGCAGAGCACAAGAAATGAGTTTGGTCACATGGTAGAGTAGCTTAGGTAAGCCACTCTTGAAATCCACCCTGGCCCTGAACATCTCAGGTTGGACACTAATAAATCCTTGTTACTGTTTGAGGCTCTGTTAGGCTTTCTGATTCCGTGAGCTCGTGATGCAGTCCAAGACTTCCTCTATGGATACCCCAAACTGCAGGCAGTATGGATCCTGTATATATTGTTTCTCCTACTCATGCATATCTAGGATAAAGTTTATGACAGGGACAGTAAGATATGAACAACAAAAGTAGAAGATTTACAACTGTGCTTTGTAAATAAAAGTTCTGTGAAATAGGGTGTCTGCTCTTTCTCTGAAAATGCTCAGCTGTACTTATCCCCTCTATCCCTACCCACTTAAATCAACACTCACTGCTTCTCTCTGGTGCACTGGAAATGCCAGTATCACCACTCTCATGGTCTGGGGCCCTTGTTAAGTAACATAAGGGACACTTCAATTCAGCACAGCAAGACCACAACAGCTGATCTGATAGCCAAGAATCCACAAAATGACAACAGGCAGATGGTATATAAAACGGGACCAAGGGATGGTTAATGTCTCTGGCAAGACAGAGCAGAAGGGCACAGGATTCCATCGCATGACTCGGAAGAGCCCGGACTTCAAAGTTGGGAATTATTTGGGGGGGGCTTTTCTGTGTAATAACTTTAGGCCACAGCTGACCCACAGGGCAACAAGCTATGGAAAGCAGAACTGTGGGTCAGGAACAGCTACTACTGTCAGAAAGGCTTCTAATGTGATCCGTGATAAGGAAGCAGATGCTGCAATCTGTGACAGGCTCTGGCTCCACACTGAGTGGGACTGGGATGATGGAGTGGGAGTCCTGAGTGTGTACCTCAAAGGACTCCATGGCATGCCTCTTACACGTCACCCTCTTCCATGACTTGTGGGTGTCTGCGTGTGCGCTTGCCATGCCTTCAGCACTTTGGGTCCTTGAGTTTGCAGACCCCCAGGGTAGCTTTTCTCAATGCCTCTCTCATCCCCACCATGAGACCCTCTTTATATCCTAGCACACATTGCCGAGGATACATAGTAAATCAGCTCAAATCAGCTCAGACTTGTCTATTACATGTCCCTGGCCATCTGATTGTTAGCATAGAGGCCTGGCCATCATTCCTTTCTTTCCAAAGCGTCATGGATGTCCAAGTGTGCAGGCAGAGTCACACACCTGGATTTAGGGTTGGGGAGATGACTTGGTAAATAAAGTGTTTGCTGCATAAACATGAGGACCTGAGTTCAGATCCCCAGAATGCAAATAAAAAGAAGGGAAGGTGTAGCAGCCACTCTGCAATGCCAGCACTCAGGAGGCTGAGACGGGTCTCCAGGGCAAGCTACCTGGCTAGACAGATCAGCTGGAATTGGTGAGCGCCAGGTTCAGCAAGAGACCCTGCTTCGATAGAAATGGAGAGTGGTCAAGGAAAACAACTGGTATTGACTTCAGACCTATATACACACATGTATATGCAAACATGCCTACCACGCGTTGCATCCCCACACATAGGCTAACACATAATACATATTACACACACATAGGCACAAAAGGGAAAAAAATTTAAAACATTCTTTCAAATTCTTGGGTTTAGTTAAGCTTTTGAGCTATTAAATCTTCAGTTCACTCAATGGGGCCAGCTGAGAACAGAGCCTTGTATCCTCTATCTAGTCAAAGACCCTCCCACCAGCTGTGCATGTGGTACCAGAAGGACCACAGCAGAACCAAACCTGTCTGAGCCACGCAGAACACAATCTAGCACTGTGCTTAATACTGCTCAGTGGCTCGACCAGACAGCTATCACTAAATTCCTGCTTCTAACTTGAAGGAGGATGTTGTCTTGAAATGAACCCGGCTACTGTAGCCCATTGGGAAGAGCTACAAAGGAAGGATCCAGGCATCTGTATTAGTATCTCAGTGCTGTAACAAGATACCAGGTGCTGGATCCCTTTTACAGAAAAGAGGTCTATTTAGCTCTTGAGGCTTAAAGTCCAAAAATCTGCAGAGCCATTGATTTGGCCTCTGGTTAGAATGCCGTGGTAGATGCATGCAAGAGACATATATATATATATATATATATGGAGAGAGAGAGAAATACCCAAGAGACTCAGCAGGCAGGCTCGCTCTGCTTACTATCTCTCAAGAACAACTAACCTGACCAGTTATCAGTCTTTCCCTAGAGCAGCATGCCAGTGACTCAATCACCTTTCACTAGGCCCCACCAAGTTTCCAACACATGAACCCTTGGATAATGATCTCAAAGTGCAGCAGCACCTACACTTTTCCAAGGAGACAGAGAGTAGAGGATCTCAATCAAGCCAATCTCCGAGGAGCTGCTTCCACTGCAGAATGAACACTTAGGCAGCTATGGAATGTGGAGTCATGTCTTGGAAGGTTCTTCAGAGACAAGGGGAAGAACCCATGACCCGAGATTGAGAGATAAAGGGAAATAAAATTATGCAGCACAGGAATCATAGACATACATGAGTGAAATATCTATGATATGGATCATATGTATATGAATCATATATGATTTTTTTAAAGATTGGAGCAAGAAATAATGAGAAAGTAACCACAGTAAGCAAGTTTCTTCTTAAGCTAAATGAGTTCAATTTAAACATTTACATGTCAGGATAGTTTCAGGAGACTGCTGATTGGGCATTTCCATATGTAAAGACAAGGCAAGCTGCAGACCCCAGCTCCTCTCCATCAGTAGCTTCACCCCTCATCCCCGAGGTTTCAACAGTGCAGCAGTGTGAAACCTCAGCTCTGAAGGCTGCTGCTCTGGAGCGAGCCTGGTAAGAGTCTCTGCTTCCTCCTCCCATCTTTTCAGCATTCACTGGATCTGAGATTCTCCAGTAGCTCTGCCCTCCATCACTGGGCTGTGCCTGTCTACAAGGACTGTTCTCAGAGGATTCTGTAGGGTCCTTGTCAGTGGACCCTCTACCTAGGGAATCAGTGGGTAGAGAATGCTGGGAATTCAGGGGTTGGGGAGAGGGCAGCAGGAAAAGGCAGACCGGAGGCTGGAGATGAGTCCCCCATAGAAGAGGGAGGAGAAAAGACACCTCATCTTGCTGATTAGAATGTTGAGCACCATACACAAATACTGAGATCAGGGCTGGAAAAGTGACGCAGAGCAACGTGGGCCTGTTTTATTGTGCGGGGTCATCTGGAGAAAGAAGAGCCAGCTGGGGTGAGTTGCCCAGTTCGTTTGGTTTGGATTTTCCTTCGCCAAGTGCCATCTGAAAGCATTCCGTGGACGGGACACTGTGCTAAGCGCTGTGTGCGACTGGAAGCTGGGAGACACTCTTCAGTTTGCGCTGCACTGAAGGAGACCCAGACAGCTGTCTGCTGGGAGTCTCTGGAACAGACGGTAAGTCCTGAGACAAGTTGTTCTACAGGACTGGAGGCGGGAAACTGCTTCCAGTCCAGAGGAGTGGAGACCTTCTACAGGAAGTGGCTTTTACAGTGGGCCTTGGAGGCTGAGTGAAGTGGATATATGCAAGCTGCTAGGGAGAAGAGGGGGTTCGGAATGGTGGGGAACAGCGGGATGCAGGCAGCGCCACAAGCATCCACACAGCAAGGTCAGCACACTGTGGCCAGGCCCCACCCTGGGGGACCACGAAGATCATCATTCCATTGTTCCTGCCTGTACTGCTTCTGAATACGCACCCCCAGAGTGCGGGGATGCCTCCCTAGACATAGCTTCGATGGCAGTGCCTATTGAGATCCCCTTGGGATGCTCCTGGAGGCAGAGCAGGCCCAGAGTGGAGTCCAGCACTTCCAATCCTGGGGGCAGGTTGAGCCCTTTCCTTCGTGTTTACCCAGTGGGGGGGGCATCTTCTTCCACAGCCATCCTTTTCCTCACACTTATCTTCTCTGGACTTGTTCCTTATCTCAGAAACAAATGGCCTCCCCAGGGCTGCGAGCAGCGGTCATTTATCTGCTTGACATGCGTTTTCCCTGTTTGTTTTCTCCAGCCTTGAGACAGGAGTGTGTCGACTGTGATGGCTGTGCCCCAGTCACTTGAGAGACATGAATCAATTTCCCAGCTGCGTTTATCACTGGGCGCCTTAAATCAGGTCTCATCAACGCTTCCTTCGCTTCTGTGGATGGGAACTCTGTATCACAGGCCCAGAAAACGGGCGGGAAATGGGGCAGATCACAAAGCATCCTTAGAAGGAACAGTGTGGAAGAAACGTGGAATCTTCGACGGCAAGACCCCAAGCCAAGTAAGCAGAGGTAAGTTTTTGTGAAACTTAACCTGACCTGATATGCAACTGCATTATATGGAAGCCATTTTAGAGTTCTGCATCTTAAAAGATTTTATAATTAACATATTCTGAAAATATGATCTGCTAGTTTTATTTCTATTTCTTTAATGGTAACTGGTTTGTCATGATTATATAGGTTGATTTGTTACTACACATATAACAGTAAAAATATTTTTATTTTGTTTTTACACCTGTTTATTATTGTGTGCATATCTGGTAAAAGGGGAGCATGCACGTCACGGGGTGTGTGTGTCGGGGTGCTCTCCTTCCCCCTCACTGAGCCATCTCACTGGCCCCCAAATCTGTTGATAACAAGAGATATACAGGAGTCCCTGTGTATTAAAATCACTGTATAAACTTTTACAACTGGTACCTTGACCTCTCTACTCTCTCCCGTGCTTGGTAACCTGAATCTGATCCATCTAGCTAAAGTGGATTTTTCATGAGCAGGTGTGAAAACCGCCCCCAGCTGCCAACCAATTTAGCATGTGGTAGGGAGCTGCCCTGTCTCACTGGTAAATTAATCTTGTGCCAGTGAAAGATGATACCAGCCTAGTTACGACTTCAAAAACCCACCAGCAAGGCCCTACATTATTCTTCAAGGGTAATGGGAAAGCAGAGACTGAACAGGGGGAAGTCAGTCAGCACTAATGCAAAGCTGGAGAATGAAGTGTCGCCATGATTCATTGATATAATTAATATTTCTCTCTAATCTGCTGCACAATGTAGACTTTGCCCACCAGCCCGTCTCTGAAGCAATTAGCAGGGCTGGCTCACATCATAGTGTAGACTCTCCCGGTGACCTGTTGTTAGTTACATGGAGTCCTGTTCAGCTCAGGGAGGTCAGGCAGGAAGGATGAACCTATAACTCTTACATTGGTTTAATCCTTTCCAGTTTCTTAAGTGTTGTGAACATACTGTCCCACAGTTCTGGAAGAAAAGCAGCAAGAATACGAGGTCAGCACAATGATCTTATCAATGACATGGTTCATACATGAAGGCAATCTCATAAGATTCAATCACTTGGGTGGCCTGGTGGCACAAGCCTGTAATCTCTATACTTGGAGGCTTTTTTGGCAGGGGGACAAGTTCCAGGCCAGTCTGGGCTACAGAGTGAGACTCTGTCACAAAATCAAAAGCCAAAAAGATACCGTCTCTGGATATCATGTCCTTCTTGGTGCACAGATACTCCACAACATGCACACAATGATGCCTTTCTCTAAACATCCCACTGTGAAGGGTCCCGTGACTATTTTTAGTCTAGTCTCAAGATCTGGAGTCTGACATCCTCACCAAGGCCGGTCATCTTGGGCTGGTACTCTAGAACTGAACTTAATGTTTTGTCACTCTGAGCGCCTCTGTGCTGCCCACTGAATTGTGACTAGGGACCCACTGGGGTCTCCCTCCCTGGCCTTTCCCCCAATTTACTTTCCATTCTCCCGTTCCCCAGGATTCTTGGGAAACCCAGTTACAGAAGAACCCTAATGAAAGCTCCCCAGCAGGTTGTCTGATATAAAAATCTAAATGTGGGGGCCCCTTGGGGCACATTTTGACTTGCCGGTGCAGTGGGGCATAAAGTTCTTGGTGGTCTTAAACACAAACCAGGTGATGTAGCATAACAAAGCTCCAAGCCTCGCTGGCAAAAGGAGCACAGGGCAATGCCACGGTGTAGAGACAGAAATTAACTTGCATGCCTGTCACCTGCAGTGTTCTCGGGAGCTTTCGTGATTCTGAGAGGGGTCTTAGAGGTTTTCAAATATTTTGAGGAAAGGAATTTTTCCAAGACAAGTCTCAATGAAATAGGTCCTGTCAAGATTGTTAGGGACAGACAATGATGAAAGGAAGAAAATGTCCATGGCTTTAAACTTCAAGACGACAATGGATCTGTCCAACTCTGCTTGCTCTTCGTAGCAGTAAATGACTGAAGGAATGGATAATGCTTTTCCAAAGTGGTTGCAGGTAATGTGCTACTGAAAAGAAATGCATTCACAATGGTCAACGACATGCTGCGGTCTCCAGGGAGCCGAAGAGAAGTCTGGGCACATTCTGACCAAGCTATTCCAGTGCTTAGGACTTCACACGCATGTCAAATGGCACAGCCAGACCCACGGTCACGTCAATGGAATGTATGTTAGAAACACAAATCCTTGCAGTCTTTACAAATCCAAAGTAAAAGGGATCATACCCTGTTGAGGAATTTTTAAAAAAATGCTGAGATTAATGTAGATCAGATTTCATCTCATTTCCTCCCAAAGCAAATCGGTTTATTTCACTTGCTCATTCATCCGCCTTGTATTCATGGAGTACTGAGAGCAGGGCACTCACACTCAGCAGTAAGGAGACGAGACCCAGCCCGGCTCCCCAGGAGCTGACAGGCAAGTTGGAAAAGACACACATGAAATATTAACCATGACCTCCACTTCGGGCCAAGATGTAGTCAAAGGGACGGGTATAACAACAAAAAGTAAGAAAAAAAGAAAAAGAAAAAAAAAAACCCACATGAAACTGGTTTTCAAGACACTGAATATTAGCTTATGGAAGACTGATCCCAGGGGTCAAGAAAGAGACAAGCTGAACAATCCCAACAGCTGCTTTAGAGAGACTTTTCCACTGGACAGGAGGGACAGTCCAGGCAGAGTCTGTGAAGTGTGGCGCTCAGGAGACAATGGAAGACTTGAAGTCAGGGCAGCTGGAGTTTGTAGACATTCAGAAGACAGAGTTGGCCATGAAAAGCTGGATATGAGAGAGTCAGTCAAAATGTGTCCCAAGGGGACACCACGTTTAGATTTTTATATCAGACAACCTGCTAGGGAGCTTTCATTAGGGTTCTCCTGTAACTGTGGGTTTCCCAAGAATCCTGGGGAATGGGAGAATGGAAAGTAAATTGGGGGAAAGGCCAAGGAAGAGAGAAAGAACAAGAAAACATGTTGATTTGAATGTAAAATGCCTCCCCCCAAACCCCAGGCTCATATTTTCAAGGCAGGCCTGGCTGGGGGGCAGGTCTTCTAAGATTAAGCTTGCTTATGTTCTGACCTGCTGTCCCATGTGAACAGTGTCATGTGATCAAGCCACCTGAGCAAGCTCTTGCAGCCACAGTCCTTTCCACCGTCCACGCCTTTTCGCTACAACAGCAGACTAAAATCTCTCTGAAACCATAAGTTTAAATAGTTATTTCTGTCCAGAGCAACGAACAGAGAATGAGACAGTGATTTAAAACAAACAAACAAACAAACAAAAACTAATTCACAGGGCCTGGGGAGAATGCTTGGGAAAAATGAATGAGGCAGTAATATGTCCTAGATTCTAGAACTGCTCAGATATAACAAATTCCACAAGTTAACCAAGCAAAGGTAAAGAATCACTGGAGGTACATGCAAACCCAACACCTTACAAGATAAAATTCACCAAGTTTGGTATCCAATCAAAGATGACAGAAACATGCAAAGAAAGAAGTAGGAGAACATAACCCACCATGTGGACTTGTTTCCAGAATTTTTATAAAGAACTCTCAAAACTCAAAACTAAGAAGACTGTCTTTAAAAAAATGGCAGGAGGGGCTGGAGAGGTGGCTCAGGGGTTAAGCCTCTGCCTTGCAGGCAGAAGGTCCTGAGTTCAGATCCTAGACCCCACGTATAGACGCCAGGCGGAAGCAGGGGCGGCCTGCGTTTCTGGTCCTGGTAGGGTGGAGCCTGTGAATCCCAGGACAGAGTAAACAAGGAGGAGGTGGAGGCAGTCCATGGTGGTTCCCGAATTCGTCTGTGGTTCTGCACACACACACATACATGCACACACGCGCACACCATACATGCATAATTGAATAAATAATAATAATAATAAAAAAATGGCAGGAGATTTGATCAGACTTTTCAAAAAAGATACATGGATGACAGCATGAAAAAGGCTTCGTGCTGTCTTGGAAGCACAAGGCCTGCTACACCTGTTAGAATGGGAAAAGAAAAAGATTGACCATGCCAAATGGCAACAAGCACGCGAGAAGTCTGGAATGTTCACCCATGACTGGTTTAGGCTGGAACAGCCACGCCACAAGGGAAAACAGTCCTGTAGGTTGCTAAAATGTTTAATATATACCTGCCACATGATCAGAGTGCTGTTTCTACAGACATACTGAAGAGAAATGGAAGCAGGTGTCCGTCCACCAAAGATGTGTACATAGATGCTCACATTGGCTTTATCTGTAGCACCCAAAAACTCAAAGCAAGCCAGCCATGCTCTTCAGTGAGTAAATGGACAAATGGGTCAAAGAAACGGCTCTCAGCAACAAAAACAACACAAGAGACTCAATGTACACTACCACACACATCAGACTCAAAATAATTACATGTTGCGTGGTAAGCTTGATCAGAAGAGTATTTACATGCTGCAGGATTCAGGTTATACACAACCTGGGAAATGCAAGCAACTGTCACCCAGAGGATGGAGATGGGTGGCATCTGGCCAGGTAGAAGAGACGACAGAAGACCCCCAGAACGCCTGAGCTGACAGGGACGTTCATGACCTGGGCTGTGTTGAGGATTTCATTAGCATCCTCGTATGTCAATAATTCTCATGGCACACACTTTAAGTGTGCATGTCAGTGCAACTCAATAATGGGCTCTACATTCCAGGGATCCTGAAAGTAGAATCATTATCTCCATTTGAAAATTCTACTTGCCCTTTAGGAAAAATACTTTGAAACTTTATTTTTCAAGCTACAACAAGGAAAGCAAAAGATGCAAACATTAATTCACTGAAAAGCAATGGCATACACACAAAGAAAAAGCACATCTTGAAAAAGAGGAATCCAACTTCAGTACATGATAGCACGTGCGACCTAAGTTACAATGACCCACTCTTCAAGTCAGTCATGTGGTATGTGTCCCAACTCCTTCCGGCACACTGTCATGACTCCCAGCAGAGGTTCCACTGGGTGTGGAAACTTGGAGAGTAGTCCTCAGCTCCTCCCCAACCTCCTCTACTAGCGCAGCCTGGGAAGAGGCCAGTGGCTGCTCCCAGCTGATGTCAGAGCCCTGGCTGGCCGTGGTTCTGCAGCCCCCACTGTCCCTGATGAACAGGGTGTGCCCCTCTTCTAGAAAGGGGCCTCTTAAAGAAGCGTCGGGTGCAGGTGGCATCCCCACCAGTTCCTCCTCTTTCTCCTCCTCCTCCTCCTCCTCCTCCTCCTCCTTCTCCTCCTCCTCGGTGCCAGACGGTGTGGTGTCGTCGGATTCCGACTCTTCCTGAGTCACTAGGCTCAGGGCTGGAGCCTGGCACCCGCAGCACAGAACCACAGTGGGCTGAGTGTCCAGAACTTTCTTCCTCCTGAACTAGAAGTGCTGCTGCTTCCAGCTCTTCCAGCTCTAGCCCCAGCTGGGCCTTGGTCAGGGAGATGTCCTTCAAGGCTTCTGCAAGAGCCGTCAACTTTTGGGACCTTGAAAATGACATTAAGAAGAAATATTAGGACTGTTCATTGATGGGACAGGTGACAACAGGGCAGAATAGAGTTGCAAAAAAAGTAGAAGCAGCAAATCTGAAACACTGCTTCACACAGCGCACAGATCGAAGGTGTATGTGCAAAAATAAAGCCATGAAAGCACGTGAGGAAAATCTACTATGCAGTTTTTCTGAATGACCTTAGAGGAGGAGGCCACTACAATTACGACTAAAACACAATGCCCAAGAGCAATGCTTGAGAAACTCAGCTGAATAACACCCTCCACTTCTGCATGAGGGCAACCCAGCCCATCAAAGTGAAGTCAAGGGGCTAATGCACAACTGGGAAAAATATGTTCAGTCTGTTCAGTGTGTACCACAGTCCAGGGCCTCATTCCAGAGGGATTTATAGGAACCAGAGACCCTCAAACATAATGCAGCAGAAACCTGAGTAAATGACACAGCAGACAACCCCCGCAAAGGAAAGCATGACTGACTCACACATGTAATGTTTCCCTTTAAGCAAGAGAAATGCAACGTAAAGTCACATTGAGATACTATTTCAATGCTAGGTAGGCAAATAGCCAAACAACTGATAGTATTCTGTCACCTGAAGAAAGATGGTTCCACATGCTGCTGGAGGGAGAGTGGGCAATACCCACCTCCAGAAAGAACTTGGCAAACAATGTCCCTGACCAACAAGCCTGTCTGGAAAGTCAATACATGTAGCACTCATGTCACATGACATGGGCCTGTGATGTTACATGAGATCCCCAATGAAAACCAGTAGATGCCCCGGAGAGGAGGCTGGATGAGCTAAGGCGCTCTCAAAAGCAACAGAAAGCACTCATTTCTATGAGGAGTGGAGGGAGACCTAGAAAGATACAGGAGGCTGGTGAGTGGAGTCTTTCCATTGCGTAGTTTTATTTTTAAACCTACTGGGAATGTGATACCCATGCACTATTTTAAAACGTTCACTTTTTTTTTTCTCCCAAAAAGCAGCATTTCTTTTAAATCAGAAAATTATCTCAAATTATTTCCAAGGATTTCTTTCCTCTAAATTATCTGCAAAATTTTAACATTAGATCATGTGGACAGGTAAACTTTTTTGTAACAACAGTTCTCCAAGACTCCCTTTTACTACTCTGAAGAGCAAAGTCTACTGTGACACTTGAAAAAAGGTGGCAGATCATGCAAATGAAAACCTGCTGATAGGCTTCATGGATCCGTAACTTCAAAATTAAGTGACTACAAAGCTTTAGTGGCTTTGAGATGAACCTGATAAGGTGTGCTGACAAGACAGACTCGTGAGGAAAGTGTATTCTGCCCACCTGTGGGAAGAGGCTTCATTTCAGCAGAACTGATAGCAGAGACGGAGATGGGAGCAGGCTGTGCTGATTCCTGAACCCACGGCCTTACGCATGTGGAACAAATGCTCTGTCAACAAGCGGCATCTCTAGCCTTTGCTTATTTGTTAGTTAAAGGTCTAGCTGTGTAGTTCAGGATGGTCTTGAACTCGTATGTAGTCCAGATGGTCTCAAATGCACTATCCTCCTCCCTCCATCTCCCTGAGTGCTGAGATTTCAGACGAGCACCACCATCTGCGCCAGTTCTAGTTGACCAGTTCCTGATATCAAAGCTCTGCTAGAAACTCAGTTTAGAGGCATCACTCTGAAGTCTCTCCCTACAGAATGCTAGCATAGGAAGTGATTTCAGTTTAAAACAGTATGGCTGCAGAACCTAAGAGTCTAAATGAATGAAAGGCTTGTTGTTCCTTTTTTTTTTTTTTTTAACACAAATACTGCTGCAAGAAGGGTACTGTTTGGGAAGAGATCACATTAAACAGAGCAGTCCTCTGTCCCTTCAACCACAGGTACGATTGCCATTGTTTCTAATCTGTCAATCCTGGTGAATTCTAGAATCCACTTTGTTAATGATGCCACCAATTCAGAAACCAACTTGTTTAAGGTAATAGTTTTTCTGTTACAGTCGAAATACAATTAGCTAGCTCATGTTGAAAAATATCATCAATGGCATCATTAGATAACTAGGTCTGTCCTGTTCTATGAAGGCACTGAGTTCCTGGTTGCAGATACAGAAGAGACTCAGTCTTAAGGGACCTGAGAAATGTATCATATGAAAGTTAAATTTCAAAAGTCACATCTAAAATAAGATTTTCTTAGAAAGTTACTAGAAATGCCAAAAAATATGCAACCCTACCATGAAACTTAAAAACTTTTCATTGAAAATTTTCATAAAAATTTTTCATTGTACATTTGTGAAATAATATTGTATTTGGAGCATTTTTTTTTAAATTAAAGACTACTGACAAACTGCAGTAATCTAATGATCATGAAAGAAAAAACAGTGACAGTTGAATGGATGCATCTTGTTGCAGTCTGCCTACATGGTTGCTGATAAATGACCATCACACAGCTTAAGGGAACAAGGAGTTTACTTTCTTACAACAGTCCGGTTACAGTTCTTAGTCCAGCTTAACCGGAGAGCACGCACCAACACCAAGATCGAGGGAACTGGCCACACCATCACTTCATAACGGCTGAGAGATGGACAATCCTTACTTGCCAGATCAGCATGTGTGGCCAAGTGAACAGAAGGATGCCAACTCTCTCAATCAGCTCTCTGTGATTTATTCCAGGGCCTAGTCCCACCCACCATAGACTGGGCCTTCCCCATCAGCTAGATAATCTCTTGCAGGTTTGCTGTGGGCTAAACTCGACCACTAATTCTCTACAAGTGTGCCCAGAGCTCAAACCCTCAACTGTCAAGTTGACACCTGTGCCTAACTATGACACATCTCTAGCATGGCTAAGCTGCTGCAAAAACTTCGTGATTATCTTATTTGGTGACAGAGTTTAGGGAAAAAAATTAAAAAGAATTGACAACCTAATAAAACAGCCAAAAGAAGTGCAAAATGATCTTCAATAATTTCATAATGCAGGCATAATGAAAAGCATGCATCCTATTTCTTGCTGCAGAGTTCTGTCTGGAGCTATTGATCAACATTCTACCATTTCCTGCAGTAGTAGGTCCACTTACATCTCACGATGAATGACTAGGTTTCATTTCCTCTACTCAAACCTTGTGGTCTATCAGGCAGGACATCCTGAGACTAGAGCCAGAGCTGATAATGTAGGCAGGACTCCAGCCAGCAATTCAAGACCTTTCATTCTGGACAAAAAAGTGTGCCTGCCAACTGGCCAGGATCCCTCAGTTTTTCCAGGATTCCATCCCACCCCTCAGTACTGTCTTAGGTTCAATCTGGAGCCAAGCAGCAATACTTTCTAAGGAATACTACTGATGGGCCATGCCATTCTTCCTTTCTACTGAAAACCAAGAACCAATTCCAAACTCCAGGACCCCACTATCCCAGACCTATTTTTATAGTCTCATCTGAAAGATAGCAAACATAGACTTTAAGTAGAAAGTAAAACTTTCTGTCTGGATTCTGATGAACACAGACCTTCTTGCTGGTATTCTATGAGTTATATCATCAATGTGTTTGTTGAACCCCTTTAATACTCCTTTAATACAGAAGAGATGATGAGTGTAAATTATTAAAGCCATTTCAGCTTGGGTGAAGTAGCTCCTCATTCAATTTCCAGCTGAACTCTAAGTCACTTTGTGGGTAGGGATGGCCAGAAACATCTTTTTCATGGATCAAAAAGCTTTCTGAACTCATTTCAGAGCTTCTCTAGCCACAGACTAGAAGCTTAAAGGACTAGAGGCCACTCTTGCACAGTTCTGGAGGCTACCAGCGTGGAGTCAGGGCTTTCCCTGAGGACACGATCTACCCAACTCCTTTCCTTAGCTTCTGGTGTGGTTGCCAGTCACTCTGAGCTCAGCCACTGCACAGTGATTTCACAAAGTCACCTTCCCTCTCTGTAAACCTTCTTACATGGCCATGGGTCATGCTGGACTCAGAGTTCACCTCCTCCAGCACGACCTCATCTTACCTAAGGCCATGTGCAATGAACCTACTTTCAAGAAAGTTCACGTTCTGAGATGCTAGAAAGGACAAAAATGTTGAAGGGACTCTACCTAACACAATATTCCCCCCAACCCCCAGCTCAAACAAATAATTAGCAGAAATGCTCACCAAAAAGCATCATCTAGTTAACAGTAAATAGTGATGGAAGGTTAAGACTTCGCTTTGAAACAAAACACAAATAAGGTAATGAAATGTTTAAGCAGGTTAACAATATGCAAACTGCAACTCTTGCTGTGCATGAATGCTCGAGACAAGGACTGAGCAGAAGCTGAACAGCTGATCACTGTTGTCATGTTTGGCAATCACCACTGGTCTCTGTGTGAAAGGCTTGGAGAGTAGTTTACACAGAAAATATTCAAGGGTATCATCACTACTCTCTAGATCTTCTCACCATGCGATGCTCCAATCAGTCTTCTGATATTCAAAACCAGGATTCTTCACTAACTTCAATGTTTTTCTAATTTCTTCAAATTGCTATTTCCAATGCATTTAAGTCTCTTGGTCTGTGGTTCTGTGGGTGGTTCAAGCACAGCAGCTTTTTATCTCCACTACACCTCACGGAATCCATCTTTTGCTCATGTAGCTGATTATTTGCCCCATTCATTATCAATAAATAAAAATACTGGCAGGTGGGTGGGAAAGATGCTAAGAAGGAAATGACACAGGAGGGGGCTACTTTACTAAGTGTCTTGCTCATTAGTAAGTATGTTCCTGTTTCAGCATCATCTCTTGGTTACCCTTTCATGAGCAGAAACTTCAAGGATGAGCACTCCAAAGATACACCTAGGTGACCATCACAGCCCCACCACAAAGTTCCTTCCTGTGCAGAACTGCTCTGTTCTATCCTACTGCTCTGTTCTATCCTACTGTCATGTGCCACATTGACACGACGGCGCTTTGCCTCAGCTGGAATGCCCAGGCGACCTCCAGGAAAGAGCTGCTACTGGATCCCATAGTCCTAAGTGCACAGGGCTCTCCTTAATTGCATACTACATTACTGTCTAGCAGTATTAAAAATGATTTAATATGTGAAGAAGACAGTCAGAAGTTTCAGTGACACTGGATTCCAATGGAGAAGTCAGCTGGACGGATGCCACAAGTTGAGGAAAGCTTCAATGGGAAGTGACTGAAGCCAGTAACAACAGAAGAGAATCAAACCTTTCTTTAAGACATGATGGTCCTTCCTCCAAAGTCTCAGGAGAAAATAACTTCTGTTTTCTTGTAGTGTGATAAACTATGTCAACATAAGAAAAAATAGCAACTGTCTTACTGTCTTCTATAGGACTAGCAAGCACTCTCAGAAGGATACCTCATCACTGAGACATTCTTTAAATTTATGTTGGGCTCTAGTACTTAAGAATGAAAATCAATGAATAGATGTTCACTAGCTGATTACTAACTGTTACAGTGGATTCACAGGGGAAAAAGTTTTTTAAGTGACATGGTCAGACCATAATGGCTAACAACAAGGACTAGACACACCAAGGGACTGTGCAAAGGGACAAATCTCAGCAACACACTTACAAAAAGGCTGTCACTTCCTGAGTCCTGCCTCTGGGACAGGTCAGCTCAGAATGGTCCACCTTGTTAACTCATTCATTTCTCACAGTAGCCCCAATATTACCATCCTAATGAGGAAACCTCTGCAGGCTTCCAGTAAGGAAATCTCAGTGACCTGACCGGCCCAGCAGGGACTGAGGGAGAGAGGAAGATTGACTGATTTAATCAATTTCTGGTAGCTGGCAGGGAGTCAGTTAACAATTTATGAGGGAAACCAAATAGCTGGTTAAGTAGAAGAACAGAAACATCTTTTGTAGGACAGAAAAGAATAAGGGGAATGCTACAAGTCTAAGGAAGAGACACCCTGAGTTCTTCAGTCTTCTCTTCTCTGCTATTAGCCTGGAGCATGGTATTTGGTATGTCAGACTTGAGCAATTGTGGAAACATCTCTGCATTTCATCAAATAAAGGCCACCAGTGAGATATGGCTGTCTACATCCACTTGCACTAGAGGAGGCCAACCAAAGAATGGAGAAGGCATTACTAAGGAGGTGTAGTGGGGGAAAGGAGGTATTATGGGTTGAACCTTACCCAAAATGGATGTGGAACCTGTGAATATGACCTTATCTGAGTATCTTCGAGAGAGAAGGGGCTGAAGCTACACTACATTAGGGTACCCTAACCCATCGAGTTCTCTCAGTTTGTTCAATGGGGATATCACAGGGGCTTCTGATGGCTGAGCCCCATGACCACCAGGAAAAGGCCACAAGGGAAGTAATCAGGAAATAAACCCTACTGTAGTTTATCAGCCTCTATCCCTGCCTAGGATGCCCCTTCATAAGCCTTAAAGGACACTTACTAGCTGTGTTCGTGTGCCGGGATAATGCTGCCAGGTCACTTCTGTCTGGAGTGTTTTGTTTCTGCTTTTTTAGGGTGCCCTAAAAAGACTTTCACAAGGGATTCATGTTAGAGTCAGAATACTCTCAAAATAATGTTGACGAAAGGAAGTCATTCACAAATGGTAGGTAAAAAAAGGGCTAGTGACTAGTCAGGATACAGGTCATAAGGAGGGGCAGCATTGACAGACTGAGCACAACGAAGACCAGTGGGTGCATGTCTCTGAGTAGGAGTAGTGGTCACATGTAACTACTGCATGGGATGTCCCTGAATGAAGAGTTTATGTATGTGCTAATATTCTGCACAAATATACATGCCACACACCCACATACCCATATGCAATGCACTTCCAGGAATTCTAGAAAAGAAGTCTCAGCTTCTGGGCACTGGTTCAGGAAAAGCGCTGAAG
Organism: Typhlomys cinereus; assembly: GCA_023101885.1. Taxonomy (NCBI): domain Eukaryota; kingdom Metazoa; phylum Chordata; class Mammalia; order Rodentia; family Platacanthomyidae; genus Typhlomys; species Typhlomys cinereus. The sequence continues at coordinate 12,386,116 of JALPQD010000010.1, forward strand.
CCAGAGTGCTGCAGAGTCCCAGAAATGGCTGGCAGTGTCATCTTCACTGGGAAACACTCAGAACCTCTATGATGCTACTCACCTAAACCTTACTTTCAAAGCAAGGCATGCTCTCCCAAGTCAAACAGGAGTCTCTGCACTCTGCCCAAAGCTCCATTACCCTGCTCTGCATGAGGAATCACAGCTGCACAAGCACACGGCTTGCTCATGCCCAGCTCACTCCTGAGGTATCAGTTAAAGCTCTGTACATGGGCTATTTTAAGTATTTCTTTTTTTTTAGAGGATTAAGGTAGAGTTTATTAGAGGAGAGAAAGGTTGGAACTCATGGACTCCAGATGTGGGGTGCCATGAGGGGCTAGGGCTTCTCCAAGAGAAGCAGGCAGCTGGAAAAGGAACTCATGGCACGCACCTTGAGTACCATGAGGGGCTAGGGCGCCTCCATGAAAAGCAGACATGAAACAGAGCTCATGGCACTAAAAAAGTTCCATGAGGGGCTAGGGCGCCTGTTTTAAGTATTTCTAAAGATATTCCGTCCAAGATTTTTTGACTTTCTGAATTATTTTTTTATGCTTTAATATTATTTCAAAGTCTCTAATACCTTATTTTAGTCAAAGAAATCTCAACATGGGTCATTTGAAGTCTCTGTGACTCTCTGTATGAAAATTTAACCAAAGTGATTACTTTTATCTAAAATTTGCATAACTGTAAAGTTTACGGTCTTAAAAGCAATTTTTTAAGGGTTTAAACCATACAAGACTATAAAAAGAGCACCCTATTCCACCCAGGAAAAAGCAGTAACAAATGTAGTTTCCAAGTGAGTTGTGTATTACCAATACATTGTGTTACCAACATTGTCACCATCATCCTAAATGAAGCACTAATATTTCTGAGGTTGCTGACACAGGATAGGTATAGCTTAGAACACATACCAAGTGTGCACAAGGTCCTTAGTTTAATCTCCAGCACCAACAGTCTTATAGCCCCACATGACTTCATGCTAGTCAGGCTTGCTGCTAACTTCCCCTGGGAACACTGGTGTTCAGAACATGCTACATGTTGTGGATATGATGATGACTACAAAGCAATTTCTGACCCAAAAGATGGTTCAATCTGAATGCTGGTGGGCAAGGAACAAGCCGTGACAGCCAGCACTAGAAGTTCGCAACAAGAGAGAGCTTCTTCTCTTATGTAATCCTTCCCACTCTTCCCATCTCATTATGTAGCCCAGGTGTGATCTTGAACTTAAAATCCTGCCTCAGCCACCTAAGTGCCAGGATTGCAGTATGAGCCACTATCACGGCTTTTATGTAGAATTCTAAATGAAAAACATATGAGTTAAAATGGGAGAAATTAGAACTCAAAGCTGTTCTAATGCTTTTTTTAAAAAAAGTTCAATTATCAGATAATTTGAAAAAATAAAATATTTGTTTTTACCTAGAATACGTGATTCTTAGCTTAGTTGCTCACAGGCTAAAGTCAAACTTTATGATTCATAAATTCTGTAAACTTACCCCTTGCTAAAGTACGAAACCCTCCACTCGGCATTCATAGTACTTCTGTGGCCATTTGAGGAGGCAACACTGTGACTGTCAGGTCTGATCACACACTAGGGATCCGGGAGAGGTGTGAGATCTCAGTCCTGGGTCACTGCTGAATGATCACTTTGCCACTTCCCTAAAAGCAGCCTGACTCTGCCGTGAAAATTGATCTCCTTAGTGCCCACATTCCCCAGTGAGCTTAGAGAAGATGAACATTCCACCATCTTGTTGCCACTCACGCTGTAAACAGAGTCACGCCTTTCATGCTTGGCTATTCCTTGGCTGCTCTTCCTTGGCTATTCCACTATTTGAAAGGGCACACAAGCACGCACTGAAGTGCTGTCTGGTGCTGCTGCATGGGAGGAGGCTCGACTGGAACACGAACTTCAAAATGTCCGTAAATCCATGATGCCTTCGCTCCTGCATTAAATCTTCCAGGATGGCAATTTTACAAGAACATGGGGAACTTTCGCAGCACACGCTACACAGACTTCTGATCCTGATCCAAGACCCTGGAGAACTCTGCATGAGCAGCAGCTCAGCACTTACAGCTGCACTACACCTACCACCCAAAATTAACACACAGAGAGGGAAAGGACAAGTCTGCTAAGGCCTGAAGCAGCCAAGGGCTGTTGCAGAAAACCTTGGATCTGAAAGCCCCGCCTGACAATAGTCTGACAAATATTCCTCTGCAGAAAACCAAAAACTAGAGACTTTCTTAATCCTGGCTGCACTCTCTCCAATTACTTACATGAAAGGGCCTCTTGGAAGTTATCTCCAGAAAGGGCAACTGGTTTCAGTCACTAATTACGCTGCATTTCTCCATGACACAGCCTTGCTACTTTAAGTGTAATCCCTGGATCAGCAGCTGCAACTCCCTTGAAGCCATCAGAAATGCAGACGCAAGGCCCATCTCAGCGCCCAGTCAGTCATCTGAAAGGGAGCCCGTCATACTTGCACAAGCATTTCACAACGGCTGCTCCACAACCGTGACTGCGCAAGTGACCAGGGCCGCCTCACACCTCCCTCTGTGACGCCCAACACTGTGACTGTCAGGTCTGATCACACACTAGGGATCCGGGAGAGGTGTGAGATCTCAGTCCTGGGTCACTGCTGAATGATCACTTTGTCACTTCCCTAAAAGTAGCCTGAATCTGCCGTGCCCCCTTCACCCACATAGGAATCAGAACCATGTCCACTCACTCACTGATCTTGAGTCCAGGCAGTAAGAGGCGAGGAAGATTCTTGGCTCACAAGTTCTCTCCTGTTTCTCTTCGAAAATTTGGTCTTAGAATCTGATTTCATAGCCCATATCATAGGAGGCTGGGAATCCTGCCCATTAACTAACTACCTTCTAGTGCAAAATCTTCAGTTTCCACAAGGATCACTTCTGATGCCAAAGTCCACAGCCCTGGCTGCTTACTTTCCTGTCCACTTGGAAGCTATAGACTGCCCACCTCCCATTTCTTGGCATCTCTTCTGGTGCCACTACCTCCCACAAGCTGAGAACTACTTCCAGAACTCCTGGGAACAGTAGTAGACCTGCAGTTTTCATCTGTTCACTACATGTTTATCAAAAGTACTATCTATGTGCTCAGGCACAAACTAAATAGAAAGGAATCCCGTGGCCATGCAGAAACCTGAAACGGTGGTCAAAAAGTGCTTGGGTGGGGGTGTACAATTTTTTATGTGTCTAGATAAGGCCTTACTGAAAGGTGATGGTTAGGTGCCATGATCAGTGAATGGCCAAAACTTCGGAACTAGTCTTGTTTTTAGCCATTCCAGTTCTCTCTGCTTTATTCACCTTAATATGTGTGTGTGTGTGTGTGTGTATCAGAGGGCATTGTGTGTCCCCATAGAGGACCAAGGGTGACTTTGGGAATCATCCTGGACTGCATCTACCTCCTCCTTGTTTTCGCTCTGGGATTTCCTAGGCTCTGTCCATCAGGGCCAGAAGTGTAGGCTGCTGCCATTTCAGTCTGGTATTTTTTTGTGGGACCTGGGATCCTTTGGCTTGCAAGGTAGTCTTAATCCTTGAGCCATATTTCCAGTCCCAGGGCATACTTTATGTGTTTACTGCAAACCTCTAGTCTAGGTAGATATCCAGGTAGATAACCATACCTAGAGAACTACTTCTCAGATCTAGTCCAATTCTATGGGTCAGTTTGAAACTCCAGTCTGTATCTTCCTAAGTCATACTCCATCATCAGAGTGCAGGTCTGATAACCAGATTGCACTCTCCCATGTAAATGGAAAATGAAAAGGGGTCATTTAATTTCTTCAAAGGGAGATCCACAGCTTTAGCAAAAAGGCAATATAAAATCTGGAGTTGAGGAAGTGGCTCTGTGGGTAAAAGCACTTTCCTTGCAAGCAAGAAAATCTGAGTTCGAATCCCCAACCCAAATAAAAGCTGGATCTATATATAATATGACTGTAATTCCAGCACTCTTATAGGAAAAAGGAGGAAGAGACAAGACAATCCCTGGAAGCTCCTTGGCCAGTTATCCATGGATAGACAGAGGAAAAACAAAGAGACCCTGTCTCAAACAAGGTAGGAGAAGACTGAAACCAGAGGCTGTCCTTTGACCTCTTCACGTGTACTATGGTACACATGTGAAGATGTGCACACACACACACACACACACACACACACACACACACAAGAAATCTTTCAGAATTTTATATTATAAATATAAGCTAGATAAAACTATCTTAGGACTTTAAAATGTACCATTCAACAACTTAAAAAAAAAATGGTTGGGGCTGGAGAGGTGGCTTAGGGGTTAAGCCTCTGCCTTGCAGGAGGAAGGTCCTGAGTTCGGATCCTAGACCCCATGTATAGACGCTGGGCAAAAGCGGGGGCAGCCTGCGTTTCTAGGTCCTGGTAGGGCGGAGCCTGTGAATCCCAGGACAGAGTAAACAAGGAGGAGGTGGAGGCGGTCCATGGTGGTTCCCGAATTCGTCCGTGGTTCTACACACACACACACACACACACACACACACACACACACACTCTCTCTCTCTCTCGCTCGCAATGCATACATGCACAATTTAATAAATTAAAAAAATGGCTATAAAAGATAGCATAGGAAGGTTTCATGTTCAGTCACCAAGAAAACAAGGTGTGAAGATTTCAGTGCACCCAAACCCCTGATAATGGTCTAATAAAAGTATCAATGGCATAAACTTTTCTTTCTCTAATATTTATTGATTGATTAATTGATTGATCAATTGAATGATTGATAGATTTTAGAGGCACATGTGTGCCAAGGCACGTGTGTGGAGGTCAGAAGATAACTTGAAGGAGTGTTCTCCTTCCACCATGTTATGTCTGGGGCTTGAACTCAGGTCATCAGTCTCGGTGATAAGCACCTTTACCCGCTGAGCTATCTTACCAGTCCAACAACTCTTCATTAAGGGTTTAGTGTGCCACTGTTAAGTCTGCTCAATCCTAGATGGCTAACGGAGTTCAGAGTTGTTTGGCGAGGTCTACAATAAGGAAACTATGCTATCTGAGCTGTCCAATACAGTAGTGACTGCTCACATGTGGCTGATGAGCAATGCTATTCCACCAGCGTTAGCACTGCTGAGTAATTAAACATTAAATTCTATTTTGCTTATGTAAATGAAAACTGTCATATGTGGCTATGAAACCAAACTGGACCTTATGGATCTACTCTAAAGCTCTAATTCTTTTTTTTTTTTTTTTTTTTTTACAAAAACTAGGCCTATTCGATCCCAGGTTTCGGCACCAAAAAAAAAAAAAAAGAGGCCTAAAGAATGCAGTGATTTAGTCAAGACCACAGGCTTTTCAATTGCTATTTTTATTTTTTTATTATGTAGTTAGTGTGTGTGTGTGTGTGTGTGTGTGTGTGTGTGTGTGTGTATGTGCGCGCGCGCGTGCATATGCAAATGTACATTCAGGTGTGTTGAGTGTGGAGGCAAGAGGTTGATATCGGATGTCTTCCTCTATTGTTTCTACCTTATTTTTTGAGACAGAGTCCCTCACTGAACCTGAAACTCACTGATTGGCTAGATGGCTAGCCAGTGAGCTCCAGGGACCTGCCAGTCTCAACCTTCTCAGCACTGACAGATGTATGTATACCATTGTGCCCAACTTTCATGTAGGTGCTAGGGATCTGAACTCAGGTCCTTATGACTGTGTAGAAAGTACTCTACTCATTGAGCCCCTCTAATTGCTTTCATATACACGAGCCTGTGGCATCTTACCATCAGTCACATAAGCAGGTATGATTCTCTGTATTCCAGATGTTTAAACACTTGCAGTGGCAAAGGGTCCAATGCTGCAATGTCCAAGCTTTCCATACATAGACACAGGATGATGTGCTGGCTTAACTTGAACCAATGACATTATTTGGGTAACTAGCAAGCATATTAAGTACATGAAAGCTAAGTAAGATGGTAGAAGGTGGCATCGGTTAGCAGAACCACAGGAAAACCCTTTAACAAAAAAAAACAACAAAGTCTCCTAGGATCGTTTCAAGAGGTTTGAAGCTATCCCATAGTTTATTACAGTGATCATAAACCCTAAAGATTAGGACGCTTTGTTAGAATCCATATTCATTTAATCCTTACGGCTTCAAGACCAGCTCCCCACTGCCCCCCCAAACTCTTCTATACTTAGAACTAAAGAGATGCTAACATGTCCAATCAAACAAAAATTGGTATCCACAAAAATCACTGACTACTAAAAATCAGGCTGGAAAAGTGGCTGACATGTTGTTTTACTAAAGATAGGAAGCAGAGTATAACCTAAGCCTCCACAGTGAGATGTTTAGATGCAAATCCACTGGTTGCCAAGCAGTTCATGTTCCTCTAAGAACTGGACATGAAAAGTGTTAATTATGGGGCTGGAGAGGAGGCTCAGGGGTTAAGCCTCTGCCTTGCAGGCAGAAGGTCCGAGTTCGGATCCTAGACCCCATGTATAGACGCCAGGTGGAAGCGGGGGCGGCCTGTGTTTCTGGTCCTGGTAGGGAGGAGCCTGTGAATCCCGGACAGAGTAAACAAGGAGGAGGTGGAGACGGTCCATGGTGGTTCCCAAATTCATCCGTGGTTCTACACACATACATGCACACACACACATTCACGCACAATTGAATAAATAATAAAAAATTAAAAAAAAGAAAAGTGTTAATTATGGTTTGATGCTAATGATAGTGTCAAAATGCTTTCTATAGGGAAGGTGAGGCAGGTAATGTAATGTCCTCCTCTTTCCCCGCTGTCTAAGCATCCAGGAGGGTTTCTTTCTGAAGCCACCTCCTTTCACTGAGATGAATCCCTACCTGGAGCTGTTTACAAAAGAAGCAAAGCATGCTGTCTGCAGGGAGTGCAGAGCTGGGCTTTGATCGCAGCTGCAGGCCCCACCTGCTTACAAAGGCAGCAGCAATGCAGTTAGCCTCCACACTCTTGCTCAAAACCACAAGAAATCAGCCGTGATAAGCTGACAGGGAAAACATTACACAAACCGCTGACCCTGCTGCAGGCAGGGAAGAGCTGTCTCTGCTTGGCTTTGATTTTCCTAAGCCTGAGCCTCAGGGAGAGGCAGCTTGACTTTCTTCTTGCCTAGTGTTCCCCATGGCAAGGTGCATTCAGAGGGTGCCTGGAGGAATACCAAGTGCAGAAGAAAGGGAAATAAATAAATAAGCAAAAACAAGAACACAGGCTAAATGTGGAGGAGAGCTGCTGTGGCAGCCAGGAAGAAAGATCAGAGCTTTGTGCAGAGGCAGCTAGGTTTTATAGGCTCTTGCTAAAACACACAGGGCCTGGAGCTCTGGCTGTGATCTTAGTCATGCTGCTGTCCTGCTGTGTGAGGCAAACAGGCATGTGTGACAGCCTCCCTTCTGCATGTTCTGTTCCTACTGTTCAGTGTGCACTCCAAGAAAACAACAGGGCCCAGCCCATGACACTGACACAAACACATCCAGGTTGTTCATATGCTGGGAGAGGCCTCTTTGCTGCCCAGAGGCCAGTCACATCTGCCTTTAGAAAATACTTCAAGATGAATCACAGACTGGCCAGCACTGCCTCAGTCTAATTCTCCTAAGCCCTCAGACGCCCTGCTGCAATGTCCAGAATCCACTCTACTCTAATGTGGTCACCACTGCCAACCAAGTGTCGCAGGATCAAGTGTGTAGAATGTGCTGGGCATGTTGCTAGGTCCTAGCAGTTCAGTAGTGCCAAGACAGACATGACCTCCTGTTCACAGGGTGTTTGCAAGGTGATAGGAAGCTAAGTCCCAAACCAGAGCTCCAGTGCCCTAGGCCAAGGCCCCAAACTGTGGCCCACAAAAGCTAGACAGATGGAGTCTCACAGGCAACTGGGAATCTGGACAGAATGAAGAGCACTTACTCTGAATAATGCAGACAGCTGGACCCAGTTCCATCCAGTTGTGACCATGTGTGGTTGGAGACCAAGCAACTGCCAGAATGTTCATGATTTCAAGAGCAGTTGTAAATGCAGACATCTACATATAATCTTCCAAGCTTTAAATGTCATTAAAAACGTATGCAGAGTCACCCAAGGGCTTCAGCTGACAACTTCTACATTGTAGACAATTTCATCTTCCCTATTGCCTCAGCAGAGTGACTGCTTCATGGTGTCTCCCACACCCAGGGCTGCCCTAGCCTTAGGAACATTCCTCCAGTCCTGGCCCTGCCTAGTTCAGTGCACTCCAAGAAAACAACAGGGCCCAGCCCATGACACTGACACAAACACATCCAGGTTGTTGTTCATGTGCTGGGAGAGGCCTCTTTGCTGCCTAGCAGCCAGTCACATCTGCCTTTAGAAAATACTTCAAGATGAATCAAAGACTCTTTTTCTTTCACTCAGTGTCAGATCAGACCCTGCCCACCTTCATTCCCTCTTCAAAACTGCTCCATTAAGCCCCAGGTCAACTTGAGTGTCCCAAATGAATCATTAACTTTACTACAACTTGATACTGGGCAATGGGCAGGTCATTCACAAATCCTCTTGCTGGACTCTGAAGATCGGGTGTCTCCAACTACAACAAATGTGGCGTAACAGATGTTCATACCCATCAACAGAATGAGCCATGTTTGTTTGGAGCCACATGTTCTGTAATATACCAAAGGGACTGGCTGGCCATAGCACAGCAGCTAAGTCCTCATGTCTTCACATTAAACAGGTCTGGGTTGCTTGATCTCTCTGAGTCTTGATTTCCATACTTGTAACCTGGAGCTAGAATAACATGGGACATAACCCAAATGCCTGTGCAGCCTGTGAGAGGAAGAGAAAATATATGTAGAGTTTGAGCCCAGCATCTGGCATGCAGTAAGCACTTAATAAATGCTAACTGTTATTACTGTGGACTACCTACCCGACCAGCCACTGCTAACCCAGCATGACAACTATTCAGCTTTGTCCTTAGCCAGCATTTACCAGTCATTTATCCTGCCTTCCTAACTTACCATTTTAGGATAGCTGAAGCAGAGATTTGAACTGGCTTGTCGACAGACGCAGAGTGGACAATTGAGGCTAACAACCTCCAGAGCTCGTACTCTTGACCATGACATTGGCAGTCTTGCTACCTCACAGGAAGCAGCTCTGTGATCTCAGTCTTCCTAAACTGAAAACAGTTCTGGTTTTGTAGATTATGGTTTACAATGGAGAATGTTCAAGGCCTGCCTTGGTCAGACTACATCTCAAAAGTTTCAGGAAGTTTACTTCTCTGGCCTTTTGACCTTGGATTCTCTGTCTGTTCAAAAAACTAAGAATGGGACTAGAGAGATGGCTCAGGGGTTAAGCCTCTGCCTTGCAGGCAGAAGGTCCTGAGTTCGGATCCCAGATCCCATGTATAGATGCCAGGCGGAAGCGGGGGTGGCCTGCGCTTCTGGTCCTGGTAGGGCGGAGCCTGTGAATCCCAGGGCAGAAGGAGGTGGAGGCGTCCATGGTGGTTCGCGAATTCGTCCGTGGTTCTACACAGACACAGACACACATGCGCACGCACATGTGCACAGCTGAATAAATAATAATAAAAAAATTAAAAAAAAAAAAGAAAACAAATGCCAGTGAAACTGTGGATAAAGAGGAATCCTTATTCACTGCAGGTAGGATAAGTGGGTGCAGTAACCATAGAGGTTCCTCAAACACCTGAAAACAGAACTACCAGATGGCTGTAATAGTCAGGTGTACACACTCAAAAGGACTTTAAATCAACATACTAAGAGATCCATACTCATCATGGCACTACTACAGTAGCCAGGAACCACAACCAGCCTAGATGTCTATCAAGAGATCTCAATGAAGAAAATGTGGCACACATACATGATGAGATTTTATGCAATCATAAAGAAAAATAAGATCATGGAGTGAGTAAAGCGCTTCCTGCACAAGCATGAAGACCAGAGTTCAGAACTCCAGATCCCACATAAACACAGGACACAATGCTATGGGTGTTTGTGGGAAATGGGAGGTAGAGAATCAAGAATCTCCAGAGGCTTGTGGACCATACAGACTAACTTATGCAGAAGCAATGAAGAGAAACTGTTGAACAAGATGGAAAGACAAGGAACAGCACCAGAAAGTTGTCTTCTTCCTTCACATGAGAGCTACAGTACACATATATACACACACGGGAGCTACAGTACATATATACACACGGGAGCTACACTACATATACACACACAAGGGAGCCAGAGTACATATACACACACACATGGGAGCCAGAGTACATATACACACACACGGGAGCCAGAGTACATATACACATACACATGGGAGCCAGAGTACATATACACACACACATGGGAGCTACAGTACATATACACACACACGGGAGCTACAGTACATATATACACACACGGGAGCTACAGTACTTATATATGCACACACGTGAGCTACACTACATATACACGCACACATGGGAGCTACAGTACATATACACATGGGAACTACAGTACATATATACATACATGGGAGCTACAGTACATATACATACACACACGGGAGCTACAGTACATATACACACACGGGAGCTACAGTACATACACACACACATGGGAGCCACACTACATATACACACACATGGGAGCCACAGTACATATATACACACATGGGAGCTACAGTACATATATACACACATGGGAGCTACAGTACATATATATATACACACACATGGGAGCTACAGTACATATATATATACACACACATGGGAGCTACAGTACATATAAACACACACATGGGAGCTACACTACATATACACACACATGGGAACTACACTACATATACACACACACACATGGGAGCTACAGTACATATACACACACACATGGGAGCTACAGTACATATACATACACACACATGGGAGCTACAGTACATATACACATACATGGGTGCTACACTACATTTATACACACACGGGAGCTACACTACATATATACACACACATGGAAGCTACACTACATATATCCATACATGAATGAAAATAAAATGACAACATATACAGGAAAGTAGATACAACTGGAAGTCATTATGTGAAACAAGCCTGACCTGCATGTTTTCTTTCATATGAAGAACTTAAAATTACATACATACATACATATATATGTGTGTGTGTGTGTGTGTGTGTGTGTGTGTTTTACAGGTCCCAAAGTTAGAAAGAGAGTCATTAAGGGAGGTAGGACACAAGGAGGGTAATAGAATGCATGTGACAGCGAACACAAACCAGAGAGAGCATCGGTGGGAGGAGGGAGGAGACACAGAGGACTGTGTGGAAGGAAAACAAAGCACAGCACATTGGTATGCAGATGCCAAGAAGAAATCCATGACATTTTATGCTAAACTAAAAAATTAATTATAAAAAAAAAGCTAGTGCCAAGAGCAATGAAGAACTGGACAGCCCTACACAGCTAGAAATTTTTAGCTAGTAGTTAAAAAATCTTGCCACGAAAAAATTCTATGGAAGGCACAAGAAACAGATGATACCCAAACTCCATTAACTATTTCACAAGACAGAAAAATCAGTGTTTCCCAACTCACTTTATTAAGCTGATCTAACTTTAATAACAAGGGCAGGAAAAAAAAGACTGTAGAAGGCCTGTCCCACCTCTTTCTCCAGAATGAGAGCCTACACCCATAGCAAGCCACTTCCTGCATCACATTTGAATAGCACACCACAATTAAGATGGGCGGATCCCAGGAACGCAAGCCTAATTTAAGTTAGAAATTTTATAAATGCCATCCATTGCATTAACAGAGCAAAGAAGAAAACTTGCAGTTCCTCTGAAAAGGAAGAAAAATGTGCAATAAAACTTAACAACCATTTGGGATGAAAAACTCTTCAGACTCAGAATAACAGGAGCCTCTTTTCCCTGATAAAGATTGTCTACAAAAGCTTGCAGTAAACATTGTGTTTAATGACTTGCTGTGGTGTTTGAAGAATTTTCTCAACGATAAAGAACAAGAACAAGATGAAGAAATAGATTACTGCCAACTTAGTCAGCATGGGAGTGGAAGACCAGAGCACTACCAGGAAGAGAAGGACAAATGAAAGAAATAAAGGATATCAAGGCTGGGAAAGAAAACCCTAAACTGCATTTCTGTGCTGTCCACTGTCTACGAAAAACAGAAAAGAGACAGAGTTGAGAGCAAGGTGGTTAAGTGTGATGCATCTCAACGCACCTTAAATAAGCCATCTAAAAGCAACTGTTTAAAAGGGATGATGTTTATCATACAAACCAGAAAACAACAAAACAATAAATATAGCAACAGACGTATAAGACTTTTAGGGGAAAAAATTACAAAATTTTATTGAAAGACATTAAGGGAAACGTGAAGAGAGTCATACCATGTTACCGCAAAAACTGTTTCACTATCTCTAAACTGATGAACAGACTCAAAGCAATTCCAATCACAATGTTTTTCATGGAACTTGACAAGTTGATTCCAAGATAAAAAGCCACAGTAATTAAAAAAGTATGGTACTGGCATGGGACAGACAAGGAAATCAGTGGAACTGAATGGACAGCCCAGAAACAGATCTACACAAACATGTAAACTTGATTTATGACGGCATACAACGAAAGGCTAGGGTATTTAATAAATGAAGCTGGGTTAAGGTTAACCATATGGGAAAAAATGAAACTGGATCCCCTATCTCATAATAAATAAAAGAATCAATCCCAGGTGGACTAAAAACTTACAATGAAAATCACACAGACTAAAAAGTTTCAAACACTCTATAGAAGAGTATCTTTATGACTGCCAAATCATAAACTTTCTTAAGCAAGAAATGAAAAGCACAGCCATGAAGGAATATGTTGATAAATTCTACAACACTAAAATGAAAAACTTCTGTTTGTGAAGACACAACAAGGAGACTGAAAGATAAACTAGAGACTGGAGAAATGCACACACCATATTCAACCAATAAAGGGCCAGCAACCTCAAAGCTGCAAAGGCAACCTCCCAGAAAAATGGGTCTGTGACCAACAGGCAAGAAACACTAAGGTGCTCTACTTGGTTAGTAACCAAGAAAGTACAAATAAGAACAAGAATAAACTTTTTCACGTTCCTTCACAAGGCCATGTCTTATCTACAGCTATGCCATCTTGAAAGTCCTTGATCTGATTTGCTAGAATACAAAATCTTATGGTTCAAATATTGTTAAGCATCAGCATAAAATCAGAAAAAGGATATTGCTGGTAGGGAATATAAGTTGATAAAACCAATTTGGAAAACCATTTTATTTACCCCATGACTTTCCCCCAAATCTTAGTAATTCCATTATATTGTGTAGAGTTTACTCAAAACACAGCAGCAGGCTGAGGGATGTAGCCAGTGGCAGATGCTTGCCTGCCGTGCACAGGCCCTGGATTCTATTCCCAGCATCACAAAACAATGCATGAGTACAACTAGGAAACGTGAAGATATTTAGAGCAGCTTTCTACTGCTGGAAACAGTCCATCGTTACAATACTCAGGCAGTGGTACACAGTCAACAGAAGGAAAACAAAGAAAAACCAGAACTCTACAGAGCAACATGGAGAAATAGTGCTTAGTGCAAGTTAAATACAATTCCATTTACACGAGGTTCAAGCAAACAGTTAACTTGGGATTGCCACGTGGTAAAATCACAAGGAGAAGTAAAATAATGATCAAGACAGAAATGGGGAGGGGGTGATACAAAGACTGGTCTCCCCAAGGTCTGCTAAGAAATTAGTAGTACTCTGGTTCTTAAGAATGGTGGTAGATACATGCATTTTCAGTTTTAAAATTGTTCTTTATTTTAAGGAGATAGTTATGCTTTAGAAACAAACAGAAAAAGGTCATGCACAAAAGCCAAATCCTAAGTAAATGACTCAGCCTAATAGTTTTTTTTTTTTTAAATAAACAATGACACAGTGTCATGGTTTGAAATGTGTCCCCCACAGTCTCATGTGTTTGGCAAGGTCATGGTACCTTGAGAGGTGGAGCCTTGCTGGAGGAAGGCAGTCACAAGGGGTGGGCTTTGAGGTGGATTAGTCCCACCCTACCTCCAGGAAAAGTCTGCCTTTGCTGCAAGTAGTCTGCAGCTCTCAGCTTCCTAGATATCTGCAGTGACTTAGCCTCCTCCAGCTTTGGCCAGCCAGCCATGCCACCTCTGCTTTGAGAGACTGTATCTTCCCTCTGGAACCTGGAAGCTGAATAAACCTCCCTTTCTCCCTTAAGTTTCTTGATTTTGGGTGTTCTCTCACAGCAATAGTTAAGAGTAACTGATATACACAGGTAAGGAAGAAAGAAAAACAGCTATTCCCTAAAAGTTGCTGAGCCTAAAAGGCAAAAATATTTCTCTAACGAAAGCCAATACCCCAAGACTTAATATTCCAAACTCTGGACATGTATTTGGCAGCTATACACACCACAGTTTAAGCATCATTCTCCATCCTACTCCAACCCATTCCCATTCCCCAAATTCATTTTAGCTTCTAAATACCCCTTCCCTACGCAGGCTACTCATCCCTGAGAACAGCATTCATAGTTTTCCAAAGGCCTACAAAGCGCTTTGACTACAAACCTAGCTGTGTCCCATTATATATTTAAAAATCCCTCACTCTTGGAATAAGACAAAAACACTCAACACTAGAAGATATTGCACACTGAATTCACCTAGAACATCAGTCTCATCTTGATCCTTCTCCTCACACATACTCCTTTTCTCTAGGTTTTGGCTACCCTGAGTATCTTTCAATATCTTGCATGCTTACAAACTTCTCCTCCTGACATGGGGGCCTTTGAACACAGTGGATCTACTAGTCTCCTGACCCTCTTAAGCAAACCTCTTATGCACTTGAGTACTTAAACTGCAATGAGTCCTTCCCTGACACACTTTTCTTCCTTCCTATCTACCCAACAAGACTAAGTCAATATCCCACACTCTCAAGATAGCTTTTCTGTTGTTGTTAGTACTTTCCAAGGTTTAAGTTGCACTTTTTCTGAGCATGTTCCATGGCTGGGTTTTGTTCACTACTGCAAGCCCTAGAACAGATCCATGCTCTTGGCAGGAACTCTGGCCTCTGCTGAACGAATGGGTGGATAGACAGATGCTCAAGTCAAATACAATGGCAACTACTCAGAGACAGACAAATCAGTATTCAGCAGGACTTCTGCTTGAGGACAGAGCATGGTTAATTGATGGGGAAAGAGTGACATGACCAGGGAAAGAGCTGCACTGGCATGTACATATGACTGTTACTGTGCATGGATTTGCTTACCAACTACAGCAAAGCTTTGCTCACATGACCAGGGGCAAGGCTGGTTCTTTCTGAAAAAAGGTTAAAATGTATCTAGGTCTTCCCACGCAAAAAGGTGATGAAATTTACATGAGAAACCATGACTGCAACAAAGCTTTTGCCACAGGAGGATGCACAGCACTAGTGCACCCAGAATGCCAGCCTCACAGACTGTTCTGGAGGGCTGGCTTCTACCACAAACCGTTGCTTTAACCTGGTGGACATCCTTTCCCAGAAGCTTTTTTTCATATCACTTTGCTTGCACAGCGTAACTGAAGTCTTTTTACCTGTTGTGGCCATTAAGACAGGTAGATGGGGCATATGCTGACAGCTGGAATTTTAAGCATTGTGTTGCAAAGGAAGTCAATTGCTTGCTTCCAGTAAGAACTAAATGCTGTTTTCCGAAGCATTAAGATATGCTAAGGACAGAAATAAAATCTAACTTGGCTGACAAACTTACTTGGAATGGCACTTGGGTACGTAAAACTACACATGAGAAGGTACATACTGTTTTTTTTTTTTTTTCTCAATGACCATGTTTTTGGGTTGTGGTAAGTAATCAAAAATGATTATGTGCCCTGGATTTATTCAGCAAGATGGAGTCAGGAGGAAATAAGACCAGAAGAGACACCACTTTTCACACATTTCTGTATCCTATAAAGTATACCATGTAATTACAAACCTGTGATATAAAGTGATAACTCATCAGGCCACAAGATTCAGGGCAGGCAAGGGCTTATAAGAGACACAGAACAGGCATAAGGGCACTGCCCATGGGTAAACTCAGAACCATGATGTACAAATTCCTAATGGCAGCCTCTCTTCTCTAAATTTTGACACAATGGGGGAGGAGAGGTGGCTCAGGGTAGCTCGCCTTGAGGCAGGAAAAATTTTACGGATCCAGATCCCACTTATTAAGCCAGCAAAAGCAGGGACGCTGCGATCCGGCCTGTTAAGGGAGCCGTGAACCGGGGCAGAGGAGGTGGAGGGCCATGGTTGTTCAGTTCTGGGTTTACACAACACAGACACCATGAAGTCACCGACATCCTACATGCAGCCCACCTTGAATAAAGACTATACAAAATTTTAAAAAACACAAATTATAAAATGGCACACCACAACATTGACAGAAACTTCATGTTAACATTGCCAAAGTTCTAGTTGGCTTAAATGTTATGCTTACAAAATTCAAGCACACACTGAGAAGCACATAAGTGTGTCCACAGTATTCATTAAAGGGTAAAGACTTGCATTTTTCTTTCTTTCGTTTGTTAAATGGGCCTTATGTACAAACCACCATACTTCTTACTTTCAGTTCTAAGATATTCTATTATACTGGAAAGAAAAATTAGCAAAGTGCCTTCTAGTTCTTAAAATACACATTTTAGAAAAATGTAAGTCAGGACCAAAATATATATTCATACAAAGCATGCCAAAAAAAGTATGAAATAAATAAGTTGCTCATGATTTCACAAACCAGAGATCATATTTACTAACATTAATATGTTTCCTTCTAAGACTTTGCTGTGTCTATTTCTTTAGTGAGACTGGGCCAGTGTGGCACATGTAGAGTTATATTGCTGCTTTCCATGGATCTTGCCAGTTAGGATTTCTTGGGACAATACAACATCATAGTTTCCTAAGCAACAGCTTGCAGCTGACCATGCTTGACAGTGGCTGCGCGGATAGCACAAACTGTGACACTATGATACAATGTCCAGCCCTGGGCGTTGATGCCTGCCACAACAGGTGCTTGGCAAATCTGGCTTCAGTCATAATCCAAACTCATTTAGAAAAAAAAAAAACAAGGAGAAAGAACAGAAACATTCCCGTGTTGAATATGTGTATAAACAGTGTTTGAGCTAGGCAACTCAGGTATCTGGCCATGGCAAGTTGGATGAAAATGATGGCTATTCAGGATATCTTTCAGTTACGTGCTGATCGCTACAGTCTGTCTCCTGCTCAACCACATAATTTGAGAGGATAAAGATGTAAAGAATAGTCTAGAATTGAAGAGGGGACCAATTCCTTCCTCCACACATGTCTAAAAAGGCCCTGAGCTGGTCTGACTCCTTTGGGGAGCTGTTTGGCAGCCCAACAATGCAGTAAGATACAAGTGATAGATACGCTGCCAACCCATTTTCACTTTCTCACACCTCGACAGCACTGCACACCACCTGTTTGCTTGGCCATTTACTTGGACACATAACAAGTGTTTATAGAGGGACAAGGGTTCTGTGACCAGAATACGAAGAGGACAAATGAAGGTTTGCATTGTTCACTGAACTATTTTACTGAACTGAATTTTCAGTATATCAAACATTTACTGAAGATTGTTCCTAAGGGTTGGGATTTTGCTAGGTGCTAGAATACTAAGGTAAATAAGACCTTTGTCCTCTGAGACATTCATTCATAGTCCAAAATTCATTGAACTCACTTTGCTTGGATGAATGATGAATAAAGAAATCACAAAATCGTATCTCATGGGATCATCTCTATCCTGAGATTAAGCCTGAGTCATAGCACACACAGGATAGCTAATTTCAAATTATATTTTTTCCCCTCAGAATGGTATTTAGCTCTGGCTCATTTATTTATCTACTTAGTTGTGTGTGTGTGTATGTGTATGTGAACATTCACATGTGTATACAAGTGTTTGGAGATCAGAGTTCAATGTTGGATGTCATCTTCAATTGCTCTCCACCTTATTTTTTCAGAGTCTTTTGCTGAACCTGAGTCTGTCAATTTGGTTAGGTAGGCTGGCCACTAAGTCTCAGTGCTCTTCCTGTCTACACCACTCCAGCACTAGGATCATGAGCAAATGTCACTATGCCCAGCATTTTATAGTGGGTTCTCGGGACTGACTGTAAGATAAGCACTTTACCAACTGAGCATCGCCCCAGCCTCAGCTTTTGTTTTTTTATGTTTTAAATTGACACATCTACTTATTTCAAATTCTAGTCTGCTTTAGAATAGCACTCAATAATCCTCAAAGCAAAAGTTAGGTAAAGCCAAGCTGCGGGACCTGGGGAAATGAAGCCTGTGGCTAAGCCGGATACTGCCCTCAGAGGCCAGGCTCCTTTTCTTTCCCTGGGAATGGGAAATGTGAGCAACAGCAGAGTGACCTGACACATGATGGCATCTTCAGCTGCAGCAACTGGCCCTCCGTGTTTGCAACCTAACCCATAGGCAAGACGGCCAAGAGCCTCTGAACCCCAACTCTAATTTCCTAGGAGAGGCAACCCCTTGCCCTGGCCATACTTCAGGCTCTCAGAATAATAGAATTAGGCCTATGCGGAAATAAAGTGACTATTTCAGGAAGCAGTGGCCTTGAAGTTTCCTATCAACACCAGTACCAAAAAGAACACTAGCACAGATTTGTGCTGTACATACATTAATGAAATTTTGTTTCACTGTAAGTAACACGGGTGGTAAAAAGCTTCTTATAGCTTTCCAGCACCCAAAACAATTATCTATGTGCTCCCTGCAGGACTCTAGAGGTCGTCATTCAGGAAGTCACAGCAGCAGAAAACTAGGAGAGCACATGCAGAAATCAATTTCAAATACTATAAAATTCTCACAAGCACAAAATTGAGAATGAGACCTGCATCATGAAAATACTAATTTATATAGAAAATGCATTAAAAAAGACATAAGAAACATTTTCTTTAAACTTTCTCAAGGGAAACATCTGAGCATGGACCAAAACTTCTGATACTGGACTGGGGATGTTATTTAGTTGCACAACATTACACAGCATGTACCAGGCTCTGGGCTGGATCTCTAGAACTATCATAAGAAAAGAAGGGAAAAAGGAGGGGGAGGGAGGGAGGAGGGAGGGGAGGGGGATGAGGAGAGGAGAGAGATAGAGAGGAGAGAGAGAGAGAGAGAGAGAGAGGAGAGAGGAGATAGAGAGAGGAGAAAGAGAGAGGAGAGAGGAGAGGAGAGAGAGAGAGAGAGAGAGAGCGAGTAGAGCTAGAGAGAGGAGCGAGAGAGAAAAAGCATTAAAATACCATTAACTGAGCTACACAGATGGCCCTGGAAAGCAGAGTCTGGAAAATCCCAGAGCCGCACTAATAGAAGGTAGAGCAATCCAGGATGGTTCCTGAAGTCACCCTTGGGCCTCTATAAGCACACATAATACTCTCTGATATACAAACATTACAAACACACACATACTCAAAATAAGATACCATTTACCATGTGTGGGGTTGCACACCTGAAAACTCGTACTCAGGGATCTAAAGCTAGAGGATCATACGCTGGGACCCTGGCTCAGTGGGAGTCTGATGATCTGAGATCCAGTCCCAACTCTAAAAACTGGGCATCCTACAAAGCTGTCCTCTACCCTCCACATGAATGCTGGTGTACATGCTGGTGTTTCTTGAAATTTCTACATGCTAATCAGCAGTAGCTTATATAACACTCAAATATTTTACCATGTCAGAGAAGTAACTTCCCACACGTACACACACGCGCATTTTTAAAAAGAGAGGATCATGAGTTCAAGGTCAATCTGCGCTACACAGTGAGCCTCTGTCTCAAAAAAAAAAAAAAAGAAATCTATCAAATTATTTAAATATTTTGCTCTTATCTATACTGTTGAATTAAAAATGATCTCCAAGAATAATCTTCAAAACAAGAAGAGCAAAATACCTGATGACAGAATAATCCAAAGCAAGTATCGTATAAATAGCTTTAAATGTGGAACAGGCCTCATGGAGATCCTTTTCCAACACAACAACATGCTTGGGAGTGCTATGTCTTATTTTCCCAGCTTCTATTTATTCAAGAAAGAAGTCGAAGCAGGAAACAGGACAAGTCAACCGGTCACAATCAATCTCATCACCTTCACAACACGCTGCGAATGTAATTAATCCTCTATTTATTTAGGGGGCCTCACACCCCTTCCATTACGGCAGCTGCTCCCTGCTGGCTTCAACTGAGATAATTATGTTATAACAAGGACTGGGTTTCAATCATAACAGGCAGAAGAAAAGGAAATTGTACTTGAAGTTGTCAGTTTTTTTAAAAAAAGTCTTGTGATTCCATTCAAAGGCCTCTCTTGACAAAGCTCTCCTCAAACGGCACTTTCAGAGGGCGTCACTGCGCGTGTGACACATTAATCACTGTAAGCTTCTTCTCAGAGTGAGAAGTTAAGACGACCCAGGCGTGGGGAATTCTCCACAAGGTGCAGAAGGCTGTTTACAAAACCCGACTCCATCAATCGCCACCCACACTCACTTGACCCTGTGGTCCGGGCCCCAGAGCTTTGGGACATAAGAACAAGGAATTGAAGGGAATATGGTTTGTTCACTGAGGGGAAAGGGTGAAACCCCAGTTCCAACAAGCCCAAAGCAAGAGCTAAGAAGGTCAGAACCACGCATTGGAGACATGCAGGAATAGACAGAGCAGCAGAGCCTGCCACCCAGCCCCTGCTACAGGATAGGCTAGAGTCCCACGAAAGTCCTACTTACAGCTAAGACACATGGGTGCCACTGCTCTCTGAAAATGGTTATCCTTCTACAAATTCCTACCTACTCACACTTTCTCCTCTGACCTCTGCCACCTTAAGAAAAGCAACACAGCCTTGCATGATTTAAAAACCCTCTCTTCCATCAATACATCATTCCCCTGATGCCCTTGTACATTCGAAAGTGATGATTATGTTTTAAAGTCTCTGAAAATGCTCAACTATGACATCTTCCCTCCCTGCTCTGATTTGGAGCTGTGATGATTCAGATCCCCAGACATGGGGATCTCTCAATTTCATTTTGCTATATCTCAAGAACATTTAAGTTCTTGGATAATCACGAGGCCCAAGAAGCTACCTGGCATCAGCACTGCTGATTTAGGATACAATTCTGATTGAAACAAAACAAAATATGGGCTCCTGGAAAAAGGACATTAAGTTAAAACAAAAGGGATCTCTAGTGAATAATTATTGGTATCGATGATTAGTTATGACAAATATATCTTGTCAACGTGAGATGAGAATAACTGGAGAACTAACAGGATACTTGAGAACTCTATACTATCTTGGCAATTTTTCTGTGAATCTGAAATCATAACAAAATAAAACTTTACCTGGGGTTGGGGAGATGGCTCAGTTGGTGAAATACCTACTATAAAGCATGAGGACCTGCGTTTGAATTCCTAGTATTCACGTACAAAGCCAGGGTAGCACTGAATGTCTGTAACTCCAGTCCTTGGAGGAGGTGGGGGCAGATTGTCAGAGCTCACTGGCTGCCAGTCCAGCCCACAGAGTTCCAGGTTCAGTGAGAGATCCCATCTCAAGACAGAAAGATGGAGAGCAGCTGAGGAGCGACCTGATATCAGTCTCTGGCCTCCACATTCATGCACCCCCTTGTGCATGTATATGCACCCACACAACGTGCACACGTATACTTGAAGTAGGATAAGATGACAAATGAAAAAAGAATAAAAAACCCCATGAAAGTTTAACATCCAAATACGCAATTTTTGTGAATAGCTTAGTTATGGGGAGCATTCGTGTCTTAACAAAGGGCTATTTCAGTCCTGAATCCGTAGGAACATCCATAATCCTCTGATTTACTGGCACGTTTCTTGTAAGCGAAGTCTAATGAGGAGCAACAGTCCCCAGTGGGCACTGCTGAACTACCAGTGATAAGGTAAAGGACCATTAAGTAAATCCCTTCTATATGAAACCACAGTGGATGAATGCAGGGAGTGGATATTGGCAAGCACTAATCTTCTCTTATGGAGATAAAGCCCACTTCCATCCAGGATGAATTTGTGGATTTAATTAAAAATAAACAGTAAAACTAAAGAGCAACTTGACATGCCAGAATAAGTACCTTACCAGGAATGATTCTAATTCAAGGGAGGTTTAACTTGCTCAAAATTATGCACAACTGTTTCTTGAAATTTCTACATGCTAATCAGCAGTAGCTAATATAACACTCAAACATTTTACCATGTCAGAGAAGTAACTTCCCACACGTACATGAAACCACCTGGAGTGTCTGCCTATCCCTTCGTGGGTCTAAATTTAACCAGATGTCCGTGATGACACACAGATACTGGGAGCATCAGCAACACAGGGGTGGGAGAGATCCCATCTCTCCTCATCTCTGTCTTGGGTGCTGTGGAATCAGAACGATGGGCTCACGAAGTGTGCATGTCTCCTGTGCACTCTGGGCCCACTCTACGAGCACCCCTTCGCCCCATCATGTCGAGGCAACTAGACAAAAAAGACTGACCACTAGGTCAGTCCCATTCTCCCTCCTCTGGAATTCAAGACATCTCCATAGAAAGTAAGGACCTGTAATCCCAGAGCTATAAAGCAGCTGGACCCTTCTCACATGCCTCGAGAGAGGAAAACAGCAGAAGGCGGAGAGCCAAAGCAAGCCATTAGCCTCATTTCTGCATGGCTTGAGCACCTTAGATTCAGCCACTCCTGAACCTGAGTTCCAAAGGATGCACTGTGGTCTGCTAAGAGCTCAGGTCTCCACAGCCAAAGTCCAAGTGAGTTTTTTCTTATGTAACCATCTCACTCAAGTGAGGCATAAGAATTTCTTATTTGGCTCTGTGACTAAAACCTCGAGGCCACAGGCTAACAAAAGACTCTCTTATTCAGCACTAAAGGGATACTACAAGGATAAACTGGAATCCAAATATAAACAGGCTCACATTCGTCTTGCTTCCAGCTCAGCACAGCTCTGAGCAAGGCTCTGCACCACGCTGTCTCCGTGCTTCCCATGTTTCTGCTGCAGTCACTTTCCCAGCCTGGAAGGGCCCTCACTTGACAGTCATATTCACGTGGGGAGCACGGAGCCATGCAAGCACATGGCACTTTCACATTTGCCAGTTAATTCATTTCCCTGCACTCTCCAAGTTCTCCAGACAACTTGACCAGCTTGCTCCCAAGGTTCTTGGCCAAGTCTTTGGGTATGTTCCTCACAGGCCTCAAGTTAGCATTTCCAAGATTGTTCTCCTCATCCTCCCTCCCAGGATCAAAGTCACCTTCAGTGGCCCAGTTCACAGAGCAGGGCAAAACCTGGCTCTTGGTTTTCATTCCTTCCCTTCTCACTAAACCGAACCAAGCAGTGCCCATACCTATCTCACCCACCTTTTGACACAGACCAGTTTTCTGCTCCTTCCCTTTTCACTGCCACAGCAATATGATCACAGTATTCCCACCATCCTGAGCCCTGGGGTGGGCAGCTCTCTGCAATGTGACCTGATGGCTGTCAATCACACAGGAACTCCCTAGCTTCATGTTCTTCTACTGTTCTACACTCCAGAGCGGCTATAGCTTCAGTCCTTCAGTAAGAAGGACCATATTTTTTTCTTTCCACTGTCTGATACTTTGCCCCTGCTTTCTCACCTCCATCTGACCGATCACATGTTTTTGGGTTTTTCACACAGAGTCTTTCTATATAGCCAAGGCTGGCCTCAAAGGCTACAGCTGCTTACGCCAGTCTCCCACATACTAGAATGGTAGACCTGCGCACCATTTTTTACTTTTTTTTTTCAATGCAGAGGATTGAACACAAAGTTAGCAAGAACTCTACCACTGGTGAATTATATTTCCTGTCCTTTGACTGATTGCTCTTTGTCTTTAAGATCTCAACTAAATGTCTTCCTCCATGAATGTATTAATCTATTTCTGTTGCTATAATAAAACACCTATGACCAGGTAATTTATAAAGGTATATCTGAGCTCCCATCTCAGAAAATCTAACACAGTATCATGTCTGCTAGGCTTCTGGTAAGAAACACATGCTAGTTCATGCACTTCAAAAGAGCAGAAGGGAAACAGGTTTATATGGAGGAGAAAGAGCCAGTCCATTTTATAAGATACTCTGGAGAAAACAAACCCATTACTAACACTGCCTCACAGAAAGATTCACCAGTCTTCAAGACCTAATCACCTCTGAAGGTCCCATAATTCCTCAACACATTAGACTGGACATCAAGCTTCCCTTCATTTTAATGACGGCAAAATCATATTCCAACCACAAGATGCCCTTTTCTATATTCCAAGCTCACTGTACACTCAAAGCTGCTTCTGCAGTAACTGCTCTTGTCACTGTCAACACTACCTGGTGGGTAGAATATTCTACTAAATCTGTATTTCCCCTAGAGGGTCAGTTTTAAGATATCATGTCTTGGGACTAAGGGAACTCAGCCATTATATAAGCATCAGGACCTGAGTTCAGATTCTTAGAGCACATATATTCATATTCTACAGAGCACATGCACCTGTAATCTCAGCACTGGGAGCTGAAGACAAGGAGGATCTTAGGGAGTGTCATGGTTTGAAATGTGTCCCTCTAGTCTCATGTATTTGGGAAGGTCATGGCACCTTTGAGAAGTGGAGCCTTGCTGGAGGAAAGTGGTCACAGGGGGGTGGACCTTGAGGTGGATTAGTCCCATCTACCTTTTGGAGTCTGCTTTTACAGCAGGTGTTTTGAGGCTCTCAGTCTCTAAGATATATGGAGTGGTTTAGCCCCCATCCAGCTTTGGCCAGTCAGCCATGTTATGTCCGCCATGAAAGACTATATCTCCCCTCTGTAACTGTAAGCTGAATAAATCTCCTTTTCTCCCTTAAATTGCTTGACTTTGGGTGTTCTCTCATAGCAACAGAAAAGAGTAATTAGTATAGGGAGAGACAAGGAGGATCCTCAGGGCTCACTAGTCAACCAATCTAGTCACTCACTGAGCTCCCATTTCAGTGAGAGACCCTGCCCCCCAAAATAAGGAGGAGAATGATCAAGGAGCACTATTCCTTGGGCATACACACACTCATGCACAGCTACATACACATGCATACCCCCCACACATATGCACAAGATAACAGTCTTCATTCATTATAGCATTCCCTACTCTTGTCTTAGCAAATTAGTACTTCTTAGGGCTCAAGAGGTTGAAGAATACAACATTTCACAAATGTATTCAATGCTGATGTTGTGCCTCTGCATAAATCAGTCCCATGCTCTCCTTTTGGCAGCTGCTGAGTAATGAGAGCAAGATAAAACAAAGAGATGTGTATAATTACTTGTTTTGAAGGTGCATAACCTCACTCCTCCAAAGTGCTCACACATGTGGAAGCAGCTAGAGCCATTGAGAACCATGAGAAAATTTACTTAAATTTTTCTAATATTTACAATGTCATCACTGAAATGGTTTAAGTTCACTTACAAGTGAGAAAACTGAGGTTTGGGATTTCTTTTTTTAAATATTTTATTTATTTATTTACTTTGTATGTGTGTATCAGAGAGCTCTGTGTATCCCTGTGGAGGACCATGGGTGATTTTGAGAATCATCCTGGATTGTTTCTACCTCCTTCTTGCTTCACTCTGGGATTTTCCAGCTCTGCCCACTAAGGCCCCTGCTGTTTCCGCCTGGGATCTTAACTCAGAATCTTCTGCTTGCAGAATAGAATCTTAATACCTGAGCCATCTCTTCAGCAGCCAGAGGTCTAAGATTTCTTGAACAAGAGCACTATTCCTTTTTGTGAAGGAAAGGGGAAAGGAGGAAGAGAGGGAGGGAGGGAGGGAGGGGATAAAAGAGAAACAGGAGAGAAAGAAAGGAAAAAAGGACAGAGGAGGGAAGGGGGAGGGGGAGGGAGAGAGAGAGAGAGAGAGAGAGAGAGAAAGCAAGCAAGCAAGCAAGCGAGCCCATCCCAAGCTTTTGATTTTAAAGTTCACTGGGTCACAAAATAAAAAAGTATGATAAGAGCAGTGGAAAATTAAATAGAAAAGCATCAATTAATTAATGTAAATAGCTTCAGCGTTTATTTTTTCAATAATTTTTCAATTACTTTTATTTATTTATTGTGTGTGAGAGAGAGAGAGAGAGACAGAGAATCAATGGGCATGCATGACCCTGTGGAGGACCAAGGGTCACTTCAAGAATCATCCTGAATCGCTTCTACCTCTTGCTTCACTTTGGGATTTTCTAGGCTCTGCCCACCAGGACTAGAAATGCAGGCCACTACCATTTCTGCTTGACATTTTTACTTGGGACCGGGGATCCCAACTTAGGACCTTCTGGTTGTGAGGCTAAGTCTTTTTTTTTTTAATTATTATTTATTATGTATTCAATTGTGTGTTTATGTGTGTGTGCGTGTGTGTGTATATGTGTGTGTGTGTGTGTGTAGAACCACGGGCGAATTCGGGAACCACCATGGACCGCCTCCATCTCCTATTTACTCTGCCCTGGGATTCACGGGCTCCGCCCTACCAGGACCAGAAATGCAGCCCCCCCCCCCCCCCGCGTCTATACGTGGGGTCTAGGATCTGAACTCAGGACCTTCCGCCTGCAAGGCAGAGAGGCTTAACCCCTGAGCCACCTCTCCAGCCCCGAGGCTAAGTCTTAAGCCCTGAGTCATATCTCCAGCCCAGACATTTTTTCTGTCTTTCCCACACAACTACTTACCTTAAATACACCACACACACACACACACACACACACAAAACACCAGATAAGCTGGAGTTTAGCTGAGATGTCTCCCATATGTTGGGTCTTTGGCACAATGCCTTCAGAAAAAAATAAACTCCCAAACAAAAGCCAGAAACAATGACTATCAAAAACAACAATAATAATAATGATAAAAATTTTAAAAAAAAAACAACAATAGTAGGAGAAGAGGATTTAATACTTTTGTTATAAGCTCAGATATTTATCTGGAAGATAGGATTTTAGACTTTAGTCTCATTTAAAAAGCAAAACAAAAATTTTATAAGCAGCAAAGTCAAAATAATACCTTATTTGGCCCCTGTTCTGGCAAAATGTAGCATGAATTAAAACAGTTTTGGGCTGAGTGTGGTAGCACAAACTCCTCACTTGGGACGCTGAGGCAGAAGGATCCTGAATCCATCACTACCCTGGGCTACAAGGCCTTGTCAAAACAAAATCCATCCAGTTAAATTTCTTCAGCACCCACATAAATACTATGTTATAAAAGGAAATAACCTACTGGATACCTTTACAAGTATACTGTTTACAAAATAAGATGGTTCACTATCATTCCCACTGGTTTAAGAATGATTTGGTAGTATTAAAATAGAAATAGTGGGTATATCTGAGGAAGTTACAAAGTAACTTTCTACGGTCACATGGCCAAGGAGAGTCAGAGGTATACCCATACACATTTTCTTCTTTCCTATTAAACCTTAAATAAAGGATGTGAACTGCTAGACCATAAGAGGTGAGAAATATCAAAGCTAGTAATGATGGCAGCCCACCAGGAAAGAATCACAAGCAAGAAATCCAATATTGAAAATTTCAGTAAAGACAGCCAGGGAGGTTAGGTAGATGGCTCACTGGGTAGAATGTGTGCTGTGCAAGTGTGATGTACTGACTTTAGATCCCCAGTACCCATTACAAGCCCAGTGAGATTTGCTGGGCAACCTGTGAAGCCAAATGGCAAGCTCCTATGTCAAAAAGCAAGATGGAGAGTATTCGAGGAAGTCTCTGGACACCGACCTCTAGCCTTCACATGTACAGGCACACGTGCACAAACACAGATGAGCAGGAACTTCTCAGTTTTTAAAGTACTACTTTTTTTTTTTTTGAACACGAAAACTACTCTAGTTGGCATTAGTTGGTCCCATTGGGTTTAACTAAACTTTTGGTATATGCTCAAACTGTGGACTCGAATGGCTGCTTCCACATGGCCCTTAGGCTGTGGAGGGGACGAGACACACATCTAAGAATGGAAATGCAAGGGATGCTCTCGGTGATCTCTCAACCAAGTGCCATGGAAATACCCAGGAGCAAAACAGTTTACTGGATTTCTTCTCCCTTTCTCCCACATCCCATGGGTGAAGATGACTTGGCTGTAAAACACATGAATTGACATTGCCGCGGCCATCTGTCCTCAGCAGCATTCATGCTGCCATCAAGGACACTTGCTGCTGTGGGCACTTCAATCCCAACTCCAGGCCACTATAGTGCAATGGATATGAGGAGAAACTTTTGCAGACTCTGAGACTTACAATAGCATCCAAGAGCTTCAGTTTTCAACATTTGTAAATAGATTACTACAAGACAGATTTCTCAGGGAAAGGAGACACCACACACTAAGGCAAACTCATGTCCACTGCTGCTAGAAGGCCATTAATTCAATATAAGAGCAAATGCATTCCAGTAAGTTTTTGCCAAAGTAAAGGCCCTACTGGAAAACTAAAAAACTGTTTTGTGCATGTCAGAATTTTGTAGCTTTCTGATATTTCCAATAAAAATTTTTACAGTCTTTATTACTATGATAAAAACATCAAATATAAGCTAAAGAATAATACAACTATTTTAAAATATAAAAACAAGTGCTAGATTTCACTAATTCACTATATCAAAGAAACCACATGGAAAAAAGATGAAGAAAGCACAGTTGAGAAAATCATAGATACACGGCAAAGAAGCAAGAAAGTCTACAGTAAAACTATTAGAACGTACATTCAAGCAATGCTTATAAAACTAAGGATGAAATTAGAAATCTTAATAGAAATCAGAAAAGCGAAGTGTTTCAAAGAAAAAGAAAAAAGAACAGGGGGATCATGAAATTTATCGAAGTCAAACAACAAAGCCTGCTTAGAAAAGAAAAGATATATTCAAACTGGTGATGCTGAAGAACTTATTCAGAAATAAGATCACGTGCAGATCCCCTCTCCAGCCCCATTCATTCTACATTAGCCAGTCTCAAAACAAAAAGTGATTATCATCAGAACTGCTGAGAACTCAAGAATTCTACTTCATTTCCCATGACTTAAAATCAAGTGAGGAAAACAAAATACCAAAGCTGAAAGAGCACATCCAGCTGCTAATTCCCACGTAACTAGCGCACCTCCATCCTTTCATGTAATGACCGATCGCCTGTGTGGTTAATGAGGAATGTCACAGACAGAGACGAGCGCTCACAGAAATGAGATCCTGGAGCAAAGCTCTGCACTCATTCCATGGTAAGACAATTCCCATCTGTAGAAAACTCAACCTGCATAGATAGCCTGTTTCAATCTCACTATATTATGAAAATGAAAGAAACAACAGGAAATGGCAGCGGGGATTTGATCGGCTCAATTAGCAAGAAGATCAAATGAAGTGATAGCGTGCCACTGTGACCTCAGGGGTCGAAGATTTAATTTTCCATCTGGTGAGATCTAGCTCTCCCACACAAACACTGACACCACCTGCTGTATACTATTAAGTGATATCTTCTGCAGTTCCCAAGTCTTTGCCACGTAACAGGTGGAGTGGAAAGGTTTTGCTCAGTGCGCTCTGTAACATGGCTCATTCAAACAGGTATGGAAGGCTACACTAAAGCCACTTGCCAATCACAGTAATAACGAGACAATTATGATTATTTTTCTAAGTCAACATGAATGATGTGCCATCATGTTCTACCTAGGATCCTCGCCAATCCAGAGCTCTCTTCAAGTTTTCAAAGAACAGACTTCTGCTACTGAAAGTGATCATTTGGCCTTACCTGAGAGGCAGCAAATCTAACAGACTACACTATGCTTCCTCAGCTGGGAAAACGCTAAATGCCTTTACATATCAAGACAATTTCACACAGGAAGTGCTGTAGTCCACGTGTGGGTACTCAGACTCGTCAACACCTACGCTATCAAAAACTATGCTTTTAGGCCATGAAGACCAGAATAGTTTATACTTTGAAACATGGACTTTGTGAACCAGGGATCAGTCTACGAAAGTACTGCTGCTTGCCTTAGATTTGATTTTGATTTGCATGTTGTAAAGCTTGCATATGTAAATGTGAGTGATGCGCACATGTCACAACGTTCACAGCTCTTCATAAGATAAACACAGACCTATATAAACTAAATTCAGGCCCAGCCACCCAGGCTTGAGGCTTCCTGCTAGACAGGTACGAAAACAGCATCGAATACTCACAGCTTTCTGTGTGAATTCTGGGAGAATTAGAGCGTGGAATATCTTCCACAGCCTCATGAGTGTGAACACTTGGTCCCCAGCCGATGGCACTGTTTCAAAGGTTGTGGAACCTTTGGGACATGGAGCCTCACTTTTGGACCTGGGTCATTAGGGGTAGACCTTAGAGGGTTACAACCTTACCCTATATTCAATCTGTTCTTTGCTTCCAGATCCATTAAGATTCGAGGAAGCTATGCTGCCAGCAGGATCACAGACAACCTGGCTATCTTGCCTTCCAACCATGATGGACTGTCCTTTCTAAGCCTTGAACCAGAACAAACTTTTCCTCTAGCTGCTTCTGTCAGGAAAACATTAATAAAGTAGTAAAAACACCTATGGTACCAATACCAATTTCTTCCAATAAAATTAACTACACCTACACCTGTCTCCCCTAAGGAAATTCATCAAGCCCCTCTCCCCCAGTTGGTTAATCTAATTATTTCTTTTATATTTCTCTCTTTTCTTTCTTTCTGTTTTCTTTTTCTTTCTTTCCTTCCTTCCTTCCTTTCTCTTCCTCTTTATTTCTTCCTTTCTTTCTTCCTTTCTCTCTCCTTCCTTCTTTCTCTCTCTCTCTCTTTTTCTTTCTTCTTTTTCTGACTGAGTCTTCCTATGTAGCCCAGGCTGGCCTAATCCTTGAGCATCCATTTGTTTTTACATGGGGCCCAGGCTGCCCTGACTCTGCTTTAAAAATCCATCTGTCTGGCTGTATAGCCCAGGTTGGCCTGATCCCCTGCTTTAGAATCCAGTTATCAATGATATATTTGGCAGAGATCTGGGTGTCTCTCACAATAATGTTTGCTAAATGGACTATTGCATTTTCTTCCTCCTAGATAACTGGTGTTTCCAAAATGTAAGCATCTAGAAGTTTCTAGCTCCTAAGTGACACAAAACTTACTTGGCTTTCTGAATCCACACACAGTAGTCCGAAATGTAGAGATCATTCAGAATATAAGCAGGGTCATTTTCCTGGAAGATTCTGTGAATATCCAGGAGGCACTTTAAAACTGCACTTTTACCTGAAGAAAATTTAAAAATACCCAGTTAGTCTTAAGAAAGAAAAAGTTGGATATCATAACCAAGAAATTTAGACACTGGGAAGTAATATATTTAAAATGGCTCAGAGTGTTAATCATCCCTTAAGAGTATATTCAGTAACTCCTTTAGTACATAAAAACATACAAATCCTATTAGTCTAAAACCCTTTCTTTCTTTCCTTAAGGATTATGAATAATCTCCATTGTTACTGTGGATAAACTGTGGTTACTGTAAAAATGCTGTAAAATATGTCAGACAAAAGAGAAATTTCCCAAATAAATGAATACTTTAAGTATATCATAATTTTACTTAGATAATATCCTCCTAATTTAAGCTTTCAAAACAACATGGAAAATTGTGTTTTCATCTTCAAGCTTCCATGTTTCTTATGGCAACATTTTTCCTTCAAGGTATTACCTAGTACGAACCAATTTTCAAAAACTAAAATAGATAGAAAACTGAAATATAACAGTACTACTTCACAGCTAAGCTAACAAAAATCACCTGAAGCCAAAAAAAAAAAAAAAAAAAATTGTGTGAGACCACCAAGTATTAAAGTCGAATTCAGTCTAATAAGTCCTGCTGGTTGTTAAACAAACTAGTTCTAATTCAATCAATGTCTGCAAAAGGAAACTCTCACCACTGAACCCCAACCATTGTAAGTGCCTAGAACTAACCACAGGGCCAGCCGCTGAAGCGAGAAAAGTGCCACATGGATCTGGAAAATACTGTTCAGCCCCACGGCAATGCTGCCATGCCATGGTTTATTCATGCATTCATTTGTGATACTCAAAAGAGCTCTCTACACTTCGTGCACAATTTCTAGCAGACAAGATAAAAGAACTACCAGCAAGATGATGACACCTTAAGAACCCAACACTGTCACAGCTAAATTTTAATCTGCTTAATACCTGAAGGAGATTTTTTTTTTTCTGGTTTGTTTTTGTAGTGCTGGGGATTGAACCAAAGTCTTGCAAGCACTCTACCACTAAGCTGTACCCTGCCAATCCCTGGTCCTTTTTTACTTTTTCCTTTTGAAACAGGGCCTCACTAAATTGCCCCAGCTGACTCTGAACTCAATCTGAACTTATGATCCTTCTGCCTCAACCAGCTTAGCAGGAAGGATTGCAGGTCTGCACTGCCAAACCTCCTAGGAAGGTGGTTTTGAAAGAGTGGGAACATCTCTCTGTCTTTTAAGAGATTGGCCCTATGGGCTGGAGAGTAAGCCTCTGCCTTCAGGCGGAAGGTCCTGAGTTCGGATCCCAGGTCCCACGTATAGACGCCAGGCAGAAGGGGGGGCGACCTGTGGGGGGGCGGCCGGCCTGTGTTTCTGGTCCTGGTAGGGCGAAGCCTGTGAATCCCAGGGTGGAGGAGGTGGAGGCGTCCATGGTGGTTCCCGAATTCGTCCGTGGTTCTACACACACAGACGCGCACGCACACATACATACGCACACACGCACAATTGAATAAATAAATAAAAAAAAGAGATTGGCCCTCAATACCTGGAAGAGATACTTGTAGCAGCAGATTTTCATTCTGGCATTTAGGAATGAATGCACGGCACAGTAATCACTGGGTTTAGATCTTGGTGGGTTTTTTTTTCTTCACCCTGTCACTGTTTAAAATGAGTGTTGTCCCCTACTGGCTCATGTGTTTCAATTTTAGTTGTTTGGGAAAGTCATGGCACCTTTAGAAGGTAGAGCTTTGCTGGAAGAAGTCAGTCAGGGCCTTGAGATTGGTTAGCCCTGCCCTGCTTGAATAAGCAACTGAATCTGCTCTTGAGATTGCAGCAGCTCTCAGTCTCCATGATGTCTGCAATGACTTAGATTGCCTCCAGCTTCTGCCAGCCAGCCATGCCTTTTCTGACACAATGGAGTGTATCTCCTCTATGGAACCCATAAGCTGAGTAAATCTCCCTTTAAACTGCTTGACTTTGAGTAGTGTCTCACAGAAGTACAGAGAGTAACTGGAACATACCCCATTCCAAAATTCTTGTCATTTTCCCTTAGAAATGTCCCTTATGCTTATTCTGTCCCTTCCACCAGCTTCTCAACACTTTAATCATCTAATGCTTCAATGAAAGAGTTCTTCCAGAACCTTTTAGATTCCATATACTCCCATTGGCCACACATTCTATGGTTTGTTGCTGATGCTAAGCTGCCTCCCTGTGTGTGCCTTCAAAGCTCTCTGTGGAGTTCTTCCCTAGATCTATGCTCAGCTGGTTTCTTTTTTCTTTTTCACTTGACCTAGCCTGCTATCTAAGCGTAAGTACCTTCAGCAAGCTCTGGGCTTGCTTTCCGAATCCTCAGAGACCTTTACTAAACACCATAGAGGAAAAAAGTAGAAGGAAACCAGGTGACCTGCCCTCCCCTCTCTACTCCCTTCACAGGAAAACCCCAGACTGTGTTGTGTCCCTGAGCAGAGGGACGAGAACCTAAGGTCCAACCCCAATGGCACCACAGGCCTCACCATGCCCGGGACGTCCTTGGTCCAACGGTCACTTCACATTTTACTATCCAAGAGCCAAGTCCTTGAAAATACAGGTCATACCTTTTCAGAAAAGTCTAACTCCATGCCCTCGTGCAGATGGGAAGAATGCCAACAACAGCTCAGAAGCTGGCCCAATTGGGGGAAATTCCTAATACTTAGTGTGCAAATGCAGCATGATTAGCATGGACACCTCCACCACAGGCCTGTTTCAAATGTGAATGGGTGATAGTGAAGGTAGCATTCATGAAAAGGGGATACAGACAGCTGTGCCTGCGGTGAAGCAAGGCCAGTGAAGTCATAGATGTCTTCCAGAACCAAAGGTTTGACCAGTTCTAACTGCCAAGGGATGAAAACTGTCACTGAAGGCATATGCCAACTGATTTCCCTCTCAATTATTCTGCCTATTTGGGGGATGAAGTAGCAAGAAGGAGTCAGTTTAGGTTTGTGATAACTGACTGACTTAAAGTTTTAAGTATCAATCTTAGGCCTTCATCAGAAAAATTATGTTTGTAATTATGGTATAACAGCCCCAGAATACTCCTCCAAGATCTCATACCTTACAAATACAAGCAGAAGGTTTATGTTAGGAGCTAGGGAGGGTAGTAGGACATGTCAGCCTGTAAGCAGGGGCCTTGGCAAAGAGTACTAGTGAGAAAGCTCAGATTCAGGTATGGGCTTTAGGAACAAAGATCATACTACTCCAGAGAGTTTTATGCAGACGATTACGAAATTAGGGTCACTATTGAGAAGATTCATGGTTTCATAACATAATGAAACCACTAAGCCTCACTCAGCAGACAGGCTTTCAAAACTAAGACAGCTTTCTTGCTAGAAGCCTCAGGCAGACTCACATCTTCCCACTCTTACCAAAGAACACAGATTGCAAGAGTAACTGAAAAGAAACTACAAACAAAAAATAACTGCCAAAAGGCAGATATTTTCTTTATATTTAAAGAGAATAACTTACATTGTATCTGCAGTTCTGACCCCTACTTTGTTAAAAAAGAAAATGCACAAATCTAAAGATATATTTGCCTGAATGGTAAATCTTACTGAAGGAATACAGCAATCCTGCTATGCACCCAGCACCACTTTATGTGTGCATGGGGGGGGGCGGGGAAGAGACACTGCTCTGGATTCTTCACATCTCTTTGATTCTCAAAATGTCCACCATAAACAGTCATTTGGGTAGCAACAGAGTAGATACACTGCACTAGAAATCAATCAAGCAGTGACAAATGAATGCTACCTGTGTGCATATGTGTAACAGGTATCTGTATATGTTCATGTGTATGCGGGTAACACACGTGGAGGTATCAGTGTGCATATGGAGACTGGAGGCCCATGTTCAGGTTCTTCCTCTATTTTTTGTCACCTTATTTTTTGGGACAAGATCTCTCCCTGAACCTGGAGCTCACCGGCTTGCTAAACCAGCTAGTTTACAGGTGAGTGCTGCACTGTCAGCTTTGCTGGGGATCAGAATTCAGAGCCTCATGCTCGCCTGTCAAGCATTTTACCAACTGATCCAGTCCTTCGATATTTTAAATTTTTTTCTAAATTTTTTTTATTATTTATTCAATTGTGTGTGTATGCATGTGTGGGTGTATGTGTATATATGTATGTATATATGTTTAGAACCACGGACGAACTCGGGAACCACCATGGACGCCTCCACCTCCTCCTGGTTTACTCTGCCCCGGGATTCACAGGCTCAGCCCTACCAGGACCAGAAACGCAGGCGCCCCCGCTTCCGCCCAGCATCTATACGTGGGATCTGGGATCTAAACTCAGGACCTTCCTCCTGCAAGGCAGAAGCTTAACCCCTGAGCCACATCTCTAGCCCCTTAAATTTTAATATTTATTTTGAGTTCTTTTTTTAAGCAACTGAGAAACAATATTCAGATGAGCTCCTAAAAAAAAAATCTCATGCAAGGTTGCTTGAAAAATGGAAAGCTATACGCTCTCTTCAAAAGTTGTGTTATAATTAATTGTAAGCCTTACCCTAATGATTTTCACAGAATTCTGTGTTAAATATGCTTTAAGATATCCAGGCTAGCAGGTGCCATGACCTGCTAAAAGAAGATTTACACACACACACACACACACACACACACACACACACACACACACACACACTGTCATGGTTTGAAATGTGTCCCCCACAGTCTCATGTGTTTGGCAAGGTCATGGCACCTTGAGAGGTGGAGCCTTGCTGGAGGAAGGCAGTCACAAAGGGTGGGCCTTGAGGTGGATTAGTCCCACCCTACCTCAAGGAGAAGTGAGCCTTTAGCAGGCAGTCTGCAGCTCTCAGCTTCCTAGGTATCTGTGGTGACTTAGCCTCCTCCAGCTTTGGCCAACCAGCCATGCCACCTCTGCTTTGAGAGACTGTAGCTTCCCTCTGGAACTGTAAGCTGAATAAACCTCTCTTTCTCCCTTAAGTTGCTTGACTTTAGGTGCTCTCTCACAGCAATAATTAAGAGTAACCGTTACACACACACACACACACACACACACACACACACACACACACAAATAAATAAATCTTAAAAAAAAAAAAGAAAAGAAGTACATTTAAATCCCCCTCCCACCAACACTGTACTCACTGTCCCTAGTTTTGCACTAACAACTTCTAGGTGAACACAGCACCCCAGCCAGGGTGCCCCAGCCCAGGTTTTTAGCATTTCTTTTATGTTGACTCTTCTTCCTGTCTGCCTCTTGGTCACTTATCCAGCAGGTATCCACAATAAAAAGCCTCTTCTAGGCTGTCACATGTCCAGTGGCCAGAAGCTTACAACAGCCCTCAGTCCCTGCCTCCTCTATGGCTGTAGCAACTGTGGTCTTGTCATACATTCTATGAGCAAAAAAAGAAAAACTGCTCAGGTCTAATCTAAGATAATTACTGTGGCTCAAAGGCACTGTGGGAAAGTGACCATTTCTAAGCAGTTCACTACCTAGTCCAAAGCAGAAAAAAAAAATACAAAAAAAAAAAAAAAAAAAAACAAAGGTACTTTGCACAGTAACCACGGTAACTATTTTCACTGCAGGAAGGCACTAACAGCTGTCCCCAGGATGGCAAATCTCCCCTCCCTAGTGTTCAGTCTCTAGGCTTGATTAGCTGGGCAATCCAAGCCTACCCATTCAAGAATCACTCTCCCAGAGACTAGGGTCTCTTACTCACCAAGGTACTTTAGCACTAGTGTGTCCTGGGATTACAAATGACAGGAGCTGTGAATGTTTGTCTCACAGGAGTGACTGCTAATGACAACATGCAGAAACATAAGGACAACATAAAGACAATATGGAGGACAATAAGTAGGCAGGCAGTAATCACAATTTAGCACACTCACTGCCTGGCTTTCTTTAAAGGGAAGGGAAGCTAAGAATAATGTGTTTTCCTGTCTGCACAGATGTGGCAACCCAGGTTAATACATCTTAAAACCAAGACAAGATTGAGCTATTTTAAATTAGAATCCTGCAGCAATCTGAAATCCTCCTATTAGTAGACCAGGGTGGGCAACAGCCTCTTAGTGACAGAGAGACTCATAGCTGAAGGCACTTAAGAAATTGCTCCCATCCCTAGAAAGATCAGAGCAGAGATGTTTTCACTGGCTAAAAGCCAGAAGAGGAAAAATAATTTAAGCTCCTAGCCATACACACTTAGGAGCTAAATTCTTTGTGACTGCAGTGTGGCTGGCAGCTAAGCAGCTGTGTGGCTCTGTGGGTATCTAGACACTGTGTGTGTGGGAGGGGGAGGATATGCATGCACACGTTTGAGTATGTGGACATGTGGAGGTCAGAGGGACAAACGTGGCTGTCAGTCCTTAGGCATATCTACTTTTCAGGGGATGGGGAGACAGGATCCCTGAGTAGTATAGAGTTCACAATGCAGTGAGCCCCAGGGATCTGCCATTTCCATCTCCTTAGCTCTGGGATTATAAGAGACCACCACTGTATTCAGTGTTCTAGTAGTAGTATTATTCAGGAGTTGTTTAATGAGCAACTACTATTTGTGTGTGATGCTTTTGCAGATCTGAAAATATAACAATGGATGTGAGAGGCAAGACCCAGCCTCAGATGTAGCCTCAGAGCCAACATATGGATCAATACAGCTGGGCGCTGAGGCCAGAAGGAAGGTCGAGGGCAACCAGATGGGTGAGAAACCTGCGGTGGCCATGGGCACTCAACTTTCTGTGTGCATGTGCCTATGGAGGCCTTACAACGACATCAGGAATCATCCTGGATTGTTTCACCTCCTTACTGCTTCCTCCTGGGGATTCCCAGAATCTGCCTTCTGCAGCCCAAATTATAGGCCACTGCCATATTTTCCTGACATTTTTACATGAGATCTGGGGATGTGAACTCAGGTCCTTTTGCTTTTGAGGCAAAGACTTTTGTCATAACTAGGCACAGGTGTCAACTTGACTGTTGAGGGTTTGAACTCTGGGGACATTTGTAGAGAATTAGTAGTTGAGTTAAGCCCAGAGCCAACCTGAAGGAGATTGTCTAGTTGATGGGGCAGATTCAGCCTATGGTGGATGGGACTAGGCCCTGAACAGGTAAATAAAATACAGAGAGCTGGTTGAGGAAGTTGGCATCCTGCGTATACCTGGCCAGACATGCTGGTCTGGCAAGTAAGGATCATCCCTCTCTCAGCTATTGAGTAGAGATAGTATGGCCAATTCCCTCAGCCTGGTGTTGATGCATGCTCTCTCATCAAGCTGGACAGACTGTAACCAGATATGGTTAAGAAAATAAACTCCTTGTTCCTTAAGCCATTTGATGGTCATTTATCAGCAACCATGCAAGCGAACT
This sequence comes from Typhlomys cinereus, assembly GCA_023101885.1. Lineage (NCBI taxonomy): Eukaryota > Metazoa > Chordata > Mammalia > Rodentia > Platacanthomyidae > Typhlomys > Typhlomys cinereus. The sequence goes on from JALPQD010000010.1 coordinate 12,424,678, forward strand.
GCAACAACTTTAATCTCTGAGCCATCCTCCCAATCTGCACTCAGCTTTTTAAATGTGGATTCTGGGAACTGAATCAGTCCTTTACTTTTATTTTATTTTAACTGCTTTTAAAATCTTAAGTTATATAAAACAGGAAGTTAAGGAAAGTACAGCAAAAATGAAGTGGCTCTTTTAAAGCACAAAGGAAAAACTCTCATCTTTACTTACAAGAACATGTCAAAACAAAAGCCAACAATATTTATCATTATAAAACATATAATTTTGCATTAACAAACACCTGGGAAGATTTCTTGGATTCTAATGAGATTATACTATCAAAAGGGAAATACTAGCAATTACTTTAACATTAATTTTCATAGCTTGTTTGAGCCTAAAAAGAAGACAGAAATGTACCAAATCAATCAAAATTAAAATGGGGAAACTGGCTTCCATGTGGATAAAGTCAAGATACCAGCAATAAAATGCATGTCTCCACTAGCATGGGAGTCTGTTCCCTCTCAGCTGCCGCTAAAAGGCCCTGCATCTCTAAGCTACAGAGACTTATAGAGGCACATGCTCCAAACAGTGAGCTCTGATTTTAACCACAAATTTAGACTAACAACAATTTAAAAACGCATCCTTTGCTATTAAAACTACACATAATATTCACACATTCCCAAGCAGAACTAACAGGAAGTAAATGTAAACTTTGGAGTTGTTCCTTCCATCTGAAATGCAGGGCCTTATCTTGTTCCTTCCATCTGAAATGCAGGGCCAGTGTCTGATTCACTGAGGGAAGATGTCAGGCACTCCTCTGGGAACCATGTTTCCTCCCAGGTTGGTTCTGGGGTCCTCTTTCAGAGTCTGCCATGCCCCTCACACAGTAGTTAGAGCTAACTGCCTGCCCCACACCATTTACATGCACCAAATCATTACCCCACGTGTTAGGACTTCCTTTTTGGTTTCATAAATGAAGAAACAGCAGCTTAAGGATAAGAAGGATTTGGCTCAAATCACAACCAAAAGCAGTGGTCAGGATTTGTAATTGAGTCTGTCTGACTCTCAGCTGCTATGCTGAGAAGTGATATAGACACAAAGTCCACCATTCATCACTTTGTGTGATTAAACTCCTTGATAGAAAAGAACCTTTCTTCCTTGGTTTAGAACAATGTTCAGCAAAGTATTCAATGAATCTAGTTATGGGCCTTTGGTTGGAAGAAGACAGAACTTTACTTCAAACCACTTGTTCAGACACTCAATTACCATGTACCGGTGGATTACTTGCATGGGCTGCCATTAAGTCATGTCTCATTCCAAGCAGAGTAGATCACACCTATTATTCAGCAGTTGGGAGGCTGAGGCAGGATGATTATCCAAGTTCAAGATGAGTCTGGGCTATAGAAGGAGAACGTCTCGAAAAACCAAAAATACTAGGCATGCCAAATGAACACTGCTATGTGACTATTTCAGAATGGAAACATTCCCTTCTGGAACATGAGATTTGAGAAATAAACTAAGTTTGAAGGCTCAGGAGGGTTCTGAATGAAGAAAGCAAAGCAAGGGATAAGGGTCTCTGCGACCAGCAGAGCTGCCTGTGAGCTATGCAGGTAACTCCAGGGTGCAGCGTTCCAGAGTTGTGGCTAGGTGATGCAGCTGCTAGAGTCACCCATGCTCCTGGAGGTAATTCCCGGAAACTGTTCACAAAGCCAGACTTGGGCAGATTATTTTACCCTCAAGAATACAGCATATATTGAAGAGGGGGCGGTAAGATTGTAAGAGCAAAAGGATGGGGGGAGCAATGATTTGAAGAGTCTCCACACTAGTTAGGGCTGAAGCAATCATAATAGGACTTTGCATACCCTGTGCCATGTCCATCACACTATTGACCTCACAAAGTCTAACATCGGCTAAAGGCACCAAGATCCTTGGAGGCAAGGGATTGATGGCCACAGTAATGTTCCTATGCTTAAGGGGAACACGAGAAAGGGTTCAGGGAAATGCCACTGGGTCCTTGTACATCATCAGAAAGGAGGACCAAGAGGAGAGTTAGGCATACACAATAAAGGACTCTCTGGGAATTGGGGGGGAGGCACTGGGAGATGGGGAGGGAGAGAGGGGGAGCAGGGGGTTCAGGGGAAGGAGGAGGGGGGAGGGAACTGGTCTACCTATTAAGTTTGTATGAGCGGAAATAATAATAAAAAATGTAAAAAAAAAAAAAGAATACAGCATATATCGAAATATTTGAAACTTGTTGCTGTCTTAATTAAGACTACTAGGCTTCACTCTTCCAACAGATACCGCTTAGTAACAAAAGTTGTGGACCAATTTTAAGGAAGTGATTTAGTTTCAAATCAGGAAAACTAGAAATTCATGAAGTCAGACAGCAAATGTATGTGCAAGTGCACAAAAGAACTGGAAAGTACTTAGACACTTCAAAGTGACCCTTAAAAGAAAAAGCAGTCCAGCCCCCACTTTGGTAATTGTCCCTTTGGTAATGTGAAACACAGTGTCAAAGAGAAAGGAGAGAAACAAATATCTATACACTGGTAGGACTGACACTTCTTTACACTGTCATCAATGGGTAATAGACATGACTTAGCAAAACTGTATCTACACCAACATGCAAGATTAATTTTTATTCAAAGGCTGAACAAAAGTTCTTGTGTGTGTGCGTCAGAAGGCACTGTTTGAGTGCCCCTGGAGACTCAAGAGTGACTTCAGGAATCACCCTGGATTTGTCTATCACCTATTTATGTTATTCTGGGATTTCCCAGGCTCTGCTTTTCAGGGCCAGAAGTACAGGTCACCACTATTTCATCTTCCATTTTTAAGTGGGATCTGGAATCTGAAGTCAGGTCCCTCTGCTTGCAAGGTAGAAGCTTAACCCCTGAGAAATCTCTCCAACCCTGGTGAATGACAATTCTGACCTGGGAAGTTAAGAGAAAATTCTGGTTCCAAAAGGCTAAAGAACCAAAGGAAAGAAACTAAAAATTCTATGCAAAAAAATAGTCTCATACAATCCTTAGCTAATTTCTCCTCAAAGTAAAAATTCTAACAATCCTAACTGTTGTTAGGAAAGTAGGCTTCTGATGACACTTTCTGGTTGTGCAGAACATAATCTGAATTTGTGCCTACTAGGTAACCTATGCTAAGAAATTCTAAGAACTGTGGAGCCTAATGAGGCACTGATCCTACAAGCACTTCCTATGTTCAACAGAAAAGAGGAGAATGGCTCCCACAGGATCAAGGGGCCTGGAACTCCATTGTCTCCACTCCTGTTACAGCGAAACATCTATTTCTTACTCGTGCAGACCACTCCTAAGTGTTCTTGCTTAGATCCGTCTTTCTGCACCAGTCAACTGTGGGGCCTGGCAAAAGTAAGGGTCTCCTCCTTGCTTGTGTCACTAACCTTGCTCACTTTGATGATACTACTTTTAGAAGTATTATCAGATGAATGGAGTACTAGGAGCTGATCACAATGCCAAGGCCAGACTCATGGTCACCTCCTGAACAAGACCCACCTCTTTTCAGCCAGGCCCAACACACCTACCTACCTTCTTCTACCACTCCTCTCACACCTAGAGCTCAAATCACAGGATCGGCCCTGCATACAAGTGGAATTTCTATTTCCTCTCTGATCTTTAGACCTTCAACTTTGGGAATTCCCTGCCTCCATGCTACACATTTCTTCCTCGAAGACACTACACATCATGTAGTAACTTCACTGTCCCTTACTCACTAGGTCTATGCTGCCTTTCTTGTGGTCCCACCTTGGTCCCATTACTAAGTTAGGCACTCTGAGGTGTGGTACTGCAGACTCTGGGATGCCAGGTCTTATCCTGTCTGCCTACTCTCAAGATGACAATACCAAAAAGTAACAGCAAAGAGAGGAAAGAGACTGTGTAAAGCTTTGGATGCCAGCTACCTTTCAGATGGCCTGAATTGTTCCATACTTGTGTCTAGCCTCAGACCCCACACTAGGCAAAGATCACAGCTCAAGCTGGCTTCAAGCAAGAGTGCTGGTATAGGCCTTCCCGTGCCAAGGACCTGGCAGGTCCAAGAGGCATGAGAAAGTGGGAATCCAGCTACTTTGGACCAAACACTGGGTTTGCGTTTCAGGAGCTATTTACAATCTTTGACATCACAGTTCATATGTAAACATTTTAAAAATGTTTACCTTATATTTTCTTTCTACTTCTTTGAAACTTCCTCAGGCAAACCACATAGCCACATATTGACATGCTAACAGCAGAATATAACAGTTACTCTTAACTATTGCTGTGAGAGAACACTCAAGTCAATCAACTTAAGGGAGAAAGGGAGGTTTATTCAGCTTACGGTTCCAGAGGGAAGGTACAGTCCCAAAGCAGAGGCGGCATGGCTGGCTGGCCAAAGCTGGAGGAGGGTAAGTCACCGCAGACATCTTGGAAGCCGAGAGCTGCAGACTGCTTGCAGCAAAGGCTGACTTCTCCTGGAGGTAGGGTGGGACTAATCCACCTCAAGGCCCATCCCTTGTGACTGCCTTCCTCCAGCAAGGCTCCACCTCTCAAGATGCCATGACCTTGCTAAATACATGAGACTGTAGGGGACACATTTCAAACCATGACACCCGGCTCCCAGGCTTCATCATTACCTGGTTTAACAAATCTTGCCCTTTTCATTCATAATGCTTGTCCTGGTAGGCATTACCATGTGCTTTTCCTGCTATGCTACTGTGAGCCAAGTAGATCAGCAGCATGGGGAAAGTGATCCATTCGGCACACTGTTACTTGTGGAAGGCAATGAGACCTCTGGTCACACCAAAGCACTGACTCTCATCCAGCACTGCACGCCCAAGGCAGGGATGCTACATGTATTCTGTAAATAACTAGAAAGTCAACATCTGAGCTCTGCGGGCCACACAATCTCTTGCTATGAACATAGACAATATGTGGCTGAGTATAACTACGTTCCAATAAACTTCATTTATGCACAATGCACTATTAATTTCATATAATGGTCAAGTGTCACAGAGCACTGTTTTGTTTTTGTTTTGGGACAAGAGTCTTACCGTGTAGTCCAGGCCAGCCTGAAACCTATAATCCTTCTGCTGTAGCCTCTGAAGTGTTGGGATCACTACACCTGGCTCGAAATGCTATTTTCTTTTAGTATTCTTTTTTAAAATAATCCTAAATTTTATTTCCTAGTTTTACAAGCACACTTATCCCTGCCTCCCTCCTTTTCCCTCTTCTTCCCAAACCATCTTCCCTCCCTTCATCAACTCATCCCATTCCCTCTCACCCTCCTACCTGTGCACTTCTATGGACCCCAGGGTTCCCTCTGGCTTGTCTACTCTTCTGGGGGTTCAGGCCTCTGTGGCATTCTTAAAATATAAAAAGAGAATTGGGGGCTGGAGAGATGGCTGGGGAGAGAGGGTAAGACACGCCTCACAAAAAGTGAGTCAGGCATGCCTGTAACTCTAGCGCTCAAGAGGTATAGACAGGAGGATCAAGAGTTAAAGGCCCTTGGGAATAACCCCCCATGCAGCAGAGGTTCGCCTCGATAGCACAAGCTCGACCATGTTCATAGCAGCACTGTTTACAATAGCAAAGTCATGGAATCAACCTAAATGTCCAACAGTTGACGAGTGGATAAGGAAACTGTGGTACATCTATACAATGGAGTACTACTCAGCCATCAAAAATGATGAATTACTGGAATTTGCTGGGAAATGGATGTCATTAGAAACAATTATATTAAGTGAAGTATCCCAAACCCAGAAAATTAAGCGCCGTATGTACTCCCTAATAGGTGGCTCCTAGTACCAAACTCACCCAGCCCACATCGAGACACTCAAAAGTAAACCTATGTAACACAGTAATTGCAAGGATTATGAACAAGAGAGATGGGGTAGGAGGGCCACACCAGAAACAAGGAGAGAGGGGACCATGTTACAGCAGAGAAAATAGGCCTCCATCAAGGTCTGCAAGTAAGTAATGAGAAACCTGGTTAAGTTCACAGACGTTCTTTCCTGATCTCACCAGAAGGGGAGGGCATATAGTCTAGCAGATAAAAAGTAATCATTTTGCAAATGGGTGATGGACCCCTCCCTCACTGAGGTTTCCTACTTTTATTACATCTACCCTTGAATGTGCTATTATAACAAGACTCCAGTTTAACAGCTTTTTGTCTCTGGCCAGGGGGTGACATACAGTGCCCAGCAGGATGGAGTGAAGGGCATTGCAGGAGCAGCAAAACTGCAAAAGAAAATCAACAAACCACAATCCAGAACTTCAGAGACTCTATATCAATCACATAGAACTAGGCCAGCCTAATCTCTCCCCATCCTGGAGCTCAGGGACATTTGCGGAAGAGGGGGCGGTAAGATTGTAAGAGCAAAAGGATGGGAGGAGCAACGATTTGCAAGATTCTCAATTCATTCACAGATTCTGTGAGTAGTTGATGCGCATGCATGGGATAACTTGCCTCCTCATCCCAACAGGTCTGTGCTGTCTAAAGCCAGCTTTGGAGATCCTTACTGGCTGTGGTAGATATGGGTGCCAACTTGACAACTGAAGGCTTGGTCTTTGGGCACAGATGTGAAGAATTAGTAGTTGAGTTAAGACGCGAGCAAGCCTGAAGAAGATTGTCTAACTGGGGGTGGGGGGGTGGAAACAAGTCCAAGGCAGATGGGATTATCTCCTGGGCAGGTGGATACGATGGAGGGAGGAAATAAAAAAAAAAAAAAAAAACAATAGTTGGGGCCAAAGCAATCATAATGGGACTTTGCATGCCCTGTGCAATGTCCAGCGCACTGTTGCCCTCAAAAAGTCTAGCATCTGTTAAGGGCACCGAGACCCCTGGAGGCAAGGGATTGACAGCCATAGTAGTGCTCCTATGCTTAAGGGGAACAAGAGAAAGGGCTTATGGAAATGCTACTGGGTCCTTATATGTCATCGGAAAGGAGGACCCAGTGGAGAGTCAGGCGTACACAATAAAGGACTCTCTGGGAATTGGGGGGGAAGCACTGGGGGATGGGGAGGGAGAGGAGGGGGAGGAGGGGGGAGGGAGGGAACTGGTAAAAAATTTTAAAATGTATAATTACATTTTTAATAAAAAAAAAGAAAAAAAAAGAGTTAAAGGCCCATCTCAACCATATAGTTTAAAACTGGAGTGGACTACATGGCATGAGATCCTGTCTAAATAACCCCTAAATTACACCCTCAAACAAACACACACACACACACGCACACACATCATACATAAATAAAATGATAAAAATTTAAAAGTTCTTATTTAACTCAAAAGCTAAACAGATATATTCAGTCTGCTGGGAACAAAGCTATGTTCTTAAGGGACTATGGTGTTTGAATCATACACACACACATATATTTCATATCTTCTCTTTTGTTCCTTGATCACTGTTAGGCAATAAACCCTTCATGGGCTAGGAGGAAGTTGTGGGTAGCCTTACAACTCTTCATTCATTTTGTTATTTTACCCTGCACACAAACAGCAGATTTGACGTATGTCTCCTGAACATATACATGCCTACCACCTGCTAGTTTTTAAATATTAGCTTCTTATTTAAAGAAACCCTTAAGTTATACAAATGTAATTCTTAGATGTTCTTCAGAGAACACACACAACATGGTCTAGTTCCCAAATAATAATGTGCAACAGGACCATGAGTCAAATACAAGGATTTCTCTTTATTTCTCCACATTTGTTTTAAATATAAATATGACATTTTTGCTTTTATCTTCTTACTGCGAGTAGAATAAAAGTTGCTTCCATAAAAAAGTCTTAAAATTGATTTTAAGTCATCTCAAAGATAACTAATTATGGAAGCTTTTATTTTTTACAATCACACATTAAAGCAACATAACTAACCTTCAATTTCTATACTGTTCAGCTAAAAAAAATGCAGAAATTAGCAAAACCTCACTTAAATAGTGCAGGAAATGCTATGCAAACTAACCCTATATGCATGTATCTAAGAGTCCACATCATTGCACAACTCGAACGTTCAAGATAAAGGAACATCAAAATTAATTTAAGTGATTTTGGGGGTAACAACATAACTATAAGTTGTTAATAATTCAAGGTAATTAAAAGGCAATTTATTTATATGTAAACCATGCAAAAAATACCACTTCTTACAATATGCTTTAAGAGATCAAAGAATTTTTCACGTGAATCTACCACAAGAAGAATCTACCACAAGAAGAATCTCAACATTTTTAATGGCTAGCAAAACTTAGTGTCTAAAGGGAATGTAAGAGAACAGGGATTCTGTGGAGGTGAACAGAACTGGTTTTTTTCCCTTTGAAGTTCATGTGCACATATGTCATTCTTCAGATGGGGGCATATGTGCAAACCACAAATGCTCTGAAGATAAGCAACATATGAGCAGGGAAACGTAGCCGCTGAAGAGACGCAGAGCAAAGCCACTCTGAAAGGAAGAAACAAGAGCTAGAGGAGGCCCTGGCCTCACAGTTTTACCCACTTTCCGGCATGCGGCTCAGTATCTTTCTCTGGGAATTGACCCCTGATGTCTGACGAGGCTCTCTCCTTTCTCTGAGTAGATGGCACATAAACGGTAGTCCAACCAAGGTAACAACTTTATTTCAATATTTGATTTTAATTCCATGCCTTTTATATTTCCCAAAAGACCACACTTGTCCTGCTGTTAAAACATTAATTGCTATGGGAAATTCAGTCAGAAATTAAAAGCTTCGAATAACTTAGAATGTGAGAAAGAAAAGACAATTACTATCTCTTGATGTGGGGTAGAAATATCAGTGACGACAGTAAGAGGGAGAAGAAAAATCCTAATAAGTAGAAAATGAAGCAACCATTGGCTAGTTCTGTGAAGCTGCAGGGTTGGCCTCCTGGGGATCAGATGACATACAGACCTTCCACCATCTGGATCTAGGACCAGGAATGAAGCTCAGTACTTGACAAACAGGCACAGTCCCGGGTTCATTCCCAGCACTAGTGCATTGTGGGGAGAAAGCAAACTCCGTTTGTCCTCATGGAGGAACCCTGGCTGTTACGTAGATTCCAGCCTTCCCCTCTATCTTCTAGGTCCCAGTCATTCTTCTTAGTCCTACTTCAAATCTCACACCTTCCATCAAGAGTGAACAGTCACTTCTCCCTTTCCTGAGCTCCTAAGTCCATGTTTCTTGGAAGGAAGGTACTTTGCAATGCCTACCTGCTTGGGCAAAATAATTGCTTCTCTCATACTGTATACTCTACTGCTGCAGTTTATCTGCATATTGCCAATAAATTCACGACCAAACAACTTAGAGATATAAGGGGAGGGGAGCTGTTCTTGCTTATGATTCTCTATTATAGTTCACAGCCCAGCTTGGCAGGAGAATTCATACCAACACCAAAAGCCAAGGGAACTGGCCACATCATATCATAAGGATTGCTGAGAGACGGTCAAACCTCAATTTGCCTGCAAGTCTGCCAAAGTCTGCCTTAATATGCCTAACAACAGAACCCGCTTCCTCCATGTACCCACTCGCCCACTGCCCACTGTGAACTAGGTCTCCCCCATCAATTAGACAATCCCTCCAGGCTTGCTCAAGGGCTACATTAGCTACTAATTCTTTACACAATGGTTATCCTGTGGGGATTACTGTGTTGAGACTGTCCTCACCACATGCTTTCTTGCAGGTGACAGGGGCTATCTGGAGACCAATGTCAGACTTCATATAATTTTACCTATGACTTTAATAAGCACAAGGGACTTTGCTTTAGAAAGTTCTGGAGCCAAATCCAGACTGTGTCATCTACCTTGGCAGTTCACTTATTTTTGAGATTGCTTTTCAATCCCCACATGGGGACAGGTATTCTTGCTTTCCTAGATAGCACTACAAGAGAAATAAGATCAGAGGGTATCAAAAGAACTGGCCGGCACCTGCATACAGAAGACAATGATGTATGGTAGTTGTGGGCATCAAACTAGACCCTGACAGATGCTTTCTATTAGTGAGGCTCACAAAGTACAAAGCAGGTGTCAAGCGCCCATCTGAAAAAGGTCCTCCCAGAGTTCACCCTCCTTGTCCTGGAAACTGGAACAGCAAGGACAGGTACCAGCCCCCCCTTCAGGAAGCAGAAGCAAAGCTAGCAGCCTGGGGTGGCAGAGCATTTGGAGAGAGGCTGTTCTGGACACAAGTGATGTATTCTGTGATCTACACATTGGTGATCTACCCACTAGACGCACGACTCATCCACTAAGTCACTAGAGAGATGATTCTTACCACAGTCTTGTGTGCTGCTGGCTCCATAGGCTGAGATAGATCGACCATCTACAAGCCCAGATCGCCTCGGTACATAACATTCAAAGTGAACAGTTTACACTCTGAAACTACTAGGAATGAGATGTCTATGTGTGATCTAAAGTGACTGAAAGTGTTCTAGGGTACACATTACAGGAGAGATGTCATATGTATATTCTGTCCAAAGCAGTGAGAACTTGGACTGAGCTCAAACAGGAGAGTGGAAGAAAAAACAAGCAAGCTATTTCCCTCCCATTCACCACTCCAGCTTTCTGGAAGACGTAGGGCAACTAGCAAAACTCATGCCATATAGATGTGAGTCCAAGCACTCAGAAAACTGTGTAACGTGTGATCAAGTATTAAAACTGTGTGCTTTCATTTCTAAGTGGAATAAAGCTCCTGAAGGCACATTTTAAAGAACAGTTGCCTTTTCATCCCTTTATTTCTAATTCACCAAGAGCACCACAGGGATGTTTCCATAAAATAATCTGACCATTCTTCCCAGAAGACCAGAACAAGGAGGCAGAAGGGACAGGATAGAAGGAGGAAGCCATGAGCCCCAAGAGAGAGGGAAGGAGAACGAGTCCACTGGCAGGCCCTGCTAAGCACTAAACGTGAAGTTTCCCACTCTTGAAAGAACAGCAAGGAAAGGCATGCAAGGCCTTCTGTGAGACAGAGCGAGCTAAAGATACAGCACACTAAAGAGCAGAAGGCCTAGGAAACATCCTCGTAAAGACCACTGTGACACTATATCAAACAAATTCATGGTTCTCCGAAATTCTCATCTCAGTTTATCAGATAACATGAAATATTTTGTAGATTCTGAAGCGTTCCTATGCTGATTTTGAAAACCATTCTATTTGAGGTCAGCATTTCTCTGGGAAAAAAAAAAGTTATTCGTTACTTTTGACTATGGAAGCCCCATATTGACCTTTACAATAAAAACTGTAAAGGCTGTGATTGTGCTCTGAATTATAAGCAGATACAGATTCATTCTTGGAAAGCACTAAATGCCAAGCTAGAGCTATTTCCACTTAAATTATGGAGTGTGCAAACACATAAGCATCCTCTGTGACAATGGTGGCATTCCTGTGACAGCCACCTGGACAAACACAAGTCACAACCCTTGTCCAGAGCTTGTCAGACTCACAATGACATGGATTCAAGCCAATCCGTGCTCTGCCTCAGCAGTAACTCCACGACTAAAACCACTCACAGAACAGGCACACACGGCTTGGAGAGGGCTCACTTTTATGCTTAGTAAAGGCCTCAAGTGCATTATTTCACTTTCTGTCGCTATCATAATACAGCCGATAAGACTCTTTCCTCGTGGGTGATAATGATGCTAAGTTAAGTCTGAACTTCTGTTCTAACTTACTAAAACTGTTTGAATAATTGATTAGACTATGAGTCAAGGCAATCAAATTTATTTTTGGTTTTGCAATCACAGAGCTGATTACTTTTCAAATAAAAATCCAGAGAGCCAGATTACTTCCTAGAATAAAAGGGAACAAGTTGAAGTGCACATGAGAGAAGGCATGTGTGTGAACAAGACCGAGAGGGTTGTGTTTCACATCTCCAGGCTTCACTCTGGAAGCCTCGATGGAGGACAAAAACTGCATTCTCCAGGCTTCCAGGATGAGTAATGCCCAGATGATCGAGCATGACTTACAAAAAAGAAGTTAATTGTGATGTGTAGCTCTGGCTCGATAATCAGTCGTTTACAAGAGATTGATTTTTTAAGGTAATTTTAGTGATTCAAGAAATATGTTGGATGGGAAACAAAATAACGGACCTGCACACACACAAAAAAGAGGCAATTTGTTTCCCACAGTTAAAGATAGATTTCACAAAGATAGTCGCTTATCTATCCCTGTAACAACAATCCTTCAAAATAAAACATGGTTGCCCTAAGCCAATTAGATGAATAAAAAAGGTATCTTTCCATGAAGCATGATTTCTCTTTACAATTATTACCTATTTTAAACACTTCCCTTCAAGCCAGCCTCCCCCATGGCAAGAGACTAGAAGACATACAGAAGATGCGAAGCAAGCCAGCATCCCTTGGTTCTGACAAAACACTGAAAGTGTGATTTCCCTACTAAACCATCTGGAGGTGTGAACAGTCCCTTCTTCCCCCATATATCCAGAAGTCCAAAAATGAAGCTCCCAGAAACATTTTCAACGGGAGGCAAAGGAACAACAAAGCTCTCCCCGCCCTCCCCCTGGGAGACTGACCAGATAGTCCTAAGAGTAACTTTTAAATAAATGTGCCAGAACTCATACACACAAGTGGATGTTATCCCCTTTCAAGTCACATTCTTGGAAATTATATATTTATTCTAATGATGCTATTATGGGCACTTTAAATTTTACTTCAAAGCCTGGAGTTTTCTATATCCTCAAAGGAAGATCATCTGTTTTCTCAGGCTAAATTCTCCATTATTCCAAAATCCTCGGAGTAGCTGTGTTTTTCCTCAGAAAGTCCTTCCTGGTATCAAGCCTAGATGAACAGTTCTCTCATCCCTATATTTACCCCAGCACAGTGCATCTAACTCTATATTGCCACTGTTGATTTATCACCTGTCTCTCTGTCAAAGCTATAAACTCCATTGGAGAAGAGAAGTTATCTGCCTTCTTTATTACTATCCCTGCGTCCTACCACAGTACCTAGAAAATTATAGACATCCAAGAAAGAATGACTAGTGTAATCTCTTCCTTAATATAAGGTGGTTTGGGAAGCTTTGTGTACTTTCTCTGTTGAACAGTGTGATTGCAAATCTCTGTAGGGGAACTGTGTGTTACTTCACATACCCTGGACATTAGATTTGATTATTTCTACTACTTACTGATATATAGAAAAAAGGCAAAAATCATGATTATATCTTCACATGCTAAAAATCTCAACTTTCTCATCCCAAATTTGCAATGTGAGCTCTTACCTAGCTTCAGGATCTTTACAGTGTCTCTGCAGGCTGTCCGCACCAGCTGGAAATGACGGTACAGCGGGTAACACAAAACTCTCCTTCCAAAGGCCACCAAAAGTTCAGGGATGTTACTCCAAGTCTGTGAATAAGTAGTCAACTCCATAAAGTACATTACATAAACAAAGCACACAAGGAAAAAGAAATTATTTCCAGTTAAAAATAAAGTCAGTGGCTACAGAGATAGCTCAGGGGTTAAAACACTACCTTGCAAGCAAAAGGTCCTCAGTTCAGATCCCAGGTTCCACATAAAAAAGCACCTACCTGTACTTCTGGACTTGGTGGGCAGAGCCTGGGAAATACCAAGCAAAAAGGAGGTAGAAGCAATCCAGGATGATTCCCAAAGTCACCCTTGGTCCTCCACAGGGACACACACACACACACACACACACACACACACACACACACACACCTCTAAATTTGGATCATTGTGATATCAACAAACAGAGAAATAAAAACCATGAAATTATTTTCTCTACCTTATTTCATCACAGTCTGCATAACTCCTCATACTATATTAGTATATCACTAATGTTTCTTAAAAATCCCTTATGCAGTAGCAGGAAAGTGTGAAAATCACAAGAATTACGAAGAAAAGTCTAAAGCTGCATTTTTAAGTGCTGTGTGTTACATCCTGTCTTAAAGGCCATTTGGGATGGTCCAGGTCAGTGACATCAGTCCTCTAGTGAGGCACACTCCATCTCTACTCTTTTTTTCTAGCTGTGTTGTTTTTGAATGATATATCACATTTGATTGAGGGATCTGCTTTGACTTACCAAAGAGAAAACACCACACTACTGAGTTCTGGAAAAATGATGTTTTATCTTGAAAGGTATCAAAATGATTGCATTAGCAATTCAGCTCACCAGAAACACTGAACGCAAGAACTGGGCTAAGCTCGGTGTACAGTACCTGCCCAACATGCTCGAGTTTCTGAATGTGATATCCAGTATTGCCTTTGCGTGCATACACACACACACACAGTCACTCACACACAGTCACTCACATACATACATACCCAAACACAAAAACACACACTAAAGGGTATTTTCTATGCAATTATTTTGTGATAAACTTAGTATAAAAATATAAAGCATAGGTAAAACTTAACATATAACATTAAAAGCAAAGAACAATATAATTTTCACAAGTGTTGAGTTTTAATACTATAATATTTAAATGTACATACATACCGAGCATTTGACAGACATGTCAAAAAGAATCATGCCTTTGTAAGATGTCTAGCAAATCCAAAGAACTTGCAGAATTTTAACATAGCTCTTAATGTGTCTGGAAATTCTAAATTAGCTCAAAACACAAAATTTCAAGATAAAATCATAAAGATAAAATTTCATGCAGTTTTTAATGACTGGTAGAATGTTTGAGTCACCAACTACATGTATCACATTAATGAGTGCAGTGATTTAAAAACTAATTTCTCTGTTGTAGTTGATCGAGGTCAGATAGAAATCTAAAGCAAGCCCGAATGTCGACAGTGTCTTGCTATATGCCTTGCTAATAACTAGTTTCTGACTGAGGCACTGATGAGGCTGGGGGGAGGTGGGGGGTCTCTGGACCACTCTCAGAGAAATGAGAGTCTCCAATGAAGTAACTGTCTCAAATTCCAAAAACATCTTGCCTCCTCATTGGATGAAGTAATGCATGAAACATTCTTGATTTTGCCACTTAAAATACTGGTTCTCTTAATTATGACATAAACCGCTAAAGCTAATGCTTTTTAAATACTTCTACTTTTAATTATTGTTTCAATATTCAGAACCAGTAAACCTAAAGGAGAAAAGAACATGTTTTAGAAAACAGACATAAAAACAATTATTCTTATACTAAAGAGGCCAGCAGCTCTAAATACACGGTTATAGAACCTAGGATAAGTTATATAAGCTACATTATCTAAGTCTAATGACTTGTAAAGTCAGCAAGACTCTCCTCATAGGCTTCTGAGAGGTACAAGAAATGGAATAGGTATAAGGAGCCTATACAGATTCTAGAGGCCCACTACCACCTAGTCTCCTATTTATGAGCTATGAGCCCCAAAATGTACCAATTTATCAACACACCCAAACTCTACATTTCCCTCAAGCCCAACAAACCATGTCCTCATTGTTCTTCCATAGAGTATTATCTTCTCTCAACTTCTAAAACACCTACCTGGCTTCACTATCTCAACAAGTTTACTAAAAAAACAAAAGACCTTTACCCCACCCGCTCCTCTACACCAGACGAGCACTGTCCAGCCTGGCCTCACCCGCGACCTAGGTAAGCTCTGTCCCTGCCCACCCCCAGAACCCCAGGCCAAATAATTCAGTTTAGTGAAATTGAAAGATCTTAAGAGTTAAACCGACAATGCCAAAGACAAAGTGCAAATCCATGAGAAGCAACACTCAAGTAAACAAATTTCCCACTGAAGAAATTAATCCCATAATGTTAGACTCCAACCAGAACAAACCCACGGAAAAAGGCCAAGAAAGCCTCACCCAGGATAACGACTTTCAAAATATGATCATTACCATGTTCAATACTATGAAAGAAGAAATCAGGGAGGAATTACATAAACGAATCAATCACTTTGAAGAGGAAGGAACACAACAGACATTTGGAGGAGTTGAGAAAAACAGTGCAAGAAACAAAAACTGGCATAGAGCAGTTAAAACAGACTTAAGCAGAGTTTAAAACTGAGCTACAAGACAAGTTCTCTTCAACCCAAAACTCCACAGAGAGTCTTACCAACAGAACTAACTAAGCAGAAAACAGAATTTCAGACCTTGAAGATAAAGTGGGAGTACTAACCAGCTCAATGGAAGAGGTTGTTAAAGCCAAAAAGATACTTGAGAGAAATATCCAAGAGATATGGGACACCCTGAAGAAGCCTAACATGCGTATTCATGGAATACCAGAGCAAGAATCTCAAAATACTATCCCTGAGGAAATTTTTCAAACGATCATCAAGGAAAACTTTCCTCATCTAAAAAAAGAGAGGCCCATCCATATACAACAGGCGTTCTGCACCCCAAACAAATACGACCAAAACAGAAACACCCCACAGCAAATAATAGTTAAAACACTCCACATTCAAGATAAAGAACTGGTGCTGAGAGCTTCAAGGGAGAAAAAACAAGTCACTTTTAAAGGTAAACCTATTAAAATAACAAATGACTTCTCAGTCGAAACAGTAAAAGCAAGAAGAGCTTGGAGAGACATACTTCAAGTATTGAATGAGCAAAAATGTCAACCCAGGCTGATTTACCCTGCAAAACTATCAGTCATGATCGAGGGAGAAAGAAAAATTTTCCAGCACAAAGACAACTTGAAGGGATACATGTCCACCAAACCAGGCCTTCAAAAAATGCTAGAAATGATACTCAAGCGTGAAAAAAAAAACAGGCATATCCAGGACAACAGAAGGCAAATATAACACCATTAAAAGCGAAGCAATATGCTTATAAAAACTACTAAACATAATAAATGTCTGGAATTAAAAATAGTTTCACCATTATAACACTAAATGTTAATGGAATTAATTCAACGATCAAGAGACACAGATTACAAACTTGGATTAAAAATGACAAGTCATCAATCTGCTGCCTGCAGGAAACCCATCTCACCACAAAAGATAGGCACGCTCTAAAAATAAAAGGCTGGTCAACAATTCTACAAGCAAATGGAAGCGGGAAAACAGGGAGGGGTAGCCATTATGCTATCAGACAAAGTGGACTTCAAACCAAAGAAAATTATAAGAGACAAGGATGGATACTACATTTTAGTCACAGGTACAATTCACCAGGAAGACTTCATAATACTGAACATATATGCACCCAATACGGGCCCCTCCACATTCATTAAGAAAACCCTACAGCGTCTAAAGCAAGAAATCAACCCCCAAACGATAATTCTTGGGGACTTCCACACTGCCCTCTCAACATGGGATAGATCAACAGGTCAAAAGCTTAACAGAGACACTTTGGAACTTAATCAAACCCTGAAAGAAATGGACCTTACAGATCTCTATGAAACTTTTCACCCACATACCAAAGAATACACATTTTTCTCAGCAGCACACGGAACTTTCTCCAAAATAGATCACATATTGGGCCACAAAACAAATCTACACATATACAAAAAAGTTGAAATTCTAACCTGTGCCCTATCAGACCACCACGGCCTAAAGCTGGACATCCACAACACATCAAACAAGAGAAAATACACTAACTCCTGGAAACGTAACAATATGATGCTGAATGAGAACTGGATTCAGGAAGACATTAAAAGGAAATTCAAGATTTCCTGAAAGTGAATGATAACGAAAATACAACTTACCAAAATCTCTGGGACACAATGAAAGCTGTTCTAAGAGGTAAGTTCATAGCTCTTAATGCCTACATCAAAAAAAAATGGAAACATCAGAAATAAACAACTTAACAATGCAGCTTAAAGCTTTAGAGAAACTAGAGCAATCTCATTCCAAAAGTAGAAGAGAGGAGATTAGCAAAATAAGGGGAGAAATATCTGAAATCGAGATTAAGGAAACGATAGAAAAAAATCAACCAGTCAAAAAGCTGGTTCTTCGAAAAAAATCAATCAGATTGATACACCCCTAGCTAAATTAACCAAAAGCAAGAGAGAGAAAACCCAAATTAACAAAATCAGAAATGAACATGGAGTTATCACTACGGATACCCAAGAAATCCAGAGAATTATAACATCATATTTCAAAAACTTGTACTCTGTGAAGTTTGACATTACAAAAGAGATGGATGAATTTCTAAGTAAACACAACTTACCTAAATTGAATCAGGAAGTTCTGAATTATTTAAATAGTCCTATAACATATAAGGAAATTGAGGAAGTAATCTTGAATCTTCCCACCAAAAAAGTCCTGGACCAGATGGATTCAGCACAGAGTTCTACCAGACATTTAAGGAGTTAATAATACCAATACTCCTTAAACTGTTCCATCAAATAGCAAAGGAAGGAACACTACCAAATTCCTTCTATGAAGCTAATATCATCTTAATCCCAAAACCTAATAAAGACTCACTTAAAAAAGAAAACTATAGGCCGATCTCTCTGATGAACACAGATGCAAAGATTCTCAACAAAGTCTTAGCAAATCAGATTCAAAAACATATCAAAAAGATTATTCACGGGGACCAAGTAGGCTTCATCCCAAGCACACAAGGTTGGTTCAACATACGCAAATCAATAAATGTAATTCATCACGTAAACCGGTCCAAAGTCCAAGACCACATGATACTCTCGATAGATGCAGAAAAATCCTTTGACCAAATCCAACAGCCTTTTATGATCAGAACGCTAGAGACAGTAGGAATGGAAGGAACCTTTATCAATATAATAAAAGCTGTATACAACAAGCCCACAGCAAGGATTATGCTCAATGGGGAACAATTGGAAGTATTCCCACTTCGATCAGGAACTAGACAAGGCTGTCCACTCTCACCACTTCTATTCAATATTGTACTTGAAGTCTTAGCTGAAGCCATAAGACAAGAAAGGGACATAAGAGGGATTCAAATCGGCAAGGAAGAAGTCAAACTATCCCTATTTGCAGATGACATGATCTTATACCTGAGTGATCCCAAAAACTCCACCAGGAAGCTCCTGGAACTAATTGAGAAGTTCAGCAGGGTGGCAGGATACAAAATAAATGTGCAAAAATCAGAGGCCTTCCTATATGCCCAGAATGAAAGAAGTGAAAAAGTCTTGAAAGAAACCATCCAATTCACTATAGCCCCTAAAAAAATGAAATACCTTGGTATAAACCTAACCAAAGAGGTAAAAGACCTTTACAATGACAACTTTAAAACCCTAAAGAAAGAAATAGCAAAAGACACCAGAAGGTGGAAAGACCTCCCATGTTCCTGGATTGGCAGAATCAACATCGTAAAAATGACCATCCTACCAAAGGCAATATACAAATTCAATGCTATACCAATTAAAATCCCAAGGCAATTCTTTAAAGAAGTTAACCAAACAATCTCAAAATTCATATGGAGGCACAAAAGACCCAGGATAGCAAAGACAATCCTGAGTAACAAAAACACTGCTGGAGGTATTACCATACCAAACCTTAGTCTATACTACAAAATCATAGTTATAAAAACTGCCTGGTACTGGCTCCAAAATAGACACACAGATCAATAGATAAGGATTGAAGACCCAGATATAAGACCACAAAATTACAGCCATTTGGTCTTTGACAAAGGGGCCCAAAGAATCCAATGGAAAAAGAACAGCATCTTCAACAAATGGTGCTGGCAAAACTGGATCTCCACATGCAGAAGATTAAAGCTGGACCCATACTTGTCACCATGTACAAGACTTAATTCCAAATGAAGCAAGGACCTTGATATAAGGCCAGAGACTATAAAAACCATAGTTGAAAGGATAGGGAACTCCCTCCAGCTGATTGGGCTAGGCCAACATTTCCTAAACAGACATCCAATAGCACAGTCACTGCTACCAACTCTCAACAGTTGGGATCTTGTGAAATTAGAGAGCTTCTGTTCAGATAAAGAGATTGTAACACGAGCTCAAAGGCAACACACAGAATGGGAGAAAATCTTCACTAACCATATCTGATAGAGCTCTACTGTCCAGAGTGCACAAAGAACTTAGAAAACTAAACATCAAGGAAACCAATGGCCCAATTAAAAAATGGGCCCTGGAACTTAAAAGAAATTTTACCAGGGATGAAATTAAAATGTCTAACAAATATCTTAAAAAATGCTCCACTTCCTTAGCCATCAGGGAAATGCAAATCAAAACTTCCCTGAGATCATCTCGCCCCGGTCAGGATGGCAAAAATCCACAACACAAACAACAACAAACGCTAGAGAGGATGTGGAGAGAGTGGAACTCTCCTACATTGCTGGTGGGAGTGCAGGCTCATACAGCCACTCTGGTGAGCCGTCTGGAGATTCTTAAAGAAATTAAAGATTGAAATGCCATATGACCCTGCTATTCCACTTTTGGGTATAACCCCCATGCAGCAGAGGTTTGCCTCGATAGCACAAGCACGACCATGTTCATAGCAGCACTGTTTACAATAGCAAAGTCATGGAATCAACCCAAATGTCCAACAGTTGACGAGTGGATAAGGAAACTGTGGTACATCTATACAATGGAGTACTACTCAGCCATCAAAAATGATGAATTACTGGAATTTGCTGGGAAATGGATGTCATTAGAAACAATTATATTAAGTGAAGTATCCCAAATCCAGAAAATTAAGCGCCGTATGTACTCCCTAATAGGTGGCTCCTAATACCAAACCCACCCATCCCATCTTGAGACACTCATAGATAAATCTATGTATTACCTACAGTAATTGCAAGGATTATGAACAGGAGGGATGGGGTTGGAGGGCCACACCAGAAACAAGGAGAGAAGTGACCATGTTACAGTAGAGAAAATAGGCCTCCATCAAGGACTGCAAGAAAGTAATGTGACACCTAGTTAAGTTCACAATTCGTTCCTGATCATTTACAACTAAGGGGGTATGAACTCACCAGAAGGGGAGGGCATATAGTTCGGCAGATTAAAAAGTAACCAATTTGCAAATGGGTGACTGACCCCTCCCATTGCCTAATGCCATATGACCCTGCGATTCCACTTTTGGGTATAAGTATTACATCTATCCTTAAATGTGCTCTTATAATAAGACTCCAGTTTAACAGCTTTCTGTCTCTGGCCAGGGGGTGACATACAGTGCCCATCACGATGGAGTGAAGGGCATTACAGGAGCAACAAAACTGCAAAAGAAAATCAACGAACCACTATCCAGAACTTCAGAGACTCTATATCAACCACCTAGAACTAGGCCAGACTAATCTCTCCCCATCCTGAAGCTCAGGGACATTTGCGGAAGAGGGGGCGGTAAGAGTGTAAGAGCAAAAGGATGGGAGGAGCAATGATTTGCAAGATACTCCACACAAGTTAGGACCGAAGCAATCATAATTGGACATAATTGCATGCCCGGCGCAATGTCCAACACACTATTGACCTCACAGAGTCTAGCATCTGCTAAAGGCACCAAGAACCTTGGAGGCAAGGGATTGACAGCCACAGTAGTGTTCCTATGCTTAAGGAGAACACAGGAAAGGGTTCAGGGAAATGCCACTGGGTCCTTGTACGTCATCGGAGAGGAGGGCCCAGAGGAGAGTCAGGCATGCACAAGAAAGGACTCTGGGAATTGGGGTGGGAGGCACGGGGGAATGAGGCGGGAGGGGTGGGGGGAGGGGGAGCAGGGGATTGGGGGGGGAGGGAGGGAGGGAACTGGTGTACCTATTAAGTTTGTATGAGCTGAAATAATAATAAAAAATGTATTATTAAAAAAAAACATATCTGAGCACCCGCGCGCACGGGCGCCGGCTTTGCCCCCAGTCCCCTCCGCGCCGAACCCTGACCAGCGCCCAGGTGAGGGCGAGCCCCTCCCAGCCCAGACCCCACCCCGGAGCCGCCCGGCCAGCAGCACCCACGCATGGCCACCGGCTTAGCCTCCGGGGCCCTGCCCCGGACACCAGCCCCTTGTGCCCTCCCGCCCCCGCGCCCCTCCCCCCCCTCAGGTCGCAGGTGAAGAATTCTGCCATCAACATCAGACCCTCTGCCTCTCTGGCCCACCACGGACCTACGCACGTGGTCCACGGAAGACACACTGCTACTCAAAATTCAATAGAGTCCAAAGGAAACTCAAGCAAAACTCCAAGGAACAAAGGGAACACAGGCCATACATCTGGACTCCACTACAACCATTGTATCACATGCGAGACTCTTCACATCCAGCCTAAAGATAAGTAAACTTTTTTTTTTCTTTTCTCTCACCTTACTGATTCTTTCTAGTATCAATGCTGTAGGTCAGCTTCCTCATACAGCCACCCCAAAAACATACAACTCCAAGGAGTACACCACCCACCCTCACATTTCACCAAGACACTAAATCGTAAAAGTGCACTACCATACTTATATTCATCCCCTGGTTACTTAACTGATGTACTAACATCCTAGTAGTCTCATCTAGGATATAACAATACCAATACACAAACATACCCAATCCAAGGCAAGCACTAGTAACAACTGGCAGGTGTAACAATACCAACTACATCAGTTCAGTGAAAAACACAGAAACTGAAAGGTCCTAAAAAACAAAACAACAATGTACAAGTCAAAGTGCAGATCCACGAGAAACAAAACCCAAGAAGACCAATCTCCTGCCGAAAAAATCAATCCCATAACGATGGATTGCGACCACAACAAATCCATAGAAAATAGCCATGAAAGCCAGACCCAACATAATGACTCTCAGAGTATGATCATTACCATGATTAATATTATGAAAGAGGAAATCCGAGAAGAGTTAAACAACCGTATCAACCACTTTGAACAGGAACACAACAGGAACCTGGAGGAGTTGAGAAAAACAGTTCAAGAAACAAAAATAGGTATACAGCAGGTAAAACAGTCTCAGGCAGAGTTTAAAATTGAACTAAGAGATAAGTTATCTTCAACCCAAAACTCCACAGAGAGTCTTATCAGCAGAACAAATGAGGCAGAAAATAGAATTTCAGATCTTGAAGACAAAGTAGGAGAATTAACCAGCTCAATGGAAGAGATCGTTAAAGCCAAAAAGATACTGGAGAGGAGCATTCAAGAAATATGGGACACCCTGAAGAAGCCTAACATGCACATTCATGGAATACCAGAACAAGAATCCCAAAATACCACACCTGAGGAAATATTTCAATTCATCATAAATGAAAACTTCCCACAATTAAAGAATGAGAGGCCTATCCAAATACAAGAGGCATTTCGCACTCCAAACAGATATGACCAAATTAGAAAATCGCCACGGCAAATAATAGTCAAAACACTCCACATTCAAGACAAAGAAAGGGTGCTGAGAGCTTCAAGAGAAAAAAAAAACAAGTCACTTTTAAAGGTAAACCTATTAAAATAACAAATGACTTCTCAGTCGAAACAGTAAAAGCAAGAAGAGCTTGGAGAGACATACTTCAAGTATTAAATGAGCAAAAATGCCAACCCAGACTGACATACCCAGCAAAACTATCTGTCATGATTGAGGGAGAAAGAAAAGTTTTCCAGCACAAAGACAATTTGAAGGGATACATGTCTACCAAACCAGGCCTTCAAAAAATGCTAGAAATGATACTCAAGCTTGAAGAAAAGAACAAGCGTATCCAGGAGGACAGGAGGGAAGTATAATACCACCAAAATATAAATATCAAACAACATGCTTACAAAATCTACTAAACATAAAAAATGTCTAGAATTAAAAATAATTTCACCATTATAACATTAAATGTCAATGGCATTAACTCACCGATTAAGAGACATAGATTACAAACTTGGATTAAAAACCACAATCCAACAATCGGCTGCCTTCAGGAAACTCATCTCGCCACAAAAGATAGGCACGTCCTACGAATGAAAGGCTGGTCCAAGGGGCTGGAGAGGTGGCTCAGGGGTTAAGCCTCTGCCTTGCAGGCGGAAGGTCCTGAGTTCGGATCCTAGACCCCACGTATAGACACCAGGCGGAAGCAAGGGGCGGACTCCGTTTCTGGTCCTGGTAGGGGGAACCTGTGAATCCCGGGGCAGAGTAAACAAGGAGGAGTCAGAGGCGGTCCATGGTGGTTCCCGAATTCATCCTTGGTTCTACACACACACACACACACACACACACACAGACACACACACAGTTGAATAAATAAGAAATAATAAAAAAATAAAAAATTTTTAAAAAAAATTAAAAAAAAAAAAAAAAAAGAAAGGCTGGTCCAAAATCTTGCAAGATAATGGAACCAGGAAACAGGCAGGGGTAGCAATTATGCTTTCAGACAAAGTGGACTTCAAACCAAAGAAAATCATAAGAGACACAGATGGATACTACATTTTAGTCACAGGTACAATTCACCAGGAAGACTTCACAATACTGAACATATATGCACCCAATATGGGCCCCTCCACATTCATTAAGAAAACCCTACAGCGTCTAAAGCAAGAAATCAACCCCCAAACGATAATTCTCGGGGATTTCAACACCGCCCTCTCAACATGGGATAGATAAACAGGTCAAAAGCTTAACAGAGACACTTTGGAGCTTAACCAAACCCTTACTGAAATGGACCTCACAGATCTCTATCGAACTTTTCACCCACGCACCAAAGAATACACATTTTTCTCAGCAGCACACGGAACTTTCTCCAAAATAGATCACATATTGGGCCACAAAACGAATCTACACATATACAAAAAAGTTGAAATTCTAACCTGTGCCCTATCAGACAACCACGGCCTAAAGCTGGACATCCACAACAACACAACGAACAAGAGAAAATACACTAACTCCTGGAAACGTAACAATATGATGCTAAATGAGAACTGGATTCAGGAAGACATTAAAAAGGAAATTCAAGATTTCCTGAAAGTGAATGATAACGAAAATACAACTTACCAAAATCTCTGGGACACAATGAAAGCTGTTCTAAGAGGTAAGTTCATAGCTCTTAATGCCTACATCAGAAAAATGGAAACAGCAGAAATAAATAATTTAACGATGCAGCTTAAGGCTTTGGAGAAACTTGAGCAATCTGATCCCAAAAGTAATAGAAGAGAGGAGATTAGCAAAATAAGGGGAGAAATATCTGAAATCGAGACTAAGAAAACAATAGAAAAAAATCAACCAGTCAAAAAGCTGGTTCTTCGAAAAAATCAATAAGATTGATACACCCTAGCTAAATTAACCAAAAGCAAGAGAGAGAAAACCCAAATTAACAAAATTAGAAATGAACATGGAGTTATCACTACGGATACCCAAGAAATCCAGAGAATTATAACATCATATTTCAAAAACTTGTACTCTGTGAAGTTTGACAACACAAAAGAGATGGATGAATTTCTTTTTATTATTATTATTATTATTTATTCAACTGTACACATGTGCGTGTGTGTGTGTGTGTGTGTGTGTGTGTGTGTGTCTGTGTATGTGTAGAACCACGGACGGAACTTGCAAACCACCATGGACGCCTCCACCTCCTTCTGCCCCGGGATTCACAGGCTCCGCCCTACCAGGACCAGAAGCGCAGGCCGCCCCCGCTTCCGCCTGGCTTCTATACGTGGGATCTGGGATCCGAACTCAGGACCTTCCACCTGCAAGGCGGAGGCTTAACCCCTGAGCCACCTCTCCAGCCCCAGGAGATGGATGAATTTCTAAGTAAACACAACCTACCTAAATTGAATCAGGAAATTGTGAATTATTTAAATAGTCCTATAATATACAAGGAAATTGAAGAAGTAATATCGAATCTTCCCACCAAAAAATGTCCTGGGCCAGATGGATTCAGCACAGAATTCTACCAGACATTTAAGGAGTTAATAACACCAATATCCTTAAACTGTTCCATCAAACAGCAAAGGAAGGAACACTACCAAATTCCTTCTATGAAGCTAATATCATCTTAATGCCAAAACCTAATAAAGACTCACTTAAAAAAGAAAACTATAGGCCGATCTCTTTGATGAACACAGATGAAAAGATTCTCAACAAAGTCTTAGCAAATCGGATTCAAAAACATATCAAAAAGATCATTCACAGGTACCAAGTAGGCTTCATCCCAAGCACACAAGGTTGGTTCAACATATGCAAATCAATAAATGTAATTCATCGTGTAAACCGGTCCAAAGTCCAAGACCACATGATACTCTCGATAGATGCAGAAAAATCCTTTGACAAAATCCAACAGCCTTTTATGATCAAAACGCTAGAGACTGTAGGAATGAAAAGAACCTCTTATCAATATAATAAAAGCTGTATACAACAAGCCCACAGCAAGGATTATGCTCAATGGGGAACAATTGGAAGCATTCCCACTTCGATCAGGAACTAGACAAGGCTGTCCACTCTCACCACTTCTATTCAATATTGTACTTGAAGTCTTAGCTGAAGCCATAAGACAAGAAAGGGACATAAGAGGGATTCAAATCGGCAAGAAAGAAGTCAAACTATCCCTATTTGCAGATGACATGATCTTATACCTGAGTGATCCCAAAAACTCCACCAGGAAGCTCCTGGAACTAATTGAGAAGTTCAGCAGGGTGGCAGGATACAAAATAAATGTGCACAAATCAGAGGCCTTCCTATATGCCCAGAATGAAAGAAGTGAAAAAGCCTTGAGAGAAACAATCCCATTTACTATAGCCCCTAAAAAAATGAAATACCTTGGTATAAACCTAACCAAGGAGGTAAAAGACCTTTACAATGACAACTTTAAAACACTAAAGAAAGAAATAGCAAAAGACACCAGAAGGTGGAAAGACCTCCCATGTTCCTGGATTGGTAGAATCGACATTGTAAAAATGACCATCCTACCAAAGGCAATATACAAATTCAATGCTATACCAATTAAAATCCCAAGGCAATTCTTTAAAGAAGTTGACCAATCAATCTCAAAATTCATATGGAGGCACAAAAGACCCAGGATAGCAAAGACAATCCTGAGTAACAAAAACACTGCTGGAGGTATTACCATACCAAACCTTAGTCTATACTACAAATCCATAGTTATAAAAACTGCCTGGTACTGGCTCCAAAATAGACACACAGATCAATGGATAAGGGTTGAAGACCCAGATATAAGCCCACAAAAATACAGCCATTTGGTCTTTGACAAAGGGGCCCAAAGAATCCAATGGAAAAGAACAGCATCTTCAACAAATGGTGCTGGCAAAACTGGATCTCCACATGCAGAAGATTAAAGCTGGACCCATACTTGTCACCATGTACAAGACTTAATTCCAAATGGATCAAGGACCTTGATTTAAGGCCAGAGACTATAAAAATCATAGTTGAAAGGATAGGGAACTCCCTCGAGCTGATTGGGCTAGGCCAACATTTCCTAAACAGACATGCTATTGTCACTGCTACCAACTCTCAACAGTTGGGATCTTGTGAAATTAGAGAGCTTCTGTTCAGATAAAGAGATTGTAACACGAGCTCAAAGGCAACACACAGAATGGGAGAAAATCTTCACTAACCACATATCTGACAGAGCTCTACTGTCCAGAGTGCACAAAGAACTTAGAAAACTAAACATCAAGGAAACCAATGGCCCAATTAAAAAATGGGCCCTGGAACTTAAAAGAAATTTTACCAGGGATGAAATTAAAATGTCTAACAAATATCTTAAAAAATGCTCCACTTCCTTAGCCATCAGGGAAATGCAAATCAAAACTTCCCTAAGATATCATTTCACCCCGGTCAGGATAGCAAAAATCCACAATACAAACAACGACAAATGCTGGAGAGGATGTGGAGAGAGGGGAACTCTCCTACATTGCTGGTGGGAATGTAGGCTCATACAGCCACTCTGGTGAGCCATCTGGAGATTCTTAAAAAATTAAAGATTGAAATGCCATATGACCCTGCTATCCCACTTTTGGGAATAACCCCCCATGCAGCAGAGGTTCGCCTCCATAGCGCAAGCTCCACCATGTTCATAGCAGCACTGTTTACAATAGCAAAGTCATGGAATCAACCTAAATGTCCAACAGTTGACGAGTGGATAAGGAAACTGTGGTACATCTATACAATGGAGTACTACTCAGCCATCAAAAATGATGAATTACTGGAATTTGCCGGGAAATGATGTCATTAGAAACAATTATATTAAGTGAAGTATCCCAAACCCAGAAAATTAAGCGCCGTATGTACTCCCTAATAGGTGGCTCCTAGT
This sequence comes from Typhlomys cinereus, assembly GCA_023101885.1. Lineage (NCBI taxonomy): Eukaryota > Metazoa > Chordata > Mammalia > Rodentia > Platacanthomyidae > Typhlomys > Typhlomys cinereus. The sequence continues at coordinate 12,452,695 of JALPQD010000010.1, forward strand.
ACCAAATTCACCCAGCCCACATCGAGACACTCAAAAGTAAACCTATGTAACACAGTAATTGCAAGGATTATGAACAAGAGAGATGGGGTAGGAGGGCCACACCAGAAACAAGGAGAGAGGGGACCATGTTACAGCAGAGAAAATAGGCCTCCATCAAGGTCTGCAAGTAAGTAATGAGAAACCTGGTTAAGTTCACAGACGTTCTTTCCTGATCTCACCAGAAGGGGAGGGCATATAGTCTAGCAGATAAAAAGTAATCATTTTGCAAATGGGTGATGGACCCCTCCCTCACTGAGGTTTCCTACTTTTATTACATCTACCCTTGAATGTGCTATTATAACAAGACTCCAGTTTAACAGCTTTTTGTCTCTGGCCAGGGGGTGACATACAGTGCCCAGCAGGATGGAGTGAAGGGCATTGCAGGAGCAGCAAAACTGCAAAAGAAAATCAACAAACCACAATCCAGAACTTCAGAGACTCTATATCAATCACATAGAACTAGGCCAGCCTAATCTCTCCCCATCCTGGAGCTCAGGGACATTTGCGGAAGAGGGGGCGGTAAGATTGTAAGAGCAAAAGGATGGGAGGAGCAACGATTTGCAAGATTCTCAACAATAGTTGGGGCCAAAGCAATCATAATGGGACTTTGCATGCCCTGTGCAATGTCCAGCGCACTGTTGCCCTCATGAAGTCTAGCATCTGTTAAGGGCACCGAGATCCCTGGAGGCAAGGGATTGACAGCCATAGTAGTGCTCCTATGCTTAAGGGGAACAAGAGAAAGGGCTTATGGAAATGCCACTGGGTCCTTATATGTCATCGGAGAGGAGGACCCAGAAGAGAGTCAGGCGTACACAATAAAGGACTCTCTGGGAATTGGGGGGAGGCACTGGGGGATGGGGAGGGAGAGGAGGGAAGGAGGGGGTTCAGGGGGGAGGAGGGGGGAGGGAGGGAACTGGTAAAAAAATTTTAAAATGTATAATTAAATTTTTAATAAAAAAAGGGGAAAAAATAAAATAAAAATGTGAAATATTAAAAAAAGACAATAAATAAATAAATAAATAAATAAATAAATAAATAAATAAATAAATAAATAAATAAATAACAAAAGAAAGGAAGGAAGAAAGGAAAGGAGGGAGGAAAGGTAGGGAACGTGTGTAATAAAACTTCCAATTTTAAAACACCAAAAAAAAAAAAATGCATGAACTACCTAAAATGAAAGTAATAGTAACATAACAATAACCTTCCAAACAACAGAGCTTCAGCAGTTGACTGGAAATCATACCTCAAACCAGCACAGTGTCGGGCTCAATTTTCTGATGCTCCACGCAGACTCCACCTTTGATGGAAAAAGTATTAATCACTTTTGAGGACCAGTCTATTTGAAAAACATGTCTATTTTAACTAGTATCTGGGCAATACTGATAATATGAAAAGAGTATTTGCGAATGGAGAAAATGATTGCTTCAATGACAGAGATTAACAGAGAGTTTTTGTTCCATTTGCTTGGGATTTTATAGACATAAAACTTTTCATTGAGAAGAGTACCAAAAAACAGAGACAGCACAATAGCTCGTTGGGTAAAGGAGCTTGCGCACAAGCCTGATGACGTGGGTTCAATTCCTGGAACCTCATGAAGGTACAAGTAGTGAACAAATACTACAAAGCCATCCTCTAATTTCAACATGTGTGCGCATGGCACACACATGCCCGTATCTCACACACACACACAACACACACACATGATAGTTACAATAAATAAATCAGCAGTTTGAAAAAAAAAAGTAGCAAAAGACCAAAGTTGAAGCAAAATGATGCTTGCTTGATTCCTTTCTTCTGTCTGTGGCATTTAAGCTACTTAAGAATCTGCCTCTCAGAGAGGATGTTTGAGAGATTAAAAACATTCTAGAGCAGTTCTCAAAACTATAGGACTTCATGATACTGTATGCAAGCAAAGGGAAACTTGTCAGATATACACGACCTGATGACTGTGGTTATTTCTAGCTACTGGAATGACAAGAAATCTTTTGTCATCCTCATGCACTTTCCTTTACAATGATATAAATTATTTGTATAACTTATAAAAGAAAAGGGCTGGGGATATGGCTCAGGGGTTAAGATCTTGTCTCAGATTCCAGTTCTTACATAAAAACACCAGGTGGAAACCAGCAACAGCCTGCACTTCTGGCCCTGGTATGCAGAGTCTGGAAAAGCAATCCAGGATGATTCCCAAAGTCACCTTTGATCCTCCACAAGGGCACACAGTGTCCTCTAACAAACACACATACATGCACACACACACACACACAAATAAATAAAAATAACAATAAAAAGAACACATATACCCAGGCCAAAACTCTGCACATGGGCCAATTAAAAAGTTGCAGGACCACACTAATCGGAGAGATATTTTTATTTATTTATTTATTTACTTACTTACTTATTTATTTAATCTTTTTATTCATCCATCCATCCATCCATCCATCCATCCATCCATCCATCCATCCATCCATCCATTCACTTATTGTGTGGTACTGGGGATTGAATCCACAACCTTTTACTCAAATGATATGGTAAGTGGCTTTATCAGTACACATGCAGATGAAAAGTCTAGATCTTCATTTACAAAGCAGAATTGAGTTAAGAAATAAAACCCACATCATTTTTAAAAGATAATGTATTTTACAAAAATAATATATAATATCTTTTTTTTTTTTTTTAAGACAGTATGATGGTCAGTATCAACCGTCAACCTGACCCCTAGGAAGCAGGCTTCTGGATACACCTGAGAGGGATGCTCTAGGTTAAGCATGATCTTTGGCGTGCCTATGAAGGATTGTCTTAGTAGCATTAATTGATGTGGAAAGATCCACTCCATCGTGGGAGGGACCACTTCCTAGGCAGAGGATCCAGAACTGTATAAATGAAGAGTGCACACCTGGATGCATGGGCTCCTGCATTCTGTTCTCGCTGAGGATGTACACCTGACACTGTAGCTTTCCCACAGCAATGGGCTGTAGCCTGGAACTGCGAGTCCATTAACCGCTCCCCCCTTCTCCTCTAAGTTGCTTGGGTCAAATATTTTGTTGTAGAAGCGTGCAATGAAACTAAAACAGATAGCGTCTTGCTTAGTAATCCAGGTTGACCTTGATCTTAAATTCCTCTTGCTTCAGCCTCTCTTTTAAATAGCAAAAAGAAATATGAGGCAGGTTTTTTTTTTTTAAATGTGACTTACATACGAGTTTTCAGAATTACATATTCTATATAAATTGGGGACGCTTGCTAAGATTCCTTTTTAGAAAGTGTTTTACTTTGTGTGTGATGAATGGCTTGGAAAAGAATCCAAATGAGTATGATCAGGGCCTCCTTTGTCAATGTCAAGTGTCATGTGACATGGCCTTCCCTATCACCATAGCCTTTAATTCCTACACGTCCATACTCTGCCCTCTGGTAGAGATCAATGCCAAGAGAAAACAGGAAAAGAATACTTTAGCATTATACTTACTTGGCTTTGGTGCCCTTACCCTCCACTACCTCTACCCACAGGCACCTCTGCTGGGACAACTTCTAACTAAATCATCACCGGGCCACAGAAATGGCTGAGGGGTTAAACCTCTGCCTTTCAAGCAGAAAGTCCTGAGTTCAGATGCCACATAAAAAAAGGCTAGATGGAAATGGTGGCAACCTGCACTTCTGGCCCAGGAAGGCAAAGCTTGGGAAACTCCAGAGCAAAGCAAAGAGGAGGTAGAGCAATCCAGTGATTCCTGAAGTCACCCTTGGGCCTCCATGGGCGCACAGTATCCTCTGATACATACAGACACACAGAGAGACACACACAGACACATTACCTCTCCCCCCCCCCCAAAAAAATAAGCAAGTCATCAGGGCAGGCTCTGATCTCAACTAGACAGCTGGAGTTTTAAGTAAGTTTACCTAACACAATGATCTATACTGACACATGTATGTGCATACATGCACGTAAGAACTTACATTCCATTCCCCTTCAGTGACTCGAATTTCATAGCAATATGCCAGAAGGATATCAACTAAACCATAGTACACTTGACGGTTGGCTCTCTTGTCCAGCAGGTAAGACTTATTGACAAATTTTCGCAGTTGGTATTTCTCTTCTTCTGAAAAAGACACTAAGAAGAAATATATTTCTGAAAATCGAATGTCCCACTCAGTTCTGGAAAACTTCCACTAATGTGGAAAACATGCCAAAATTAGAACTCTGAATATAGAAACCAAAGTTATTTCTACTTAACTCTGAATATAAAACGATTTTTAAAAGTAGGCTTTACAGTTTTACTAAGAGCTCTACATCTGTTCAAACCCTAGTAAAGATGAAGGCGAGACATCAAATGATACCTATCCCCATTCCCAAACTTCTGCCCTCTTTTTGCCATATTGTTCTGTACTTAGGACACTTCTATACCACAGTTTTTGACTTTTAAAATACTCTTGGGCTGGCAAGAAGATTCAGCAGGTAAAGGCACTTGCCACCAAGCCTAACAACCTACACTCGATCCCCAGAATCCATATGGCAGGAAACAAGCAATTCTCACACTGTGCCCTCCACATGCACCCGCATCACCCCTCCACACATATAACAAAAAAGGAAAAAATAATTTAACGATAAAAAACTATTATAGCCAAATAAAGCACTATGAAAATATTCATTATCCATTTTGAAAGTTTTACACAAAGAACATTCCATATGCACAACAGTTTCAGGGCTATCATATTTTTTGTCATTCATTATTCTCTTAACAATTTTACATAAATACAAAAGTGTGATGATGTCACACATACTAGCTCTATGGAATGGATTACTGCCTCTCCACAGTTCTAGCTTTCCTTTTCATCTTCAACAGCCACCTCCCATATTAAAGTGATAGCATATGTCACTCCCCATTCTCCACACCCATGTGGTTGCATGGATACACACTATGTCCCTGTCACTCAACACTACCTCTGGCAAATCTCTCCAAGGCAATTGGTTCAGGAGAACAGTATCCTATGATGTACCATGCTCTGTCCAACCACTCCCCCTACTGATGGGCATTCATATATCTTCTATTTTTCTAATACAGCTAATACAGAAAAAAAAAGTCCTTGACATATGTCCTTGGATATTAGAGACTTTATTTCCAGATACGATTACCACATACAAACTTACTCTCTCAAAAAGTTTATATTACTTATTTAAAGGAAAGTACTTAACTTTAAGGCTTCAGTAACTTCTTTCTAACCATCATGGATAGAAAAGTTCTTCTTCCATATAACTCCCACCCAGCATGCAATAAATTTATAATGCTTTTCCCATTCCTTTCCAGTGTAAAAGATGTAAGTGACTGTGGCAGGGAGAATGCTGAGATGACCCCCAGAGAGTGACAGCACTCAAGACGTGGGGACGGAGCTTGTCACCTGGTCATAGTGAAACTGATGGCATAGTGAAGTGATCCACATGGTGGCCTGTGAGAAGCCCTTGTGGCCACCCTGTGAGGATGACCCAAGTGGAGACCATCGATAAAGCCAGGCCTTGGTTCTGCAGCCCCAAAAAAGAGAATTCAGTCAAAGTGACAAGCGCCTGGAGGAGGGATGCAGCACCCACACCTGTGTTTAAAAAGCAACGGGCATAGCTGCTCTTAGGTGTGTCTAACCTCTTAGCACCGTAACATGACACTATCCATTACCAAGATCACACTCTGAACAGCTACACCAAAAGAGAAGGGGAAGGGAGGGGAGAGGAGAGGAGGGGAGGGGAGGTATGGAGGGGAGGGGAGGACAGGGGAGGGGATGAGAGGGAAAGGGAGAAGGGGGGAGGGAGGGGAGGGGAGGGGAGGACAGGGAGGGAAGGGGAGGGGGAGAAGAATCTCATCATGTTTTAAGTTTATGATTTGATATTGAATCACAATCACAAGTATCCTGGAATACAGGTGGCCTGTAGGCCACAAGTTAGACATGCCTAGGGGCTACAGCCTTCCAAGACCATGAGCACAGGACACAACTGAGCCAGGTCTGACCCTGATGCATGGGAATAGCAAAATCATAAAGGGATATGGTGTTAATCTGTTACATAGGAAGAAAACCTGAAGAGTGACTTATCATTAGTACTTCAATTAGGTCTGTTTAAACTGAAAATTCACAGGGTTGTTGGAAATCTGGGTTTGCTCTCATGGTACTTCATCCATTTTTTTTTTCTATTGGATGGCATGGCTTGTCAAAATTGTAAGAATTCTTTGCATACAGGACACAGAAATCTTAACTATCCTTCCAAGTCTTCTGTATATCTCTACCGACTTCGGGATACTTCTTGCCACTGATTTTTTTTTAATGTAGTAAAATAATACTTTATTAAACTGATTCTGGATTTATAACATTAGTGTTCTTCCAAACCCTGAATGTACAGACAAAGTCTCTTGAAGATTGCTTTGCTCGGGCTGGACTTTGCCTTGAAAGCAGAAGGTCCTGAGTCCAGATACCAGGTCCCACATAAAACACAAGGCAGGAACGGCAGTGGCTTGTACTTCTGGGCAGAGCCTAGGAAATCCCAGAGCAAAGCAGGAAGGAGGTAGAAGCAATCCAGGAATGATGCCCAATGGAGGACCATCCAGGAATGATGGTCCTCCACAGGGACACACAGTGCTCTCTCTCTCTCTCTCTCTCGCACACACACACACACACACACACACACACACACACACACACACAATAAACAAACAAACAAACAAACAAATATTAAAAAAGAAAGATTGCTTTGCTTTCTATGTTTCAGTCTTCAATCCATCTGGAAGCTGGTTTTCATATTTCAAGATTTCTGTTAATTCCAGATAAATAGCTAATTGTGCCAGCACAGTTTGTTCAGTGATCCATTTTTCAAATTATATTGAACCACCAACTTTGTCAAATAGATCTATTGCTTTTCTTACTAAAAATGACTTTGAAGTATTTTGAATTTTGTCACTGATACAGATACAAATTTTTTCCACTTTCATCAGTAAATACTTCTCGAAAAAAGAGAAAAAAATATTTTCTTTTTATATATCAGTCATTGTATCAAATATCGACTACCCAGTCCAAAAAAAACCCCTGAAATACTTAAGTGTTAATAATCAAAATACTTTGTTTACATAAAATGAGACTACAGTTTATAAGTTTCCTTACTGCCTACAACTCAAACTATCATAAAGAAGTTTCTTACCATGAAAACTTTCTGTAGTCACAGACACCGTAAGACTTGCTTTTCTAATGTGCCTATATGTGTATTCATGTATGTATGTGAGTGTGCATGCCAAGGCACACAAGTGGAGGTCAGAAGACAACCATGAATCACAAAGCACATGGGTGTTGGTCCCAGCCTTCATCTTGTTTGAGTCTGGGTCTATTCTTTGTGCTCTCTGCTGAGTAGCCCAGGCTAGCTGACACATGAGCTTTGGGAAGTCCCATGTCTACCCTCTCTGAGATCACACTAGGACACAGGTATGCACTACTGAGCTGACTTTCCGTGGGTTCTGGGGATTCAAATCAAGTTCTCACACTTGTGCAGCAAGTGTTTTTATGAAACCATCTTCCCAGTCTTGTAACATTCCTTCTGTTCACCATGTGTCTTCTTATTACATTAGCAAATCATAAGTCTTATCTGTTCTTAATACTACAACAGAAAGAAAGTATCTCAACCTTGAAGTTTAGAGAGAATAAAAGATAAGGAAATGAACTAATGAACTAACAGTTCTTAGCTACGTATGAACATGGTCTACTCCTGATCTCAGAATAAATTTTAAGAAATGAACCATCCACACAGAGATCTGTAAGTAAAAGTATAATCCAGCTGTCATGTTCCAAATAGTCATTTTTCTTCTGTCCCCTATCACTTACAAAGTTATTCAGTCCAGTTGCAAAGGAGCCCAGCCTCCACATCTGGAGCTTTTTAAATCAAAATAATGTCGGGTGACTTTCAGGATTCTTTCAATGAGTTTTAGAACTGCCTACAATATGTAAGTAAAGAAAACCTAAATTGGTGTAGTGGAGACACACTTAAGGATGATGGTTTAGGTAAGTTTCTCAGACCACTATCCTAGAAAAGGGATTGAGGGCTAGCTGGGCATGGCTTCCCTTTCATACAACTCCATCACAGGCCCAAGATAACTGTTCTGGGTTTTTGCCATGTTTTAGCCAAGGAGAAAGTGGAAAGCGGACAGAGGATGACACACCTTCCTTCTAAAGCCTGGCTCCAGAGAGTATGCATCTCACTTCCAACCTCTTCCCATCAGCCAGCTCAGTGACCACACACAAAGTGGACAGCGATTGATTGAAGACACCCAATGTCAGTTTTAGACCTTTATAAGTACAAACAACATACATGCACCCACATAAACACACAAATACAAGCATGCATGTGTACACATATAAGTACCACACACAATAACAGGTAATTAATTCGTTGGCCATCACTATAAAGAAACACACTTTTAAAAACTAATACAGGTACACGTCCAATGAAGTAATCTTCAAAGACTAATGTTTAAATGAAATGAGACCGATAAGCTGGGTGCTGATTGTCTCATTAAAGGACTCATCTAAAGCTCCCTTAAATTAAACAGAAGCTCTCAGCTCAGCTCACTTCAAGTGACTCAATTTAAGGAAACTGCATGAAGGAACATGCTCATTACATGAGGAAAGTACACCTGACAAAGTATTTAAGACCCTGTGTATTTAGCAAGATGATTTGAGACTGTATTCCCTTAAGCACAGTTTTCCCGACATTCATTAATTTAGCTAATAGGAAAGTGCCAGGTGTTCCTGGTGATATTATCTCACTAGAGAAAGGCTTTTATACCCTAGTTGACTGATAAAGACCTCTGCTACCACATAATTCTGAATCACAAAGCAAGCATGCCCAAAACCTTTTAATAGCACATCAACTCTTCCACATGCTTATTCCTTCATTCTTTTTTTTTTTTTATTTCAGCTCATACAAACTTATTAGGTACACCAGTTCCCTCCCTCCCTCCTCCTCCCCCCTATTCCTTCATTCTTAAATAACCATATCTATACCTATTTAACAACTTGAAAAAGGTTAACTGGACATAGTAAGCTCTGAAGTTACATTGCCCACATGTTATCGATTATTTTCAGTGACTAGACAACAGAGGAAAAGCCTACCTGACTGTATGTAGTTTTGTATTCTTGAATGTTAGTGATTTTAACCTATTCTTAAACCACAGCCAAATTTTTCTAAACATTTTTAAGTTGGCCTACTTAGCTCATTAATGAGATACAAATGCACTTTACATTCTGATATTCAAGCAAAGGATTCAGAGGATAAATAACAGCAAATTAGGAAATCACTAAAAAAATCAAAAGTCTGAGCTCCCAAATGCCCCTTTTATTGGAACTATAAATCATACCACCAAAAGGGAACTTGGGAGTTTTGCACACCAACAGGTCTAAAGGCGCAGCAGCACCACAACCCACAGATGCAGCGCCAACAGTACTTGGATGAATGCCAGCACAAGCATCATTCATCATGCATTTGTAGGGCTTCGCCAGAGTTCACAGCATTTCAGTTAATCATACTTCTAAAAATAAGCTACAGTGAAACAAAAGCCAGGATAAAGCTCAGTGTGTTTGGAGAAGACACTAGTGCCCAAACAAAACCAGCAGCTCAAGGTCACCTCCCAACATTCTCTCGCCATTAACGTTTGAGATCTGAAAAGGAACCTCCATGAAAACAGAGAGATGGTGAGGTATTCCCTTTCTTTCAAACTTTCCTAACTTTACTACTTTTAAATCTTCTCTTCTTTCCCAATCCCCCTCCAAACACCCCTGTTTCGTCTAGATCAATGATTCAGTCATCTTTGATCGGGTTCCTCTGAGTAACACAAATCTATTATTTGAACACATACTGGAAATAGACCAAGGGAACCAGAAGAAACTAGGCTGCATTCAACCCCTCAGCTACATGGCTACATGGGTAGCCCTGTCGTGCTACGACTTCCCCAGCCGACACTGACAGTTATCTCCATGAACACTGAAAGGCTTGCCGGTGCCAAACAGGATGTTCCTGTGAGGAAGTTCGCTGACTATAACTGTTATGTGGTGTCATAACAAGCAATTATGTGCCAAGATGCCTGGGCTGAGATTAACCACTGAAAGACAACTTGGGAAATGTGGTGTGTCCATTCTGGAGAAGCCACATTGAACACTGACATTCTCAAGCCCTTAGGGAGAGAAATCCAAAGATGTTAATAACTATCTCCTGTCAACTCCGGGATCTGACAAATATGACAAGAATCATGGCCCAAGCTGAGGCAAAAGCACAGGTTACCACCTCCTACTTGTCTAGACTGAAAACGAAGCATGTCACCACTATAGGAATGGATAAATCCAAGGTGCACCTCTTATCCGCGCTGTTACATCCACCTAGCAACACTTCAGAACTGAGACACAGAGCAAGAAGACCAGAAGGGAAGTAGAGAGGGAAGACCCAGCAGCAGCAAGCACCCTGGGGAGACAGAACTTAAAGCTTGCTCCTGGGTGTATTTCTTATCTTCCTTACTTTATCCTACTTTAACACATTCCAATTTATTCCTCTAGTTCTAGGTGTCTCAAATATTTGAACAAGGAAAACAAAAGATGAAAGAAAAAGCTCATTAACAAGAAACTTTCCATCAAAGATTTGTAAAATGAACAAAAATAGCAATTTCATAAAGAAATCAAAATTTAATTCCTGGCTCTCCTGCTATTCATTTTTCTTTCCAGGACAAACGCTAACATCCACATTCATAGTGCACCGCAGTTTTCACACATAAGCATTATTCAGTCCTCAAGACAGCTGAGGTAGGTTCAGGATCCCCACAGTAAGCCCACGGAGCAAGATCACATAGCTGGCAGGAGATGCAGTGAGAAGTTCAAGTCCAGGCCTCATACTTAGCTTCTGGCCTTCTTACACTTAACCTTCCACTTGACATGATAGAAAAGGTGCTTTCTGCTCAACACAGCTCAAGTTCCTCTGCCTTACATCTCCTGCCCTAGCTGTTTTGAAGGTAACTTTTAGAATGAATCATCGTAATGGCTGAGCAGACTGACTGACTGAAGCACCAGCCTGGCTCCAAGCCATGGGTCAGATAAAGGGTCAAGGGAGCCAGCGGTTAAAAGGACAGACCACCGGCTCAGTCTCCTGTTAAAATTACAGATAGACCTAACTCAAAGCACTGCTGACATGGAAAACCAGCCTGAGAACAGGTTACCATTTATCAAAGGAGAGCAAGTTAGAATTTAAATCAAAGCAGATGCCTTCTTTTCTTGATTTTTAGGGCAACTAGCTCACCCTGCTGGAGAGAAAACTGAACTACGCAGCCATCAGCATCCTCCCACACCACCTCGTTACAACAGGGTGCTGACAGTGCTTTGATAATTCAGTTTGAACAAACTTTCTGGGAAGATCTACCTGGCATATAATGAACTACCTACAATGAGTTAGCAATATCAAATTTGCAAATCTGTCAATGTAACGTGGGATGACTACAAAGGCTTCTTAACCACAAAGCAAGTACATAAACCCAGAGCATGTTGAAAACAATGATATATGTGCTAAGAGTCACAGAACCAACCATCTAGCTTCTTGCCTGTGTTACTTTCATTTAGATGTAGAAGTTTTAATTTTAATGTATAAATAAATGCCACATCAACCAAATTAGACAATGCAAGACCTTTGATCTAAGTATATACTTCAGGATGAATGGATAAAAAAGTCATGGCAGAGGGCTTGAGAGATGGCTCAGGGGTTAACACTCTGCCTTGCAAGCAGAATGCCCTGAGTTCGGATCCCAGGTCCCATGTAAAAAATGCCAGGTGGAAATAGCAGCGGCCTTCACTTCTGGCTGGTGGGAGGAGCTTGGGAAATCCCAGAGAAGAAAAAGGAGTTAGGAGCAATCCAGGATGATTCCAAAAATCACCATTGGTCCTTCACAGGGATACACAGTGCCCTCTGATACACACATAAAAATAAAGTTTAAAAAAAAAAAGTAAGTCATGGCAGGAGGCTGAGAAGATGCCTTAACAGGTTTGCTATGCAAACATGAGGACCCTGAGTTCAAATTCCCAGCATCCATGTAAAAGTTGTGCATGAGTCTGTAACCCCACTGCTGTGTGGAGTAGAGATACACTGGTGTTTGCTGACTGCCAAGCTAGCCCCAGGTCCATTGAGAGATCTTCTCAAGAGGATAAGAAAATCGATAGAGCAAGAACACCGATGTCCTTCTTCCCCTGGCCTCCATACACCTCAGCAAGTGTACACATGTACCACTCACATGTAAGTAGGTAAGTAAGTAAGTACAGTAAGTAAATATACAAATAAATGCAAAACACTCCTCACATTGGGTGTAAAATTAAAAATTTTTACAATTAGGTTTATTAAAATTCAAATTGATCAATTTTAAGAAAAGGAATGTGAAGAGGGAGTAAGTTATATTCCATTTAACATTCCTTTGGATTACATGTTCTTGTGTGTATGTGTGTGTGTGTGTTTCATTCAAATGTTGAAGTTTAGTTTTTAATACACAAATAAAAGCCAAATCAGCCTTTCAATAATGTGGGACTATTACTCTGATGTATGTGAAATAATTATGACTGATACACAGACTTAGTATGCCCATCTTGTGCGGTGAGAGTCTGGTATAATCCTGCCCCTAAGAAAGGACTCTCAGCAGGTAGTGCTCGGTTTCGTGTTGGCTCAGCATGGTCAGCTCTCGTGGCACCTAAGAGAGGACTCTTGGGTTTAGAGTCTCAGGGATCTCTGGGCTCAGGGGTTAAAGCCTTTGCCTCACAAGCAAAACAGCCTGAACCCAAATCCCCAGATTCCATATGTTGGAGACCTGTAGAAAATTCTGGCCCTGCAAGGTAAAGCTTGGAAAACTCCAGAGCAATTCAAGATGATTCCTGATGTCACTCTTGGACTTCCACAAGCACATACATTCAAGTGTCCTCTTGTACACACACACACACACACACACACACACACACACACACACACACACACGAAAAGATCCTTGGTAGGCAGAACTCATTAGCACAGCAGAGTCACCCCTCATGGCTTATCAAGTCCCCTATGCAGCTTTCTCTGTTACAAACCGTTTTACCCACGCTCTGGAAACTATACAATGAGGAGGACAGCTATTCTAGCTTCCTTACAACACCACCTGAAAAAAAGCCAAAGACATATCTAAGCCACTGAGTAGAGAAAGAGAGAGAAATGGGTCCCTTAATCATACTCAATTGTCTTGAGCATGAGAGAATGTTCACACCTCCCTAACAGATTATTATAAAAGTACAAATGTCCTGGGTATCAATAGCCTTGGAATTACTAAAAAAAAAAAAAAAAAAAATTAAGTATTTCATAAATATGTCACCAAATCTAACACCTACTTCAAAAGAATTTCTCAACACAAGTTAATGAATTTAGTAGCAAGCTTAAGTCCAGGATGAAAATCTAGGAACTGTATTAGGTTTTCTAGTAGCACAGATTTTCATAGGTTACAATGAAGGAAAGATCTTCAAATCCACCAGCAAAGAAATGCAAACCCATGAGCCAAAATTAGCAATTGGAAATCATATTTTTACCATGTGAGGCAGTTAAAATCATATGCTCAGTAATAGGGAAGGCAGTAATTCGGTACATTGTGAGATTTTAAAATTCCACTAACAAGCCTAACTGAGTTTCTTACCTAATGTGGCATGATCTTGCTCAGCACGATCACCTTGCTCTGAACTCTTTCCCAAAGAAGCCATCGTTTCTGAATGTGTGCCATTCCACCAAGGATTATACTTCAGAATCTGTTCAATGGCCTCGTCTTCAAAGAAGTCAGCTCTGGGCAAACATAGGGATAGACTGGTCACATATGATTACACTTGCTTTCAAATGTTTATGATCTTGCCTCAATTCATCGCACTTACACTGAACGTAGATCATTGCCAGTTCAATGTAGGATTTGAAAAAAACTGAGTGCTGTGTTTACTTTCTTTATGAACACTAATCACCACCAAAAAAAAGCAAGCATCTATTAGAGGAATAGCTGATATTCCTGATCTCTTAAAACAGAAAGTATACGGAACACCGTTTTCCCGAGAGTCAATCCATATTCTATGGAGGTGAATGCACTGACCCAAGCATACACTGGACTGAAACCTAGAACCTGTGTTAGTTTGCAAGCAACAGATTGTGGTAACATAACAATCAAGCAGAGATTTCTCAAATTCAGCAGTAAAGAAAAAGAAATGAACAAGAATACAGTAGCCCCCCAAAAAAGCGAAGTGAATTTATACACACGCGCATACATGTAGATAGATGCACACACATACAGACGTACCTACACACACTTGTACATATACACACTCTGGCTTGTCAGCACATCCAGTAATGCTTTCTACTAAGAAACAAGCTATTTTATTTACAAATGCTAATTTTAACACATCTTTGATTTTAAACTATTGAAAAACAAAAGAAAAAAACCTTTGCAGGCATCAGAAAACCAACTTTCCTACATTCTTCTTTCTCAGAGGTTTTAACTAGAAAATGAAAGCTATATTCAAAATATAAATTACTCTTACAAGGCATTTATTCAGAAATGGTGTGAATTTGCCTTCAAAGTTGAAACTTGGTATTCTTAAAGAAAGTGTGATGCTGTATAACCCTTGTTGAAAATTTCATTTACATTTCAGTTAACTAGAAATCCAAGGAACTGGTTGCCTTAATAAATTGAATTTTCTGGCTGATTGTTTTATGACCTTACACACGTTTTCTTTCATCTGAGAAACTGGAATCTTTAAAACAGAAAGATTACAGATAATGTCTGGGGTTTCTGGTCCATGGCAGGAACTAGACTAACTGCTTTTTATTGGTAGCTTCCTGAATCCTCACACCACTGCTGTGGGCAGGGATGTGATTAAAACTCTTCATTTTATTCCACAGAGGTGGAAACTGAGGCCCAGAAAAGAGTCACATTGTAGTCAAACTTTCAAAAACAAGTAAGAAAATTGTTCAGGTGTGACCTGTTTGAGTCTTACTCCAGATTCAAACTCTTAAACAAGCATAAATATTTCATTTTTGTGCACAAGGAAATAGCCTTTATACTGGAAAAAAATGAACATCTAATACCTTGAAGCTGATAGTATGCACACAGAACAAAACTTCGGTAAAATTGTGGCTTTATAAACTACTTCTCAGGTCTATTTTCTTGTTATAATCTCCTTTTTTCATTTTTTTATTCAATTTATTTATTTATTCAATTTATTTATTCATTTGTGTGTGTGTGTGTGTGTGTGTGTGTGTGTATAGAACCATGGGCGAATTCGGGAACCACCATGAACCGCCTCCACCTCCTCCTTGTTTACTCTGCCCCAGGATTCACAGGCTCCGCCCTACCAGGACCAGAAACGCAGGCCGCCCCTGCTTCCCCCTGGCGTCTATATGCGGGGTCTAGGATCCGAACTCAGGACCTTCCACCTGCAAGGCAGAGGCTTAACCCCTGAGCCATCTCTCCAGCTCCATAATCTCCTTCTTGTAGTAAAAGTAAACTTGTTTTGAATTACAGCTCTCTAGATTCACCAGAATGTCAGCTTCTTCTAAGAAATGAACTTCAAAAAAGATAAGCTATAAGAGTAATCGGCCATCCAGACAGACATCTAAATCACCCCCATCCAATGACTCAGAGAACCTTGCAGAAAGGGGACAGTAAGAATGTAAGACTCTAAAAACAGACTAGTATCCTCTGTGCATATCAGAGCTGCCACACCCAGGAGCACACTGCCTCCATGTCTGCTTCCATCACCTGTCCTTCACAAGAGCAGGACAAGGAATAGGGAAGGTCCCAAGAGATAGGGTCCCACCTTGAGAGATTGTTTGGAATTAGTATCAGACAGGAGAAGGGGAACTCAAGGGGTGACCCACTGGCAGGCTGTTCAGATCCCAACAAATGTATAGGAACATGCCAATACAGGCATCCTGGGTGAGGCCCAAAGGATCACACGTGCAGAGGGACATGAGAATGGGAGGGAGACCAGCTAGAAAGAAAAACCTGTGAAGGGTGATGAGAGGGGCAATGGACTGGGTGTTAGGGAACGAAGACAGTAAAATTCATTGTATTTGTATATGAAAGCCTCAAAGAATAATTTTAAAAAGGTTTCTGAAAAAAATAAGTGGTCAAAGCTAAATGAATGAACTTTTTTTTTTTTTAAGGAATGCCTTTGTGCCCTGTTCCAGTAGCACTAGAGTCCACTGCTAACAAGACAGACAGCCCTGGCCCTCTGGAATCTACGGTTCCACAAGGGAATCAAGTGTGGCCAAGTGCTGTGACATAAAACTGAGATGACATTCAAGAGTCCTAGAGGAAATAATATTTCAGCCAACAGCTGAGAGATGATTAAGAATTTGCCACATTACAAGGATTGAGAGTGAATGATGTGGGCTGAAGAATGGAACTCGAAAAGTCTAGGAAACAAGCCCACACTGAAGAAAAAACTGTTGAGAAAAGATGAAAATACAATGCCAGAACTACCTCCCAGACACTGGATGCCCTTGTGGCCACAGTCACATGCACCTCACAAGAGCTGTGAATGCAGCCAACACAAAATTGTAAACTCACTTAAAACATTGTAAGATTTTTACTATTGTTATTTTATTTCACAATTCAATGACTAAATTTTGTAGGTGATATTATACCACAATGTCAAAAGATTGGACATTCCTGAAAGCCATGTTAAAATTATCCCCCCTGAGGGTACTGAACCTTTGCAGCTTTCCACCAGCAAATGCATCTGAGAGGGACAAACCTGAAGAAGCAGAAACAGTAGCCAGATAAAAACAAACTGAGTGGATCTGAGGAATGAGGGGTTGAGAAGCTGGGAGAGTCAAGAAGATATCCAGGACCCAACCACAGTGGACAATAGCCCTAGTGGAGCCAGTGACATGGGAAATTAAGAGACACTGAGACATGCAAAAACTAGCTGCCCAACAGGTGGTTAGACCCACAAGTCGTATAACCAGAAGGAGTTAAAGTAGTAAGTACTATAACTAGCGAAGAAGGGTCACACGAGAAGGATTGGTTCGGCAAAAGAAAAGGACCTCAGAGCATTTGGGACACTTATGTAAGGGCAGAAGAGCCTACCTGAAAAGGAAAACTCAAGAGAGAAAAACCAAGCTGGCTTGATACGATTATGTTCCCACTGCCTCCATCCTCTAAAAACAAAAACCTCCAAAACAGTTAACTAATTGTCTTGAGTAAACATTCTCTAACCCAGTACCACCAGTCTAAAATGTGATGGTTTATTCTTTGGGCAGCAGTAAAGGAAATACTGGAAAATCAAACCTAGGAATACCCACATGCTAGGCAAATGCTCTGCCACTGAGCTATATCCCTAGCCCTCTTTTTATTTTATGTTTGGAGACAGACTCAGTAAAGTGCTACACTGACTTTGAACTCACTCTAGCCCAGATTGACCTACAATTTATGATCTTCCTACCTTAGTCTCCAATATGACTAGAACCACAGGCTATAACACCAGGGCCCAGCTTATGGTTGATTCTTTACATTGTCTATGAATCAAAAGTTTTGTGGACATGATTTGTGGCTGACTAATGTTCTACTTCCCAGAATAAATTATCCTCACATTTTAATGCATTCACTATCTTCCACATGTAGGGCCAGAGATACTAGCATCTATTTTCTGTCTTGAAAACTCTACAATCTAATCAGAACCATGGATATAAATAAAAGTTTATAACACAAGGTGGTAAGAAGATGCCCTACCACAGGAGAGCACTGAGATGGGCCTCCTCATCCAGTTGAAGGGAGAAGGTCTGTGAAAGGTACATTTGAGCCCAGCTCAAAGAGAAGTTACTTAAACAAGACAGGAGAGAAATAGCTAGCAAAGGCCAGCTTGAGCACAAGGACAAGAATGAGAAGCAGTTCCCCAGAAAAATGCAAACCTGTCTGCTGCCTGGATACCCAGTGTGGGTGGGGATGTCCACGAGAGGTGACACAAGCACAGAGGGCAGACACAGAGAACTCCTGATGCCACACTATGGAGCAAGAAGCTTCTCTTTGAAGCCAAGGCACAGCAAGTGGAAGCAAAATTCAACATAGGGACGCCTGTCTTTTGGGGCTGACAGAACTGAAGAAGTCTAGACTGGAAGCACTGAAGTCCATGGCATGACGTAATTAGGACAGGGCTAAAGTGTGCTAGACAGGAAGAGAGCCAGAAACAGATAGAGTGGAAGAAATACCAGGGAGATAAATGGCACAACTTCAGGATTGATTGAACATATGGGACAAAGAAGCTGGAGACTAATCTTGACTTTCTAACCTGGGCGCCAGAGTGAAAAATAGGGTGCTCTGTGTTCAACCACATGAGAGGATTGAGGACGACATTAGAGGGATGGTGACGACGCAGGCTTGGATTCACTGAGAAAAGAATGTGAGGGATGCCCAGCTGCTCTCAACTGTACCTTTTTACTACATACAACAGGAGATGTCACCTAACACAAGAGTACAGAGATATCATGCTCAGCACGGTACACTTGCCGTCCACAGGACTACCAGACAGGCGGTTCAATCGAACAAATGCTGTCAACCCAGCACATTTTAATCTCACAGATCTTTTGCAATGTTGACTAAATTCTACTATTTTCTCCTAAGAAAATAAGCAGCATTTTATGACTCAGTTACAGTTTTAAAAAAAGATTATACCAATTAAAAAAGAAAGTGGGAAGGAAATAGAACCAACATTCTCAGGAAAAGAAACACAAAATTTGGTCATACTTTAAATATAGTCAAAAGGACAAGATTATTAAGGAATTCATCAGGATTTTGTCTGCATACTTTAGTGTAAAAATAATGCCTGAGGGCTGGGGAAGTGGCTCATGAGGTCTAGTGAAAGCAGAAGGACCTGAATTCAAATCCCCAGAATCTAGATAAAGCCAGATGCAGCAGCAGGCATCTATAAGGAGAGATGGATAATGGAGATAGGAGATTCTCCAGAGACTTGTAGGTCAGCTAGTTTGTTGGAAAACAAACAACAACAACAAGTACCTACAACAAGGTACAAAGTGAGAACTAAAACCAACTCTGTCCTCTGTTGGCCACATACATGCTGTGACATATGCACCCCACATTCAAACACAGAAATGCACATACATACACATATATGCACAAAATAATTTTTAAAAGGAAAAAATGTTCAAATTGAATAAATGATTAGAAACAAATAATCAGAAACAATAAATGTCTAATGTGACCTGCACTGTGTATTACATTGGCATGTTACAGCTGCATATATAATGTGTGAAATGATACATATAGTGTATTATCACTAAGAGAGAGAGTAAAGAACACTATTTGCCCACTATATTAACTACAACAACAAATAAGCCCTAAACTAAAAAAGTTTTTCAATGAAAATGTAAATAAATGAATCTGACTTGTGCTTCATCAAATATTAGCATATTTTAGGAAGTCAGTAAGCTAATAAAAGCAATAAACAGTAGAACCCATAAAATTTACAATTAGCCCAAATCTTGCTACTATTAAAAAAGGCACAGAGAAGGCTGTGGTTGTACTCATTGGCAGAGCACCTGCCTAGCATCTGTGAGGCCCAAAGTTCAAATTTCAGCCCCGAAGTTTCAACTTTGTAAAAGCTCATTCTGCTTTCATGCTGGCCCAAGATATTTGCTGACAATGAAAATTTCTGCTTTAAATATTTGGCATGATTCTAAATGGGTTTCTTCAAAAATTACTCTTCAGTGGACCTTTAAAAGCACCACTGGAGAGATAAAGGTAATTAGAAATGGCAATCTAAATGGAGCCTGAGCTCTCTGATGCTCTCTGAAGTACAAGGCAGGCTGCTCCTAACCATCATCCCCTGGGATGGTCAACCGCTCCACCATTCATCATTACACATCACTCACTCCATTTGCATATCACAGGATCTGCTTCTGCCATTCCAATTAGGACCCCACAGTGCCAGAGGAGGCAGGATGTCAATCACAGGAGGAAATGCTGGGAAAATGAAAGAGTGTACTTAAAAAGGAAGTACAGGGTGATACAAGTAAAGAGTCTCAAGTCCTGGCCAAGCCACTTAGTAGCAGTGTGACCTTGAGCAAGTTAAGTCCCTCACCTCTTTTATTTTCGCTGTTGTGAAAACTGAATAGAAAGAACAAGTGGACTTGAGGAGCTCAAAGTGCCACTTAAAAGTAGGAGGAAGTGTTGACAGGGTCGGGGATGAGAGAAAGTCTAGAAGCTACAGGTCCAGAGCTGAGGAGAAACAGAAAATAAGATCAGCATAGGAATCACTGCCATTCTCCTCAAATCCTACTACAGACATTGTTCACAGAGCCCCAGTGGAAATTTGGAAAATTTATCTGCTAGCCTGCCCAATGACAGTATGACAGCTAATATGAGTTCCTTATGATATTAGAAACATGCTAGAGACACTTTAGAGCAAAAGTCACAATTAATGCAGGGAATGTGGGAAATACAGAAAAACTTACAATTAAATTCTATTTATAATTTACCAGAAAGGATAACTATTTGTTCCTGAAAACCAGACCCTGGTTCTAGGTGCTGATGGATGGAAGTGTCAGGAAGATCCTAGATCAGCACAAAACACAGCACACAAACATTCAGTCCTCCAGGAAACTTAATACCTATTCCCCATTGCTAGGATGAACAAAAAGGGAAGTTTACAAAATAGCATATGGGCACAGCAGATATAGGTTACAGGAAATGTCAGTTTAGGCTTGGTGTCTTCATTAGTTGCTAGGATCTAAGACACACGTACCTAGAATGGTGAAAGACGCTGGGGACTGGGGAGATGTTCAATCAGGAAAGAGTTTGTCATACAAGCACAGGAACCTGAGTTAGAATCCCAACACTCATGTAAAAACCCACATGCAACAGTGTATGCCTGTAACCCTAGCAATGGGGAAGTGGAGACAGTTGAAGCCTTGGAAAGTTTGCTGGCTGGTCAGCCAAGTCTAATCACTGCGCTACGGGTTCACTGAGAGAGAGCCTGTCTCAGAAAATAAAGCAGAGAATGAGTAAGGAAGACACCCAATCTCAAGCTCTGGCCTCCACGTACACATGCAAAAATATACACACTTGTGTACATAAAACACACATGTATATGCAAGGACACTGAAAAGAGTATTGAAAAGAGTATTTTAAGTAAGTGTCAAGTAACTCATTTAACCCTCAAAAAAAAAACTCTTAATACTCACAGATAATGGTCGGGATCAAACTTGGCCATCTCAGCTGCCAGGCGTTTCTGCCTTCGTTCAGCAGCAGGTGTGAAATCTGGATCCTTAATATCAATAACCTCACTCAGTTCATCCTAGAAACACCAGAGTAAGAATGAAGACTGTCGCCTATTTTTGCCATTTAAAAAGCAAATTTTATCAGGAATGGGGGAAAGGAGTCAAAGGAATCTAACTGACTAGTTATATGTGAGAAAACCCGTGATGCTGAACTCTGGATCTGACAAATGTTTGTTATACGTCTACGACTCCACAGGCACTGCTAGAAACTTTTACATATATTATTTCAATTCATCCATAAAACAAAATGACCATCACAGTTACTAAGGCTATAAAAGTTAACATGAAAAGCAGAACTGAACACTGAGAAGGTATCAAGAAACAGCTTAAAAATAATAAATAGCAGTAGACGAGCAGTGAAGTGGACAGCGATGGCCAGTCAAATGCAAAATACCAATGACCTGGCAATGCTCACCCAGAATCAGGCCAACTTAGTCGCTCCCCATCCTAAGGCTTAGGAACCTCTCAAAAGAGGGGGCAGTGAGAACCTACAGACAGCAAGGTTCATGGTTGGACAAGACATTCCATTCAAGGCAGGACTGCTGCATCCAGGAGCTCACTGCAGTGAGACCTGTCCTTACCAGACCTGCATAATGACTGATACACCCCCATAGACTATAGAGGAACTCAAGAGAGATAAGAACACACAGTAGAAACCTTAGGGACTAGAGCTAGATGAGTGAAGGGAAATGCACCAAGGAGGGGACACACACACCGTTGCAAATAAAATAAATAAGGAAATAAAATGTAGTTTAAAAAGAACTGCACTGGAACTGCCCTATCAACATCTCATGAGGAAAAGGGAAAGATCTCAAGAAGCTCTACACCTCACAGAGAAACTCATGGAAAAGGCAATGGCAGCAAGGCAAGACCGCTCAATGAAAATGAACTACAGGAAGGAGACAGCTTCTCTGTACCTCAAAATTTCCACATAATGATAATAATAATAATAATAATAATAATATAATAATGTACAATAATGCATTTAGGTCAAGCAATATCCCAACATTTAGTCTAAGCACACCCAAATACAATGAAAGGATTCAGAGATCTTTGCAGAAGCAACTGGGTTAGCTTGAATATCTTAACATTTCCAAATACAAACATTCTAGACAAAAACCAGACTACCAGCTATCCCCAAAGAAAAAACACTGCATTCCAAAGTTGCTTTGTAACTTCTTGGTGACTTGGAATGCCTTTTCCTACAGAAATCCTAATATAAGTAGCAATTAAGGAAGCTGGAGAGATGGTTCAGTGGTAAGAGCACTTGTTGTATGAGCATAATGAGTCCAGACCCATTGCCCACAGAAAGTCTGGTACGACCACATGAGCACCTAAAACCCCAGAGCCCAGGGTGGAAGACACAGACAGAAGGATAGATGGGCATACTGGCCACCAGTCCAGTTGCAGATTCAGTGAGAGACTGTCTCAAAGCATGACACCTGAAGTCTTCCTCTGGCCTCTGCAAGCATGTGCACACACCTGCACACATGTGTACATACAGCACACATACACATCTACATACACACGTTAGATTCTCAAGGCACCCTCTCACTTCACCTGTTCATAATAAACTGAAAGACAGACTGCTCCTGATGCAAAAAGCTGAAAAAGCATACAGTGATGCTTCTGAGGAAAGATACTTGCTGAATCCACCAGACACCTCTCCCTCAGCAGTGCAACTTCCTTCGTCACTTGCCTGAAATCTGCAAAGTCAGCCACAGGCTAAAGCATCCAGATGAAGATCTTGGGAGAAGAGGACCTTCCTCTGCAGGGGCCACCACAGATGAAAGAATAATATAGGGGACTGTTTCCTGCCCCTGGATCCTAAGGCCACAGCATGATACCACCACTCCCTCCACTCCTCTCATCACACCTCATCTCTTCCCTCTTCCCTGTGATTAGACTGGAGCCACCTAGAGAATCTACATCAAGACCTTCAACTTAATAACACTTGGAAGTACCTTCTGCCATGTAATGTAATCATCACAGGTGGGACATATTTTTCAGCTGCAGAGAGGGGAGAGTATTATCTGGTAATGTAATTTTGAGGATTAAATGAGATAGTATAAATTGAAGTTACACCTTTCTTTCCTCCTAGTTCCAAAGAGGTCCCTCCACCACTCCCCAGCAACATGTCTGAACCCCAGCTCCACCTTACCATGCAACCTGAGCTTACTAATACAGAATGAGTGAAGTGACATCTCAATCACAGGATTGGTATTCGTTTTCTCCCACCTCTTAACTATAACAACTAACACACACACTTGGTTGCCCACAATGTAAATTAGCTGTTTCTGGAGGTCAGAAGCTCAACATCATTCTCAATGGGCTTGAAGCAAGGTGTCAAAGCAGGCTGTGTGCCCTTCTGGAGGCTAATGGGGGAATGTGCTTCTCTGCCCTTTCCACTTGAGAGACTGCCCTTGTTCCTTTGCCTGCAGCAACATGGCCTGATCCATCTCTCTCCCGTCTTAAAAGAACCCTGTGAGTAGACTGGGCCCAACTACAGAATCCATGTTAAGATTCTTTTTGAACACAAAGAACCTTCTGCCCACATAACACATCTTCATAGGTGAGATAAATCAATGGACAGTCTTTTGGGGAGTGAGCAGCATTCAGTACCCTAGGTTATTGGGAACATTAAAAGATTACATAAAATACAACCAAGTATTAAATAAATTAATGCAGTGCTTAATACAGTAATTAAAGCCTGGTCCCTTTCTTTTTGTCCCTGTCACTCACTGACTCTACTAAGAATACAAATCCTCATTCTCTCCTCACTTGTTAATACAGCTAGTGTAGCAATTAAATCATCACTCTTCGTTATATCACCTAATCAGTCATTACATCATCTACCATCAGTGAGACTTAACTCTAATCTAAATTTCAGAGTATAAATAAATTCTAGTAATTATAGGTATCCAAATCACTGACCTCACTAAAATAAACCCAGGCACTTAGCTCTGCATCATGAAGTCTGGCTTGCCTTCTGAATTCCTGCCCCTCTTTCCCTCTGGTTCAAGGATACTTGAGTCACACTCCAGACTTCTTGCCATTTCTGGAACATGCCAACTTAAGTGTTCCATTGTTCAAGTGCAGCATCCTTACTATTCAGAACTCAGTCATATCTTACCAGCAATATTCTCTGAATATCTGAACCAAACCAATGCCCAAGTCTCACGTGTACCCATCCTTTTCTTCTACCTGTCATTACATTACTTTTTGTCTATATGAGCACTTTTTCCCACTGAAATGTTTCATGAGTACAGAAGTCTGTTTGCCTTCTTTTCACTATGTCCCCAGTGCCTGGCAGTCCATATTGAACCATTAATTAGCACATAGTACACAAGAATCTTTGGAGTAGGCACGGGGTACCAGAGAGGAAATCCAGTAATGAGCATGCAGACAAGGTCTCTGTTCTCATAGGAATAAACTGGCCAGTTTAAAAAAAAAAAAATTCTCTTCCTTCCTCCCTTCTCTCCCTTAGCTAGCCTTTTCAATCTAGGCTGCCAAGCAGTTATGCAACATGTACATCACACGACATGCTTAGTAACAGTTAACCAGATCCCACCTGGGATTGTTCAATGCACAATCACACACTGTGGCCTGAACAGACTGGACCCTAACAAGAAACTGAAGCCAACTAAAAAGGCTAGTGTCATATTTTGAATCTGAAATGCCCCATACACACTCATGTTTTACACACCAGTCCTCTGGCTGGTGGTGCTATTTAAGGAGGCTGTGGAACTTTAAGACATGGGGTGTAGCTGGCAGAAGTAAGTCACTTCCTGTCTCCCTCAACTTCCTGGTCCTCTGTGCTGTGAAGAGCCTCTGCCACATGTTCATGCCATCATGAACTTCCCTACCACGACGAATTGAAAGGCACAGGCTCAAATTTTTCAACCCTTATGTTGATTCTGTCAGGTATGATGGTCAGAGCATGGAAAGCTGATTGGTACAGAGTTAGCAGAGAATGAGGCCCTGCACAAAGGCAGAGCACTTGCACAGCACACACAAAGCCAGCATTCAACCCTCAGCATCGCCCCCTCAAAAAAAGTTGGGGGTATCAATCAACCAAAGAAAAGGAAGCAAAGAGAAGGAGAATGCTATAGCAAGAAAAATAGGCTCCTCTTTAACTGTCCCGCCCCCCCCCAAGAATCGCTGTGATTAGAAGCTCTCTGAGAACTGGCAAGAAAAGACTCCAGAGGGTTTAAACAAGACTTGTGTTCATTCAGTCCATGATAAAGTCAGAGTTAATACAGACAGAACATGAACCTCATGCATATCTGGCTAGTGGGTCTCTTGGAAACGAAGGCCTCAGACCCTAGGGCCAGAAAGGGCCAGCAAGCCTGGCATCCTGCGGCTGCCGCCATCTCAGGAGTTAACTAGGTTGGCGCCCAGAGACTCTAGGACTGTGGCTGCTGGCAGCAGCCAGTGCCAGCTGCCAGCAGCTTGTTGTGTAGCCCTGACTTTAGCAGCCAGGGCAGTTTTCCAAAGGCGCCCTGCTGGCTGGCAGCAATTTCAAAAAGGAAAGAAGACAGAGTGTGTGTGAGCACACAGGGAGCAGTGAAAAGGACAGGGGAAGAGAATTCCTATCAGCAAAAATATTTTCATTTTCTCCTCATTATCAGATAAAACACATAATTTTGCAACCGAACTTGTCTAAAAGGAAAATAAGAAGATACCCTTTCTAAAGGATTATTCTGTGAGGACAAGACGGCTGGGTATTGGGAATATAAATGTTTTTTAAAGTATTTTTCTTTACATCATACATGTTTTATAATGAATCTATACTGCTTCCCTCATCAGAGAAATGAAACTATTTTTTTCATTTAAAAAGGGGAAAAATGCTGGTAAAACATGATTAGTGAATAAAATTTTATGGATATTTCTTGATGCAAAGGCAGAAACAAGAAAGTAAGATTGTGACAGAAAAAAATGAGGTTTTTAACATTATTTTATACAAAAAAATTCCTATTTGTATAATAACTTTTTCCACCATTTTTCATCTATTATATATATATACACAGGAGAGAGGGAAGCATTCACGTGCATATACATAGTTTTCATGTGTGCATCCACATGTGGAAGGTACACATGCACTTGAGTGTACATGTGGAGACGTGGTATCTTCAAGCACTCCTGCACCTTATTCTTTTGAGGCTAGCTCTCTAATTAAACCGAGAGCTTGCCTACAAGTCATTCTGGCTAGCCAGCTTGCTCTGGGAATTCCTAGATCTCCCCATTTTGGAGCTGGAATTACAGGTGGGCTGCCACAAATACCAGCATTTTTACATAGGCTCTGGTGAGCCGAATTCTGGTCCTTTTGCTTATGAGCAAGTGTTTTCACCACTGATCCATCTCCCAGCCAAGATTACTTTTTTGGGTAGCATTTTCTACTTCATTATCAACAGAAAAAGTCATACTGTCCATCTAACATGTGCACTCAGTTTTTAACTACATGATATGACTATAACAAACACAGCAGTTGAAAATATAGAAGAACTCTGTAACAGTAGCCATGTACAATTCTTGTAGGACCAACTCATAAAACATCTTAACTTTACTATGATTTTTGAAAGTCTGGTTAATTCATGAAGGACCTCACGGCCCTCAGATTTAATTCACAGAAGAAAATTCCAATTTTTTTATGACTGTACATGTCCCTTGTTTGTCTCCTGGTAAAAGGTGCAAATATGAGTGTTGGCGAGATAGCTCACAGGTAAGGTGACTGACTGAAAATCTAGGTTTTTCAATCCTGCAAGCCCATATGGCAGAAAAAGAGAAGTGACTCCTGAAAGCTGTCCTCTGTCCTCCACCCATGTGTCATAGCCTGTGCTTCTTCCTCTCCTTCTCCCTCTCTCTCCCCTTCCTCTAAAATGCATAAGTAAAATACCTTGTAAAAGGGGAATACAGTAGTAATGACTCTATGAGGATATAGTACTGTTGGGTGACAGATACACAGTGCTCAGAACAATGCCACCAAATCCCATGAAACAAGACAGCTTCAGGCTGCAGACTCTCTTACTAGTTACAAAGGTAACAGTGCAGCTGGGGAGATGACTCAGGAGTTAAAGCATTTGCCTCAAAAGCAAAAGGACCTGAGTTCAGATCCCCAGATCCTACATAAAAATGCTGGGAAGAAACAGTTGTGTCCTCTAATTCCAGCCCTAGAAGGTAGAGCCTGGGAAACCCCAGAGCAAAGCAATAAGAAGGAAGGACAATCCTAGATGACTCCCAATGTCACCCTTGGACCTTAACAGGCGCCTGCACACACACACACACACACACACACACACACAAATAAATATATTATTTTTTAAAGAAAGTTAATATGGTACACATGCCATACTTTATTTAACTCAAGAAAAACTCTTGGGTCAACATTCTCTGTTCAAGCGCATTACAATTTCTACAGCAAAAATTCTAAATGTGCATGTTACATATATATTTAAAAACAGATATCAAAAAAAAGAACTGTGCCCAAAATTGTCTTCTGATTTCCACATGTGTACATGTGTGTAAACACACACACAAGTAAAAAACCCCAAAAATATTAGAAGAGCCACATGTAGAACCTCACACCTGTAATCACAGCACTTGGGACACTAAGACAAGAGGGTGACCAAAATTTGAGGCCAGTTTAAGCTATAGAGTCAGTTCCAGGCTAAAGTGAAACTCGTTTCAGAAAAATAAAAATAAAAACAGCAAAAACAAACAAAAAATACTCTGTTTCAGATACGGTTTGGTATCACATAAAATGTATTTGGAGCTTAACAGTTTTCAAACATTTGGGCCTTCAGATGAGGAACCTCTACTTCCAGTAGACACTATTTATATCACAAAACTGAGAATTCACTGACTTCCTAAGTTGAAAGATCTAAACTCCATTTTTTAAGAGAGCAATGTTGATTCAGTTGAATACGAAAAGTGTAGTTAAGGTTTGGAAGTGATACACATTAAATGCATTTCTGACAGAGCAAAGGAGAGATGTAATCAGGAAGGGAGACATAGGGAGCCTCAATTGTACTGACAATGCCTCATTTTTTTTGACTGGAATGGTAAGTATGTGGGTATTCAATATTTTGCTTACAGAATCCATAAAGATATAAAGAATGTCTCATATACATGAGCACTGAAACATCATGCTACCCAAATACTATACACAATGTTCATTCTTTTATGTTCCAGTTAACAAAATAAAGCTATTTCTTGAAAAAGAATATTTTGGAATAAAACCTGGTAAGGTGTCACATTCCTATAATCCTAGTGCTTAAGAGATGGAGGCAGAAGGACCAGAAATTAATAACTGTCTCAACTACAGTACGTCTGAAGATAGTCTGGGCTATATGACATGTTTTGTCAAACAAAAAAGGTATTTTGGGGGGCTGGAGAGATGAGAGATGGCTCAGGGGTTAAGACTCTGCCTTGCAAGTAGAAAGTTCTGACTTCAGATTCCAAGTCCCACATAAAAATGCCAGGCAAAAACAGCAACAGCCAACACTTCTGGTCCTGGTAGGCGGAGCCTGGGAAACCCCAGAGTGAAGCAAAAAGGAGATAGAAGCAATCCAGGATGATTCTCAAAGTCACCCTTTTGTCCTCTAAAGACACACAGTGCCCTCTGATATATGTACACGATCAAAATAAGTAATTAAAAGTTTTTAAAGGTATTTGTTTAAAATCATTTTAATACTTTCAAATAATTTCTAGTAGGACTTAAAATGGGTGTGGCCTGACCTGATTATGACACTCCAGCACCTTCAAAGCAAGGAGAAATCCTTGAAGGGAACCAAACTGAGGCAAGAGAGAACTGAGCTTAGACCAGCATGAGCTGCACATCAAGACCCTGTTTCTGAAAACCGAACCAAGCACACATGTCAGTCCCTCGAGAGGATCTTCCATGAACAGCAAGTCACCACACACTGACTGGAGTCGACAGCACTTGTCACCTGAATGCAGAATCTGAACTTGGTCAGCATGACACTCACCATCCTTCATGTAGAGCTGGTAGCAGCAAAACCCAAGCAAACCAAGTACGAACTAGCTCTTGGCCACACAACCAAGACCCATTCATCAGAGTTTCTGCTGCAGCAGACAGAGCAGACTCTATTCTAACCACCTTGGAAATCACCAGCGAACACAAGCAGGCAGAGGGGATACAGGCAGACCAGAACCAGCAGAGAAAAGCCCAAGCTTTTAGAAGAGCATGTTTATCAGCAGAGAAAAGCCCAAGCTTTTAGAAGAGCATGTTCATCATCCTTTTTGCTTCACTTGTTCCTGCATAAATCTTGGTTTTGTTTTCTCATAGGAATCTTGAGAGCCATCTAAAATTCTCAAAGGCAGAAGTCTTTATAGTATTCCACACTTTTCAGTTTTCACATACAGTATCTCATTGTGGTTTCAAAATAGTCTTATGAAGTAAACAAGCAAATGTATTCCTACTTGACCAAAAGAAAATAGAACTTATTTGTAGTCAGGTGCTAGCCACAACATTCCACACATGAAGCCAGGTAGAAATGGAACCAGGTCCTTTAGCTTCTCTGAATGGACTCAAATACGTTTTACTATCTGAGCACTGCTAACTAATTGGAAAATGCAAAAACCAAGATGTCTCAAAACTGGAAGTCTCCTGAGCAGCACTCAAATGACTCTGACTTCCAATAAGATCAAATGAAACAGTCTTTCCTGGATGGGAAGAACACAACAGTCTTATCAAAACACATACTTGCCATCTGGAGGTGGCACATACTAGATCTGGGCAAGCAGACCAGGGGGCCACCAGTTCAAGGAAAGCTACAAAATCAGGCCCTGTCTCAAATAATAATATATAAAGAAGAAAACAAAGAGGAAGAGGAGGGGGTGAAGAAGAAGGAGGGAGAGACAGAAGAAGACGAGGAGGAAGAAGAGGGAAAAAAGGAGAAGGGAAAAGGAGAAGAAGGAGGAAAGGGTGGAAGAGGAAAAACCAAATAAGAGCAAAGGAAAACCAAGCGAAAAGCACCCAATCTCATTCTCACCAGGAACTCAGTCCCATCACACAAAGTGGCCACTCATCACGATCTACTACATGATCCCCCTTTCTCACAAGAACACAGCATAAGCTTTCCAGGAAGCAGGAAGAGGGGGTTCTGCTTTGAATGGCAGCAGCAGGCCATCTGTCAGAACAGAGACGAGACAGAGCAGCCAAGGAATAAGCAGGGAATGCACAGCTGTGTTCAACACCCCATGCTCCCTCCTACAATCTTTTTTATTTTCCCTCCTATAATCTCCATTGAAAAGAAATGTCCAGAATAAGCAGAACTGAGGTAAAAATATCCCCATGAGAAGACCCTGAAATCTAAGCCCTTCCAAAAAGATACTATACCTGCAGCCTCTGGACCACACCTGACCGCAGGTTTCCAAATCCATAGTGGCACTGTGAAGTCAAAGCACCTTCTGTTACCTCTTCATAGGGAGTCTGTTCAATTTCCCAGTCAAACTCTTCATCATCATCTTCGACTCCTTCCTCAGAAACCCCAGAAGCACCTATGATGTTAAATATTATTTTATTAACAAGTATTCGGTTTCCCAGGTACAATGAGGGGAAGAAAAAGCAAAAGAAAAGACACCGAAAGACAAGTATGAAAACATACATGGTTTCACTATTCATAATGGCTAAAAACTAGAAATGACACAAATGTCCATCAACATCAAGTATGAATAAAGGCGGTACAGTATAAAACAGATTACCA
This sequence comes from Typhlomys cinereus, assembly GCA_023101885.1. Lineage (NCBI taxonomy): Eukaryota > Metazoa > Chordata > Mammalia > Rodentia > Platacanthomyidae > Typhlomys > Typhlomys cinereus. The sequence goes on from JALPQD010000010.1 coordinate 12,483,793, forward strand.
CATAGTAACAAAAGCAGGTGGACTTCTGATGATGTACGCAAGTCTCATAAGATGCTGAGCATAAGAAGTCAGACAAAAGAATACATATTATAAGAATTAAATATCCAAGTGAAAGATAGGCAAAGGGAAGGGAACCTGCGACCCTGAAGAGGAAAGGTGACAACGAATTGAGAAGAGACACAGCAGGGACTCCAGGATGTTGGCAATCAGCTCTTGACCCAACAGGTGTTCACGTTATAGAACTTGCTCAACTGTGCACTTCTCATAGGACAATGAGACATCATACAAATGGGATTGATCTACTGATTTTCTTTTGGTTATGCTTTTTTTTTTTTTTTTGGCCTATGTGTTTTTTGGGGGAGGAAGGGGTTGTGTGCAGCTGTGTGTATGTCTGTGTGTAGAAGAGGCACTTGAATGTGTGTGCCTGAGAAGGACCAAAGGTGACATCAGGAATCATTCTGGATAGCTTTACCTCCTTATTGTCTTGCTCTGGGATTTCCCAGGCTCTTCCTTCCAGGGCCAGAATTGCAGACCGATACATTTCTACTGGATGTGTATACATGCAATCTGGAATCCAAATTCAATTTCTTTTGTTGCTCGCAAGGCAAAGGCTTTAAGCCCTGAGCCATCTCTCAGGTTATGTCTTTTTATTGTAACACCAACGAGTTATTTTCACATGATCATCCATCTTGTCACCTAAAACTTTCCCCCCACTTTTAGAAGCATGTAACATTACAGATACTTTGATTGACCTTCACTTCTTCCCAAACACAGCAAAACATACCTATTTCTTCCACAAGCGGCTTTGCCGACCTGGATTTTTTTGGTGCCAGAAGAGCAGTCAGCATGTTCAGCCCCTCAAAATGCTGACCAGGAGTTTCCTTGGGTAGCCGAATGGTAAAAATTCCTAAAAAGAGACAGATCAAAATAAATACATGTAAGAAAAATGAGGCATTGGCAATATACGATTCTACAAGAGATTCTACTAGCTATACATTTGGCAAAGAAACAATATCCACACTATATAAAGAATTCAAAAACCAAAATAGGGCCAGCAAGATGGCTCAGTGGCTAAAGGTGCTTGTTGCATAAGCCTGACAACCTAGTTCTATCTCTAAAACATACATTAAAAAGTCAGACATAGCAGCAAGCGCCTGCACCCCCAGTGTTGGGGACGCAGAGATTAAAAAGATCCTGGAGACTTGTAAGTGATGAAGTCAAGCTGGTAAGCTTAAGGTCCTATAAACCTTGCCTCAAAAAATAAGTTGGCAGAATTGGGAAATGGCTCAGGGGTTAAAGTCTTTGTCTTATATGTCTTATAGGTGCTTCTGGAGTTTCTGAGGAAGGAGTTGGAGATGATGATGAAGAGTTTGACTGGGAAATTGAACAGACTCCCTTATCTGAGTTCAGATCCCTAGATTCCACATAAAAATATTGGGCAGAGGACTGGAGAGAAGGCTTATGGGTTAAGACTCTGACTTGCAAACAGAAGGTCCCGAGTTCAGATCCCAGGTCCCACATTAAAATGCAAGGCAGAAATGGCAGCAGTCTGCATTTCCAGCCCTGGTGGAAAAAGCCTGGGAAATCCCAGAGTGAAGAAAAAGGAGGTAGGATGATTCTCGAGGTCACCTTTGGTCCTCCACAGGTACATACAGTGTCCTGTCTCTCTCTCTCTCTCTCTCTCTCTCTCACACACACACACACACACACACACACGAATGAATGAATGAATGAATGAATGAAGTACTGGGCAGATATATGGTGGTGGCCTGTAATTTGAGTCTGCACTTTTAGTCCTGGAAGGCAGAACCTGGGAAACCCCTCAGCAAATCAGTAAGGTAGTAAAGAACCCAAGATGATTCTCAATATCACTCTTATGCCTATGCCTATACACACACAGACAAACACACACCACAAAGCAATCCATCCAACCAATAAATGGGCTTAAAAAATGAACAGTCTATTCTCTAAAAACAAATGGCCAATAAACATATGAAAAAATGTTCAACACCCTTAACAATCAGAGAAAAGCAAATAAAAACTACACTGAGATCCTATCTCAATCAGAAAGGCTATCATGAAGAAAACATGTAGTTATGAATACTATAAAAACATGGAGAAAAGGGGGCCTGTGGATACTGCTGATGTACGTGGACTAGCCACTGTGGAAATCATCATGGAGGCTCCTCAAAAATCTAAAATCTGGGGCTGCAGAGATGGCTCAGGGGTTAAGACTCTACCTCACAAGCAGAAGAACTTGAGTTCAGAACACAGGTCCCACATTAAAAACACCAGGTGGACATGATGTTGGCCTGCACTTCCCACCATGGTGGGCATAACCTGGGAAATCCTAAGAGATAAGCAAAAAGGAGATAGAAGCAATCCAGGATGATTTCTGAAGTCATCCTTGGTCCTCTACAGGGACACATGGTATCCTCTAATTCACACACATACATGCAAAAATTTTTTTAAAAAATCTAAAATTAGAACTATCATATGACCCAGCTCTACCATTCTTGGACATATACTCTAAGAAGTCTAGGCCATTATGCCACAGAGATTCTAGTACATCCATATTCATTGAGCACTACTCACAATAGGCAAATTAAGAAATCAGTCTAGGTATCTGTCAATAGATAAATGGATAGAGAAAATGTGGCATATATACACAATCAAGTTTTATTCAGCCATAAAGAGAAAAGACATTGTGTCATTTGCTGGAAAATGGATGTAACTGGAGATCACATTAAGTGAAAAAAGCTGAATTCAAAAGATAAATGTGTCATATACACACACACAATGTATACATATCTGTATATGACAGAAAAGAAGGGAGACAGAGAAAGTGAGGAGATTAGTAGGAAGAGGAAGAAAGAAAAAAAATAAGATGGTGAACAGGGTCAAAAATGTAAGGTATACTTGAAAATCATCATCATAAAACCAAACACCATGTGCAATGAATATACACCAATAAAACTATATAAAAACTAGACTATTAAAAAAGTGCAATTCCACCTCACAGGATTCCTAAGTTTTGCCCTAATTACAGATTTAGTTTAAAAAATTACATAAAAAGGATCAAAAAGGGCTTTACAAAAGCTATTGGTTCTATAAGACATTAATCTGTTCAAAGTTCTATCTAGCATCATAATATCAAAATCTATTGATAATCTATTTACAATATCAAAACTCAAGTCAGAATTTCTAAACATTAATGGCAACTAACCAAGAGTTACCTATAACCTAATCTATCTAACATATTTCTGAGTTGTGGGAGACAACAAATCAGGATATTAATTTCATAGAAAACAGCAGGAGCTTTAAGAATAAAACGGTTAAGCTTAATGGAGTCCTTGATATCTGAACACACTATTTTTCTGTAGCTTGTCCAAATTTTATTTACATACTTCTATTCTTTCCATGCCTGGACTTACTGACCACTTCTAAGCTTCCATGCAAACCTATTATTATTGGTTATCCCTCTTTATTGGCTTTTGCTTTTTAAGTCTTGCTATGTAGCCCTGGTTAGCCTCGAAATCACAACAAATGATCCTGCCTTGGGTTCTGAGTGCAAGATTAGAGGGGTGTGCTCTCACTACTCCTGTTTTAGAAAGTTTACCTCTTTCAGAATGACCTCCTGCCAGTCTATCATACCTCCCACATACACAACCTTTATAAACTCCAAATTAAGTTAGAAACGCCAGTCCCATAAACCTATTTGCAATTAAAAGCAGGTTCACTAGCTAGGATATCAGTTTATACTCATTATCACATTCATCACATTGTATTACAAGTGAGAATCTTACCATTTAACTTTATTCCCACTCAACAGTTACTGAATAAGCTACAAAGAGAGGACATGAGCTACCCTTATACCAAGTCTAGTGACAAAGGAAAGTCAGTGGTTTCTGGAAAAGGAAAATGAATGGTTTTGTGGCTAGCTAAAATGAGGGACTTATCAATCATAAGATGATCCAATTAGGCTTTAAACCCCTATCCACAGAGGATTTCTCATCTACTTGCTATTAAAATTCAAGTTTGAAAATTGTACAAGAAAGACTCCATTCAAAAGCTTATAAATCACCCATATCTTCTCAAATCAATCATCTCAAATCCTAATTTTTACTTTTAAGCACCTAGTAAATGTAGGAGAAGCACTTTCAGAAAATGGAACTAGAACATTTCATTCAAATTTACCTTAAAGATTAGTGTGAACTATTTTAAAGAACTGAGACACTTACAGCTGTCAAGAACCCATAAATAACAGACACTTGTCATTAAAGAAAGAATTATGGAGCTTACAGCAATTGCCAGATATCTAAAATTCCTCATAGTACCACAGTACTTTAAAACACTATTATGTTCATACTCTAATATGATAAGCACACACACACACACACACACACTCTAGGGCTTGGGAGATGACCAGATATGGTCTTGTAAGCACCAAGATTGAAGGAACCCCAAAACCCATGTGAAAACCCCACACGTGGCACCGTGGTAAGAATCCAAACACTGGGGAAGGGGAAACAGGGATTCCCCTGGGACTCTTTGGCCAACTAGTCCAAGCATAATTGGTGAGCTCCCAGTCACCGAAAGACCCTGTCTCAAAGGAGGTACACAGCATTCCTAAGGATGACTCCTGTCCTCTGACGTCCAGAGACATGCACACACATACAGAGTGTACCACCAAACATACGAACTATCCAAGATTCCAAAGACCATACCTTTATCTGCATCATAGGACCCTTGCTCTCTTCCATTTTCTACAACCCTTCCAGGAAGGGTTAATCTGCAGATGAAACACAAGGAAGGTACTTATAGTAATAGTATACTTTCATTTGTCAGAAACTAACAACTATTTGAATGGCCATCCTCACAACATTTCCTTTACATTTTACAAACTAAATAACCTAGATTTCTTCCCCAACTAAGAAAGTGCACACCAGAGATGGTTCATCTTTCTATTTATATAACACACTCCCTAATCAAACAGAAACTAAAAAGAAAATAAATAAACATGTCATCAAATGTTATAATTGCACGACTTTTTAAGTAGTTGTCAACTTCTCATTGTATTTCATTTACAAATTAAACTTTATCCCAGGCATGTAGAAATAGATAAAAAAATAGAGAGAGAGTTCAGTAGCATGCATGGTTTCAAGTGTCCACTGCGGGTCTTGGAATGTATCTGTGATGGACATATGGGAAGGGTACTGTACATTCAAGTTGGCAAGCTAATTAAGGTCACGACACAGCGAGGAAGTCAGCCTGGCCGCAGGTGTGGTCGAAAGAGGAGACGAGGTGGGCAGTTGTTGAGGAAGAACACGCTGGCAGTGCCAGGATCGCCGTGCAGACGAAAGCGACGACGCACCGAGGGCACCCGAAGGGCTCTGAGCTACCTAGCGGCTGCACTTCCGCAGCGTTCAGCAAGGACAATCTCACACCAGCTCCGTCCGCCTCTCCCGGGGTCTGGGAAACAGCTACCAAGGGACTAAAGCCGACGGCGAGCAGCGAACCAAGGACGGCGAGAACCGGGGAAGCAGCCCCGGGACCGACCCCACGGCGAGTCGCGCGGGGGAAAGGCCAGAAGGACCGGCGCACCGGGACGCCTCCGGGAGGCGAGCGCACGCGGCGCCGGGTCGGCAGAGGGGCGGGGAGGCGAACGCGGAGCCCAAGGAAAGGACACAAGTCGGGAGGGATCGAGAACGGGGGTGCCGGGGCCCAAGCTGCCGCGGTGGCTCCGTCCCGAGCCCTCGGATGAGCGCGGGCGGAGAGCGCCGGGGCTGCCGCGGCGGCGCGCGCGGGGAGCCGCTGCCCTCGGAGCCCGCCGCGCACGCGCGGGACTCGCCTGAGGAAGTACGGCTTGGCGTAGAACTTGAAGTCCACGCCCTCGAAGTACACGTCGAACTCCGAGGCCCGCGCGTAGGGCACGCGGATGGCGACCGTGAGGAAGTCGGGGTCCTGACTCAGCTCGAACGCGGGGGTCAGCATCGTTGCGCACCCCGGGAGCCGCCGCCGCCGCCGCCGCCGCGCCGCGACTCACACGCCGGGTCCCCCGCGCTGTCAGCCGCGGCGCTTCCGGCTCCGGGCGGAAGTGTCCGCGCGAAGGGCCGGAAGTCCCGCCCACGCCGTCTCCTTGGAGACCGGACGCTCCGGAGAGAAAGGCGGAGTTTTCAAAACCTCCCTGTGGAGATGAGATGTGGACGCAGGTGTTTGGGCTTAAGACCAACTCAGGGTAATTTTTGGAAGGACAGAACTTTCACCGGGACTTTTGCAAGAACCCGGAACAAGATTCACTTTAACTCACCAAGTGTCTATCGAGAGCCTGAGAAATGATTTCAACCGCTTTGACTTTTGCTGGTGTGCTCGAATGTGGCCATTTCCTAGTTGCAAGACCTTAGGAAAGCCACAAAACTGTGCTTCAGAAAGCTCTCCCACAAACAGAGGGTAATATAAAACCTAGCCCCACAGAGATGCTGGCGGGTTGTCAAGGCTCAGCGAGTTGTGGAAGGGTCTGTGGTAACCTCAGTGAAGTCTTTAGTGCCCGTTTCCTTTGGTTCTCACCTACCTTGCCAAGAATTGTCCCCTCTGACCCTTATCCTCCCCCACTCAATGTCCTCTCCCATTAAAGCTTTATTTGAATGGGTTTTCTCATTAACAAAGCATCCATCTTCTCAGCTCTTCTAATCCACTTGACAAACTCCAAAGAAAAGAAGGCTGGAAAGATCAAGCAACAATGCTTACAATCATGCTTTTTTTTTTCATGCTTTTTGTAATGATCAGAATCCAGAACATTTTGTCCTTTAACCCTTGTGGGTACCCACTGCAGAGACTACACTTCCTTTGTATTTACCAGTTTAAGGGCTTTTTGTCTACAGAAGTTGCCTTTCTGGTTTTTCCTTCTTTTCCTTTTATTTTTCTCCCCTTAGTCTGGATTTCTAGTACTCTTCCAATCCCATTCCCCCTCGATCCCCTCTTCCGGCATATATTCCTTGGGCGTCCTTCCTCCTCATTCCTTTTATTTTTTCTTGTCCTTCAAGAATTAGCATAGTTCAGTTATGATATTTATTCCCTCATTTTAAATATCAGAGGGATAGCTTGGGCATGGTAGCTCACACCTGTAATCTTAGCATTCAGAAAGCAAAGACTGGAAGATGGTCACATGTTCAAGGCCAGACTGGTTACATTGCAAGCTGCAGACCAACCTGAGCTATAGAGTGAAACCTGTCATAAAACAACAACAGAAGAAAAAGTAGAGGGGCAGGTAATCAGTATGTATTCTATATGTGTGTGAAATTGTCAAATAGCAAAATTTATCAATAGAGAAAAGTGGAATAAAACAACAAAAGCAGAAGTCGAATTTGAATGGAAAAGTTTAAAGCCTTATCATTCTCAGAAAAAATATTAACAGGACCAAATAGCAGTTGGATGTTCAACTCTGCATCAGAAGTTTGGCAACCCTGTTTTCTTATCTCATTTTTCCTCCTGATAGCTCTATGAAAGCATTAAACAGTCTTTTTCACTTACAGAGTCATACACAGCTTGTCAGTCAGTGGTTCAGTGGGAATTGAAAGTCAGGTTGGTCTGATTCCTGAGTCTAGTCTCCAAACAAATACAGAGGGAAACTTTAACATTACCACACATACTTTGGATTCACAGTCTGAGTCCAAACCTGCCTGCTTTAGAGCATACTGTGACTTATAAGTAATAGGCATTCGATATTGACAATCAATACTGACATCAAGCTGGAACTGGTAAAGTCCTTAAAAGATCCCTTGAGATACACCTGGGCTAAATTATTCAAATTAGCTTCCCTAGAAAGAATCTTTACATCTCCTATGGGACCTCATTCTTATAGGTCATGCACAGTAATGTTTTTGAATTTTTAATGACAGAAAATTAAATGAAACAAGTTATGCTCTCCGCAATGAAATTCTAATTAAAAACACTTTTGCAAACTAGAACCGAGCTTTCCTGGGTCCCTTATTAAGCATTTGATAAAGTAGGTGTTGAGTGCATTCACACACACACACACACACACACACACACACACACACACACAGCATTGGAACACGAAAAAACATGTTTCAATGTTGCTAATTGTCAGAAATATATACTATATCCTCTGTATCTCAAAAATATATTTGAAATTATATGCTGGGGATTTGTTGTTTAATGAGAAAAGTTTTCTGGTTCCTTTTAATTTTAGTAAAAGAAAGTTCTCTTTAGTTTTTTCATTTCTATTTAGTTATGAATTTATTGTCCTTTTAAAATTATGAGTTTTCCTTTGAATGCCATATAATTTTGATTCTCTTTCTTTATTTTCCAAAGCTAATCCTTTTAGCTACTCCTAATGGGCCCTCTTCCATTTCTACATACATTTCTCTGTACCCTGTGAAATTGTGTTCAGACCCACTTTGTAAACTTTCCCTTTCAGAAGATAAGTATACAGCCTGTTATCTTTGATAACATTATGTTGGTCTCTTCTAGTCTAATAAATAATATTATGATCCTTAAATTTCAAAACTAAGTGTTAAATTTAAAAGATTTTAGAAACAATTCTTACTGACGCTGTATTGTCAATGGTGAAATACCCCTTTTCTCCAGAAGGTGGCATGCCTCTGGATGAGGAAAACTACAACCGGGAAGAGCAGTGCTGGGTCCAGAGAGTTTGAACCTGAAAAAACAGTTTATACTTCTAGTTTGTTCTCTGTGCTTATTTGGGGGAAGTGATAGACCTTCACACAGAACTTTCAAGCTTATGCACTGTTAGTTGTGTTTTTTGTTTTTGTTTTTGTTTTTTTAAAGCAGAGTCTTACACTGTAGCCTGGGCTCTCCTTGAACTCACTGTGTAATCCAAGCTGGCCTCAAATTCATGGCAATTCTCCTGCTTCAGACTCCTGAGTGCCGGGATTACAGGTGTGAAACACCACACCCAGCTGCTACTATTTTGATGCATAACCTTTCAGATTCTTGTTGAATTTAAAAGAGGATAGGATTTTTTAAAAATTTTTGGCAACATGTCCCACATTTATTTGCATATGAAATGAATGTGTTTCAGGCAATTGTGATAGATGACACTTGATCTAGAAACTTCCCTCCCAGACTCACCAGAGGTTGTTTCTGTGGTGATTCTAAATCCTATCAAGTTGATGTTCAAGATCAACCATTATAGTCCCTTATGGAACAAAATTGCTCATGTTTGAAAACAGCTTTCTCTGTATTAATGGGAGCTTCCAGGAAGGACTTCCTATCACCCCACAATGGTACTGAATGATATGGGGTGCTGAAGAGCATCTCAAAGTGAAGGTGACTCTGTGGTGTGGCTTATATCCAGAACTAAGTTGAATTTTCCATCGTCTCTGTTGGGCTCTCTCCCCTTTTCCCTATCCTCCTTTGCTTGTTCGCTTGTGTGTTTCTCCAGAGAACTTTCCCCTGATAAATTACATGGTATTAAATCCCTGGCCCAGGCTTTTAGGAAACCAGACCTATGACCAAATCTTAGGAAGCCCCTTAATGTTCTCCACATTCATACAAAAACCAAGGTCCTCAGAAAACCAGAGTGAAGTTTCATCTGATTTTCAAAGAGTTCTTAAAACCTATTTACCCTTAGTCCGTCTTTTGTTGTTGTTGCTGTGGTTTTTGCTTTTGCTTTGCTTTTGTTTTAATTTGATTCAGAGTCTCTTACACAGAAATTTTGGAAATTGGTACAAATATCAATACTTTTGTTCTAGTATTGAACAACTCGCAAATAATATATGTATATTAAAATACACGCATACGCTGGAGAAATGGCTCAGGGGTTAAGACTCCGCCTTGTAAGCAGAAGGTCCTGAGTTCAGATCCCTGACCCACATAAAAACACACTTCCAGCCCTGGTGGGAGAGCCTGGGAAATCTCAGAGCAAAACAAAAAGGAGGTAGAAGCAATCCAGGCTGATTCCTGAAGTCACTTGAAGGTGGAGCTTTAAGTTGGTTAGCCCTGCCCTGTTTGAGTAAATCTGCTCTACAGCTGCAGTTTTACAGTTCTCAGCCTTCATGATATCTTCGGTGACTTAAACCTTCTCCAGCTTCTGCTGTCTGCCATGTCTTTTCCAGGATGAGGGAGGGACTGTATCTCCCCTCTGGAACTGTAAGCTGAATAAATCTCTTTGACTTTGGGTGTTGTCTCACAGCAACAGAGAAAGAGTAAGTGATATACTAGGTGTCATATTTAAGCACAAGTGTCAAGTTGACAGTTGAAGGTTTGAGTTCTGGGCATATTTGTAGAGAATTAGTGGATGAGTTAAGCCCAGAGCAAACCTGTAGGAGATTTTAGCTGATGGGGAAGGCCCAGCCTATGGTGAGTAGGACTAGGCCCTGGAATAAAATATAGAAAACTGATTGAGAAAGTTGGCATCCTTGTGTACACTTGGCCAGACATACTGGTCTGACAAGTAAGGATTGTCCCTCCCTCAGCATTACTATAGAGATGGTATGGCCAGTTCCCTTGGCCCTGATGTTGGTGTGATCTCTCCCTTCAAGCTGAACTACAAACTGTAATGGGGACTATCATAAGAAAATAAACTCCTTGTTCCCTTAAGCCGTTTGATGGCAATTTATCAAGCAACCATGCAGGCAAACTGCAACACTAAGGAAACACATGAGATATCCTGTTCAGATGCTGAGAATTTGGCCTGTATCTTGATGTGAGTGGCAATTACTTGGGTGTATGTATATGTAACAGATTCATAAAGCCATGCGTTTGTGGGTATCTGGACAACAATCAGAAGACAGTGGTTTCTGAAAAGATAGGCTGCTGCTTGCTGACCCCTACCTTCCCCACAGAGCCTTGTCCTTGGCCTCAGACAGCTGCTTTGTCCCATGTGACAGAGATCTGATGTCCTTGCCTGGGATAAGACAGTTCTCAACAGACCGTATAAACAGCAAAAGAAAAGCTGTTCTATTTCCAGTGCTCCCAGCAGAATCAGCTGAGCCCCTAGATGCCACTGCCTTGTCTAACCCCACCTTCCTGCCCCATGGGGATTTCTCCAGGAGCATCCCTTGAAATCATCTGCACCCAACCTGCCTTGCAGAACAGTGTACCTGAAGTCCTCCTGGGGGACTGGGAGTGTGACTCAGCGACAGTGTGCTCAGCATGCTCAAGACCCTGGGCTGGATTCCCGCACCACGGAACTAGAAATGAAGCAAGTGAACACTATACTACAGACCTATCTTTCAAATGGAGTACAGTGCTGACCTTGTCCCATGGTGAAATTCCCCAAGTTAATTCTATGGCCTCCTTCATTTTCCTGCAGTGCTGTGTCCCCAGGTGTCTCTTCATCAAAGGGGTTTCAAAGGCATAGATTTGCCTGTACTTCAAAAAGCTATTGCCAGGCTTGCAACTGGGTCTTTGTGAATGCATTTGATTACTACAGCTACCCCCCCCCCAAACAAAAGCCAATCTCGTAGAAAACAGCTAGAACAAAACTCTGGGCTCTAAGTAGAAGAAAAATAGGCCCTCCTGCAATTTGGAGCTATTTCTGTTGATTACATGGAGGGTAAACTCATCTCAGGCACTTTTCTATGAAGTTAAAATAGCAAAGCCGACTTGTTTCATATTGTTTTCCCGGAAGAGTTTGCATTAGTTGCCCTTTTTTTCCCTAAATAAGGACAAATCCTTTCAGTAAGACGCTGTGGTACATAAAATTCAGGTAGTAATCATGTTATTGTCAATCGTTCATCATCACAACACAGTTTTGGAGCCTTCCCCCTGGCTGCCACTTCACTGTCTTTGCTCTGACGTGAACTCTATGTTTGTACATTCTCTGTAAGTGCTCACTCACGCTTCCCTTTGCCTACACTTTTCTTCTACTGCTACTCTCTTTGTTTGATTATCTTAGCCATATAGGTTTAGCTTGCTTTCTTTTTCTTTCTTTTGTGTGTATGTGTGTGTGTGTGTTGTATAGGTGCATGTGTGTCTGTGCATGGCATACTTATGCATACACATGTGGGGACAAAGGAACACCTTGGATATCATTCCTCAGGTTCCGTACACCATTTTAGGGTGGTGGTGGGGAACAGGGTTTCCCACTGGAACTTGCCAAGTAAGCTAGAATAGGAGGCTGGCGTGCTCCAAGAATCCCCTGTCTCTACGTCCCCAGTGCCGGGATTACATGCATGGTCCATCATACCCAGCTTTTATGTGGCTGCTGAGGAACAAACTCTGGTCCTTGCACTTGCAAGATTGGCAGCTCGCTCACTAGCTCTGCTTCTTTTCCATTGTTATTTCTGTATTGAATAGCTTTCCAGTTGTGATGTTTTAAATCACAGTTCATAATAGTTTAGGCATATCGTCTCTTTAGATAAGACAAGAAGAGAGAGAAAAAATGTATGTCTTCCTGATTTCAAAGTTTCTAACCAATAGGACAGTGAGTAAATGACATTGTAGAGTTGTCTCTACTACCACAGTTCACAGAAGAGAGTTTTGTTGCTTTTGTTTTTGTTTTTCCATTTCAGAAAACAGTGCATGGGATTCTTTTCTTCTGGTAACTCATGCAGACAGATGATAGAACTCAGCAGTCAGGTGAGAAGCTGGTTCTGCAATGAAAGCACCTACTGCATAAGCATGGTAAGCAGAATTCAGATCCCAGATCCCACATCAAAGTGGGTGTAGCAAGCCCCTTGTGATTCCAACCTAGACTAACCTGCAGAGGAGCTCTGGGATTGGTTGGAGTCACGCCCTCAAAAGAACAAGGTGGAAGAAAGATTTAGGATACCAGAAGTGTCCGGTGGCTGTTCACATTATGTCCACAGAGACAGATAAAAGAGGATGCTCAGCTGACTTCTTCCTTCCATTCTCATTTTATTCATTTTGGGACCTTGGTCCATGGGATGGTGCTGCCCACATTCAGGGTGGATCTTCTCTTCCCTTACATGCACCTAAATCTCTCTGGAAAAGACCTCACAGACGCTCCTAGAGGTGTGTCTCCTGGGTGATTCCAAGCCTAATTAATTTGCCCATGATGATTAATCACAACAGATACCCTTGGCCACTGTCAGCCATCCACTCCTAGGTGCAGTGACAGCCCATAATGCCTCTAAATCGTACTCGTGGGGCCACAGAATGCAGCAGAACCAACACTGCGCTTCTGAAACTCTTTCATGAAAGACTTTAAGGCTTCTTTCCTAGACTTTTCTTTACTCTCGTAGAGTTCCATCCACGAATACAGTAAGTTTATGATATTTTCACACCTTAATCCCCAATCCTACCCGCCTCCTTTTAGCATTTCAACCCTCTTCTTCCTTAGAAGTTTTTCTCCTTTCATGTGTTTTCACATGTGTGGCTCCACTGTGTGGACTGCTTCTGATGTCATGCACTTGAGCACTTTCAGGAGTATGAGTCATGTATCGGTGAGTACGCCCTTGAGGAAAGCATCTTCCCTTCTCTCCATTCAGCATTGACGCTCAAAAGCCACTCAAGGAGGCTGGGACTTCTTTTATATATATTATTAAGGTTATATTTATTAATATATATTTTACATATTATATTTGCCTTGAAAGCAATATTTTATATATTATTAAAATTATTAAAATATATTCTATGTATTTATTTCATAGTGTGTGTGTGTGTGTGTGTGTGTGTGTGTGTGTGTGTGTCTCTGTGAGGCCCAAGGATGACTTTAGGAATCAGCCTGGATTGCTTCTACCTCCTTCTTGCTTCACTCTGGGATTTTCTATGCTCTGTCCACCAAGGCTAGAAGTGCAGATCACCACCATTTCCACTTGATGTTTTTACGTGGGACCTGGGATCCAAACTCAGGACCTTCTGCTTGCAAGGCAGAGTCTTAACCCTTGAGCCATCTCTCCAGCCTGAGGCTTAAGGCTTCTTGAGAATCTTGCTCCTTCCACAGTGAAATGTTGATAGGTCAAACACTCTGCTGGTCTTGTGGAAGTACACATAGCTGTGTGAGTCCACAGATGCAACAGCCCTGTCATGTCCAGAGATCATCTGGAACTCAACCCCTATCCTCCTTCAGGCTCTTACACCCTGGACTGTTGCACCACGCACTCTGAGGGAAGCCAACTACCATATAACAATGCCAGCTACTGTAAGCCCACCCAACCCATAACCTGTCCTTGAAACAGCTTTGTTCCTGATTACTACTATTTCAGTCATTCTAGCCCAGAGGTCACCCACATGAGTGAGGAAGCCATTTGGACATTCAAGCCTCCACAGATGTCACGTGAACAGTGACAGAAGGCTGTAGAAGCGAGTCTGCAGGACAAGACTATCCTAGGCACCACCAGTCATCTGAGCAGCCCCAGCCAAGGGCCCAGCTATACTGCAGAGACTATACCCTTGCTCTACCTGTCCACATCCTAACCCACAGAGTGGCCGGCATAACAAAGTGCTTGTTGCTTTAAGGCAGTGGGTTTGGGGCAGTCTCTAGTACAGAAACGGAAGGAAACAGCAAATAAATAAATAAATAAATAAATAAATAAATATAAATAAAGTGTCCAAATGAATGTCAGATTCAGAAATAGAGAAACACTTAGGGGTTGGAACAATTATGAAAATCTCAGTCTCTTTTTTTTTTGGCATATGTAGGTGTGTGTGTGTGTGTGTGTGTGTGTGTGTGTGTGTGTGTGTGTGTAAAAGAGGGCACTTGAATGTGTGTGCCTGTGGAAACCCAAGGATCACTTTGGGAATCACCCTGGATCGCTCTTTGCTCTACCTCCTCATTGCTTTGCTCTGGGGTTTCCCAGGCTTGACCTTCCAGGGTCAGCAGTACAGGCTGCTGCTGCTGCTGTTTTGCCCAGCATTTTTAATTGGGTTTTGGGATCTGAACTCGGGTCCTTTTGCTTTCAAGGCAAAGGCTTAACCCTGAGCCATCTTTCTAGCTCTGAGAAAAAAATCTTCCTTCTGATTAGAAAGTCTGGGGCAGGAACAAAGGCTGGGGACTAGGGATGTGGTGAAGACCCAGATAAGGAGGCAGAATCAGCTCAGCTTGATTGATGTGAGGGATGACAGAAACTGAGATAACTAGATCAGATAGGAGTCTGGCACAAGCAATGGACCTCTAAAGCCAAGGGAAATGATACTAGGACAGTCAGGACTGTCGCCCTCTTGAGCACAGCAATTCCATGGCTGGGCGGGCAGAATTTGTTTGGTGGCATGATGAATGTTCGTGATAAGGTCCCTAATGTCTGCCTCCTGAAACAAAGTCAGTTAGGAAAACACAGCCACTGTTCTGCTTTCACAGGTCAGCTTTCCATTCTGGCATCATAATTACTGCAGTGTATGTAGCCATCTATCTATCTATACAGACCACCAGACTATGGTAAAGCCAAGTTCTCTAATCTTGTAGTTTTAAAATCTCTTACCAGCCATCTGCTTCCTATTAAAAATATGAGAGAGAGAAAAAAAAAAAACAGAAAATAAGAGCCAAACAAAACCTCTAAACCTTTTAGTTTCTGAACTTTCACCAAAATCTCCATTAAGTTTATAAAAATAAAAAACTTGATTGAGGTATAATTACATTTTGTGGCATTCATTCTAAGAGTACCAGTCAGTGTTTTTTTTCTAACCATTGAGTTATGCAATCACCAGCATGGTCCCAAGCACTTCATTACCCCTATAAAACCCCTCTGCCCACTTGCCCTTTACCCTTGTCCCAGCCCCAAGCTACAAACCCCTCCTGTGCTTTCTGTCTCTTTCAATTTGCATTTCCCAGGCAGTTCATCTGGGTGCAGGTACATGGCCTGGGACACTTGGTGTCTGGCTTCTTTTGCACAGCTCAGTGTTTTGTGGTTTGTCCATGTTGCAACAGGTGACATGTATGAGGTACATGCATATTAATGAACAGTTTTTCACTACAGAGATGGTCCAGAGTGTTTCTCCATTTACCAGTAAACACAGTAGGCTCATTTCCATCCTTTGGCTCTTACAGATAAGACTGTTTCCATTAAGTTTTAGAGACAGTATAGGAGGGCCAGCAAGACGGCTTAGCGGGTAAAGGAGCTTGCTGTACAAGCCTGGTGACCTGAGTTCCATCCCTAGAGCCCACAGAGGACAGAACTGACTCTTTGAGTTGCCCTGAGACCTCCACATGTACTTGAATAAAATATAAAAAAAAATAAGAAAATAGAGGAGCACATGAAGAAACTAATTTCCCATTAAGAGATTACCACAGGTTAACGATCTACGCTTCTTAAAGCAACTGTGTTTTTGATGAAACCAAGTTGTGCATATTTTGGAAGGGTTCTTTTAAGTAATGTTATGGGGGAAAATCTTTAATTGAATTGATGTACTATAGCCAATCTTATCCAGTTAATAGATAATTCACTTGTGGGCTACTCTAAGTAATGTGGACTATTGCTATACCATAAAACTTACCTCTAAACTAAAATCACAAAGCTATTGCCTTTTATATGTTACCTTCTATTTTTCAATTTTATGTGTTTTGCTATTATTCTATTTATCCATCATGAATGACCTTTATTTTGTTTTGTTTGGAAGGAGAACTTGGGCTCAAACCCAGGGCCTTACATCTGCTAGGCAAACACTCTACCACTGAGCTACAACCCAAGCCAATGCCAAATATACTTTGGAATCGTTTATCCCAAAGGTATTTTTCCACACTGACTTGAAAAGCATTCTTCACTGCACAGTACAGATTAGCACTGGCCTAAATTTTTTCCTAATGTTTTTCTTTCCATTTTCATAAGTACTTGTGTAGAGTACACGTGTATGTGTATGCATGCTTGCATATTAGAGGGTGTACATGTGTATGCCGGCACAGGATATATGCTTGTAGAGACCTGAGGTTAATATTGGGAACCATTTTCATTGCTCTTCCATCTTATTCTTTTGAAACTGGATATCATTGTTAGATGCAGTTGAGGGTTTGAACTCTAGGCACATTTTTAAAAATCCGTGGTTGAGTTAAATCCCTGAGCAAGCCTGCAGGAGATTTGTGATTGATGGAGAGGCCCAGCCTATGGTGGCTACAGCTAGTCTCTGGGCAGGTGAATAAGATGGAAGAAACTAGATAAGAAAATTGTCATCTTGCAGATTTGTATACTCGGCCAGACATGCTGCTCTTGCAAGTAAGGATTGTCCCTGTCTCAGCTGCTATGTGGACACAAATAGCCAGTAACCTCGGCCTCTGGTTTAGTAGGTGTGAACTCTCCTCCAAGGAACTATATAACTGGATGACTATAGACAAAATTAAACCCCTTGTTCCCTTAATCCATTTGGTTGTGAACTGATTGACAACATGCAAACAAACTGCTACACTGGGCCTCTAGTTAAACCCAGAACTCACTTGATAGATTTGTCTGGCTAGTCAGCTTGTCCTGGGATTCCCAGGCTCTGCCTTCTGAGGCTGGAACTACAGATTGACTGCCCCATTGGCTCAGCAGTTTGCATGGGATCTAGCGATAGAACTCTGGTCCTTTTGCTTGTGCAGCCAATGCTTTAAGTGCTGAGCTATCTCCCCAACTCCTTTTCCTAGTTTCTATGCTTTACTTCCCCCATCTAAGGAAGCCTCTCAAAATATATATCTAAAAGATTTTTTAAAAGAATTTAGGAAATAAGGGTTAGGACTGCATTTTGAGATTCTCCCTTACATCTATTTTCCTGTTTTCTAGATTTAATCCATTAATTTCCTAGTTTCATCAATACATGTTTTTAATTTTTCGATGTTATTCTTTCCTGGTTCCTTTTAATAATTTCTATATTCAAATTATAATTTTTGTAATTTCTCCAATTTTTCTGGTTATTTTATTGATTATTTATAAGTTTTTTATATGTTATGTATGTGTGTGCGTTCATATGGAGACCAGAGACAGAGTTAAGATCTTCCTCAATCACTCTCCGTTTTACTTTATTTTTTAATATTTTATTTATTTATTTACTCTGTGTGTGTGTGTGTGTGTGTGTGTGTGTGTGTGTGTGTGTGTGTGTCTCGGAGGACACTGTGTGTCCCTTTGGAGGACCAAAGGTTACTTCAGGAATCTTCTTGTATTGTTTCTACCTCCTCCTTGCTTCGAATTGGGATTTTCCAGGCTCCACCCACCAGAGCCAGAGTTCGGGGCAGCCTCCATTTCTGTCTGGCATTTTTACATGGGACCTGGGATTCAAACTCAGAACCTCCTGTTTTTGAGGCAAACTCTTAACCCCTGAGCCATCTCCCCAGCCCTCCATTTTATTTTTTGAAACAGATCTCTTGCTAAACATAGAACTCACCAATTGGGCAAGCTTTCAAGCTCAGCAGGCCCTTCATCTGCTGAATCCCCTCCACATTTCTCAGAACTACTGAGCATGATTATTTGATATGTTGGGCATTGCCATTCTCATGCCTGTGCACCGTTAACAGGACCTTCCCCACAGCTGGGAATTCATGCTGACCTTTGCTCCTCATGACTTAGTTCCTCGTGGGTTTTATGGCTTGGGGTTATAGAATTGAGTTCCTCAATTTCTGTCTGTGTGAGTTTCTAGAAAGTCCGTGTATGAATGTGCTAGAGCAAGTAAAGTACCAGTTGGTTACTTCCACAATGAACGGTCACTCCCTCACTATTTAAGAGGTGTCATGGTTTGAAATATGTCCCCCATAGTCTCATGTGTTTAGCAAGGTCATGGCACCTTG
This sequence comes from Typhlomys cinereus, assembly GCA_023101885.1. Lineage (NCBI taxonomy): Eukaryota > Metazoa > Chordata > Mammalia > Rodentia > Platacanthomyidae > Typhlomys > Typhlomys cinereus. The sequence goes on from JALPQD010000010.1 coordinate 12,502,427, forward strand.
AGAGGTGGAGCCTTGCTGGAGGAAGGCAGTCACAAGGGGTGGGCCTTGAGGTGGATTAGTCCCACCCTACTCTAGGAGAAGTCTGCCTTTGTAGCAAGCAGTCTACTGCTCTCAGCTTCCAAGATGTCTGCAGTGACTTAGCCTCCTCCAGCTTTGGCCAGCCAGCCATGCCACCTCTGCTTTGAGAGACTGTACCTTCCCTCTGGAACCGTAAGCTGAATAAACTTCCCTTTCTCCCTTAAGATGATTGACTTTGAGTGTTCTCTCACAGCAATAATTAAGAGTAACTGTTACAAGAGGCCAGACTGCTGAGGTCATATTGCTAGCATGGATGTACCCTGAAGACCTTGGAGAAGAATCATCCTTGCCTCTCTCATCTCCCGGTGCCCGTGTCAATAGGATTCTAATTTATCTTTGTCTTCATATGGCTTTAGGTCATATAACTGTGCCTCCCATGCCCTCTTATATAATACATAATATGCTGGGGGTGAAACCCAAGGCTATGAGCATTCTGTACATGCCAGGAAGAGCCTACCACTCAGCTACCTGCCCCAGCTTCCCTTTCCCTGTCTCATGTGGATAAGACACCAACCAGCCCATTAGACTCAGAGCTCGGGCACTCTCCAGAATGGTTTCCCCTCAAGATCTCTAATTAGTGATAGCTATTTAATTACATCAGCAGAAACACTATTTCCAAATTAGGTCACTTTTGAGGTGTTAGGCAGACAGGTTTTTAAAGGAGACACTGCTGAATTCATTATGCCTAGAACCAAACCAGGTTTAGCCAATGAAAATCAGTTCTTGCTTTGGGAAGTTGGAGGAGCTACCAATTTGGGACTGTTTTGATCTAAATTTCCTACCTGAATTTTTTTCCTTCACAGAAGAAAATCCCATGTAGATGTTATGAGAAATCGTTAGATTCCACTCCCTGCCTTTCCCCTCCTCCAGGAAACATCTTGGCATCTTCTGTGAGATGGGTTGTTTGCTATATTCCTGGCCGAAGTACCACTCTTTGAGGGAACTGCATCTTAATGAAGTGTCCTGACTTGAACTTCATACCTGGTTTGAGGTATAAGCTGTTTCCTGCCACGGTAATGTTTGGCATTGGACTGGGGAAAATATCTTGGGTAAAGTGCTTGCTGTACACACTTGCAGAGAGAGAGAGAGAGAGAGAGAATGTTTGGTTTCAATACCTAGTAATCTTTTTGCTTGGTGCTTCCTTGGTTTCTTGGCCCCAGTGATTCCCCTCCCTTTCCCACCAGCTCAGTCATGCATGTCAAAAGAAGTTGCTGCACCACGAAGAGACACTAAATGAAATTTGAACGATTAAGAGACACAATCTTTTCTTGTGTAGGAAAGCTCAATATCATGAAAATATTAGCTCTTCATAAGTTAATTTAGAAACTGGTCTCAAAGCCAATCTCCTTGGTAGAATTTTGGAAGGAGGCAAATTAGTTCTATATTCATATGAAAAAAAAAACAGAAATAGTATGGAAAGCTTTAAAATGTGATGAGTCACATTCCACCAGGTACTTATGTACCTTGTGAATGCTAGGAAAATAAAACTCATTCACACATGGAGGTAAGCAAACAGAAGGGGACAGCAACCCAGATGCCTTCCATGATCCAGACAGGACGATTGTTACAGGACAACAGTGCTGCCTCACATGTCAGAAAGATGGACTGGCACCATCGTGTGCCCACAATGAAGCAACTGTGATTTGTGTGTGTGCCATCACTGTTGTGAGGTACCTGAGACTTGCTTATTTAGCAAGAGAAGATTGTTGCCAGGCACAGTGTTTAGGCCTGTGATAGTCCTCACACTCAGAAATGAAAGCAAGATGATTTCAAGTTCAAGACCAGCTTGGGGTACATACCAAGATGCTATCTCAAAAAAAGAAAAAAAGATTGATTTTAATGTGTTTACTGAGATCATGCTCTTCAAACTTTTGCAATAGCAGCATTTAGGAGCACCTCAGAAATTTGGGTGCTTGGGTCATGCTTGGATGTACTACCTCAAAACTGCTGTTTGTATGTGTGTACCCCATGTGTGTACACATGCACCCGGAGGCAGAAGCCACCCTAGAGTGTCATTCCTCAGGAGCCACTCCCTTGATTGTTTGAGACAGGGTCCTTCATTGGCCTAGAGTCCACTAAGTAGGCGAGGCTGACTGGTCAGCAGGCTGCAGGGTCCTGCTGGGTCTGCCTTACCAGCACTGAGATCACACTCATGCTACAACATTCTCCTTTGTTTACATAGATTTGGGGGTTCAAATCTCAGATCTTCATGCTTGTATGGCAAGCACTTTACTGTGGCAAGCACTTTACTGATGGAGCTGACTCCCAGCCCCTGTAGCTCCATTTTTGCCAGATCCCTCAGATGAGTTGTATACACTGTAAGGTTAGGAAAGCCCCTTTTAAAACCCAACTTCCTGGGTATTCTCTTCTGTACAGTGAAAACATTCTGATGTCAAAGTAGATTGAAACCTTCTCCTCCTACCCCTGAAGTATCATTGAATACTACCTTGTTTGATTTTGGCTTTGGCTTTATCAATTCTTTTGTTTTGAAAGAGGATCCTACTTTATAGTCTGGGCTGGCTTGGAACTCACTCTGTAGCCTAAGCTTGCCTTGAACTTGTGGCCATCCTCCTGCCTCAGCCTCCCAAGTACTGTGATCACAGCGTCAGCCACCACACCAAGTTGACTACTTTGTACATGTCCATTTAGAGTTTTGTTCAGGCAAACCTAGATACATCACACCCTGATGACTGGGAGTCGGAAAATAACTGTTGTACCACAATTACCTGGAGGGAAAAAAAAATTTCATGTCTGCCTCACTTTTAAAAAAAATAAGGTTCATTTTCCAGAACTGTTTTAGGCTCGCAGCAAAACCAAGTGGAAAATACAGAGCACCTCCCCTCTCTCTGCCCCTACCACGCACAGACCCCCCTGCTGGTGTTGCATGTTCTACAGATTTGGGACAAAAGTATAATGATATGTATAGACCATGACAAGGTGGCAGCAATCTGCAATATTGCAGGTGACATGAAGCACTCTCTGGCAGGATGGATAACGCTCTAAAAATCTCAACTGACTACTTAAGTGTCTCTCCCTACTTTCTACCTCTGGGTGCCACTGGTCTTTACATGGTTTCCATGGTTTTACCTTTCCACAACATTGTATGGCTGGCCTCGTGTAGTTGGCATGCTTTTCAGACTGCTTTCATCACTTGCTTATACACATAGAAGGTTTCCGTATGGTTGTCTGACCGTTCATCTTTGTCACTAATAGATCGTTTGTGTGTTTTACAATTCATTGATTCTTTTGCTAGAGGAAGTCTTGATTGCTTCCCGTTTAGACGAGTTGTGGCTAAAGATTCTACACACATCCATGTGCAGGTTTTTGTCTGACCATTCAGCTTTCAGCTCATTTGGGTAAATGCATAGGGGTTCAAGGATTACATGGAAAGCCTACATTTAACTGTTCAAGAAATTGTTGAGGGGTGGAGGTAGGGAGACAGCTCAAGGTAAAGGGCTTGCCATACAAATGCAAGGACTTGAGCTCAATCCGAAGCACGCATGAAAAAGTCAGTAATGGGGAGGTGGGGACAGATGGACCCCTGAGACTCACTAGCCTGCCAGCCTAGCCTAATTAATTAGTGAGCCCAGGTCCCAAGGAAAGAGACTTTGTGTCAAAAAAGAGATGGACAGCTCCCAAGGAAATGACATCTGGGATTGACTTCTGATTTACACACACACACACACACACACACACACACACACACACACACACACACACACACGGTCTTGCTGTCTGCAGAGCAGCTGTTAGAGTTCCTGTTATTCCACAGTCTCGCCAGCATTTGGCGCTGTCCGCGTGCTACTCCTAGCCTTCTAACTGCAATGAAGTAGCTTCTTGTTTTAATGTGAAATTTCTTAGTAGCCTGCGATTGTATGCTTATACGCTATCCGTGTGTCTTCCTGCTTGACTGTTTGTTCAGCTCTTTGGGGAATTTTTTAGCTAAGTTGGCCATTTCTTTTGTTGTTGAGAGTTGGGGCTTCTTTGTATTGGATGAGTCTTTCACAAATGTTTTCTTTCAGTCTTGAGTTGTTTATGCATTCTTTTGGCATTGTTTTTCAAAGAGCAGAAGTTTTTCATTTTAAGGAGGCTCTGTTTATCTATGAATTTCTTTCATGAATCATGCTTTTAGTGTCGCATCTAAAAAAATTACTACATCCTAAGCCTCCTAGATTTTCTTTGATGTTATCTTCTAGGAGTTTCACAGTATCAGGTTTTACTCTCAGGTTGCTGATCCCTTTTGAGTTACTTTTATTTTAGTGTGTGTGTGTGTGTGTGTGTGTGTGTGTGTGTGTGTGTGTGTGTCTGTGTGTGTCTGTGTATCTCTGTGTGTGCATCAGAGGGCACTATGTGTGCCTGTGGAGGCCCTGATGTGATTTCAGGAATCATCCTGGATTGCTCTACCTCCTCTTTGCCTTGCTCTGGAGTTTCACAGGTTCCACCTTCCAGGATCAAAAGTACAGGCTGCTGCCATTTCTTCCTGGCCCTTTTAGGTGGGGTCTGGGATCTAAACTCCGGACCTTCTACTTAGGAGACAGAGGCTTAACCCCTGAGCTATCTCTCTGGCCCTTCAGTTACTTCTTATGAAGGGATTAGATCCATTTTTTAAAATATATTTTTTAAAACTTTATATATTTATTCATGTGTGTGTGTGTGTGTGTGTGTGTGTGTGTGTGTGTGTACATGTATCCCTGTGGTGGACCAAGGGTGACTTCGGGAATCATCCTGGATTGCTTCATCTCCTTCTTGCTTTCCTCTGGGATTTCTCAGGCTCCACCCACTAGGACTAGAAGTATAGGAAGTGTAGGCTGTAGCCACTTCCACCTGACATTTTTACATGGGATCTGGGATCAGAACTCAAGACCTTCTGCTGACAAGGCAGAGTTTTAATCCCTGAGCCATCTCTCCAGCCCACACTTTTTAAAATATTTTATCTGAGAAAGATTAAGGAGAGAAAGAGAGAGAGAGAGAGGAGGAAGAGGAAGAGGAAGAAGAGAAGAAGAAGAAGAAGAAGAAGAAGAAGAAGAAGAAGAAGAAGAAGAAGAAGAAGAAGAAGAAGAAGAAGAAGAAGAAGAAGAAGAAGAAGAAGAAGAGTGCACATGTATGCTGTGGTACATAGGTGGAGGTCAGAGGACAATTTTCAGGAGTCAGTTCTGTCCTTCTACCATGTGGACTTCAAGACTGAACTCAAGTCACCAGGTTTTTGAGCAGGTGTCTTCCCTGCTGATCTATCTTGCTAGTCCTAGAGTAGTTTTGCTAATGTGACTAGTTGTCCCAGCATCATTTGTTAAAAAGATGTCTTTACTCCATCATATTGCCTGATATTTATGTAGGCCTATTTTTAGATCTTGTTTTCTGTTTGATTTATTAGTTTATCTCCTCTTTCACCAAACTATCTTTTGTTAATTATTGAGCTTTATAGTAAGTCCTGAATTTGGGTAGCATTAGTGTCCCAACTTCTTTGTCTACTTCAACATCCAGATGATTATTCTAAGTCTTTTGCTTTTTTATTCAGATTTTAAAGTGTATCCACAAAATAAATTTTAATGGTGATTGTGCAAACACATAGACCAAATTCAGAAGAACTGAAAGTTTGAAAATATTGAATTCTGGGCACATCTTACTGGCTCAGTAGGCCAAGTGTCTGCTCACCTGAAGAACCCAAGTTCCATCCCCAGAAGCTTACATGGTGGAAAGAGAGAAGTGGCTTCAGAAAGAAATCTGACCTTCACCCCTGTACCATGGTGTGCATATTTCCCCCTCCCTCCATCTATCTCTCTCTAGTAAATGAATAAGTGTTTTTTAAAAGAAGATATTGAGTCCATTGTGAGGATAGAATAGCTCTCTATTTTTTAGTTAGTGTATTTAATTTGTTAGGTTTATTCTCAAGCATTTCATTACTTCACTTTTAGGGGGATGCTATCTTAATTTCTTTTTTAATCTCAAATTCCTCTTATTCATTGCTGAAAATAGAAAAGGAATCAGCTTTTCCATATTAACTTTATACCTGTGGACCTTACCAAAATGGCTTATTAAGTCAAGATTTTTGGATGTGTATATTCTTTTGAATTTTCTAGATAGATGATCATGTCGTCTGCAAGCAAAAATAACTTTTCTTCCTTTCTCATTGGCTTGCTAGCCAGCCATTCTACTGAAATCAGTGTCTCAAGTCAGTGAGAAATTGTTTCACTTTCTTATCACATTAGCTAGGCCTTCAAAGGCTGATCTATGGAGGGAGGACATCCTTGTATTGTTCCTGGTCTTAGCAAGAATGTTTCTACTTTGTTTCATACTTTTCTGTTAAGTATGATGTTAACTATAGGTTTATTTTGTATTTTTTTTTAATCAAGTTGAGGATGTTGCCCCTCTTCCAAGTTTTCTGAGAGTTACTATTATGAAGGCCTGTTGGATTTTTGTTGAAAAGCTCTTTTTGCATCTATTCATAGGGCTTTGTGAGTTTTCCTCTTTACTCAGGTTAGTGGACCACGGTCTCCAGATGTAGATTCCTGACATCTCCTTCTCCTGGCCCTCAGCCCTGTGCAGTCCCCTCTCTGTGATTCTGAGTTGGATTTAACAGGTATGGAGTAGTAGAGCAGTGAAGAAACCACATCTGAGATTAGGTTGTAAAAGACCATGATTCGGGCAGACTGGATGGTTCTGTGGGTAAAATCCGGTCACCGAGCTGGAGCCACATGATAAAGGAGACAATTACTTCTGGAAGTTGTCCTCTGACTTCCACTCTGCACTGTGGCATATGCTTACTTTCTCTTTCTCTCTAATAAACAAGGTTTTTAAAAAGTGGATTGTGATTCACATCTTGCTGGAGTGTCTGTCCAGCTCTTCCTGTGTCCCTGCCTTGACAGAAAGTGATGACCCCTGGCAAGAACTTAAGGGAACCCTCTCCAAACAGCCAAGAATGAGGGCTCTTAGCCCAGTGATCTAAAATAGTGACAGTCTACAGCAGCCATGCTAACGAGCCTGGAGGCTGATCCTTCTCCAGTTGAGCCCTGGGATTAGCCCACATAACTTGGTCAATGCTCGAGTGAAGCTTCTGAAGCAGATGATTTAGCTATTGCTGAGCCCCATTCCTGACCCACAGAACCTTAAGTCACTCTAAGCAGGGTCTCAGCCCACTACATTTTGAAGTAGTAGCTTTGTTGTGCAGCAATAAGTAACTTATCCAGAAAATGAGAGAAAGAGAATGGGTCCTGTCCAGTTTCTGGCTGGAACAACTGATAGCTGGAGGTGTCAAGATTCCAGGAGAGAAGTAAATTTGGTGGATTAGGATGGGAATGAACAAACATTTTGTCTATTAGACATTGAAGTGAGGTATTGGGTAGAGCATGGTCAAGGGAGCACTGAGACTACTTTCCCATGACATTAGGAGCTATAGCTTTCTACCAATCAGCAGCGATGTCCAAAATTTGGGTTTGAACTCAGAGATTGAAGACAAAACTTTCACTTCAACAGGGTTTTAAAAACTGAGTCCTGGGGCTAGAAGGGTAGCTCCCTCGGGTAAAGTATTTGCCTCAAAAGCATAAGTACCTGAGTTCAATCCCCCATGTGGCAGTGTAAATTTATAATCCCAGTGTTGGGAAAGCAGGGACAGGAGAATCCCTGGAACTTGCTAGCCAGCCACTCTACCCAAATCAGTGAGTCTTAAGTCAGTGAGAAATTCTGTCTCAAAAAACAAAGAGAGGGCCGGAGAGATGGGTGAGGAGTTAAGACTCTGTCTCTTAGGCAGAAGGTCCTGAGTTTGGATCCCAGATCCCACATAAAAATTGCCAGACAGAAAAAGCAGCCCATGCACTTCTTGCCTTCATGGGCAGAGCCTGGAAAATCCAATATCAAAGTAAGAAGGAGGTAGAAGAAATCCAGGATGATTCCTGAACTCATCCTTGGGCCTCCACAAGAACAACACAGTGCCCTCTGATACACACACACACACACACACACACACACACATATTTTTAAAGGGGGGGAGCTGGAGAGATGGCTCAGGTGTTAAGACTATGCCTCATGAGCAGAAGTACCTGAGTTTGAATCCTGAGTCATACATGCCATGCAGAAATGACAACAGCCTATACTTCTGGTCCTGAAAGCAGAGCTTGGAAAATCCCAGAAGGAAACAAAAAGGAGGTGGAAGCAATCCAAGATGATTCCCGAAGTCCCCTTTGATCCTCCACAGTTCTCTCTCTCTCTCTCTCTCTCTCTCTCTCTCTCTCACACACACACACAAAAATAAATAAATAAATAAATAAATAAATAAATAAATAAATAAATAAATAAATAAATAAACGCCAACAGGCCTGAAGACCTGAGCTCTATCCCCCAAACCCCACATGGTGGAAGTAAAGAACCACACCCCCCTCAAGTTGTCCTTGACTTCCTCTGTTTGTGGTGGTGTGCAAATACCACCCCTTCCATGAACAGTAAATATGTGTAAACAACAACTCCAATCGTGAAAATAATTAGATGGGGCCTGAGAAATGATGTCTGAGGTGTCTGAGGTTGTCCTTTGGCTAGAATCCTCACCTACACATATGCACTCACACATCCATACCCCCATACACGTTCAGAACAGAGTCCTCTGTTTGGTTCATTCTGCTGTTCTAAGTTCTAGCCTGATGTTTGAAGTCAAAACCTCTTTTTTGAAGCCTCTTGTTGCTTATGTTGTTCTTAAAGAAGCAGGGAGGTGGCAAGGCAGAGTCGGGAGATTCCTTCTTCGCTGGCATGTATTCCAAAACAAGCGGATTTCTGAAGCTGAAGGTCTAAATCCTAGATCTTACCCTGGGTCTCCATGATGGCACTTGGCCGGGGTCAACAACCAAACTTTTTTCCTTTGGTCCTAATGCTCTACAGTGGTAGTACACCTCACTCTCCTCTGCCCTGGGAGGATCGCTTCACTGTACACATCTGCCACACACATTTCCCGCTTGCCCTCTGCCATTTCCTGGATGCCTGTGTGGAAGAAGTTTCCATTTGTCTCACCGCTAGAACTTTAAATACAACGGGTCCTCAAAGAGTCGCAGTAAGATACTGACAAAACTATTTGGGATGTAATTAAATTTGAAACAAGTGATAAAGCAATATAGAGTCTTGTAGAAACCCAGGAGCATTTGTAAACTTGTGTTCTGCCTCTTGCAAATGTGCCACAAAGAGTAGAACACTGGCCAGAAGCTCGTGGAGAATGGAAGAGTGTGTCCTAATGTCCTAGGGATGCCCGAGATATCTGACGTTTGAATATGTGAACACACGAAGAACTCACGCTTACCCAGGATTGTGAAGTTACTACTCAGCCTCAAGTCTGTGTTTGAAAGGATGCAGATACAGACTTTTGTTTGTATGATAAGCTACATTTGATTCATCACATACTAACGGAGCACCTACTCCGAGCCCTGCATTGGTGAAATTCTTTCCAAAAGATGATTGACCATACAGCTCTTCAGAGGCCTCTGCTGTGTCCCCCGATATTGCTGGTAAGAAAAGAAGGCTCGGGAAAAGTCTGCCCCTTCTTCGGGCTCACAGGGCCAGTGACTGTCAGACTTCGACTCTAGATCTTGAAGTCCGTCCTACAACTGCGCTTGAGTACATGAATCCGCTGGGCGCCACTCGGTGCCTTGAGCGCCTCACAGGGCGAATGGGACCTAGATGTCCCAGCCTGAGACCAAGGATGGGAAGATGAGCGCAAAGACAGATGGATGAACGAATGGCCGGGACGTTTGTGCAGCCACGACCGCACGAGGAGATCGGATGGAGGACTGAATGGAATGTGTGGGTCGGTGAGTACTCCAGAGGATGAATGAGGTTGGGTGACCCTGCGCTACCTGAAGCCAGGGCTGGACTGCGAGAGACCCGTGGTGGGCGGCTACTCCACACAGTACGGTAGGGAGGGCTGCTCCTCCCCATCCTCCTCCCGTTTCCCTCCACCTCCTTCTCCTCCTCCTCCTTCGTCTGCTCTCCAGTCGCCCTGCCGCCCGCCAGGACCCCAGTCCCCCGCGGGCGGGCGCAAGAGGTGGCCGCTGCACCGTGCCGCGCTCGTCCCGCAGCCGCCACCGCGGAGCCGCTATGCACAGAGGGGCCGTGCTGCCCGGGGGCCGCTGCCGCCGCCGAGCCGCACCATGAAGCTCCGCAGCAAGGCGGCGGCGCTGCTCTTGCTCGCGCTGGCCGCGTTGCTGCTGGCGCTGCTGTCCCTGCGCGCCCACCGCCCCGAGCCCCCCGCGCGTCCCGCGTCCGCCCCGCAGCGCCGCCCCACGCCGACCCCCGCGCGCCGACAAGATCCTGGCATACTCCGGGGAATCCCCGGCCCGCGCTCTCCGAGGCGCCGACCCTCGCGTCTGCGACCCGGACCCGGACACCGGGGAGCCCCGAGCCTGGAGAAGTTGGCTAGGTGAGTCGTGGCAGACCCCGATCCGTCCCTTAGGAGGATATGCACCTTTGTCAAGTCCAAGGGCAGCATGGGGCTGGAGGATCAGGATCCCCAACTTTCACCCTCCGACTGCCGACCCCGCTAGACCTGCAGACCACCCTGCGGACGCGCACGCACCTTTGTGCAAAAGTAGTCTGGCAAGTGACTGGTAGATTTCAGGCTCTTAACTGTCAGGGCCAGGAGTCTTGTAACATTCTTGCAAACATGTGGCCATTGTTTAAATTTTCAAAAACCATCTCATTCTCAGATTTCACTGGAGAATTCAGAACGAAAAACAGATCTTGATTGAGTTGGAAAAGTTAGATGTTTACCGAGAACCGGCTGCGTTTTATTCAATCTCAAGTCCCCGCGTGCTCACAGTTTATCAGAAGTTTGCTCCTTCGACCCTGGGGTGCGTGGCTCGGGAGAGGCAGACTCTGGGTTTCTTGTTCCCCATCTGTGTGGGGCTGCGGTTCGGTCAAAGGCTCCTGCTAAGCAAACATCTTAACCTTCCACATGCTTTTTGGAGCTCTCTGTGCCGGCACAAAGCAGTACACGCGGCGGCTTTTCTCCCAAGCGTTTTATCTTTGGCCCTGGCGCTGCCCGGACGCCCTGCAGGTTGGGGACTGGGGTTCATTTCCTTTGTTGTGGAGAGCTTTCTTAACAGTCTCTCCCCTGTAGTCGGTCTGTTTCCTCTGTTCCTTCAAAGAACGCTGCTGTTTCTAACTGCCTTTGCCACGTTCGCGTGTGCCCGGTTCCTTAATTACTTGGAACGAGTTGAAGAATTCTTTTTGACCATAATGACGAAGTCTGGTGGAGCTTTTTACTGTAGCTAGGAGGAAAGACACGGAACCTCAAGAAGTAGCTGTGTCAGCTTTTGTTCCTCTTTTCCCTGGTAATAAATGCACACATGTGTGCTGACAAGTTTTAGGGGAGAGGAAAAAAGATCAACGACTCCAACAATCCAAGACCTTCTGGTAAGAACAGTTGTTTTCAGGGCCTGAGTGTGTGCCCATACTGAGATAAGTCTGTTCTTGTAGGCTTTTCTCTCCTGTACCCAGAGGTTTCTTATGGTGGATTACATCAGGGTTTAGCTGCACGTTTTTGATGCCTTCTAAGATAATAAATACCGACACCACTTAACACACTGTCGACAACATTGTATGAAAGTAGTTATGATTTATAATTACTTTGCATATATAATCACATAATCTATGCTGTGCCTTTTGGCAGTGGTTCTTGAAGTCCTTGCCATTGAAGCATGAGGCAGGACCCAAACTGGGACCACCAGGGCCCAGGCAGCCACATGATTATAATAACCACAGTGCTCCTGAGGGAGAGCCAGGAGGATCCCTGGGGATTGCTAGCAACTAGCCTATTCGAGTTGGTGAGCTCCAGGCCCCACAAGAGACCATATCTCAAATAAATAAGGTGCAGAGTGATTAAGGAACACACCTCTGGCTTCTGTTACTGGAAGGATACATGATTCTACACATACACATGCACATGGGTTCTTAGACCCTAACCCTCCTACCATGAAAGCGGTGGACAAGGGCTGAGTCATGTGTCTTCCACTCCCTCCTTTGCTCCTGGGGCCTATGAAGACCCAGAACTGCTCCATGTCATTGCATTAGCATTTCTTAGTATCACAGGTATTTTATCAGGGTTAGAGATTTGTCCGAGGCTCGGTTAAGGGACAGAAGGAGGATAAAGACCCAAGCCATCTGGGTCCCAGGTGAACCTGCCGCACTGATGTCCTGCATGCTGTCTCACCTGCCCTTGATTCACCACTGTACTGAGATCTGTAGCACCCCCCACCCCCACCCCCCTCAGATCTGTCTCCTTCGAGGTGTTGGGAACACTTGGGCAACATCTCTTGTCTGCCTCTGAACAAATTGGCTCCGACTTGCAGGAGAGCATGAACAGAATCCAAATGGATGCTGTAGACAAAGTCTGTTTCCGCGGGCAACCATACCCAGGAAGTCATTTTTCTTTTGAACATATCTCTTAGATGATCATGGAAATGATGTCCAACACCAGAGGAATAGAGAAGGAAATTCACAAATTCAGGAAAGAGTGAAAAACAGAGACACCAGGCAGGTGCCTGGGGCTCAAAGGCAGGCACGTAACATTTTCTGGGACTGTGTTTTTGCTGCATCCACAGAATGGTAGCAGAAGATTCTAAAGCAAGAAAGGGACCAGGGGACAAGCTCTCCAAAGACTTCTCTGTTGCTTTCCTAATTTGCCTGGGTGAAATTTTTGTGGTTAGAAGGAATTTTATGTAGGGAGGGAAGAGAAAGCCTTGTGGCTTCAGAAAATCAGTGCTTTAATCTCGGTACCTGGATGGAATCCAGAAGAGATGAATGCTTCATGATCTCATTTCTCCGACCTGGTATGGGTCATACTTGTGGCAGCAGTCAGCAGAAAGCTTGGGATTGGGTGGGCCCCAGGTGGACACATGCAGACCACGCACAGCCTGGGTCGCCCATCCTCTCCAGGGCCCCGGCCTTACCTGAAGTTCTGCCACGTCAACACGGGAAACAGAGCCTTTTCTTTCCACATCTTGTTTTCATTCCGACAGTTTCCAAGGACTTGCCTAGTGAGCAGACTGATCCTACAATTTCAGAACTAGTCATTTGTATGCAATCTGTCCTGTGGTGGCCTCCTTCCCATATAAACACAAAACCAGGAGCTAAGGTCTGAGGTTTTGGGTCAAGAATGGGATCTGAAAATGGATACCCTCCTGGAAGTAACTACCTAGTGCCCAAGAGAAATGAAACCCTCCCATTTTGGTTTATTGGTGATTTACATCTGGCTGACTTCCAAAAAGAATTTGAGATGACATATAGTAAAAGACACATGTACAATAAAGCCATTGAAACAGTTGCATGAAAAAGTCATAAAGGGAGAGAGAGGGAAGTACTGTTTGTCAAAATTCAGTGACACTCTTACTGAAGGATTACGTGCTAGATTTAACTCTAAGCTTCCTGGCAGCCAAATCAAAAAGGGAATTATGGTGGGGTGCCACACCATCACCAAATGATACAAGAAATGTATATTAAGAGCTGATATTCTTTGATGGAACTGAATTCTAAAATGGGATTAAATTTAAGACCTAAGAAGACTGAATTTCCATTTGAGCTACATGTGGACAAGGAAATGTAATGTAACCATTCATCAGTGCAGTATGAGAAGAAATATGGGGCCAGCGAGATGCCTCAGTAGGTACAGGCGCTTGCTGTGTAAACCTGGTAATCTGAATTAGATGCCTGGCACCCACAAAAAGCCAATGTGGTGTCACATCCCAGCATTCCCTTGGATGGGAGATAGAGATTTACCCTAAAGCCCATGGGCTGGACAGTCTGCAGTTCACAGTGGCCAAAACAGCAAGAAAGACCCCACCTCAACAAGGTAGAAAGAGAGAACTGAACCTGGAAAGTTGTCCTCTGACCTCCATGCATGCATCTTGACATGCGCCTGTACACACACACACACACACACACACACACACACACACACACACACACCAGTAATACATAAAAATAAAATATATTTTTTAAAAGAGCATGTCCTCTGTAATCCAGCAAGTTGGGTCCTGGTCCCAAATCATTTTTATCTTACTCTCTGCATCTGTAGAATGATCAGGCTTGTCTAAAATTTTCTCACATCTCTTCCAGCTCTACCATATGATGCTCTCTCCATGCATTCTTCAAAGTTAGCAGCCAGATCGCAAGAGGCCTGTCGCCTAGGCCTTCCTGCTGTCACTTGCAAAACCGCTGCCGACTCTGCCCTGTCCCCTGACCACTCAACCACAGCCCTTTTCTGAACCTCATTCTTTCTCTTCTGGGTTGGCCTGGGTACTGCTGTTTCCTTTTAAAACGTGGTTTCTAGGGGAGCCTTTGGCTACCCGTGGATCCATAGAAGTTCCTCTGTCATTATGCTGCACAGTTGTATGGCAAATGTTTGGGGCAGATAGCTCTGCCAGCATTTTCTGTGCAGCGGTGAAGGTAGTTGCTGCCTTCCCACAACTTGGGGGAAGGAGAAACAACAGAGAAACAAGATACCCTCGGTGGCCTTCCCCACAACCTCAGTGAGAGGATGGACATCCTTGCTTACCCCAGGACAGTTTCCTTTGATCTCAGACAGAGTCTGTTCAAGGGTTCTTCACTGAGCACAGGTCTTAATAAACAGAACAGTGTTACATAGCAATGTACTGTCTGTGGCCCTCCTTTGATTAGCTGGTTCGGTGGTTCATGAGCATCATCTATGATGAAACTTACCCAGATCCCACCCTTTCTTTTTTTTTTAACATTTATTATTATTATTTCCGCTCATACAAACTTAATAGGTAGACCAGTTCCCTCCCCCCCTCCCCCCCGAACCTCCTGCTCCCCCCCTCCCTCCCCATCTCCCAGTGTCTCCCCCCCAATTCCCAGAGCGTCCTTTATTGTGTATGCCTAACTCTCCTCTGGGCCCTCCTTTCCGATGACGTACAAGGACCCAGTGGCATTTCCCTGAACCCTTTCTCTCGTGTTCCCCTTAAGCATAGGAACACTACTGTGGCTGTCAATCCCTTGCCTCCAAGGATCTTGGTGCCTTTAGCTGATGTTAGACTTTGTGAGGTCAATAGTGTGATGGACATTGCTCAGGGCATGCAAAGTCCTATTATGATTGCTTCAATCCTAACTAGTGTGGAAACTCTTGAAATCATTGCTCCCCCCATCCTTTTGCTCTTACAATCTTACCGCCCCCTCTTCTGCAAATGTCCCTGAGCTTCAGGATGGAGATCCCACCCTTTCTACCTTCCTGGCACAGCCTACTCTCTGGTTCCAGTAGTTCTACTCTAGCGCCCTCTGTGGGTTGCTTTTCACACAGCAGCTGCAATGATGTTAGAAAGTTTGACCAGAGCAGCTCCACTCCTCTATTAAAGCTCTTTCTTCAGTGACTGACTGGCCAGGAATCAATCCTCCTGTATCTGTGGCTCATGGCTCTGGGGTTACAGGTGCACATGTAGCCATGCCCAGATTTTTACACGGGTGCTAGGGATTTGAACTCTGGTCCTTATGCTTGTGCAACAGATGGGTTTACCCACTGAGCCATCTCCTCAGCCCTACACCCTCACTGCCTTTGGGTCTGTGTTTCAGTGCTTGATTTATGTTCAGAAGAGCTTTCCAAGCTGCTGCAGAATCAGGACCTTTGCCCTGTCCCCTGGTTTGTTCTTGTAGCACTCATAGTTGATGAACTTTGCATTGGACTTGCTCCTTCCCCTCGGGTACACTGCCCGTCTCATTCGCCAGCATGTCCCTGACAGCGAGAACAGAGGTGATCTCATGGTGGATACTGAGTAGATATTTGTGGAGTGAGCTAATGAGTGCAAATAGCACCTACCTTGTCTCGGTCCAATGCTGAGACTGTATTTGTGCAAAGCTACGTATTATTCCTAATATTCAAAACACCCCCTATACTTCTCAGGGATAGTGAAGGTCTTTGCTAATAACAATGTGAATACCTTAATTTTCCCACACTTTTTAATAGATCGTATTGTTCAGAATGGTTTCACGTGTACAGAAAAGTCAAGAAAGTGGAGAGAATTTCCATGTTCCTAGTGTGCAGTCCCTGCCAGGCTTAACATCTGGCACCGCTGTGATACAGCTGTTGTCGTTACCAAGTCGTGTGGCGACATTGTTACTAATGCATAGTTTAGTTTCCCTTGGTTTTACTTAATGTCCCTTTTCTGCTCCAAAGTCCCATTCTAGAGGCATTATCACAAGGGGTTGGCATTGCCCTTTTAGCCTCCTGTTCACTTTGCCAGTTTCTCAGTTTATTCATCTTTCTGATGACCTTGAATTTGCAGTTGTTTTTGTTTGTAGTACATATGTAAGAATCTCAACAGTTGGAAAGAGCACTAGTGGTACCTATTATCAGAATGCGTGTGATGTTTTACTCATGGTTATCTTGATGTTACCAACTCTCATAGTTTGAAAGAGTCCCTCAACCCCATCTCACCCCACCTCTCATTCTCCCCACCCCCACCAATAGGTTCGTGTGTTTGAATTCTTAACTGATGTTTAGGTTTGGGTTGGTTGTGGTACCTGTAGGAGATTGAGCCTTGCTGGAGCAAGGCAAGTCACAGGAGGCCAGTCCTTGAAGTTTGGTACCTGGCCCTGCCTCTTCTCAGTTTGTTCTTGCTCTGTCTGCCTTCGTGGTGGCTCATGTGACTGGAACCAACCTTTTGCTGGGTTCTTTTAGAAGATGTTTTAATATTGATTTTAGTGTGTGAGCTGTTCTCTTAATGAGTTTGACCTGCATATCTGTCATTTGCCATGAATAATCCCACCATAGTTGGATTTGTAGAGCCTGCTCTTAACACCTTCTCTAAGTTGAGAGAGCAATGGCCACAGATACAGGTTTATCTGTTCTCACCCACAGGTAAGAGCTTTGGGATGAAAAGTCCATTGATGTATTTTCCATGGGAATTCTTCATGTTGTAATTTACTATGACAAAACAACAGACAATATCTTGTAGTACTTGTATTTCACCACAACCAAAAAAACAAACAAACAAGAAATCTGTTAGTACTTGTATTTCACCACAACCAAAAAAACAAACAAACAAGAAATCTGTTAAAGATTAGGTTTACTTCTTGTGCGGGACCCAGGTGAAAAGGGCCCGCCTGGGGCCTGGCCAGGAACTTGTGGTGTTGGGGGGGGGGAGGCGCAGCTTAGGAATCCTGAAATCATCATGGGTGACTGACATATGCTTTGAGACCTACTTCAGATTTTTTTTTCTGGAAACCCTGCAACTATCCTAAAAATCGAATGTATTGTAGAACAGACCTATGGCCAGTGGTGGCAGAATCAGCGCAGAAGTATGCTTCGTGGTGCTCTGGGAAAGACCTTTCGACTTGTTGGCTATACCATTCAGTATGGCTGTATAGCCCATTGTGCTTTTGAATATGTTGGTGGTGTTGTCATGTGTTCTGGACCATTGATAGAACCTACAATTCAAAATTCAGATATTGTCTTTGCAGAAAATCTTACCCGACATTTTTATGGTATCCAAAGAGGTGACATTGTAATTGCAAAAAGTCCAAGTGACCCAAAATCAAATATTTGTAAAAGAGTAATTGGCTTGGAAGGAGACAAGATCCTCACCACTAAATCATCAGATTTCTTTAAAAGCCATAGTTATGTGCCAACAGGTCATGTTTGGTTAGAAGGTGACAACCTTCAGAACTCCACAGATTCCAGGTACTATGGACCTATACCATATGGACTAATAAGAGGGCGGATCTTCTTTAAGATTTGGCCTCTCAGGGATTTTGGATTTCTACGCGACAGCCCAAATGGCCACAGATTTTTTGATGATTAGCAAGCATTTATTTTGTTGACTTGATAATTGTCTCATATTCAAATGGACTTATTACTAGAGTTGAAACCATGAATTTACCAATGAACTATTTGTTACTTTAATTACTTTAGTGAAATGTAAATAAAAAGGCATTCTCTGTAAATTACATTAAAGTATTTGGATAAAATATAAAGTTTTCCATCTAAATTTTATGATAAGTATAAAATATTTTGGGGAGAATCTGGAGGGCTACCTTATTTGTGAACTTTGACACTACAAATATGATAAAATAAATCTGTTCTTAGTAGTGAAAAAAAAAAAGATTAGGTTTACTTGACATCGCTCCAGATATATCTCATATGACAAGGTTCTAAGACATGCTGCCAAAGACAAGTTTCTCGACTTGTTACCTGTTTACGTTGCTATTCTTACTGATGCGGCAAAACACTGGAAAAAGGGCAAACTAAGAAGGCAAAGTTCCTTTATGTTGGCTCTGGGATGTAGGATACAAGCCAATGACAGGAGTAGTGGTAGCTGGTCACTTCCTCCTTTATATTTACCCTGGCACTCTATCTCAGGAATGATGACACCCACATTCAGGGAGGGTCTTTCTACTTTAATTAAACCTTTCTGAACACACTCTCACAGGCACGCCAGAGATGTGTTGCCATGGTGACTTTAAATCCTGGCAAGTTGACAGTGAAGATTAACCATCACAATACCTTTACTAGGAGTCCCTGATTTTGTGCCAGCTGAGGGGCTTTGATGTATTTGAGGTGAATTGTACTTGACCCCATCTCCTTTAGCAACGTGAAAGACTGTACTCTTCAGAAGAAATGCATATCAGATAATTTAGAATCCATGTCTTAAGTGAGACATAAGGATCATGTAATCTAAAATTTCATAGGTAAGGAAACTGAGGTCACATACTAAAGTAGATAAAACACCTGGCACAGGAACCGGCATACACTTCCCAGAGTGCTTTGCTGTTCTGTACACTATACTGCTCATTGTTGCCTTGTTAGTTATGAATTAAAAAGACCGGTGTAACTGATGGCGTGACTTTGAGTAAGTTATTCCTCATCGATCCTTGGCTTTCTCATAAGTGCAATGCAGAATGAGATAAAGCAATGAAATATTGACTCAGGAAGCTTGGCAAATGCTAGTGAGGGCTCTGATATGGATTCCCACAAGTTCTGGTTGTTTTATGGGATCTCTCTCTCTCTGTGTCTCTGTCTCTATTACTGTCTCTTTCTGTCTCTCGATGTCTCTCTCTTCCTCCCTCTCTTTTTCTTTTAAATATATTTTGTTTATTTCCTTGATTGGGCCTTGTACACATGCTTGTTGTGGTGGTGCATGATAGAGGTCGGAGGGCTACTTTTGTAAATCAGTTCTCTTCTTTCATCTTTCCACCATGTGGGTCTTCAGGGATCGAACTCGGGTAGCCAGGTTTGGGAGTGGGAGCCTTACCCACTGATCCATCTCACTACCCCCCCTCCCCCTGTTTTCAATAAGGTGTCACATATTCCCAGCTGGCCTTAAACTTGCTATAGCCAAACATGAAATCCACTTGCGATCCTCCTGTCTCCATCTCTCAAGTGCTAGGATTACAGCCATGCACCACCATGCCTGGTTTTATGTGGCACTGTGACTCAAACCCAGAGTTTTGTGCATGTTGGGTAAAAATGTTCTACCTCCTGAGCTACATCTTGTCTTGAAACCCCCTTGAAACCCCAGGGTCTTTTAGGAGGGGAAATGTTCAGACTTGAGGACATTGAGATTGACCATCCGTTATGAACGGACACTCCTCCCTGTCTTCTGACATCTCTAAAAGCTTCAGGAGCTGCGAGGCAGGATGCTTTGAGAGCTGAATTGTTTTGGAGGGTTCCAGGCTTGGCATCGTGGCCAAATGAACTTTGATGTGTCTTCAAGGACACAGAACTGGTGGTTTCTATAATAATTAAGTTTAATTAATTAATTAATTAATTAATTAAGGGTATGGATTGCAAGTTCTGGGGAATTACCAGGCACCCTCAAGGAACCACCAAGCAAGCAGGAATTTGTCACAACACCTTTCAGGAGTCAAGAGCTATGGCGGGGATCCAGGTCCTGAATAAATGAGTTCTCCATTTCATTCCCCCAAATTTTGTCAGCATTTCAAGAGCCTCAGTTGTCAGACCACTGACTCCAAAGTCACAGGGTTCAAGTACTGGATTTTACCCCCCAGGATGAGTGGGTTATTGGATCCTGGAGTTAAACTTGGAGAGAGTTTTACAACATGTGCACATTCTTTAATTTGGTTTGCAGCGGTTAGAATGAACTCACCTTTGGCTCACCCGATGGGAGCAACTTAAAATAGGAAGGAAGGGTTTATTTTGGTTCAGAGTTGAAGGGTTCAGTCTAGCATGGTAGGAAAGGCATGGCAGCAGGAGCACCGGACATGTGTTTCCTCTGTTCAGGGAGCAGAGAGAGAGGCGGTGCCATCCACTTTGGCGTGTGTCTTTCCACCTCAGTGAAAGCTGACCTGTAAGTTCTCTTATACACACACCTACAGGTTTCTTCCTACAGCGATTCTAAATCCTGCCAAATTGATTATCAAGGTTAATCAGAATATCCCCCCAAAAGAAAATCGAGATGTTCTTGTCAGAAATTTCTAGAAGTAGTTGCTGGGAAGCAAGACCAAGACCAGTAATTATCTGCAATCATCCATATGTCCACATGGAGAAACTAAGGTAAGAGGCAGCTAAAGCATTTTCCTGGGACTCAGAATTTTTGTGGTATCTCAGAATTTTAAACTACATCCATGTTGCAAAATTGCTAACTATCATGCTGCACTTGGAAGCAAATCACAAGCTCAGAACCCTTTTATAATTTCCCAGGATCTGTTTGGAAATGATCTCTTTGATAAAATCTCTTGATTTTTTTTTATAGTTGGGTGCTGTTTGTATTTATAAGGGATATAACTTATAAAAAGTTATAAAAATCCTTTTGGCAACTTCTTTTAAGTTTATATATATATATATTTCTATGTGCACATCACATATATTATATATGATTCTGGAAGACAGTATGCCAAGATACTAACGGTGGTTATGGTACTAGGGTTATGGGAGCCTCTCTTCTCCTTGTCTATATTTTCAAAGTTCTTTATAGTTAATATGTGTATTATATTTATGTATATAAATTATATACATAATTACATAAATTGTATAAATTAATTATAATTAATATGTGTAATGAATATTGTAAAGTGTCCATTTTGAGAGTTTGTTTGGAGGTTCTAGCAGGGGAGATCAGCTATTCGTACACCCTTGACCGAAGATCAGTCCTCCTCTCTCCTGGGAAGGTTGTCCTTTTCGAGCGAGCACACAGCTTCAAGAGGGATCCATATGAAGCAGTGAAGGAGGAAGGGGACATCCGCATAGCCAGCAGATCAGCCGAGTCAACCCTGGCGATCAATGGGGTGACAGATGTCGCAGTCAGATCACCCTCACATCCTAAAGTGACCATTTTGATTGCCGTGGCTGTCCCTGAAGCTTTGGTGCCCAGAAGGTACCTGGAGAGACGGCTCCTCCTCCACCTCCCCTCCAGCTTGGTGACTCCCTCCCATTCTCTTTCAGGGAATGAGGTGGGACTTTGCAGACTATGGCATCCTCACCTGCTTCTCCCCTCCTGTGTCAGCATCATTGATTTCACCACTGGTGCCTGTTCTTAAAGATCCGATTGACATCTTAATTGGAAAGAAAGAGGGGGTTGGACAAATAAAATCTCCTACTTTGTCAGGAATAATCATAAGGGGGAAATGAAATGAGAATTAGTTGCAATGCTCTCAAACAATTTTGAAGTAGAAAAACAAAATGAGCACCAAGCGAATGACCCATGGAATGATGGAAGAGTCGGTGGAGATGTGACATGTTAATCATGCCCTGCCCGAGAGGCCCAGGAATGCTGACCCTGCCAATACTTTGATTTAAGTCTTTAGCACCACGCGAGAGTAACCACCAAAAGGGGGAAAGAAAAGCATAGCTCCTGCTGTGCCGCTCACTAATCACACAGCGTGTGCACGTGGGCAGCGCTGTCTGAAAGCAAGAGCACTCAAGCACAATTTTTACAGACCCGTAGACGCTAGTTTCCAACTTTAGACATCAAACACCTCTTCAGCAGTCGACCTAGACTTTGTTTAGGAACCCAGCCATGTTTCAGATGCCTCGAACCACATTTAAAAATGTACTGTTAATAAGGAAAAGCATTTATCAACTAACTTTATTAAGCCCCCCGTGGCAGGTTTTTGGCATGCTCTTGACATTGTTCATTTTCTACAGTGACTTTTAAGGCAGACATCAGCTTTGCTGTGTTGAAAGATGAATGATGCTTGATTTAACTCCAACCCACACAGGTCATTAAAAGTGATTTAAGTGTCAGCGATGTTCCTGGTGTTGTGTCTGGGCTCCCAGTGAAGGGTCTGGTCCCAGCTTCAATGAGGGATTCCATCCCTGTCAGTTGATTCATGCTTTCTACAACCTGTGGTTTAGAGCTGGAGCGATAACTCAGGCAGTAAAGTGCTTGTCGTGCAACCCAGAGGTTCTGAGTTCGATCCCCAGCATCTGCATTAAAAAGCCAGGAGGTGTACATTGTAATCCCAGTTTATGGAGGCTTAGATAGGAACTTGCTGGTCAGCCAGCGAAGCAGGATCTGTGAACCCCGAGTTGCATTGAGGAACCCCATCATCTCAAAAAGCAGGAGGGATGGCTCCCGAGGCTCTCTGGCCTCGGCACACATAAGAAAATAACATAAGGGCTGCAGAGATGGCTCAGGAATTAAGACTCTACCTTGCCAGCAGAAGGCCCTGAGTTCCAATCCCAGGTCCCGCATAAAAATGCCGGGTGGAAATGGCAGTGACCTACACTCCCAGTCCTGGTGGGTGGAGCCTGGGAAATCCCAGAGGAAACTGAGGAGGTAGGAGCAATTCAGGATGATTCCTGAAGTCACCCTTGGTCCTCCACAGGGACACATGTGCCTTCTGACACACACACACACACACACTCTCTCTCTCTCTCTCTCTCTCTCTCTCTCTCTAAATGAATAACTAAATAAATTTTTTTAAAATATATAATTTTAACAAATGGATCTAATCCCTTCACAAGAAGTAACTAAAGGGCCAGAGAGATGGCTCAGGAGTTAAGCCTCTGTCTCACAAGCAGAAGGTCCTGAGTTCAGATCCCAGATCCCACCTAAAAACGCCAGGTGGAAATGGCTGTGGCCTGCACTTTGGACCCTGGTGGCAGAGCCTGGGAAATCCCAGAGCGAAGCAAAGAGGAGGTAGAAGCAATCCAGGATGATGCCTGAAGTCACTCTTGGTCCTCCACAGGGACACAGTACCCTCTTCTACACACACACACACACACACACACACACACACACACAAAATAAAATTTAATAAATAACATAAAATAAAACTCATGGTTTTCCAGGAGTCGTGAGTGACTGTTACCAACTCTTGATGTGGTTCTTATTCCCTTCATCAGATTCTTTCTAGGGACTGTGTTAAGGTCTCCATCTCTTCACCTGACGCTATGGCCCTGCCCACAATCTTCCAATACATTCAGAGAGCTAAAATCATCTCCTCTGGCAAAAACCCTCAGGAGAGAAGGTGGTTCCACTAATCCCTTCTGGAAGGGTGCATTCAGCTTCTTAAACTAGGGCTGTTTCTCAGAGAAGTATGTAGTTGCATATAGCTTCCCTGGCTGGTCTTCATCACACCATCGACTGCATGAGTTAATCCTGCTGTCTCGGAAGGGGAAGCTCTGATAAAAGAGGTGACAGGAGGCGGCAGGAAGGAAGGTCTGAGAAGAACCAATTACCCGCCTTGAGAATCCAGTGTGTTTTGCAGTAATCGGCTAGAAAGTAAACAGCACTACACATAAATGCCGCTTTTCATTATTTAGACACTCCAGAAATTGAAGTTTAATTAAGTCACCCGCTTGAGACTTTGAAACGATTAAAGAGACGCTTGTCTCAGGCAGCATGCTGGGGAGTTTGGGAGCCGAGGTTCCCCTGAGCTGCTCTGGGGTTCTCTGATCCTTTCTGTCCTAAGCCTGGGGAAGACTCCAGCTCGAAGGCACAGCTGCACCATCATTGACGGCTTTAAACTTATAAAGTTCTATAAAGTCAGTCATAAACTTGAGAGGGCGCACATTCATTTCATGGCAACAACAACGCATACTCCCAATACTTGTATTCCACTCTGCCACATTATGCTTGTTAGTTCATTTAGAGAACTATGCAGTTGGGGCTGGCGATAAGGCTCAGTTGGCAAGGTACCTGCTTGAAACCCTGGTGACCTGAGTTCAATTCCCAAAGCCCAGGAAATGGAAGGAGAGAACTGACTTCCGAACAACCTGTGCAGCCTGGCATGGCACGCATCTGTGCACCTCCTCTCTCTCTCTCTCTCTCTCTCTGCTCTCTCTCTCTCTCTCTCTCTCTCTCTCTGTCTCTCTCTCTCTCTCAGTAAATAAAATATGTTTTAAAAAGAGAGAACTGAGGCTGGAGATATGGCTCAGGGGTTAAGACTCTGCTTTGCAAGCAGAAGGTCCTGAGTTCTGATCCTATGTCCCAAGTAAAAACATCAGGTGGAAATGACAGCTACCTGCACTTTCAGCCCTGGTGGGCAGAGCCTAGGAAATCCCAGAGCTGAGCAGAAAGGAGGTAGAAGCAATCAGAGATGATTCCCTAAGTTACCCTTGGCCCTTCACAGGGACATACAGTGCCCTTTCACACACACACACACACACACACACACACACACACACACACACACACATACACACTAAAACAAATAAAAAGAAATTGCATGACTACTGTCAAAGTTTAATTTCAGAATATCTTCCTCACTCTCCAAAGAAACTCTGTACCCATTAAGCAGTCAGTCGCTCAACATCTTCCCCTTCTTCAAGTTCGTGATAATCACTATGCTTCCTGTCTGTAGCTTTTCCTCTTCTGGAATTCTCCCATGGGTGGGCAGACTATATTTTCATAAGGCTCACACGTTTTCTATTTTTCAGGTTCATTTTTATGACAGTGTATTAGTTAGGGTTCTCTAGAGTCACGGAATTCACCTCAATACTCATCCCTTGTTCTTGCCAGATACTGTTCCACTGTGTGACATACCACATCTTACGATCAACTGAAGGACAGTTAGGTGGGGCTTGATCATTGTGATCATGCTGGTGTGGACGTTTGTGTACAAGATTCTGTGTGGCCATATGTTTTTAATAATTAGCAGTATCCCTGCTGAGTCATGTGGTACACTCGATATTTTATATTTTCAGGAACTGCCAATTTTCCAGAGTGGCCATGCCAGTTTTATAATCTCAACCGAAGTGCTATTGGGCTGTGTGTCTCCATATCTTAAGTACCTTTACTGCTCTTCTTTTGTAGTGCCAGATGTGAAAATCGAATACTTTGTGCAAGGCAGGGTCACACCATGCCCCCGAGCTGTATCCCTAAGGGCTCCTGTCTTGAGCCAGAGCCCCTCCGCGTGGCCTAGGCTGGCCTGAACTCACTGTGTAGTCCAGCCGGCTGGCCTCAAACTCTTTGTTCTCCTCAATGCTAGAAATAACTGGTCAGAACATAAAAGTTAATTGTCAAATGAAACACCAAGAAAACTAAGCACTGGGGCTGGAGAGGTGGCTCAGGGGTTAAGCCTCTGCCTTGCAGGCGGAAGGTCCTGAGTTCGGATCCTAGACCCCATGTATAGATGCCAGGCAGAAACAGGGGCAGCCTGTGTTTCTGGTCCTGGTAGGGTGGAGCCTGTGAATCCGGGGGCAGAGTAAACAAGGAGGAGGTGGAGGCGGCCCATGGTGGTTCCCAAATTTGCCTATGGTTCTACACACACACACACACACACACACACATACACACACACACACACATACACACATGCACATACACACAATTGAATAAATAATAAAAAAATTTAAAAAAAGAAGAAAACTAAGCACAGTGTCAACTTCCTTCCCTGCAGAGGTTGTGCCTTGAGGTTTTCTGCCTTTTCAACTAAAAATAGGGCATAGTTAATCATAGAACGGAGATCAAGCGATGCTACCCTGAACTGAGACTTTGTCACTTGATGGTGCTGGAAAGGGATCCAAGATAAAATACTCTCTTTTAGTGACTCTATTATATGATACAATATCTGTCCCTCACACCTTTGGAATATGTAAGACTGGGAAGCACAGTGGTTCGTATGAGTGTCATGATTCCTGTCAAAATTACAACTTTAAAATTTTTTAATTGGGCTTGAGAGATGGCTTAGGGGTTAAGACCCTGCCTTGAAAGCAGAAGGCCCCGAGTTTGGATCTCAGGTCTAACATAAAAATGCCAGGCAGAAATGGGGAGGGCCAGCACTTCTGGTTCTGGTGGGTGGAGCCTGGGAAATCTCAGAGCTAAGCAAACAAAAAAAAAAAAGGAGGTAGAAACAATCCAGGATGATTCTTGAAACCACCCTCGGTCCTCCACAGGGACATACAGTGCCCTCTGAGACTCCCCCATAATTAATATTTAAAGTGTATTATTATTTTATTATCAGTGTACATGTCATATGTCATGTATGTGGTACCCTCTTACACACAGTGCATGTGTAGAAGTCAGAGGACAACTTTGTGGAATTGGTTCTCTCCTTCCAACTTTACATGGGTTTCAGAGATCAAACCCAGATCTCCAGACTTGCACACAAGCAACCTTTACCTACTGAGCCATCTCCATGACCCCAAATAAGATAGTAGATATTCACTCAGTAATTCTATTTATAAGTCTGAGCTGGAGAGATGGCTTGGGGCTTAAGCCTCTGCCTTGCAAGTAGAAAGTCCTGAGTTCAGATCCTTGATCCCATGTAAAAATCCCAGTAGGAAACAGTGGTGGCCTGTACTTCCTGTCCTGGAAGGCAGAGCCTGGGAAACTCCAGAGCAAAGCAAAGAGGAGGTAGCACAATCCAGAGTGATTCCCAAAGTCTCTCTTGGGCCTTCACAGGCACACACACACAGTGCCCTTTCACACACACACACACACACACACACACACACACACACACACACACGTGCATGTGCCCACATGCAAAAAATATAAAAATTACAAAAAAGAATGTAGTCTAAGGAAATGATAGTAAAAGATTTTCCTTAAAAAAGTCTTTTGTAGGATGCTCTGGGGATGGAGGGGAGCACTGGAGGATGGAGAAGGAGGGGGGAGGTGGGAGGGAGGGAGGGGACCGGTGTACCTGTTAAGTTTGTATGAGCGGAAATAATAATAATAAAAAATAATAAAAAAAATTTTTTTAAAAAGTCTTTTGTTCTACATGCATTTAGTGCAAGATTCTTAAATAACAGAATACTGGCAAACAACAAAAGGGAAATGGTTGTAAGTAATGATTTTTTAGTTGGATTGAATAGTGGAGAGCCAATAAAAATGATTGTTCTGCAGACATAAAAAGGAAAAAATAGGGGCTGGAGAGGTGGCTCAGGCCACCTTGTAGGCAGAAGGTCCTGAGTTTGGATCCTAGACCCCACGTATAGAGGCCAGGTGGAAACAGGGGTGGCCTGAGTTTCTGGTCCTGGTAGGGCAGTGAGCCTGTGAGTCTCGGGGCAGAGTAAACAAGGAGGTGGAGGCGTCCATGGTGGTTCCCAAATTTGTCCGTGTTTCTACGCGCACATACATACACACGCACACATACGCATACATACACAATTGAATAAATAATAATAAAAAAAGTTATTAAAAAAAGGAAAAAATAAAAGGAGCAAATACAAATGGCATTTAAATCATATGAAAGTGTTAGTCAACTGTAAAAAATGTATTCAATTGAATGAAAGCCAGGTTGCAACATGCAAAAATCAGAAAGTTTCATGAGGCAAGAGTTTTTCATTTGCCAACTTTAATATTTTAATATATGCTTTCTGGTTTTCAGTTTCATGTGTACATTGTTTATTTCTGTTTCTTCTGTAGAAAATTTTATTTATACTGTCTATTGCATATAATGCTGAATAGTTAGTATATATTACAAAAAGACTGTGTAAGGAAGGACTATGTGAGGTAGGAAATAGAGAAGAATAACACAGAAAATAAAAAGTAAAGGAATTCTTTCTTCCATGAAGAAGGAGACAACCCGCAGGACAGGGTTGGTGTGAAGATTCAGTGTCAGCCAGCAACAGACACTGGGCGGGGGCTGAGGTGAGGGGCTGTCACATACTGGAGGGTCACAGCCTAGAAGTTCTAACCCAGTGGAGAGGCGAAGTTCCAGCTGATGGCAGGCACCAAGCTGGGGAGGAACACGGTAAACCCGGAACCAAGCTTCAGAGGGTAAGAAGGAGGAACCCGGACACTGGTAGTAATTCCAGGTGGAGAGCTTCACAGCACACTTCTCAGGACGAAGACACTTGTCTAGGATGACATCGAGGAGTGAGGGGTCTTTTGCCTCCTCCCCTGCATGGCTCAGGCCCACTGGGGAGGTGGGGTCCTCCCAAAGCAGCTGTGACTTGATCAAGGCAAGAGGGGAGGGGAGCACTGAGCAAAAGCAGGGGTAGGGTGGGTTCAGGGGCAGAGATGAGAGGTCAGCGGGAGCGTCCAGGCCTGGCCAGGGTTGAACTGTGAGTTGTGTGGTATGTGGTTATAGGTGTGTTAGTAAGTAGCCTTCAGGATGTCCCCGAGGCCGCAGCATCAGAATCTGGAGGGAGGGGGGAAGGTTGAGGTGTTGGTTTACCTTTTAAGTGCAGATGAGTGTGGTAGTCAAGCAGGGTGTCCCTGGCTGTCCGGGGTGGCCACCATTCCTTCCAGTCCACAGTTGGAGGAGTAAGGGGAATGTGGGTCAGGGTGTAGCTGCAGCAACAAAAACAAAGTGGATTCAGTGGGCCGTTCATCCTGGGCATGGCAGCAAACGCCTGCAAGCTCTGTATTCAGAAGGGCAGGAGGAGTTGGCCAGCCTCGGCTAATTAGTGAGCTTGAGGTCTGTAGTGAGGGCTGCATGAGACCCTGTCTCAAAACAAACATGAAGGCATTCCTACCCAAAGAATGAATCAGGTGCGTGTGAGACAGGCAGGAAGAGTCAAAGAGAACCACCTTCAGGACGAGTTCCGGGTTGGCGAGCTGTAAGTTAGATCCCAAGTGGCTTAGACCAAAGAGGTTTTGCTCCTTTAATGATCGTGCACTCTGAGATTAGGGCTGGGTATGTCTGAATCCAAGCAAGGCCAGCAGATGACCTGCTGTCTTTTGGTCCCTTTCCTGCGGGGCCGGATTGATTCTCCTTCAGGCTCTGCCGCTTGTGCTGGCCGAGAAGACGGATTCATTAGGCCTGTCTTTAGCCTGGTCTTTTAAAATCATGGACAGCAGCTGGGTGTCGTGGCACTCCCCTGTGATCCCAGGAGGTTTGTGAATTTGAAGCCAGTCTGGGATTCGTAGCAAGACTCTGTCAAAACAAAAAGAAAGGAAAATAGAGTTGTGGTGCACACCTCTAGCTATAGCACTCAGGAGACCAGAAGATCAGAATTTAGTTAGCCTCAATTGCATTGCCAGCCTGAGGCCAACCGGTGGTGGTACATGAGATTGTTGGGGGGGTGGGGGGAGGACACACACACACGCACACACACACAGCATTAAAATCAGGTCACAAATGTCCTTTCCAGTTTCCTTTTATAAAATACAAACAAGAACATAGCTACTACCCCACTCTCTGCAGAAACCCAGCTTCCTGAGCTGGACCCCCCAGATCTTTGCAGATATTTGAGAGGTGCTGAGTGTGCCCAGACAGAGTTGGTGACAGGTGCACTGGCTTACTGCCCTGTGACTTTATTGTTCCTGTGACTTTATTGTTCCTGTGACTGCACATCACCAATGCGCAGTGCACAGAGCCGGGGACTTTTAATGTAATGTGAGAGGGAACTATGGGGCCAGCAAAGGTCACATTAAATCCAGCTGCTGATAGTGGACCTGGCGCCAAGACAAGCTTTTCTTTTCCATCACCAGAACTTGTTACCAGACACCTGAAATGATGCAGTGCCTGGCTCTTGGTTTCTGTACTGTGGGACCTGAATCACTGCAGCTTAGTGATTTGGCCTCCCTTCCTTCCTCCTTCCCTCCCTTCCTCCCTCCCTCCCTTCCTTCTTCCCTCCTTCCCTCCCTTCTTCCCTTCCTCACTCCTTCCCTTCCTTCCCCCTCTCTCACTCCTGTCCTCCCTTCCTCCCTTCCTTCTTCCCTCCTTCCCTCCCTTCTTCCCTTCTTCCCTTCCTCACTCCTTCCCTTCCTTCCCCCTCTCTCACTCCTGTCCTCCCTTCCTCCTTTCCTTCCTCTTTCATTTTCTCCCTCCTTTCCTCCCTTCCTTCCTTTCTTTTTTTCTCCCTTCCTCCTTTCCTCCTTTTGATTTTGGTACTGGAGATGGAGCTCAGAGATTATAATCAAACATTCTGCTTTCTACACAAGCAGTTTATACGCTTTTCTCCATTTCTTTATGTATTTTCTTAATTGCTTGCCTTGTGTGTGTGTGAAGTCCAGAGACCACTTGTGAGAGTCGATCAGTTCTCTCCTTCCACTATGTGGGCTTCCAGGGGTCAAATTCAGGTCCTCAGACTGATAGCAAGTGCCTTTAAGCCACTGAGCCATTTTGCTGGCTCAACATAAGCTCTCCTCTATCGAAAAAAGTGTTTATCTCACAGTTTGGGAGACAAAAATATAGATAATAAATTTCTGCATGTCCAGAACTGAGCTTAAGAGAGATGATTTTCAGTCAGCGTCTAGAAGTAACTGTGTACTGTATTTTTGCTGCATATGTCTGCAGACAAGACACAGTGCCGCTTGGCTTGTTTCCTGAAATTCTTCTAATTTCTGTGACCCTCTTGCTGTCCATGCTGCGACTACGCTTTCTCATCTTTGGCCCTGTGCTGGTATGTGTTGTTCCGGTTTGTTTGGTTATTTTCAGTGACGTGATGGCTTCTTGTGCAAAGGTGACCGGATTTGATCCCCAGAATCCACAGGGTAGATGGAGAGATCCAGGTTCCTGGGATCAAGCTCAAGGTGTAGGCTTGTGTGGCCAACTCGTAGGCCCATGACCATGATTTCAAAAGCAGCAGCTGTCATCCTAGTTATGCTAACATAGCCTTCTCCCCCAGCCACCTAATTACCTAGAGGGGGGTTCATAGTGGGTGTGATGCTTGCCAGCAAGGGTAGGAAGAGACTGGCTGTGTTCCAGCATCACAGGGTCCTCATGGTTCCTGGACTCACTCCCTCCTTCTGCCCCACCCCCCTTCTGTGTAATGTCTGTTCCACAGCCCCTTTCACTTTCAAACCTTCTCCCCAAGTTAGTTATCTGCATACTGCCTTCGTCTCTCACTTCTGTCTTTCCCTTGTTCCCGGTACAATGTAACTTTCTGCTTCTTTGTTTTGTTCAGGGCTGCCTTTCTAGAACAGTCCCTCACACACAAAAAGACTTCTCAGGAAGATATGTTGATTAATGAACAGATGGCAGTTAGCACAGATCAAAGAGAGGAGATAATTGCACAATGAAGATGAAAATGAATGAATGAATGAGTGCGTGTGCATCCAGTCCTGGGAGCAACTCATTGTGGACGGCAATGAAGCCACAAATAAGAATAGAATTGTAACTGTGGGTGTGGTTGTGAATGACTGTCCATCCAGCTGAGACTGTTGGCAGCTGGTTGTTAAGAGTTGTAGTTTGGAGCCAAAGTCAGTGGTTTGGAGATGACCTTGAAGGCTGTGGCACTGCCCTTGTGGTGTTCTAATGAATGGAATAATAGGACATTGCATTGGCCCAAATAAGAACTTATAAGGTGACCTCTGACTTTTTACATATGTATTATGTCCTGTACTCACACACACAACACATATACACAACACAGTAGGCAGGCGCACACACACACACACACACACACACACATAAAGAAAGTAAACAAACACAAGTCACCACCACTAACTGGAACGTTTTGGATCTTTAAAGGCGAACAAGGCTATATACTGATGTACTTAAGTCTCCAGGGATAGAACAGTGGTAAGAACTTTCAGACACTGTGGATGGGAACTCTTGGCTCTTGGGAATACATAGTGCATCCTGACTTACAGAAAGAAATTTCTGGAACTATACAGACAATTTAGTGTCTTTTTAATACCATTCTATTCCAAAATATTTGTTAATGTGTATGGAAAATACACATCTATAACTTCTTAACTTTAATCTATGATCTTTCAGAAATCCTAATAAAAACATTCTAATATAAATATTGGATCCAAAAAAAAAGAAGAGAAAGAAGCTATAAGGGTGAGAGTTAAAGGTTAGGTTGGTGGGCCACCCAGAGTGCTGCACGGTGTTGGAGCCAAGATGACATTGGTCACATCTGAGGACAGTAGAGACTGAGGAGAATCGGATGATTCACCAAGATCCTGTCTTTCCCCTTGACCCCTACCCCCAAGTCCGTGAAATGTAAGAACTGGCCACATCTGGCCTTGGCAGAGTCACAAGCTGTGGTTCTCTGGAGCCTATTCTTAAGTAATCAAATTGGAAAGCATTCCAAAGTGCTCCACCCACATCTTCAACTTCCCTCCCGGTGAAGAAATCTGGAGTGAGCCTGCCCTTAGCCAACAGGGCAGCAAGTACCGGGGCAGTGCGGCGTGCGGATGGAGCTGGAAATGTTTGGAGGGAGGATGGCGTTTGCCATCCAAGCTCCCCTGCTCTCCAAATCTTTTGTGCAAGTAAATTAGTTTCATTTGTCTCAGGGCACCGTTTCCCCGCCAGCTTCTTCCAGCTTGCCTGCAAATGTCTCTCAGTGGTGTGTTTGAGGCTTGGCTGCAGTTCCCTGGCTGGGGCCAATCTTTGATTCCTAGGAAATAGTTGGATGATGATTCTGGGCTCTGGGACCCCATTCTCCCCTCCCAGCTGTTGACTCAGTGTTGGATACCTAGAGTATTTGCAGGTTAGCCCCTACTCCCCCACCTCCCAGTTCTCATTAAGAGGAGCTTGGTCCTGGGAGTGGAATCTCATTACCCCACCACCTCCCCCCAATCTTTGTTGAGACAGTGAGGATTTACACCTGTCTGTTCCAGGCGCAGCAGGGGTGGGGTGCACATGTCGGGTTCCCCTCCTGTGCACTTTCTTTCACTTGCACGCTTGCGCGGCTCTCCTTGAGTCTGCAGTCATGCATTCCACCTCGGCCTAAACACACCCAGATGATGGGAATATCATGTTGCTCATTTCACGTGGGAAAGCTGCAACCCACCCTCCTCCTGCTTGAGTGGCAGTAAATCGAATTTCCATGGCCCGTGCGAGTGGGAGCTGCGCAGCCCCGTGTCAGCTGTTGAAGTTTAGCAATCCCTGTTCCAAACACGGGCCGGTAGGCAGCCAGCAGGCACTAGACAGCCGAGTGCTGGCAGACAAGCCCCAGACACCTAGAGCGATCCAAACTGTGACTCATCTTGCTTTTGCCAGGATAAATATGGGGGTAAATGGTATTTTTCTCCAAGCAGGAAGAATTGTCAAAATGCTTATCACTTCATAAAACATAACAGATTGTGCCTGTTCATGTTTTGAAATGTTCCAACCATTTGGTGGGGGTGTTGTGTGGGGGTTTGGTTTTGTTTCGAGTTCAGTTGTAGCTTTTGCTGTGTTTTCCCTCTTTCTAGGAGGCCTGGGGAACCCAGGAGTTTCCATGCCGTGCTGCCCCCGGAGCTGTGGATCCAGCTGGCTGTGGTGGCCTGTGGCAACCGGCTGGAAGAGACGCTGGTCATGCTCAAGTCCGCCGTGCTGTTCAGCCACCGGAAGATCCGCTTTCACATCTTCACAGAAGATGCTCTGAAGCCCGAGTTTGATAAGCAGGTGAGGCTGGGGAACACTGGTGTGGTGTTTCCTAGGAGTGGGCAGGCCCCATCGGGGAGCCAGCTTACACAGCTGGCCCACAGACCTGACAGTGTGCTCCGTCACATGACCCCCAACCCTTGGCTCAGGTCCTTCTGTATAAAGTGGAGATAAGCTGGGTAGGTGATTCAGACAATAAAGCTCTCGCTCTAATTGTGAGCACCTGAGCTCAGATCCTTACAACCTCTGGAGCATGTCTGTCATCTCAGTGTGTTTCGGGCGATAGAGGAAGAAGAGACAGGAGAGTCCCTAGAGGCTCATGGGCCAGCGGGCCTCCAGCATGCAGCAGTAAAACAGCCCCTGCTTCAAACATGATGGAAGGCAAGAACCAGCACTCGAGGGGGCCTTCAAATCTCCACATATGTGCCATGGCACATGCACATGCCTATATCGACACACACCAACACATGCACACACATACATATGCATGCTTGCATGCACAAAGATAGATGGCAATAATCTCGCCTTCCTCGTAGAGATAATGGGAGCATCAAAGTAGGTGGTCCAGAGCTGTGCTCTTGTGGGATCATTGTCTATATTTCTGGACACATAGATTCTTTTTTAATGTATTGATGTATGAATTTTAAATAACAAGTAGCCTGTTTATTGAAATAAACCTCCAAAAAATGTAGGCGATGAAAGACTCTTCCAAATTCTTGTAAGAAACAGATAATAATTTCTGGATAATTTTGCTTTTTATATCCCAGAAGTGGATGTATGTGCCTGTACATTTTCATATGCAGATACATACATGTCTAGTTATACACACTTTGCATATATACAGACACATATATATACACCTGTGTGTTCTCAGGTTAGATTTCTTCACATCTTGCTTTTTTATGCTTGAAGCCAAGTAGACTTCATTGCTCCCAGCCAGTACTCTGTCAGCGTCGTACCTCTTTTTTGGTGCCTATATAGTATTTTATTACATAGCCAGATCACCATTACTTGACTGTTTCTATTCTAAGTTTCCAATGGTCACAGAAGAGCTCTAAAGAGGCCCCTTCCTCAGAAGAGGTCTGTGTGTGACCTTGGCAGGCCAGGCTGTGTTTTCCTTGGAAATCTCCTCTTGCAGCAAGTTCCTGAATTCTAGCAGAGAGAGAGAAAGAAAACCTGCTTTGCCTTGTTTCTACAGACTCGAGTCAACAGTGCTGTGTCCTGCCTCCAGACCAGCCAAGTGAATGAGAAATACCAAAACAGCATGTTTGGCAGCAAGGGGCTGCTAGCAGAAAGCTGGAAAACATGTTGTGCTTCATAAGGGAGCAGTCACCTTCACATCTTCAGCAAGAGAAGTCAGGACCAGTGGTCTTGGGCTTTGGGGTTGTTTGGAGGAATATTTTGGGGGAACACCTGAGTCAGGGAAGGGGGAATGAAAAGGCTGAAGCACTTGTGACTGAAAGCTGTGGAATAGAGGAAGTTACATTTTAAGGGACCATTTAAAGAGTAGCATTATCATGTCAACTCATGATTTATGGCTTCACCTGATTTAATTCTCACAATGTTCCTGTGCAGAGGGTAACCGTCACATCCCCTAGTTAGTTTTTGTTTACTTGAGGCCAGGTAAGTTTTTAAAGAAAACTCATTTAACTAATACTTGTGGAGGTCTACAAGAGCATCAACACGGATATCAGTTAGCTCTGCTAATGACCTCGTGGAAGATGAGGTGGAACAGATGGTGCTGACCACAGCAGGAACATGTGTGCACAGAGATCATATTGCCAGGGATAGAGAGACCAGGGTGTGACCAGGCCTTTTGTGTGTGTGTGTGTGTGTGTGTGTGTGTGTGTGTGTGTGTGTATCAGAGGGTACTGTATGTCCCTGTGAAGGACAAGGGTGACTTCAGGAATCATCATAGATTGCTTCTATCTCCTTTTTGCTTCACTCTGGGATTTCCCAGGTTCTGTCCACCAGGGCCAGAAGTGCAAGCTGGTATTTATACTACATGGGACCTGGGATACAAACCTGGACCTTCTGCTTGGGAGACAAAGTCTTAACCCCTGAGCCATTTCTCTAGCCCATAGGTGTCCATTTGAAATGATTGAATATTTCTTTGTTCAAATTGGTCACCATGTGCAACATACATGTGTGTGCGTGTGTGTGTGCATGTGTGTGCACGTGTGTGTGTGTGTGTGTGTGTGTGGTGTGTGTAATTTTTTCCTATCATGCTAGCTTAGAACCTGCAATCTTCCTGCCTCAGTCTGCCTACTGCTGGGATCCAGACATGGACTGCCACCCTAGACTGCATAATAAGTATTTTTGCACACATTCTATCTATATAAAGATCTTCTCTATTCTAACTACACATTAGTCTATGGCACAAATCTACCTTAGTTTATTTCCCCAATTCCTTCTCATTGACCATTTATTCCTTATCATTTGAACCTTTGCATGGTTCTTGGGTTTTGTTAGTACCTATCGTGTTGAGGTGAAAGTCCTCGTACCTCTGTCTTACAGGTTGCTGGTTATCCCATTTCTGAATCCCCCCCCCAGCAGTTTATTCAAACCTATAGTCCCTTTAGTTTAAGTTCCAGTTTCTTCACTCTGCTGCCAACAGCGAATGTTATTTGGTTTTAAATCCTAGCAATACTGTTGGGAAAATGTTCCCTCATTTAGTGCCCATTAGGCGTGGTGATGAAACCAGACTTTTGGAGCGAGTGGCCTGCATGATTTCCACTACATCCTCCAGAGGCCTGCAAGGTGTTTTCCATATGTCTCAGTCTAATCCTCCTCTTTGCGCCTTCCGTGTTTTACAGCTACGGCAGTGGCCTGAATCCTATACTAAGAAGTTTGAGCACAGACTCTACCCCATCACATTTTCTGTGGGAAATGCTCAGGAGTGGAAGAAATTATTCAAACCCTGTGCTGCTCAGAGGCTCTTCCTTCCGGTAGGAACACCTGTTTTTAACACAGCTTGGGAAAGACGTGCTCTTAGGCATGTGGCGGCCATTAGCTGTATTGGCTGAAAACGGAGTTCTGTGATGGATGCACTTGGTCTGCAGGGTGTAGAGGGACAGTCTCTAATTTAGCAGACCTTCCCTTGAGACTGTGGATTTGAGTATCCAGAACATGCATTCAGCAAGGGCCTTGGTGACTGTGGCCCCAGTCTTTGCTGGCTTATGGACCCGAGTCTGTTTACTGCATGGGCTGGGCACATAGCATTCAGCAAACATTATCTTCCCTAGTTGTTATTTCTCTTATAACATTGATTCTACTAGGGGTAGCCATGCTATGGTATATTCAGAAAGGTGTAACTTTTCAGTTTTGAATTTTTAAATTTTCTGTTTCTTAAAAAAATCCTTAATGGGGCTGGAGAGGTGGCTCAGGGGTTAAGCCCCTGCCTTGCAGGCGGAAGGTCCTGAGTTCAGATCCTAGACCCCATGTATAGACGCTGAACGGAAGTGGGGGCAGCCTGCGTTTCTGGTCCTGGTAGGGCGGAGCCTGTAAATCCTGGGGCAGAGTAAACAAGGAGGAGGTGGAGGCGTCCATGGTGGTTCCCGAATTCGTCCGTGGTTCTACACACGCACACACACACACACACATACACACATACGCGCGTGTACACACACACATACGCGCACAATTGAATAAATAATAAAAAAAATCCTTAATATCAACTGGGAATGTCGCTCAGTAGTGGACCATAGATACAGAATGCACAAGGCCTTGCATTGAATCAGAGAGAGAAAATCCTTAATATAAAAGAATAAGGGCCAGCAAGATGGCTTAGTATGTAAAGGCGCTTGTCACTAAGCCTGACAATTTGTGTTCAATTCCTGGAGCCCAGATGATCGAAAGGAGAGAACCAACTCTTGAAAGTTGCCCTCTGAACTCTAGACATGTGCCATGGTGTGTGTGTGTGTGTGTGTACATACAATAATTTTTTTATTATTTATTATTTATTCAATTGTGCGTGTATGCATGTGTGTATGTATGTGTGTATGTAGAACCATGGACGAATTCGGGAACCACCATGGACGCCTCCACCTCCTCCTTGTTTACTCTGCCCCAGGATTCACAGGCTCTGCTCTACCAGGACGCAGGCTGCCCTCATTTCCACCTGGCGTCTGTACATGGGGTCTAGGTTCTGAACTCAGGACCTTCCGACTGCAAGGCAGAGGCTTAACCCCTGAGCCACCTCTCCAGCCCCACAATAATTATTTTAATTGTAAAAAGTCTTCTTTTTAAAAAAAAGATCAATAAAGTTGTTGCAGTTTGTAAGTGGCTGATAAATGCACAACCAAACAACTTAGGAGGACAGGAGATTTTATTCTTTTTTACAAGCCTTGATTACAATTCATAGTCCAGCTTGCCAGAAAAGGTCACCAAGACCCAAAGGGATCTGGCTTCACTACATCCACAGGACTTGCTGACGGAGGGACAGACTTTCTCTCCATCTTATCCACCCGCCCAGAGCATAGTCCCATCTATTGTGGTCTTTCCACATCCATTCATCTCCTGCAGACTTGCTTAGGGATTGCTTTAATTACTAATTCTTCACATATGTACCCAAAAGCTCAGCCCTTCACTTGTCAAGTTGGCATCTGTAGCTAACTGCCACAAGAGGTAGATCAGAAGCGAGACACTGAATCTCAGGGCAACTTGGCACTGTGACTCAACGCCTTAATATTTCTGAGAAGTCCATGCCTTCAGCAAGTATCTGATGAGTGTCTGGCATATGCCAGGCCCTGACTTCACAGCGGTGACAAGATGGCAGTAGAACACCATGGCCCTGCTCCTTTGGCGCTGAAGGCTCTCGGGACATTGAACAAATGCTCAGTAAATGTGATCAGGACTGAAGTGGGGAAGAATCACAGATGTAGGTAGTACAGGGTCCCACTGTTCTGAAAGAGACGTTAGAAACTGTGGTGAGATGCAAATGAAGTGTGGTTAGGAAAGTTTGCAAATAACAAGAGAGGAGAAGTCTGGGCAGAGGATCAGTTTGTACAAAGGCCCTGATTTGGGTGTGTCTCCTAAAATAAAACATAGGAAATTAAAGCACAGAGGGTGAGCTGGGATTGAGGAGGTCTTCAGAGGCGGCTTGCGGGGCCTGGAGCTTAGTGTTCTGAGGGCCTATTGGGACACGGGCTCTCTGTGGAAAGGGCAGTGGGAAGCCATTGCATGATCTAGTGTGGCAGTGGCATAACCCAATTTGTCTTTTATTTTTTTTAATTTTTTTATTATTTATTCAATTGTGCGTGTATGCATATGTATGTGCACGTGCGCGCGCGTGTGTATGTCTGTGTGTGTGTAGAACCACGGACCGCCTCCACCTCCTTCTTGTTTTACTCTGCCCTGGGATTCACAGGCTCCGCCCTACCAGGACCAGAAGCACAGGCCGCCCCCGCTTCCACCTGGCGTCTATACATGGGATCTGGGATCCGAACTCAGGACCTTCCGCCTGCAAGACGGAGGCTTAACCCCTGAGCCACCTCTCCAGCCCCCCAATTTGTCTTTTAAAGAGGACACTCTCCTTTCCTGCTGTGGGGACAGCTCAGCTTGGGCCCTGGCAGCGGCCTTAGTGACACATGCAAGACCTGCTTGAGACCTTACTCTTGGAAGAGTTCAAGGGGGCGTGCTGGGGAGATGGCTTCGTGGGTCAAAATGCTTCTCCATGCAACCAGGAGGGCTTGCAGTTGGATCTCCAGGACCCGCATCAAGTTGGATTCAGTAGTGCATGTCTTTCACCCCAGAGCTTCTATGATGAGACGGGAAAAGGATCCCTGAAAGCTTACTGACCTACTAGCCTGGCATCCACCGTGGTAAACAAGGGGCCCCTTCTCAAACAAGATGGAAGGCAAGAGGACTAGCCTCCAGGGTTGTCTTGTGCCATACACAGTGAATTTAAATCATTTTCACCCCATGTGACCTGATCTCATCCCCACTCCTTGTGATGAAAACCTTGTGTTTTTTTTTCCAACAATCTCCGTCCTACTTTCAAGTCTTTTGTGGGTGTGGCCCATTGAGTTTCATGGAGTCACCTGCATTAGCATGTACCTGAGAACTCACTGACCTATCAGTGAGTACAACCACTGGAGGAAGTGGCTCCCCTTCCCACAGCCAGCATTCACCCTTAGTAGTCCCTCAGGGAGGGGAGGTGCCTCCTGAAGTCTTTCCTTTCCATGATGAAAGGTCAGACGAGCTACCTCAGGTCTTGTGAAGGCTAACACAGGCGTCATGAGCTCATGGGCTTAGCGCCTGTCGGGTCCAGAAGACACTATTTGGCAGCAGCCCCCTATCTCCCCACCCTCTGACTCTTGCATCCTCACTGTCCCCTCTTCTATGAATACAAAAAAATTCTTTTAGAATGTAGAGCTGGAGAGATGGCTCAGGGGTTAAGACTCTGCTTCACAAGCAAAAGGACTTGAGTTCGGATCTTGGGTCCCATATGAAAAATGCCAGACGCTGCACTTCCAATCCTGGTGGGCAGAACCTGGGAAATCCTGGAGCCAAGCAAAAAGGAGGTAGACGCAATCCAGGATGACTCCCAAAGTCATCCTTGGTCCTCCACAGGCACACACAGTGCTCCCCCTCCCCCCCCACACATACAAAGTGTAGAAGGTGTGAGAGAAAAAGAGTTTGACCCAGGTTGAGGTTGAATGTATCAAAACCTAACCATTTGTGACTCACAAGGGATGATTTCTCCTAGGGCTCAGTCAAGAAATGAGTGGTGATTTTGATTAGAGATAGTAGAAAATGGAAGACAAACAATTGAGGTAAAAGATGATGATTTCTAATGACATGTGTTTGATTTTATCAACTTGGCTATCCAGGCAAGTGATCCTCCACATCTATTGGTCTAGAAGCTTTTTGTATGAGTGACATTCCCTTAGCATTTCCAACGTAGAAACCTTTGAGAAGAGCAGAACCTGATTGTTTCTGGTGTTGGGCAGCTGCCCACCACTGCCACTTACTAAATAACCTGTTTCCTCTGTTCACTGACCTGTCTGCGCATTGTAAGATGGGGTTAATTGCATCAAAACAGTGGTTACAAATGACAGCCTGCAAATGGAACTCAAATCTGTAGGTCAGTGGATGGAAACAATAATTACCATTTCAGGAGGTGTGAGAAAATGTCAGGTTTCTGCCATCATCTCTGTTTAGGGCAAAAGGAAGTATAGAAAGCAAAACTCGGCATTGGAAGTTGCCTACCCACGTCTCCAAAATATGAGCAGCCTGACAGAATCACGTTTTGAGTTTTCTCTGCCCTTGAACTGTGAGTGTATTAACAGCTATTAAAAACAACCTTAGCATGCAGTGGTTGTCATTGATTGACAGCCAAGTTAGCTGCCCGTTCTGAGTGACAGATGGGTGCTTGCCTTCCTTATCTGCTTCTGATAATGGCAAACAGCCCTTCTTAGAAGTAGTAAAGAGAGCTGTGGCTGACAGGACATTTACCTTCTCCTGGTCCTATATTATAACAGCAGATCATAAACATGGCATTTTGGAGGCTTTGCTGGGAGGTATTGATCTCCAGGGTACCTCAAAAGGGAGTCTAAGTCCTATTTTACTTCAACTTCACTTCTGTAAAGTCAAACTTCATGGGCTGCCAAGGCAGGTCAATGAAATGAAGGTCCTGAAGTGCAGACACTCCAGCAGGTGGTCAGTGAGCCGAGAACCATGGTTTTACCCATTTTTCTGCAGGGTTGGTGTTGTGGCTTGAAGAAAATGTGTACTGTCAACTCATGTGTTTGACTATTTGGTCTGTAACTGGCAATGCTGTTTTTAGAAGGGTATAGTACTAGGAGATGAATCCTCCCTTGGCTACTGAAGGTGGATTCAAGGCTTCATAGCCCCCACCCCCTTTGTCACTCTAGACACAATTTGACCTCAAGCTCCTGCTGGTAATTCTCATCATGATGGATGGTGGCACTTGAACTGTGAGCCAGAATAAACCCTTCTCTCCTTGAGTCACTAGTTAAGTGTGTTGTCACCACAATGAAAAAAGTAACTCTACTACAATAGATATATCTACCTCGGCCAGGTAATAGAGACCTTTTCAACTAATATTTTACCATTAGACTAGCTTCAGGGCCCAAATCTTTGCATCTTAAGCCTATCAGATTCACAAGGATAGTTAAGGGAATCTAGACTCTCCAATGCAAGGTTTGGAAAGTTCTAGAAGTCAAGGGACAGTTACCATTCTACTTCTGGGGATAATGAGCTGTGGACGGGACACTGTCAGTGTAAACCACACACTCAAGTCACTTGGCAACTGTAACAGTTACTCTTAACTATTGCTGTGAGAGAGCATCCAAAGTCAAACAACTTCAGGGAGAAAAAAAGATGTATTTATTCAACTTACAATTCTAGAGGGGAGAAACAGACTTTCATGGTGGAGGTGACATGGCTGGTGGCTGAAGCTGACAAGCTAAGTCACTCCCATCCACATGGATGGAGGATTTCTGGAGAATCTCTCTCTTCTTCTCTGTTCTATAGTTCTTTTTATCTGGTCCACTTGTGGGAGGTTCCAATGAGATCTAGGGCTGGTCTTTGTACCATAAATGTATTGATCCAGATAATCTCTTCAGGTGGTGTCAGGTGATCTTAGTTAACGCCAGGTGTGTCAAGTTGACACCCAGGATTAACTATTATAGCAACGCTTTCCAAGATCCACATCTCCTCCAGGTAACTCAGGAGTTTAAGGGTGTGTGATACAATATAAACTATAAATAAATCAAATTGGTTCATTAAAGTTGATCCCAGAGCACCTTGCCCTGGATCAAAGCCAGGAAGCCTTTCCTTCTTTAGAAATCATGTCACATCACCTTTCCCCCAGCTGACTGGAAACTGTGAGCCTTTGTAATGGATCTGTGAATTTTAATCCTCACTGTGCCTTTCTGATTGCAAAGGAATTGAAGTCTTAGAGGGATCACAGTAGTATTTCAAATATAGCAGTGACCATTGAATGGCAAGGTCTTCAGAACAAGTGGTACCCAATGTGCCCAATGTGAGGAGGGGTGGTGCTGTTCAGGCTTCCCTCAGGGAAAAAGGATTATTCACCAGATTTTATCATGTTCCAGGATTATAGTAACAGCTGATGTCTTTCTTGATGGTAACAAGTCTATGGAACATGCAGCTCCTGCTCCAAAGGGAGTAAGAGTTAGTTTGTTCTGAGCAGTTTTAGTCTGGAAGCATGGATTCAGGTGGCCTTGGATGACGTGTTCCCCTGGGAAAACCATTACACAAAGTTGTATAGCCACAGAACAAAAGACTGTCATTAATCAAGACAGTCACCAAACAGGTTAATGGGGACAGCAACTAGGCGGGCTACAGAACAGCAGGGAAATCTCTGCTCTAGATTCAGATGCTAACTGATGACTTTCTTAGATGTGGGCTTGTTTATTTAGCTATCTGCTAAGTGAAGCACTTGTCAAAGAAATGTTAGGTCTCATACTGGAGAGCATGATAAACAACTATGAAGAGAACTAACAATAACCCAAGATAAGTTTGACTCTGGTCTGCCACATTCCAACTATCCCCAATCAGGCATTTCTTATCAATCTATCTGTCTTCAAGATTTTGAATACAAGTGTCACTTTTCCAAGAAATTTCCGGTCATGCTGCCGTTACTTGCCATAAGCACCCACATTTCTGGGAGAAGTTAGGGAGCAGTATTATCAAGAGAGGAGGAAGTTGCTCACAGACCATCTGTAATTCCACCCT
This sequence comes from Typhlomys cinereus, assembly GCA_023101885.1. Classification (NCBI taxonomy): domain Eukaryota; kingdom Metazoa; phylum Chordata; class Mammalia; order Rodentia; family Platacanthomyidae; genus Typhlomys; species Typhlomys cinereus. The sequence continues at coordinate 12,545,831 of JALPQD010000010.1, forward strand.
AAGCATTGTTGACTCCGTAGAAACTTGTTCCATTTTTAATTTCTCAAAGCAGTACCATGCTAAGTAAGCAAACTCTTTCATTGCATATAATCTGTTCATTGAAGAAAACAGCACCCCCAGTCTTATTTTTTTCCATGTATGTTTTGCTAAAGGGTCTTTATCCTGTTCTAATGTATGTAAATCCTTATGCGTACAAGTGTTTGAGTGTGTTAGTTCCAAGCTAATGGAAAAGGGACTCCTATTAGATTTTTTGAGAACCCTGAATAATTAAGGTCAGACCTATCTTAATACTAGTATAATTACTCAGCATTAGTGTTTAATATTGAGGTATTGTGCTGGTTGCATAAAGGTATCAACTTGATAGTTAAAGGCTGAGCTTTTTGGTACACATACGAAAAATTACTTTATGATGGTAGCCTCCAACCAAACAAACCTGGGGGAGACTATCTAATTGGTGTGGGAAAACCCAGCCCACAGTAGGTGGGACCCTTCCAGGGCAGATAGACAATATGGAGTGAGCTGGCTCAATTTTTTGGCATGTTTTGGCATACAGACATACAGGCATTCTGGCAAGTGGGAAGGTACGTCCCTCTTTCAGCAGTTTCTGTGGATATGGTATGACCAGTTCTCTCGGGTCTTGATGTTGGTGTGAACTCTCCTGCCATGACTGGTGAAGTGTAACCAGGAATCATAAGCAAAAATAAACTCCTTGTTCCCCTGAGTTGTTTGGATCTAGTATTCGTTCAGCAGCAGGAAGATGAAACTAACACCCTTGGAAACAGCACTTTGAATAACAGAAATACTGACAGATATTAAACATCCTTACTACCAGTCACCATAGCTAATCAATCCGTGTTTTCATTGAGCACAGAGGCCTTAGAATTATTGGGATGAAGTTAGCTATCAAAGCTCATAGGAGTGTGAGCAAATTTTCTACAGTATCATCATTTACTCACATACTGTTGAAGGTTGCATGAGGGAGAAATGCAGCTCTGAGATGCTAAGCAAAGAAGGAAATTAACTGTAAAATCCAGCCAGTCGGGCTAAGTGGAAGCATGGCTGCACCCAGCGACACATCAATGTCATCATCTGTTGGCACTCTGTCCCCTCACCAGATTCATTCCATTTGCTCAAGCCAGCCAGTCCAACTTCTAGAAGTTTCGTAACTGCAGCAGGAGGCTTGGCAAGAATGGGTGGCACTCAAAGTGGAAACACTGTGAAATCAACCTAGTGAAGCAAAAATTAGAAGTAAAAATGACTTTCTAAATACCTGCCGAAATCCTTTGGCAAACCGAAGTAAACTAACGCTTGTTCGATGGCATCTACTGAAACTTGTTGAGAAGAAAAAGACTTCGTGGCACTGATCACAGCTCGCTTCCTCCCTCCCTGCCAGGCTCAGTGTGAGGGAAGTTTCTAGAGAGCACAGAGCCTCCTTTCTCTGGCTCCAGGGTGAGGGGTGTGGCATCTCTTTAGGAGAGCTGGGTGACCAGCATTTTCCACCTCTATAAGTTGTGTGTTAGAGAGTCTAGATTCCACACATGTGTGACCAAGAAGTTGGGGCTTTTTTCAATGAAGGGTGGTACACCTTTTCAAGCATAAATATATGCAAGTTAGTTTACACAGAGACCAGGGGGAAAGCAAAATGCCCTGGTGTTGGCAAACTTCAGAAGTTCAAATGGGATTGGATTTGATTGACTCAGATCATACAGAATTTTGCATCCTGTTAAACTGCAATAAAGTAGTGAAAGATCACTTCAAATTCTAGTTTAAAAATACCTAATGCAAAAAAAGAATAGAAGAATAAAAAGACATGAAACACTTTGAAAATGGAAACACAAAATAGTCTGTATGTATTCATCTATATAAGTAAGAACATTAAATGTAATAAATGGGTAAAGAAACTCAGTCAAAACCAGAGGTGGGCATGAGAGTTGATAAAAATAGTCCAAATGGGATTAGGGTTATGGCTAGAACCAATGTTAGGATTGTGTTATATTTGAGATTAGAGTCAGCATTAGGTTTAAGGTTAGGATAGGGTTAGAGTTAGGATTAAAACAGGTTTTAGGTTGAAGTTATAGTTAAGGTTAGTATTAGGGTTATGAATAAGGCTAGGTATATGGTGAGATTTGGAGATAGGGCTATGGTCATCTTGTGGTTATGGTTAGGACTGTTGCTAGACCCAAGGCTAGGTTAGGGGAAAAATTATCCAAGTGTGCGTTACCTAGAGGAAAGCTGCTTTAGGTTCAAAGAGAATTTAAGGTTAGAATTCAAGGATAGAATTCCAAAGATAGAAGAAGATATGTCGTGCAAATAATCATGAGTAAACTGGAGCGGCAGTGCTATATTAAATCACAGAGAATTAAATGATAGGTGCTAAACAGGCCTGTTTTGTAATGATGTTACTATGCACACATCAGTCTAACAAAGCAGACATGGTGGCATACTCCTGGAATCCCAGTGTTCTGGAGACCTAGGCAGGAAGAGTGTGAAATTCAGGCTACCCAACGAGACCTTCCCATCAAAAAAGGGAAAAATATGTTGCTTTGCTGTGTGGAGATACAGTCGCAGAACTGAAAAGGCAGAGGCAGAAGGTGTGTGAGTGCAGGGCAGGCCCAGCTACCCACAGAAACCCAAACTCAAAAAGAAGAGCAGCAAGAAAACAGAACAATTTTAAGCATGTGTACATGGGATTCTGAGTGAGTTCAGTGTCAACCGAAGTTACTTAGTAATAATGTCTCAAAATAAAAGTGACAATCGAGCTGGGGACATAGCTCAGTGGCAGAAAGCTTGCATCGCATGTGCAAGACATTGGGTTCCATCTCAAACATCACCAAGAAAGAAAGCAAAAAAGATGTCTTCTGGACCTAGCAGTAGGAAAAAAAGATATATATATATATGTGCTATTTGGTGTGTGTTAGGACCTTCAGGTTTTGTGAACTCATAGCTCTTTGAGGAATATACTCACTGTGAGCACTAGGTAAATAAGAAAATGGATGTTTAAGGAAATTAAATCATTTCCATTTTAGATTCTACATTGGAGCCCCTATTCGCCTATAGTGTAGTCATTTTGGCCTGTTTCTTCTTAATTACTTTGCTTTTTTTCTGCATGTGTCTGTACACAGGTGCATGCTTGCATGCCCTGGCACACACGTGGAGGTCAGAGGACAACTTGCAGAAGTCACTTCTGTACTTCTACCATGCGGGTTTCAGTGTCTCAGGGCATCAGCCTTGGAAGCAAGCATCTTTCCTGTTGAGCCATCTCATTGTCCCCTTGCTTTATTTCCTATATTTGTAGAAAATATTCTTCGGGTGTTGCAAGAGACTCCTTTGCAAGGTTGATCTTCATCTTCATCTTCCCCTCTTCAGCAGAGGAGTCAAAGCCGGCGCTTATTGCCCAGCTCACGAGGCAGTGAGGCTGCTCACTAGAATTTCCCTTTTAGCTTCATTTTTCTTTTTTCCTACTTACTTCAGAGTCAGATTATACATAATTTACTTGTGGTTTTTGTTTTATTTTTATTTTTCTCATGAGTACATAAGGTCAATATAGAGATCTTTGATCTCCTGCCTCTAAAACAATACTTCTCTTATCAGAAGTCTGCAAAGCTGGAGGGATAGAGGGGCAAAATGATTGGATATGTGAGAAAGTGAGTGGGTGGATGGTTGGGTAAGATGGATGGATGGATGGATGGATGGATGGATGGATGGATGGATGGATGGATGGATGGATGGGTGAAATGACTGGATATACCTATGTGTGGGAGGGTGGATGGATGAGTGGATAAATGGATTGATGGATAGATAAATTGATGAGTGAATGATCGACAGAGGGATTTAGGAGCTGTATGTGCTGGTACAAACCAGTCATCCTGGAACTCAAGAACTAGAGGCAGGAGAACTGCAGTTCCCAAGCAGCTCAGGCTACACAGTGAGACTGTGTCTGAAAGGGGGAAGAGGGGATTGAGTTGTGCTTCAAATGGTGGCAGACAGGATATGACAGTTGTGAAAGTGCCCAGTCTTCAACCCAGAGTCTTCTCAGTAAATGTTAGTGGGATGCAGGTACGCAGAGAGGGAAAACCTTGGGAAGACAATCGTATTCGAGTGAAGCCTTGAAGTCTCCAGTTATCTCATGGTTAGGTTGTCACAGCCCTGTAGAGAGCGCATCCCCATCTGACTAAGTCAAACCAACCGCTCGGCTTTAAACCACAGTTGCCATAGCTAGCGGAATGCCAACAAGGAACGTGTACTTGCTGGCTGGGATGGTAAACCTGATAAGGGACGGAAGCAGCCAACTGCGACCACAGGTACAGATGGGAGATCTGAGAAAGCCATTATCCCAGAACACGCCAGAGAAACCAGATCCCTCCGCTTACGCAAGGCCCGTGGAAGATGTCACGCATGCAGACCCGACAGTTGGCCAGCACAGCTGGGATGTTGAAATCAAAGAGCAAACACAAGCGCGATGAGCCAGAATTTCAGGACACTCGTTGTGAGCAAAGCCCTATGCAGAAGGCATTCGACATCTTGTTTGTCATGGTGAAGAGTCTTCTCCACGCAATGTGGCCTTTTCAACATGCCACGAATATGTACAATATATGGAATTCCACAAGGGGGCACAGCTGATGCAAAAGTATAAACTGATGGAAAAGAACTTTTCTCCTCCCTGTTTGTGAATGATTCAGTGTGACGAACAACCTTGATGTCTCAACTAACAGTTTAAATGGTAGGGCACTGCTTAATCAAGGACTCATATTTATTTGGTGGCCACTCCTTTCATCCCACCTGCCTTTAAAAGGAGGTCCCAGGGCCAAGTTAATCTCTCACACTTCAGTTTATTGTCTCAATATATATATATATGTATTATGTTGAACATTATTATGTTGAACATTTTATATATATGTGTCTGTGTTATATTGAATATTATATATATTAAACCAGAAAGGATTATATAGGAATGACACTTTGCAAGTTTCCATTACTCTTGACACTTAAATTCTTTCTAAAATATCAAAAAGGACATTCAAGCGTATACAACCTCAGTCAGATAGAAAGTTCTTTGTTCTCTGCACTTACAGAACAAAGGGGAAATATTTGAAAGTAGACAGAAAAACAAATAATGAGTTCATTGGTATTTTAAAATATCCATAAGTAAATACATTCATATATCTATGTAAATATATGCCCATAATGTGTTTATATACTTATATTTTCATATGCAGAGGTTTATATAAATATACACTTGCACAAATATATTTACATAAACAATATTTTGTACACATAGTTGTCATTAATATATTTTATACAAATAATTGTCATTAACTAGACAATAATTATTGGACCTCAGTCACATGCCTGGTCCAATAAGTAAAACTGAATCAGGTGGCCAGAGACCGAGTCAGGTAGCCGGGTTTTTTGCTGTTGTTCATGTTAAGGAAAAATATAAAAAATTATGTACACTGAGAGCTAATTTCAGGTAGTGAGGAGAATTCTGAGGAGAGGAAGAGTTTGCAGTGAGATGGGAATGCCAGTCTCTGCAGAGATCATTTTTGAGTTGAGATCTGATTTCCTGGTCATGTCAAATTAGAGAAATGGGGTGAAATAGAGTGAGGGGTGCTGTGCCCTTGGACCATCAGGACAGTTCCCTTGAAAAGAAGAGGGGGAGTAGCCGGGTGGTGCTGTGGTGTGGCAGGGGTAATGGCAAGGATGGAACAACTGGAATTGGTTGTTTGTTTGTTGCACCTTTAGGTACTGCAACTAGGACTTCGCTCATGCTAGGTGTACATTTTCAGTGTTCTTCTACTGAACTATTTCATCAGACCTCTATTTTTGTTCTTTTGTTTAGCCACCAAAACATTTTTGTAACATAAAATTGCTGCCTCTGTAGAATTATTCAGAATCCAGGCACTGTTCAAATTCACCGCAGTCTTGGTTTCTTTCAGATGTGGTCTCAGCATGTAGCTCAGGCTGGCTTTGAGTTTCCTATGTGACTCAGAACAGTCCTGAGTGGCCCAATTCTCCTGCCTCCATAGAGCTGGGGCTCCCAGTATGCACTGTCATGCCTGGCTCACCGTGAGCTTCTTGCTCTGTGGATGGCTGAGTCATTTGGATGACATGAATTTCTATGCATTTTGTTCTGGGCATTCTGGGTCTGAATGTATTTGTATTAATAAAGTGAATGTGGTAGTGGTAAGAGGTGAAAAGTTATAGCACTCACCCGTTTTCTCATCTCATTGCTACTGAGTCCCTTTCCTCCTGCGTGGGTCTCCTGGTATTCTGGGGTTTGAATATCTTTCCTATCAGATGCTCAGCATTTTCCCGGGGTCTCTGCTGCCTTGAAGGATCGAGTCCTGACTTCACAGCATGGTATTCTGGGCTCTTTCCTTCTGACCGAGTTTACCTGGGAGCAGTAGGTATCTTCCAAATCCAGAGTTTCCTTCTCCCACTGGCTGTGACTGCTGTTGTCTTCCCACACCTCTGTCACACGTTCTGTTCCCTACTGTCGTCTGGAGACAACATCTGACCATTCGCCTGTCCCACCTCAAGCCTCCCTTAGAAAGAGCCTGCCTACTTCTTCAAAACTTAGCCCAACACCTTTAAAATCTAAGATTCAAATTCTTTCTTCCTAAAGAAATTTCTCATAGATACACATAAATAGATTGCTAATAACATCAGTGATTTAGGGTGAACTTGTGCTCTTAAGTGTGTATTTATGTGTGTGTGTGTGTGTGTGTGTGTGTGTGTGTGTGTGTGCATGCTGAAATAGAAATACTATAGTTTTACATGGGTTTATACAGGTTCATATAGTTTTTAATCTTATATCCACTGAGAGGCCAGAGCAGTGACAGTCTGGTAGGAACGAGTTTACCAGATTTTGGCTTTAGAGTTCTGTCCTCCAGTAGAAGGAACTAGGGCTCCTTGGTAAACTGACTGATCCCAAGGCCAAGGGCAGCAAAATGCAAGGTGAGTCCAGAGTGTCCTGTGGTGCCCAAAAGTAAGGATGTGTCTACTGTGTGCTGGGCAGTTAGCTTAATTGGCAAATTACAGCGTGAAGACCTGAGTTCAGTCCCCAGAAATCACATTAAAAATGTGAGATGTGGTGGTGTACAATGTGTACAGTGTGTAGTCTCAATGCGTAATCCCCAGTGGAGACTTGCAGGGCACACCACCAGACACGGGGGCTTGCTTGCCAGTCATCCTAGCTGCACTGGTGAGTTCCACGTCACTGAGAAACCAAGGTGGTTAGCTGCTGAGGAACAGCAGCTGGGGTTGACCTCTGGCTTCCACACGCACATGCACACACAGAAAAAAATAATTTTTAAAGAGAGGATATACACCACTTGTACTTGTGCACACACACACCACACACACACACACACACATACACATTTTCTAAGGAGAGAGCACACTTAATGAACGGACCAGAACAAGCAATGACATTACGGGTCCTCCTAACTTTCCCAGGGATAAGCTACCGTGGGATCACACCTGATGCACCCACCATAAGCTGAAATACTGCAAGTTATAGGTGCACTTACCACACCTGAACTGTGGAATACCCAGCTCAGCTTCACGGTGCATTCCGGGTATCCCACACTGTGAGTCTCCATCCAAGTTGTGCTCACTGCTGCCACCCACAGAGGATCTTTACTGCATCTCCAAAGACCCAAAGTCAGCATATGGAAGTACAGTTTTTACTGCTGTGTATCACTCACACTGAAAAGCATGAAAGCCAAACTATCTTTAAATTGGGGGCTAGCTATACTGCTTTATAATCCTCCAATAAAGTCATCTCTGTATGTCCATGCTGATAAAAATAAATAGGATAAATGAAAAGGGAAACTTATTTTTCCCTTCAGAAGACTTTCAGTTAGTACATATGCAAACAACAAAGGATAAGACCACTGTCAAGTGATGCACACTTGTAATTCCAGCACACTTACAATTTTTAAAAATGTGGGGGGAGGGGCTGGAGAGGTGGCTTAGGGGTTAAGCCTCTGCCTTGCAGGCAGAAGGTCCTGAGTTCAGATCCTAGACCCCACGTATAGATGCCAGGCAGAAGTGGCTTGCCTTTCTGGTCCTGGTAGGGCGGAGCCTGTGAATCCTGGGACAGAGTAAACAAGGAGGAGGTGGAGGCGGTCCATGGTGGTTCCCGAATTCATCCATGGTTCTACACACGCGCGCGCACACACACACACACACACACACACACACACACACGCACACATGCGCACACCATACATGCAAAATTGAATAAATAAAAAAAAATTTTTAAAAAATGTGGGGGGAGATAGGGTGGGGATGAAAAATCACCTTAGCACACCCTAGTAATAATTACTGCATGTAAGATCTAACCTATGAATTTGAAAATTTGGATTGTAAAATTTAATCATAAGTGAGACATTGTAGATTCAGAGGATCTTCTCCAAAATACTTAGTACTCCAAAGAGGAAAATAATAAGTTTGTCATGGAGAATACTGACAGGTGTGAATTCTGGGTGACCAAGGCCACCTGACAGGTCTCCCCTTGGCCAATATTGTCTACTTGTGAGAAAACATCAGATGTTCATACTGAAGATTTGGGTTCATACAAACTAATCGGTCCTCTTCAGTGGTGTTGTGGTCTCTCAGATCTTAAATCTGAGTTATCAAGTACTTCTAAACTTTTTAATATAATTTTTGTTTATTTTTGCATGTGCATATGTGTGTGTCTGTATGTATCTATGTATACCTATGGAAGTCCAAGGGTGACTTTGAGAATCACGCTGGATTGTAGTACCTCCTCTTTGCTTTGCTGTGGAGTTTCTCAGGCTCCACCTTCCAAGAACAGAAGTACAGGTCGCCACCATTCCACACCTGAGTTGTGGAATCCGGATCTGAACTCAGGACTTTCTGCTTTCAAGGCACCTTTTCAGCTCAAGTATTACTATGCTTAAAACAACTTTATTTTAGTTGGAAAATATAATGCTGTCTGTATTTTCCTCCCATTTTTTAATGAGACAGTTGATCAAATAGCATCTGGCATGGAAGTGTTGTACAAGTGGTTACAGTTAGAGTTATTTAATCAGAATGGAATCTTAATTATTTCACGGAATTATTATTTACATGGAAGTGCTGAGCCATTGTGTCTTTTACCCTCAGTTCTGCACCTTTCAGCTGGTCACATCCATTTATTAGAGGAGCTGTCCTGAGTTTCTAGCTAGCCATGAGCAATAACTTTGATCTGACTTCCTGCCCTTGTTCAATAGTAGCTGTGTCTGCGCAGTCTAAGCTGCCTTGGAAGCCTCCCTCTGTGCCCAGTGATCTTTGTGTAGCATGGGAAGAGGCAGAGAATCCCAACACTTTCCTCGGAGTCCCCCACCCAGGAGAAAGTTCTGATGGAGAGGAAGCCAGAAAGCAGAGGCTGCATTGCTCTTGGGCCTGTCTTGGCAAACATGGTCTATGTCCACTTGGACAGGACACTTTACCTGGGGGCATGTGTGTTCCAGGAAGGGCTGAGACTTCCAAACAGGAAAAGAACAGAGACCTGCTGGCATTATGGAAGTCAGGCATTATCTTGAGAAACCTCCTCAAGTACACTTGTGTAAATCAAATTTTAGTTGAAAAAATTGATAATAAAAGCTGTATTTCTTTTTTCCCATTTTTTTGTGATGTCAAAATGTGCATCATATAAAAATGTAACACTTTCACCATTTTCAGTGTGGAGCTTTGTGGCATTAACCACGTGCCAATATCACCACTGTCTGCCTCCAGAAGATTTCCATCTTCTCCAAATGGGATGGTATTGGTGTTTCTCTTGCCTCTCCATGTTGTAGAGGTCAGAGGGCGGCCTCCCTCTACCATATGCGCTCCAGGGATCTAGCTCGGTTGTCAGGCTTAGCAACAAGTGTCTTTACATGGACAGGAGTGGACAGGAGTGGTACTACCCCCCTCGCTCTCTCCTCCTCCTCCTCCTCCTCGTCATTAGCCTTGTTTTTTTTAAGGTTCCCTCTGGAATTCTGCTTGGATCAAAGTGACTCCTTTGTCCTTGCTTCTGTTCTGTTTATTCTGTCCACTAGTTCATTTTCCATCTTTTTGTGTGTTTTTTCTTTTCATATGTATAGGGTACATGCACAAGTATGTATGTATGTATTTTATAAATATAGGTGGGCACACGTGTGTGCAAGTATATGTGAGTGCATGTTGTGTGGTGTGTGTGTGTGTGTGTGTGTGTGTGTGTGTGTGTGTGTAGGCCTGAGGGTGATCAGGAATATTCCTTGATCACCTTCCAGCATATTGTTGTGAGCCTGGGTCTCTAATTAAATCCAAAGCATGCCTTTAAAACTAGTCTGGCAAGCCAGCTTGCTCTGGGGATTCCAAAGCTCTGCCTTCCATCTGGAATTACATGTGGGCCAACACATCTGCCCAGAATTTTATGTGGGGTCTGGGGATCTGAACTCTGTTCCTTTTGCTTGCACAACAAGCCCTCTTACTGTTAGGTCATCTCTCCAGTCTGTATCCTTGTAGATTTTAGGGCGCATAGGAACACTTGACTGATATATAAGAGCCCTTCGGTTACTACAGTAAAATACTTACAATCACAGAAGGTCCTGTTGTTCAGAGTCTTTCACAAGGTAGCCCCAGTGCAGCAGGAGGTGGAGGATCAAACTGCTTATCACATGTCCAAGAAGCAAAAGGGAGACTGGAGCCTTCAGTCCCTTCCAGGGGCAATCCCAGTGACCTAAGGCGCTCTCACAGGTTCCCTTCTCCCCTGCCAGGAGGCTACCCTGGAGACCACGTCTTTACCACATAAGCCTGTGGTAGACATTCATCTGAACCAAGAGGTAAGGACAGGGAATGTTGTTGGCAGAGGCCAGGAGGGTGGCACACAGCCCATACAAGCACAGGAAAGATATTCTGTGGTAGACATTGTAAGGGTCTCCACAGGGACCCTGCATCTGCTGCATTTCTGTTCCTCATAGACCTTCTCATAACTCAGCCTATCTCTCTTTGTGTTTAAAGTTCAAGCGTATCTGAAATGAATGATGGTTAAAGTGAGATGGTTCAATGTGGTTGTTGCCCTAGGTGCTTGGACTATAGATACCATGCCAATGCACAGGTCCCGGATCCCGTGGAGCACCTAGTTAGATGGAAGCACTCACACAAGAGACAAAAGAATAATGGTGGGTGGAGCATCTGGTCCTGATGAGAAGTGGCAGAAGGCAACCATGAGGTTGGCGCACAGTGTGGAGAGGGACAAAGGAGGAGGTTCTGACAGGGCTTTCTGAGGCTGAGTCAGAAGTGGAGACCTGAGACCGTGAGTGACAGCAGCCTCGCACTGAGGACGCTTCTCTGCACCCTCCTCCCCAGGTGGCCCTTCACTACAGCACGGGGAAGATGCTTGTCATGAATCCCCAGACTTCATCTCAATCCTTAGGAAAGAAGGAAGAAGAAACAGCGATTTCCAAGTTAGACCTGGAGTCATGAATGAATTAATGGCCCTATCATACGCTCCCATTTGTTCTGTATATGAGACAACTCTCCATAGAGCTCGTGTGATTGCCACAGACAGGCAGAAAATGGGGGGAGGGGGCTGCTTAGAGAAGACCATGCCAACACTGTCAGCCAGGCAACCCAAAGAAACCTGTAGTGTCCCAACCTAGCAATAGCAGAGCCAGTTCTTGTTGGCAACCTGCAGGGAACTTTGACCAGGACAGACCATGTCCTGGGCCAGGAAGCAAGTAGTAGTAAATTATAAGCATTGAGGTCACTCAGAGCATGCTCCCTGCTTACAAGGGACTTAAGTGAGGATTAGATCTGGAAACTCCCAAATATTTTATAACTAAACATGACACTTGGAAATCACCACCAGGTCAAACAGATCACATTACATGCTAACGGTTCCAGTGGCTGTCTGCCAGGAGTAGTTGTGACCTAAAGACCAATAAACTTGTGGCAGGGGAGGGGTTTTTATGTTCAGGTTCTTGTGTTCTGGAGTCCAAGAGGATTAAGGGAGAGTTTATTAGAGGAGAGAAAGAACGGAACTCATGGACATGATTCCGCGAGGGGCAAGAGAACCACCTGATGGTTGCTTCAAAATGTTGTCTCTGGGGATTGAAGCAGGAGAGCATCCTAAGAGGATGGAGAAGAGAAAGAAGAGACGTCTGTAAGAGGCCAGGGAGTCGAGAAGAAATCATGGATTCAGACATGGAATCCATGAAAGGCAGGAGAAAACCCATATGTGGATCCATGAAGAACAAGAGAGCCAAAGATGGCGCTAGAGCCGAGAGTATTTCCAGGGTTAGTCAGCCCCGGGAAAAGTGGTTTTTCCTTATTGATTAGCTCCAGTTTCTGCAAACCTGATGGAGCTTTTGGTCCTCTACATCTCACTGGTCTGTTCATTTTGGGGCCCAACCCAGTTGACCTCGTGGCTGACCTCATGGTGGCGCTGTTGCTTAGCTTATTTGCAATGGAGAGCTCATCTCCATATCCCTTCCTGAATGGAGGTTTTGGGAAAATTGGTGATCTTATCCCTGTGAAGGATTAGAATCAGTTCCTCCAGATTACCAGAGTATGTTCCTTGGAGATAATCCCAGCAATGGGGGATGGCCTTCAAAGATCTTCAGAGACCTCCCAGCTTGGCTGCCCTAAAACTGCCTAAGTTGAAAGTCACAGAATGCCGGGGGAACCACTGTAGTGCCTGGGGGTCAGGAGGAGAGAGATGGGCAGGTTCCACTGTTCCAGAATCTAGGGACTTGCAAGGACAGGTGTGGACAATGAGAGGAAGCAAGGGCGGCCTTGGTGTTCCTGCTGCAGTCACTGAACACTGTGCCGTTGTGTTCAGTACCCAGCTTTGTAGCACAGGACCCAACACAACTTTACAGGGTTCCCAGTGTCCATTATAAACTCGGGCTTCACAGACTAGCTAGCCCTCTCCCTCATCATGCTCTCCCCCCATCCCCCAACACTGGTCTCGAGCTTAGATATCACTTAACTTAGAAGCCTCCCTTGGTTTCACGATAGCCTGATTTGGGGTCTCTGGTGTGTGCTTCTTGCCAACTGTGTCATTACACGTACCCCAACGTTGCCTCTTCTCCCTGTTAAAGCTCTTCCTGAAGACAAATCACAAATCAGTCTCTCTCTCTCTCTCTCTCTTTCCATCACAGACATACTCTCAATTTTAGTTTATTAAGACAGGGTCTCAATATGTAGACCAGGCTGACCCAGAACTAGAAAGTGTCCAGTATCCTCTTCCCCAGTGCTAGAATTACCAGCTTATGTTTCCTGGCCCCAAATGCCTCAGTTTTCTGCTACCATTACTGCAGCCAGTTATTGGTTATTTGTGTCGGGACTCAAGAATCCAAGAGGCACTGTGAAATAAATTTGCAATCTCATACACACAGGGAGGAAGCTGAGGCTTGGGAAGTTTCCGAAACTTACCCAAGTCAGTTAGTGATGGAAATGGTTTTTGAACACAGCTAGTGAGATTTCACATCCCAAGATTATATCGTGAAAGTCAGACCAGGACAGAGCCAAATGAACTTGAAAGTGAGCTTCTGATAACCACATAGCCAGGCTCTGGGGCTTACTTCGCACCGTTGCTGAGGGAGTCGCTGGACATGGGTGGTCAGGTGGGAGCAGTGGATAAGGTGCAGTGGCCGACCCCTCCTCTAAGAAAACCAGTGCCTCATTTCTCATGCTGATTCATTTCCATTTTATATCCTTTTTGTAATTATACCTCTTCCCATTATGACAGCACCAACGATCCTCTTCTAATTCATACCGTCAATAGTTGCACAGCATCAACCTTAACAGATATAGTATTATAAAGCCTTTTTTATCCTGTTCTTTCAGGTATACATAATAAAAGGCTCGTGTGCTTGCTTCCAGACAAGTCAGTTAGCAGGTAGGAGAGTGGGAAGACTAAAATTTCCTTTCTTCTCTCTTGATTCTGGTGACAGGAAAGGTTTTGTATGGTCCACATGTTTTGAAGTGCTGAGGGCATCAGTATAAAGGACACCTAGCTACGATTGCTGCTTTAGATGAGATACAGAGACTTCTTACCAACAAAACTGCTGATCACTAACCACTCACTCAACCTCTGTGTTCATATATTGCTGTGGCTCCCACTGTTTACACATGGGGAACTAAGACTCAAAGACTGAGCAACTCATCCAGAGTCACACAGAGAGTAACTCAAACCGGACAGGTTTCAAACTCTGGATATGCCAGACTCAATGAAGTCTTCTCTTTTTAAAAAAAATTTTTTTTTATTTATTCAATTGTGTGTGTATGCGTGTGCGCGTGTGTGTATGTATGTGTGTATATGTATGTGTGTGTGTGTAGAACCACAGACGAATTTGGGAACCACCATGGACCGCCTCCACCTCCTTGTTTACTCTACCCTGGGATTCACAGGCTCCACCCTACCAGGACCAGAAACGCAGGCCACCCGGGCTTCTGCCTGGTGTCTATATGTGGGAGGCTTATCCCCCAGCCACCTCTCCAGCCCTGATGAAGTCTTCTCTTATATCTTTGGGATGTTTGAAAATGCATACATAAAAGCACCCTCCTGCGAATACAAACATGAAAATGAAACACAAAACACAACTGGATTGTTTTGACTGGGTGTGGTTCTGCAGGTCTTAATCCCAGCACTCAGAAGGCAAAAGCTAGAGGTTCTCAAATTGGAGGCCAGTGTAGGCTATGTAACAAGTACCCCCTTCCAGGTGAAAACCAAAACCAAAGTAACACACAAAGAATAAACAAACAAACAAAAAAGTTCTGGTTTTATGAATTTTGATCCGATGTGATTAAAGATCTTGATGGTAATGTTGCCTTCACACTTTGGATCTTTTAGGTTTCCCTCTCCTGGGCTTTCCCAAAGTCTATTTTTTTTTTCTCTTAAATCTTAATCTGGAGGAACTGGTTCTAATTCTTCACAGAGATAAGGGCACCAACTTCCCCCAATAGAATTGAGCTCCATTGCAGGTAAGCTCTACCCAGAATTCCTGCAGGAGATCAACTGCATTGGGCCCCAGTATGAATAGACCAATGAGATGTAGAGGACCAAAAGCTCCAATTAAGTTTGCAGAAACTGGAGTTAACCAATGAGGAAAAGCCACTTTCCTGGGCCTGCCTAACCCTATAAATGCTCTTGACCCTAGCAGCCATCTTTGACTCCCTTGTGCCTCATGGATTCCATGTCTGGAATCTATGAGTTCCTTTCTGGAGCCTGGAGCCTGGAGCCTGGAGTCTGTGAGTTCTTTTCTGGCTTTTCCCTTGTCCCTCATGGGTTCCATGTCTGGAGTCTGTGAGTTCTTTTGCCCCTCGTGGAATCCATGTTTGTGAGTTCTGTTCTTTCTCTAATCTACTAAACTCTGCTTAATCCTCCTCTATGTGTGTCTGGTTTCAGTCTTCAACTGAATACAAGAACCTGAACACATAAAACCCTAAGCAATAAGGACAGCAACAATGATTAAAGATCAAGAAAAACATCATAGTAATCAAGTCAGTATTCTTAAATCTTTTGGGTACATGTCTACAAACCCTCAACTGATGGCAGCCATGAGTGTTCCACACTTTTATTTAGGTTCTACTATATCACCCCTCATAAAAAGTCACTTACTCCCTTTCATACAGCCAGTTTGTTTATGAATAAATTAGGTATTTTTGGAACACCATACAGTGTGTTTCCTTGAGCACTTGCTAGAAAACAACTTTCTCCTGCCATAACCTTAGATCGTTATTTGACACAAGAACTTAGATCATTCCGGTTTTTCTTCCAGTGAAGGAGACAAAAAGCAATTTTTTCCCTCAGTTCTTACAAGTGCATAGATTTCTGCAACAAAAGACAGATTAATAAGAGAAGCAAGTTTATCAACACATGGAAGTGTGTTTCACATGGGAGAAGATAAGGCCCAGGGCTAGAGTCTGATTTATCTAGTAATCAAA
This sequence comes from Typhlomys cinereus, assembly GCA_023101885.1. Classification (NCBI taxonomy): domain Eukaryota; kingdom Metazoa; phylum Chordata; class Mammalia; order Rodentia; family Platacanthomyidae; genus Typhlomys; species Typhlomys cinereus. The sequence goes on from JALPQD010000010.1 coordinate 12,561,758, forward strand.
CAAAAGACAATAGGTTTTAAGGAAGTGAGAAGACAGAAGCAGCAGCCCAGGGCTTCCAGAGGGAATTGTGGGAGGGACAGTGTGTGGAAAGTGCTCCTGGAGCAAAGTCTGAGAGCAGATTCCTCTGGTCTCTGAGCTGATGCACTGATGTGAAGAATTTACCTCCTCCTTTGGGCAAGAACTGATCTGGAAAGAATAGAAAAGCTTTTTGTTTTTGTGAATCTGTCTCTCTGTTTCTGAGAAAACAGAGAGGCAAGCTTTTACTTTTCCATAAGAAAAAAATGAGACTATATGGTAGATGCTTTAAAGAGGTTGTGTGTTCAATCTACAGAATTCATCCTAATTCTGCAACTAGAATCTTCAAAGACAATTTTCTTTTATGGGGTAGCATATTGATTGATTGGTTATTTTTAATAGTCATCTTAATCTCATATTATTGACTTGTGAAAACCTTTTTCTCTGATAGATGAGAAAAGACTTTGTAGCTCATTATGTAGGTCCAGACTGAAGTCCTGATGTTATTGGATTGTACAATGCTGTATTCATTAACTTCAAATACTGGGACTCTGCAATGAACATGATGGGCTGGGTGGTATAAGCAACAGAAATTTATTTCCCTTCAGTTCTGGTGGTGAAAAGTCTGAGCCCAGGATGTGCTCAGAGAGGATCTCTTCCTGGTCTACATTATGACTGCCTTTTTCACAAGCAGAGAGAAGAGAAATCCCTTTCTGGCCCTCTTTGCAAAAGGGCACTAATTCCATTATGCTGTACATCCTTGTGACCTCAGTTGAACCTAGGCCCCATCTTGAAATGTTAACATGTGGATATGGGAATACACACACACACACACACACACACACACACACACACACACTAGTACATGACTTACAGTTATGATATTGGATGATGTAAGGTCAAAAAACCAGAAAGCATTGAGTATTTCCTTCAGTAAAGTGCTGCTAAGTTTGGGAAACAAAGGCGAAATTAGGCAGTTAGCATCATTTTTGCTCACTCAGGCTCCAAAGTCTCACTCACACACCAGGATGGAGCTTCAGAAGCTTAGCACTTAATCGGAGCCCTCCTTTACTCAGGGGAAGCTGACTCCAAAGAACTCTAAGTTTATGGGTAGGGTGTGACTTTTCTGTTCCTAAAGGTTGAGAAATAAACATCCAAAGAAGAATATTCTGTAACAACTGAAAATAAAATTTAAATTTGTTTTCTACATAAAGTTTTATTAGATCATAGCCATTTGTTCATTCACATGTTATCAATGCCCCTTGCAGGCTATAAGAGCAGGAGGAGTAGTTGCAAGAGAGTCCGAACAGCTCACTATCTTGCCCTCCATAGGAGAGGTTTGCCAAACCCCAATCTACAAACAAAGTAGGCCAGGGACTTGCTTTATCTCAAGTACAAACCTACACTGAAAATATTTTAGAAAAATGATGGCCATTTTCATCACTGTGAGATAGAACTTGCCATAGAATAGCATAGAGATTACCCTCATCAAATCTCCTGATGTCTGATGTACCAAGAAAGAAGTATAAGCAGGTGTTACAGTTTGTTCGAATGCCTATAAATTCACCACCAAAAAGCTTAGGGAAACAAGAGGGTTTTATTCTTCCTTATGTTTCTCAATTACAATTCTTAGTCTGGTTTGTCAAAACAGCTCACACCAACATCAGGAGCTGAGGAAACAGATTACACCATATCCACAGGGATTGCTGAGAGAGGGGCAAACCTCACTTGCCAGACAGCAAGACTGTCAAAGTATGCTGAAGAATGACAACTTGCTGAACCAGCTTTTCCTATTTTATTCCCTGCCCAGGACAATAGTCCTACCCACTGTAGGCTGGATCTTCCCACATCAATTAGATAGTTCCTGTAGACTTGCTTAAGGCTTGCCTTAATTTACTCTTTCCTCATAGATGTCCCCAGAACTCAGGCTTCAGTTGTCAAGTTGACACCTGTGTCTAACTAGCAGAGCAGGGAAGACCTGGCTTCCTTAGGGGATGGAAGAACCAAAACAAGCTACGGTGTTTGCTGGATGCTTTATTTTCATCCCTCTGAAAGTCTGACCCATACCCAATCTAGTCCTGTGTCCTGGAGTTGGCCAGTCTAGAAGAAGGTTTATCTTCTCGATCTTTACTGTTTATCTAGCGTTTATCCCTCAGGCCAAAAGATGAAAGAACAGGAGCTCAGAGTGGTTGGTACCTGTTCTGAAAGCCAACACGGATTGGTGCAGACTGGTGACACTTCTTGGCTACTGAGTCACTTCATTGTTTCTGACCTGTCTCTTTTTTGTCCCCATGTCCCCTCCCTCCATCTACAAAGGTGATTTTGAAGGATGTGGACTCACTTCTCTATGTGGACACTGATGTTCTCTTTCTGAGGCCTGTGGACGATATCTGGAAGCTTCTAAGACAGTTTAACTCCACCCAGCTTGCAGCCATGGCTCCTGAGCATGAAATCCCCAAGATTGGTTGGTACAGCCGCTTTGCCCGCCACCCTTTCTATGGCTCTGCGGGGGTTAATTCAGGAGTCATGCTAATGAATTTAACTCGCATAAGAAGCACCCAGTTCAAGGTAAGGAGTTTTTGCTCTTAAAAACAAAACAAAACAAAAACCTTGTTTAAAGAGTGGAGTTCATCTTTTCAACAGGGACATGCTTGAGGTGTATATGTAATGATCTGGGGCTATAACAGGTGGCCTGTCATAAGGATGGAAGGACCCAGAGCAAAGAATTTCCATAGTTATGGATACATGATCAGGAAGTCCTCAGATGGCTATGGAATGTGGCACTTCCACAGAGTCACCCTCGGGGAACACTATATGGCTTATCTGGATTCCACAGTGTTTGAACTAGACATTTCTAAAGCTTCAAAGATCACGTGTGATTTCTTGGAATTACTTGAGGGATGTGTTTACCTGAGGATATAGAGATATTTGTATACAGTTGTTCATTGTCTTCTCTTTTCTCCTATAAAGAATTGAAATGAACATCTTTAGAGGATCATTATTCTCCCCCCACCCCCACATACCAAAGTGCCCTTATATTAAGACTTGGTAAAGGGTGTTCCCTGCAGTCATGAGGATTTGGTTCCCATCCATTTCAAGGGCTGAGCATAGTAGTGTGGGTTCATAATCCCAGTTCTGGGGGGGGGGTAGAGACAGGCAGATCCCAGGGGCTTGCTAGCTAACTAGTCTAGCTTATGTAGTGAGTTCTAGGCCAGTGGAAGACCCTGTCTCAAAAATATGGTGGACATCTCCAAGTTGTCCTTTGGCTTCCACAAGCATTCACACATGCATTCATATGCACCTGCATACACACACACACACACACACACACACACACACACACATGCACAAAAGGCAGAGGAGGTGGTTCAACACATTGTTGTTCACTGTACTGTCTGCAGCATGCCAACTTGGTAAGTTAATAGAATAATGTAAAAGAATGAATTGGTCTGTAAGCGAAGGAAGATTTCTAACAACACTAAGTGAGAAAAGCCTACATGCTGCATGGATGTCATAGTATCATAGTGTACTTACCTTCACACCTCAGAAACATCCAGAAGAATGCCTATAAGAATTTTGACTGTTCACTGTCTGTGTGTATGCAGAAATTGGGAATGGATTTGGAAAAGGATAGCAGAAGAAATGCTTTTTTATTTTTTAACTTTCATGTACTTGTTGAATACTTAGTCTTTCAATGTGTCGGTTTTGTGTAAAAGTATATCATTCTTTAATTTTTTACATTTATTTTATTTATGTGTGTACACATGCCATGACACACCTGTAGAGGCTAGGGGACAACTTGAGGGAGTCGGTTCTCTTCTCCCATTATGTGGGTTCTAGGGATCAAACTCTGGTTATCAGGCTTAGCAGCAAGTGCCTTTACCACTGAGCCATCTCCCTGGCCCCAAATCATTACATTAAAACAAGGAGATAAGCTGTAATATCGTATACCTGTAAACCCAGTACCTGGAAGGAAAAGGCAGGCGAGCCCCAGCTGGGGCCAGCAGGACTCATAGCAAGGCCTGTCTCTAAGTTGGTTAGTTAATCAAATGAATGAACAAGCAGTATAGAAAGGTGTTTTCCTGGGCTGGAGAGGTGGCTCAGGGGTTAAGCCTCCGCCTTGCAGGCGGAAGGTCCTGAGTTCGGATCCCAGATCCCACGTATAGACGCCAGGCGGAAGCGGGGGTGGCCTGCGCTTCTGGTCCTGGTAGGGCGGAGCCTGTGAATCCCGGGGCAGAAGGAGGTGGAGGCGGTGGTTCGCGAATTCGTCCGTGGTTCTACACACACACAGACACACACACACAGACACACACAGACACACACACACAGACACACACAGACACACACACACAGACACACACAGACACACACACACACACACACACACACACACACACGGGCACATACACATGTACATGCGCACAATTGAATAAATAATAATTAAAAAAAAAAAAAAGAAAGGTGTTTTCCTTAAAATGCCTTGAGTCTCAGTCTTTTTTATTCACAGAGAAGCAATAAGCCTAAGATAATTTCAGAAATGAAGCCTAAGAAAGAGGTGCACGTGCAGGCATGGCTTTCTGAGTAGAACTCACAGGCTCACCTCTAGTCCCTGGTCCACTCCTCATCCATAATCACTTCCCCACAAACCTGTGCAACAAGAGCCCTCCTTTTATGCTACACCCCAAAGTAGCAGGACTGTGCCCTCAGTTACTCTGTTCTTGGGAGGAAAAGAAAGCAGTCCCCCAGCTGGCTTCTTGCTAGACAGTGTCTTTGTTTGCCCTGTCCTCATGGTTTTCTCTCTTCCAGAACAGCCTGACTCCCACAGGCCTGACGTGGGAGGACATGTTGTCCCCCCTCTACCAGAAGTACAAGAATGCCATCACGTGGGGAGACCAGGACTTACTAAATATTATTTTTTACTTCAACCCAGGTAGGTTCTCCTTGGAGAGAATGCCATTGTGTAAGAGGCCACCCACCTCGTGCCACAGGGAACATTCCAGGCCCCTGGCTGCTGTAAGGGCCTGAATGGTGCACAGAGGGGGTCTGTGTTTCCCCTGCCTCTGCCTTTTCATCTGCCCTGCACCCTGGGTGTCTGTGGAGGCTGGGTCCTCAGCCACTGACACAAAAGGCCAAATTCTGAAACCGCCAACGCTGCACTCGGGTTTTTGGAGACTTTGTGTTCAGAGCTGCCACATTCATCCAAGAAGTACAGCGGAAAAATGGACCGGACATAGAACGAAATGAAAACAGTAACATGCAGGCGGAGACCCCCTCCAGCTGGGACAATCCCTAGACTGAAAGGAGCTGGTTCTCAGGGTCCTTATGGTTAAGTCATATCTTCAGAGTTGCAAGAGCCTAGAAAAGGAACTCCGGTGCCCAGTTCTTTCTTAGTATCTAGACAAAAGTCTTGTGTATTGTCAATGCCATGTGTGCTGGAGGGGCGGGCGGGGGAATTTCTGGTCTGTATTTTCCTATTAATAGCTAAAGCCAATAATATTTTTTTCTTTCTTCTTCACTAAAACCTTATTTAATATCATTAAAATAAAAATGATTTTATTAGAAAAAAAATCTTTAAAGGGTCCTTTCTCCATCCTAGTCAGACCTTTCCTTCATCTTGAAAATCTGTCAAATAGAGACTCCTATGTCTGCCTGTGGCATTTGCCAGCCTCAAAGCACCTGTCATATGTCTGAAGAAATTCCACTATGAACCCTAATTCTGTATGTCTTTGTACAGGAAGGATTGAATTCTAGGAAAGCATGTTGGTATGGATTTCAGGGAGAGACTCAATACCAATTTGATAGGAAGAGTTGGTTCTTCACTTGTGGCTCATTCTAACCCATTTCCCTTAGACAGTACCAGGGAATTTGATCTGCTCATCTATCTATCTATCTATCTATCTATCTATCTATCTATCTATCTATCTATCTATCTATCTATCTATTCATCCATCCATCCATCCATCCATCCATCCATCCATCCATCCATCCATCCATCTATCTATCCATCTATCTATGCGCGCAGGCACGTATGCTTGTATCAGAGGGCACTATATGTTCCTGTCAAGAATCAAGGATGGGGGCTGGAGAGGTGGCTCAGGGGTTAAGCCTCTGCCTTGCAGGCGGAAGGTCCTGAGTTCGGATCCTAGACCCCATGTATAGACGCCCGGCAGAAGCAGGGGCGGCCTGTGTTTCCGGTCCTGGTAGGGCGGAGTCTGTGAATCCCGGGACAGAGTAAAAACAAGGAGGCGGTCCATGGCGGTTCCCGAATTTGTCCGTGGTTCTACACACACATACACACATACACACATACACGCGCACACACACACACACATACACGTGCACAATTGAATAAAAAAAAAAAAAAAGAATCAAGGGCAACTTCAGGAGTCATCCTGAATTGCTTCTACCTCCTTTTTGTTTTGCTCTGGGATTTCCCAGGCTTTGCCTTACAGAGCCAAAAGTGCAGGCCATTGCCATTTCTGTCTGGCATTTCAATCTGGGATCTGAACTCAGTTTCTTCTGTTTGCAAGGCAGGGTCTTAATCAATGATCCATCTCTCTAGCCCCCCCTTCACTTTTTCTTCAAAATAAATACTATCTTTTTTTCTCAGATAGGTGATTGGTAAGGAATCCTGGCTGAAAAGAAAAAAACCAAACCAAACAAAAAATACCAAAAACCTGGGTTCAGCCTAAGCACACACACAAAAAATGCTTTTCAAATAAGTGAAGTAACTCAGTGGGTAAGAGTATTTGTGATATAAGCATGAGGACCAAAGTTCAGATCTCAGCACCTAAAAAAGGGGGAAAGTGATAGAGCAGGATATCTAACATCCTTCTCTTGCCTGTGGATGTGAATATATATATATACCATTTATACACACTAACATGTACTTTCCCTACACATACACTTACAGGTATACACCACATTACAAGAGAAACCAAGGGAAAGAGAGTTAATGGCTCTCTGCAGAGCTAAGGGACGTCAGCTCAGGGTTATACATGCAGGGCACTCCAATTCCAGCCATCGGGGGAAGCAGGGAACTTCTCAGGCACGGGGTGGAGGAGCCCAGAGTGCCAGACAGGAATCTCCTCATTGGCCTTTTGGTTCCATTATTTCTGTTCTTGAAATATTGCTTGACTAAAACTGTCTGACATAACCGTATTTGTCCTGATTCACCAAGTTGAATAATGCAAAAGATTCACAGAGTTGTCTCCCCCCTTATCCTCTGAGCCTCTTGCAGACCATTTGAGGATGCCATCAGCAAACAAAAACTACCAAAGCAGCTTTATAGTTAGATGCCAGCCAGAGCCCAGCTGAGTTGCGTGGCCTAAGCTCCACCTTCTTAGGCTTACAGAGCCAAAGATAACGTAATTATGAAATTGCCCTACGTCCTGGTTCTGAGCAGTACTAAGGAGGCAACCAAGTTTTCTGATTTCAGGTCAGTGTCAGGTGGACTCACTGTTCATCATCTGGCTGCATTTGATCTACTTTGCACTTGTCGATATCACTTTATTAAACACGAGCGCCTTCAACTTGGAATCTAGGGCTATTCTTCCCTTTGCGAAGTCTGTATTCATTTATATTATATTGTTTGTGCATGCTCCATTCTAGAACCAACTATTAATTTTTTAAAGTAATTTCTGCCACCTTTAGCCCTGGAAAGAAGAGGGTGACATTATTGGCAGCAGCCTGAGAGATAAGATGTTTATTATTGTGGTTTCCAGGGTCGCTATGGCTGAAGCAACATATATCTGGAATGTTATGATTATTAGAGTCTCCTGCAGCCAGTAACACTGCTTTTTAAAGTGTGTTTAAAAGTCATTAGCTAAAAAATGTTGTAAAACTCTTGCTATAATTAGATCTTAAATGCCTGTGGGTGTGTAATTGCCTGGCTGGGTAATAGACTTAATTCTGGAGGAGGCAGGTGAAGCCCACAGGGGCTGTCTGTGTAGGCAACTCACCCTGGGGACATTTCCTGGCAGGTGAGCCAAAAACAGCTTCTTCAGAGATAGAAGGCTGATCTCACAACTCCGTGTGTGTGTGTGTGTGTGTGTGTGTGTGTGTGTGTGTGTGTGTGTACATGTGTAGAAGTCATAGGTGGATGGATATTGGCTGCCCTCTCCAAACATTCTCCACCTCGTTTTGAGAAAGGGTCTCTCGCCCTTTTCACCTCACCCCGCTCCGCCGGTCGGGACGCGTACGCGAGATCCAGCCGGGCCTCAACGCGCGCTCTAGGACCCCAGGTCAGCCCACAGGGACCCGGCTCCGACTCCCACCATCCAGCCGGAGCCGCGCGGGGGCCGAAGGACGAGGAGGACCTCCCCCTGCGCCCGGGCCCCGCCCCAGCTGCCTCGGGTTAAATAGCTCCACGCCGACGCGCCCATCCTCCCTTTTCACCCCACCCCGCTCCGCCGGTCGGGACGCGTAGGCGAGATCCAGCCGGGCCTCAACGCGCGCTCTAGGACCCCAGGTCAGCCCACGGGGACCCGGCTCCGACTCCCGCCATCCAGCCGGAGCCGCGCGGGGGCCGAGGGACGAGGAGGACCTCCCCCTGCGCCCGGGCCCCGCCCCAGCTGCCCTCGGGTTAAATAGCTCCATGCGGACGCCCCCATCCTCCCTTTTCACCCCACCCCGCTCCGCCCGTCGGGACACGCGCGCGGTCCACCCGGGCCTCACCCCGCGCCCTAGGACACTCATAGGAACCCAGTCTGTGTTCCAGGGTGATCCCAGCTCACTGCCCCCTCACTGTGTGAAGACTCTGATTTTGTCATCTCACACCAATACTTGCTGTGTGTTTTAGGGTGTCCCTATCCTGGTAAGTGTATGTAGTGTTTCTCTGTGGCTTTGACTTTGCCTTCTTCTGACTTCTCATGGCACTAAATGTCTTTTCATAAACCCATTGATTACTTACAAACCTTCTCTGGAGAAATGCCGATTTTCCTTTTCCTATTTTTTCTTTATCTGTTGATGAATTTGCTCTTTGACAATTTCATACATGTACACAAAATCTTCCATTCATTTTCCCTCTGTCTTCCCCCAATCCTGCCTTCCCCCAGCCATCCCCCCTTCACATCCAGTCGTCCCTTCCATATTTATTCATGTTCATTTGTTTTGTATTGTGTGCACTGGGTTCAACCAGAACCCTCTGTGTCATTCTGGGATCTTCTTTTGGAACTTAGTAGGATCTTCCAAGGACATATAACTTTATGTCTCCTGTCCTGAACTGTTGGTTGCTCACTATCCATCAGTACTTTGTAGAATCTATGGACTTCTCACTTCTTAGCTCGTCATGGGCCATGTTAAGACCCCATAGGTTAAACTGGGCTATTTGTCTGAAACTTTTATCACATGTAATTGCAAGAAGTCTTGATATACTCCAGTGATCAGACCCTTGTCAGATAACTGGTTTGCAATGAATTTCTCCCACTCTGTGGGTTATTCTTCCACTTTCTGTGGAAGAAATCTTTCCTTTGGTGCACAAATACGTTCAGACTGCAACTTAGTGGTAAATCATATGTGGAACTCTGGGCTAAATCCCCAGCATACATAAAAAGATGATTTTTAGTCCTGATATAGTCAATTTACCTATTATTTCTTTCGTTGCCAGTGCTTTTGATTCCATATTTAAAAATTCAAAGTCATTCTTGGCTATATAAGCAAATGCCAAAAAGAGAAAGGAGGAAATCAGGGGAATATTTTCTAATCAAGTTCACAAAAATTTTGACCTATATATCTTTTTTTAATTAATTACCTTATTTATTTAGAGTGTGTATGTGTGTATCAGAGGGCACTTACGTCCCTGTGGAGAACCAAGGATGACTTTGGGAATCATCCTGCATTGTTTCTGTCTCTCTTTAGCTTTGCTCTGGGATTTCCCAAGCTCTGTCCACCAGGAACAGAGGTGCAGGCTACCACCATTTCCTCCTGGCATTTTTACACGGGACCTGGGATTTGAACTCAGGAACTTCTGCTTATGAGGCGGAGTCTTAACCCCTGGGCCATCTCTCCACGCCCCTATATATCTTTTTATTTTCTTTATTTTTGACAGTTTCACACATGAATATAATAAATTTAAGTCATTTTCACCCCATATTACCTGATCCAGTCCCCTTTTCCTCCCACTGAAAACCTTCTTCCCACCCTCTCTCCCTCCTACTTCATGATTTTTCTGTGTGTCCTATGTTGCTAAATTTATATTCTTAATTTTCATTTTTGTGACTCGCAACCATGTGAGCTAATTTTTGCATGTGATAGGATGTAGGAGTTGGATTTCATTATTTTGAGTGTGACTATCCAGTTGCCATAGCACTATTCATTATAAAGGCTGTTCTTTTGCGATTGTGTATTTTGTCAAAAAAAATCGACCATATTTATTTGTACATGTAAAACTTCCGGAGTTTCAAATTATGTTCCACAGGTTCACATGCCTGTCTGCTTGCTAGAATCACACTGCCTGGATTCCTAAAGCTCTGTAGTAAATCATGAAATCAGGAAGTGCAAGTGCCCTTTCCTGTTTTCAAGATTGTCTTGGTTCTTCTGGGATGACCATCTAAATCTTGGGGACTTGCTTGTTGATTTTGACTCCCAAATACCAAAAGTGGGACTTATGAGATAGAGTGGGTATTGCAGTTATTGTGAATGGTTGCTAGTAAGTTAACAATAAAATGGCTTAAGGAAAAAAAAAAAAAAAAAAAGAGAAAGGGTCTCTCACTGAACCTTAAATGAAGTTGGTCTGCAGAAGGGTTGGTTGGTTGAATGAAGATAATTTGAAAACCGAAGTGCAGGCTGGGAAGATGGCTCAGACGGGCAAAGCGCATTCCTAAGTTTGGATTCCCAAAACCCATGTCAAACTAGACATGTAGTGTGAGCATCTTAATGGGCCAGAAATTCATGTGCCAACTAGCTTGGTGTACACATCAGAGAAATAACAGAGACCTTGTCTCAACCAAGATGTGAGAATCAATACCTGAAGTTGCCCTCTAACCTCCACATGTGCACTATGATGCTCACACTCCTTTAATCACACATATGAATATGCACACCCTAATACACACATGTACACATGTTCCATACATATATGCACATACACACACATGCACATACCATACATGCACATATAAGCACTCATTCACACACACACACTTCTTTTTTCCCATTCATACAAACTTGATAGATACCCCATTCCCCTCCCTCCCTCCACGCCTCCCTGGATCCCCTTGCTCTCTCCCCCTTTTTCCCCTTCCTTTCCCCCCCTCCCTTTATCTCACTGGGGCCCCCCTATTCCTGGAGCATCCTTAATGTGCATGTCAAACTTCCCTCTGGGTCCTCCTCTCTGATGAGGTGTAAGGACTCAGTAGCATTGCCTAGAGCTCTTTCTTGTGTTCCCCTTTAGTACAGGAACACCACTGTGGCTGTAAATCCCTTGCCTCTAAGGATCCTAGTGCCAGTGATCCATGCTAGACTTTGGGGGGTCAATGACATGTTGGTCATTGCGCAGGTCATGCAAAGTCCTATTATGATTACTCCGGCCCTAACTTGTGTGGAGTGTCTTGCATATCATTGTTCCTCCCCATCTTTAGGCTCTTACAATCTTACCACCCCCTCTTCCACAAATTTCCCTGAGCTTTGGGATGGGGAGAGATTAGGCCCTAACTTGTGTGGAGTGTCTTGCATATCATTGTTCCTCCCCATCTTTAGGCCTTTACAATCTTACCACCCCCTCTTCCACAAATTTCCCTGAGCTTTGGGATGGGGAGAGATTAGGCTGGCCTGGTTCCTGGTGATTAATGTAGGGTCTCTGATGTTCTGAATTATGTTGTTTTTTTTTTTTTTTGAGTTTTGCTGTTCTTGCACCGCCCTTGGCTCCATCCTGATGGGTATTGGATGTCACCTCCTAGCCAGAGATAAAAGCCTGTTAAAATAGAGTCTTATAAGAGTAGATTCAAAGGTAGATGGAATAAGAATAGGAGACCGCAGTGGGGGGGGCGGGTCAATCTCCCATTTTCAGGATGGTTATCTTCTATCTGCCAGACTCTATGCCCTCCCTGTCTGGTGAGATCAAACTCCATCAGTTGCAAGTGACCAGGAAGGAAAGTTTGTTAGCTTAACCAGATGTCTCATTACTTACTTGCAGTACTTGATGGTGGCCTATTTTCTCTGCTGTAACATGATCCCCTCTCTCCTTGTTTCTGGCAGGGCCTTCCTTCCCCTTCTTTCCTATTTATAATCTTTGCAGTTACTCTAGGTATTACAGAGCTTTATCTTTGAGTATGTCACTAAGTGGGTTTGATACTAGGATCCACCTATTAGGGAGTACATATGGCACTTAATTTTCTATGTCTGGGATACTTCACTCGATATAATTTTTTCTAATTCCATCCATTTCCCAGCAAATTTCATTAATTCATCATTTTTGATGGCTGAGTAGTATTCCACTGTATAAATGTACCACATTTTCCTTCTCCGCTCATCAACTGTTGGCATTTGGGTTGATTCCATGACTTTGCTATTGTAAACAGTACTGCTATGAGCATGGTCATGCTTGTGCTATCGAGGTGAATTTTTGCTATATAGGGCATTACTCCCAAAAGTGGAATAGCAGGGTCATATGGCATTTCAATCTTTAACTTTTTTAAGAATTGCCGGACAGCTCGCCAGAGTAGTCGTATAAGCCTGCATTCCCACCAGCAATGTAGGAGAGTTCCCTTCTCGCCACATCCTCTCCAGCATTTGGTGTTGTTTGTATACACACACATACTTCTGCATGCACCAAACTCTAGACTTCATGATAGGTTCTACCTAGGTTTTCATCCATAGCCTCTGTGCCCCCATCCTGCTCATAAAATAGATAGTTTGAAGGATAATGTATGGCTGCTTCATCTAAGAGCAAGTCTGAAAACCTGACATTTGTTAGCCCTCCCACATCTGGCCCTTATTCAGCCTCATTTCTGATTTTATGAGCTACCTCTTCTAAGTTTGTTACCTGAAACCTAGTGCAGATTCTGTCTTGACTATTTCAGGCCAAAGTATATTTTTTAAATTAAATTTATGTGCAGATATGTGCTTGCCATTATATGTGCGTGGAGGTCAGAAGACAACTTTGTGGAGTTCACCTTTACATGATTCCAGATAATTGAACTCAGCTCCTCACACTTACAAAGCAAGCACGTTTACCTGCTGAGTCATCTCACCAACTCAAAGTAATGTGTTCATGGTCATGTTTTCATCCTCCTTCCCTACTGAAGAAGTCTCCTTCACTCCCACAAAACTAAGAGGTCTTACTCAGGCCGTAAAGCCTTTTGTCTCATAAGCAAAAGGAGCTGAGTTTGGATCCTCAGATCACAAGTAAAAATGCTGGGTGCAAATAAGGGTGATCTGGCCCTGGAAGACAGAGTCTGGGAAATCCCAGAGTAAAGCAGTAAGAAAGTAGCGCAATCCAGGGTGATTCTCAATGCCACTCTGTGCCTCCACAGATGCACACTCAAGTGCCCTCTTGTGTACACACACACACACACACACACACACACACACACACACGGGTACACGTGTACCTGCCAGCACTAAATGACTTATCTTTTCTAAAATACTTCGTGTCCAAATGTAACATACTCAGGCCATTTTCTCAACCTAGAATGTGGTTCCGTGACTCTTTTTGACTGTCAGAATTCAATCTTGATTAAGTTCCTTGCTTTAAATGAAACTTTGGTTCTCATCTCGCCTACCAGAAATGAACTCTTCTCTCTATAAACTCTGGATAAAAACATGCACTTGACCATGCTGTTTGCTATCTCACTTACAAGAACATATCTTCTCCCCTGAGGGGGGAGGGCATGAGCAGCCCCCTTTCACTGTGGGACATTTTGCCTAGCAGCAACAGAGAAAGTGAATCCTTTTTCTGATTGCAGGAGCAGTCTATTTTGCATTTTTTGCTCTGGCAAATTCTGTGAAGATGTGAATTAAATCTCTTCTGGAGTTCCCATTTCACATTTGAGTTTGGCAGCTGGGATACATAGCTGGTTTTTGGGACATTTGCAAGTCTCTGAAGTTGTAAGTAAATGTTCCTTTAGGAGACTTCATGTTCCCAGTAACATTTTTCCATAGTCTAGGTCTAAAGTTTTCATCACGTTCTCAGAGATCTGTGACCCCTAAATGGGAAAGAAGGAATAAGTGACCACCTGGTTGTGGCACCTCTAGGAGGTGGAGCCTCCTTGGAGGAAATGGGTCACTGGGGTGAGCCTTGAGTTTTGACAGCTTGACCGTACTTCTTGTCTGCTCTCTGCTTCTTAAGAATGTAATGTGATCAGCCTCCTCATTCTCCTGCCACTGGGCCTTCCCCACCATCAGGAACTGTATCCCCTCAAACTGCCAGCCGAAGCAAGCCCCTCCTCCTTTAGATTGTCTCATGTGAGGTCTTCAGTCATCACAAGAAAAAAATATACCCAAGCTTGTTCATTGTATCTGGGTTTATCCTCTGGTAAAATAATGCAATAGTTGTTGTTGTAACATAGTGATATTGTATTATTCGGGGTTCTGCAGAGTCACACAATCAATAGAATGAATATATAAAGGGGATTTATTGAGTTGGCTCATGAGATATGGCTGAGGTAGTCCAACAATAGCTGCCAGTAGCTGCTCAGTCCAGTCGTCCAGTGGGTGATGGCTAAAGGCTGGGGGATTCCTAGAGTGTCTTTAGTTATGTTGAAGACTTGGAGGATTGGAGGGCTGGAGGGTCCAAGAAACCAGGCAGCCAGAGGGAAGAGCATTTTCTAGCACAGCTGCCCAGAGCGTCTCCTCTTCTCAGTCTCCTGTTCTGTGGTTCCTTTTATCTGGTCCGCTACTGGGAGATTCCAATGAGATCTAGGACTGGTCTTGTTTTGTAAATGTGTTGATCCAGACAATCTCTTCAGGTGGTCTCAGCTGATCTTAGTTCATGCCAAGTGTGTCAAGTTGACACCCAGGATTAACTATCACAGGTAGTGATCATTGCAGGGTATTACTTGCTTGTCTCACTACTGCGATACAGGACCCTGACAAAGGCATGTTAAGGAGGGAAGGTTACAGTGGCTCACACTTTGGAGGTACAGTCTGTCATGCTTGGAGTAGAAGCTGGAGGCAGCTAGTCACGTGGCATCTGCAGTCAGGAAGCAGAGAGTGACGGATGCTGGTGCTCAGCTCACTTTCTCCCTTCTACTCAGGCCAGGGCTTCCGGCCCTTGGATGGTCTCACCTAGAGTTAAGGTGGGTCTTCCCATCTTGGTTGACCCAGTCTAGATAATTCTCCTGAGACATGCCCAGTGGCTTGTGTCCTAGGTCATTCTAAATCCTGCCAAGTAGACAATATTAACTTTCTCACATACCTCGAATTTACTCGGAGCTTTTAGTATGTCATGCTCTGTTCTAAGCATGTACATAGATAAACTCTTTAATACCTCTGTCTTTCTGGCAGCATTGGGGATCAAACTGGTGACCCCACAATGTGCTAGGTAAGCAGCATCCTACCACTGAGCCACCGCAAACACTTCTCTTCCATTTTACAGATGATGAAACTGAGGCACGGAAGTCGTGTCATTTGTTTGAGCACCCCCACGGCTCAGCCCTAGTCCCAGCTGTGTCCAGCAGGTGCCTCCAGAGCTGACTGTCAGGTCACTGGTAACCTTGTAAGCTGGGATCCAAGCCTGCACAATCAGCTTTTCCTGTACTGCTCCCCCATGAGAGCAGATGTTTCATAACTCGCCCAGGTGATAGACTAGGAAAGGCTAGAAGGCAAATTGGAACCTCTGTCTGCCTGAGCCCCAAGTCAGGTCATTTCCATTTATTTTTTCTGCCTTCAAATGTCTGTTACTGGGCTTAGCCCTCTATGGATGCTGGAGAAAGAGAAGGGGTTTCATTATCTAGTAGAGTCCTAGAGTACTTGGGAACTGGGGAAATTCTTATCGTGGGTCACAGGGGTGAAGGCAGGGACTGGATTTTCCCACAATTTGCTTTCTCCATACCCTACACGAAAGGGTGATCAATAAAAATATTCATTGATTCAATCAATCAGTATGTTTACAGAAGCTGAGATGGGTTCAACCCCAATCATTTACCTGGAGACTGCAATAGGTACAACATAGAAGCCCAAGCAGGCCCTGGATAGGGGACACAGCCCACTGGGTTGCAAAAGGAAGCATTCAACTGTGCTGGACACACTTCAATAGCACTTTAAGACATTCTCATTCCTTTAATCCTCTCGGATACCTTCTTCACTATGCAGTACAGAGCAGGTGGGTTCCAATGAACCCACCTTAAGGTGATTTAAGGTGACCACTGTGTACCACAGTGATCGAGTATCTGTACTGTGGTGGGAATGCTAGGCCGAGAGGCATCACAGTCTGTAGAGGGGGTGTATGTTGGCCTCTCCCTTCTTAGCCCAGCATCCCGAAGCTTGTTGGGAGTGATCTCTCGGTGGTGGACCCCGGCCCAGCAAGCAAGTCCATGGTGAAGCTGTATTTCCAATGAGGGTAGCCAGCTTGATATCATCCTCTGCACTTTCCCAAGAGGCCTTTCCAATGTGCTGAAAGCTTTCATTTGCATTCTTTTATAAGGAAACCAGCTGAGGGACCAGAAGTTAGGGGAATGAACCTAATGATTTTGTATAATCCTAGTCATCCCAGGAAATCTGAGAACTGTGGGATTAGAGTGGATCATCTCAGCATGATCATGACAGCTATTGTTGAGACCATCCTGTCATGATAGGATGTGGAGAACACCCACGGGTACCAGCCAGTGTCAGGCTGTGCTGCGCATGACAACAGTCTCTCTCTAGACATTGCCAAGTTATCCTGGAGGTGTAGAGCAGGTGGCAAGTTCTTCCTAAATTAAGAGTCAACCTATTCAAAGATAAAAACAGCTATAAAGCATATGTGTGCACATGCATAACACTGTGAGTATAGATACCTCATCAGAGGAATTTGCCATTTTTTGACTGTTCCCCCCACTTTGACTGTTTGATTTGTCTTTAATCTGAAGAGGACTCTTTACTAGGATTTTGAGTCCTACATTGGCCTTCCAATTTTGTAAAACCTTTCCAAAGAGGTAGTTATAATTACTAACAAATTAAACACTCCTGTGTGCTTGACATCCTGCTATGTATTTGCTATAATTAAAACAATAAGTATGGAGGAGGGAGATAGCTCAGCAGGGTAAGGCATCTACTTGCAGACCTAGAGAACTGAGTTTGATCCCCAGAGGTCCACGTGATAGAAGGAAAGAAATGGCTTCCACCAATACACTATTATCTCTCTCTCTCTCTCTCTCTCTCTCTCTCTCTCTTTCTCTTTCTCTGAAGTAAATAAAATATTTGAACTTTTTTCTTGCTGGGCTGGAGATTGAACCCAGGGCCTCAAGCATACTAGGTACACTCATGGTATACCTTGGAACTACATGTGCAGTCCTGTGTATTTTACATTCTTAATCATCAAACTAAGAAAGAGGTCTGTAACAATTACTCTTAACTATTGCTGTGAGAGAGCACCTGAACTCAAACAACTTAAGGGAGCAAAGGAAATTTATTCAGCTTACGTTTCCAGAGGGGAGAAACAGTCTTTCATGACAGAGGCAACATGGCTGGTAGCAGGCTATGTTACTGCAAACATCCAGTAGGTAGTGCTAGTGGGTGACGGCTGAAGGCTGGAGGATTTTTGGAGAGTCTCTCTTCTTTCCAGTCTCCTGTTCTGTGGTTCCTTTTATCTGGTCCACTACTGGGAGGTTCCAATGAGATCTAGGGAGGTTCCAATCAGATCTAGGACTGGTCTTGTATTATAAATGTGTTGGTCTGGATAATCTCTTCAAGTGGTCTCAGCTGATCTTAGTTAATGCCAGGTGTGTGAAGTTGAAATCCAGGATTAACTATCACAAGGTCCTAGTAGCTCTGTTTTACAGGTGAGGAAACTGGAATACAGGAAAGTAAAGTCACTGCATGAGGCTCTGGGTTCAATTCCCAGCATGACAAGAAATTTATTAAGAAATGCATAGCAGGATGTCAAGATTTTACTGCTTTCAATGAGCAGTTAGGGTTTAGACCCATGCTATGTGATGCCCTGGTTTGCCTTCTTGTCTTAAGTGCTGTGCAGCCTGCTTTTTTTGGAAGCAAACTGTATGATTATTAACAGGTGTCACTGAGCTCAACATTTAGACAACTGTGGGAATTTGGCCTATGAATCATACTCCTAAGCATTGAAACGTGTGCAGCATGCGGTCTACACATATCAAGTTGGGTTGCCAGACATGCAGATGTTGGCTGGCACTGACAGCAGGTGTCTCTCTTCCTCTTGTCACCAACAGAGTGTCTCTACGTGTTTCCCTGCCAGTGGAACTACCGCCCTGATCACTGCATGTACGGGAGCAACTGCAAAGAGGCGGAGCGTGAGGGCGTGTCTGTTCTGCATGGCAACCGAGGTGTCTACCATGACGACAAGCAGCCGACTTTCAGAGCACTCTACGAAGCAATACGGGATGTAAGTGAGCTCTTGGAAAACCTCGCCTGGCAGACACGCATTTGTCAGCAGGAAGCATTGTCACCCTGTGATCCCCAGGCCCTTTAAAGGCCCAGCATTCCCAAAAAGAGTTCCTGCGTGCTTGCTGTGTTGTATGGTCGAGGTTAATGGTAAAATGAATCCCATACAAACAAAGTAGTTTCAGAATTGGGGAGATGGATCAACAGCTAAAGCCCTTACCTCACAAGCAGAAGACCAGGACCTGAGTTTGGATCCCAAGATACCTTGTAAAAAATGCAGAGCAGGTGCAGAGGCCCACCTGCAATTCTAGCCCTGGAAGCCGAGCCTGGCAATCCCCAGAGCAAGCCGGCTCGTCAGACCAGTCCTAATGGCTGCTCTGGGTTTAGAGACCCAGGCACAACAACAAGGTGGAAGAGCAATGGAGTATGATTCCCGAAAGCACCCCTGGGCCTCCACAGGCACACACTCTCAAGTGTACTCATATACACATGTGCGCACGCGCACACACACACCCGTACATACACACACACACACACACAACCATCCACATGAAAACACACATATGCACATACCCCATACACACATAAACAAAAAGAAGAAAAAGTAGGTGATTTTATTGAGTTCAAGTTACTCTGTTGCCTGGTTACCAGATCTGAGCTTTTGAGCAGTCAGTTGTCAAGCTGGTCAGTTAGAGACACACTGAAAGCAGTCCAGACTTTACTTCTTATTTTCACTTTGTGTGTGTTAATGCACTATATGCTTGTGTGTGTGTGTGTGTGTGTGTGTGTGTGTGTGTGTGTGCAAATGTGAGTGCCTGTACATGTGCTGGCCAGGCTCTCACTGAACCTAGAGTTCACTGATTCAGCCAAACTAGCTGTACAGAGCACCCTAGGAATTCTTTCCTTTCTGTCTCCCCAATACTGGGGTTACAGGCATGCGCTGCTGCACCTGGTGTTTGCATACATGGCAAGGATTAAACTCAAGTCTGCGTGTTCATACATGCCAAGGATTGAACTCAGGTCTATATACTTACACAACAAGCACTTTACCAACTGAGCTGTGCTCCCAGCTCACAAAGCCTTTATTGACTTAACTATAATGGGTAAGCAAGAGGCGAGGAGAGACGCTTGGTATTTTCTCTACTGAAGAACACGGGATATGTGGGTTGTATAGATGCTGCACAAGGTAAAAATCTTCTCAAAGCCAAGGAGCCCAGAACAAAAAGCTCCCACATCTAATGGACCATGGACAAGCTAGAGAAGAGTAGGAGTGGGAAGGTCCTGAATCCAAGCAGACAAAAGGCCCTGATAAGGCCTCAGAGTCGAGCAACTATGCTAAACAGGTCAGCGTATGAACATGGCTGGCCAGGGCAGAAGCCTGAGCCTTGCCTGCAGCTTCTTCCGTCAAACCCACCTGGAGAAAGCAGTTCTCTCCCCAGGCCCACCAGACAAGCTGCACAGCCATCTCTATGATCACAGTAGAGCCCTTACCCATGGTTCCTCTCTCCACAGTCTCAATCCCATGGCCAATCATGGCCCCAAAATAGTACAAGGAGAATTTCAGAAATAAGCGCTTCCTGTGTTTTAAATTGTGTGCCGTTCTGGGTAACATGATGAAATAGCTTGCCATCCTGCTCCTTCCTGCCCGGGGTTATGAGTCATGCCTTTGTCCATATATCTACACTGTGATTACTATACAGCCACTAGTCACCCAAGGGCCATGGGATATCAGATACATAAGGTTCATATTACCTGTGGTTTCAAGCATCTGCCAGAAGTCTAGGAATAGGTCCTCCTTGGATAAGAGGAAATATTTTGTACCCCATTGGCCTTCAGTGGGTGAACCCCAATGTAAAGGAGCTGAAGACACATGCAAACTATATTCTTGCAGCAAGTGGAAAATTAAAAGAACCCTGTTGTTGTTTTGTGGTTCACTGGCTAGAGGCCTATCAGGTACTTCCTGCCAGCAGGTACGTTCAGGAGGTGTCCTCTCTCTGCAGGCCCTGGCCCAGGAATCTGCAGACCTAAGCCCATCTGCTCCAGCACTTAACTTTTGTAAGACATGTGGACTAAGAATGGTTCTTGCGTTCTTAAATAGATAGAAAGATGTAAGAGATGAATACTATTTTTTAATTTTTTAAAATTTATTCAATTGTGCGTGTGTGTGTGTGTGTGTGTGTGTGTAGAACCACGGGCAAATTCGGGAATCACCATGGATGCCTCCACCTCCTCCTTGTTTACTCTGCCCGGGGATTCACAGGCTCCGCACTACCAGGACCAGAAAAGCAGGCTGCCCCCGCTTCCGCTCGGCGTCTATACGTGGGGTCTAGGATCCAAACTCAGGACCTTCCACCTGCAAGGCAAAGGCTTAACCCCTGAGCCACCTCTCCAGCCCCAAGAGATGAATACTATTTATAACACCAATGAACTAGAAGTAAAGTCCTCTGGACATAGCACCGTCATTCAGCTGGGCACTGATGCTGACTGTCTTGGCTCTCTGATAGCACTTTGATCACAGATGGGCAGTCATGGCACAGACTGTAGTGAAAATATTCTTCTCTAGTCCCTCTACCTTTGCAGGAAAAGTTTGCCAACCCTGATATTACAAACTTTTTTTTCCTTAAACATCTAGAAACCCACCAAGAGTTGCAAGCAAATTGGCAGGCATGAGATAGGGTAAATGACTTAGTAACACATTATTGTTCATGTGAAATGTGTGTTTTGCTAGAGAATTTTAACTTCGGGAATCCCCATATTGCTTTCATGTGCTAAGGGAGACCTTAGTATGTGTTTAAGCTGGCACCTCGTCTTTGTGTGTGTGTGTGTGTGTATGTATGTGTCAGAGAGAGAGAGGACACGGTGTGTCTATGGAGGCCCAAGGGGGATTTTTGGAATCATCCTAGATTGTTTCTACCTCCTTTATGCTTCACTCTGGGATTTCCAAGGCTCTGCCTTCCAGAGTTGGACGTATGGGCTGTCACCATTTCTGCCAAGCATTTTTATGTGAAATCTGAGATCCGAACTCAGGTCCTTCTGCTCGTGAGGCAGAGTCTTAACACCTGAGCTAATTTCCTGCCCCATGACACTTCTTGTAGCGTGTTTCCCTGTGTTTGGTTTTTAAAGGGCAAGTGGTTAAATTACATCACTGGCGATCTGTCTTGCACTCAGTGACAGTCTCACACTTGGTTACTCAAATACAGACTCCAGGGAGAGTCACATCCTGGAGAACAACAGGGAGTCAGGAAAATGAGCGGCCATGTGCACTCCCCAGAATCCTTCCAACTTCTCACATGATCTGGCTCTGGTTTGGAATTGAGCAACTGAGACTGTATTATGACTCATGTGGGTTGTCTCCAGGGGATTAGAGGGAGAGAAAGAGAGAGAGAGAGAGCACCAAACAACTTTGCCTCTTCACTGATTCTGTCTAATCACTAGGGGAAGTTCTGAAGTTGGATCTCAGGCAGTTTTCAGTGAGGCATTTCAATCAGGATAACACCTAGTCCCCAGTCCAAATGGTAGGAATCAAAGATACAATCCACCATAGAAGATATCCCCGTCCCAATCCTATAGAGCTCCAGTGTTCTTATAGTGACTTAGACCCAGGCAGACCTGGGTCCAATTTTGTCACTTTCTGATGATTAACCTTCAACAGTTTTGTGGTTGTTCGTTTTAAGTATTAATTTGATAGTTGAGAACTAAGCCTTTAGGCATACCTAGGAAGAATATTTAGTTAATTCACGCCTGTGAGTAAGCCTGTAGGATGTCATCTAATTGATGTGGGAAGACCTAGCCACAACGAATGGACCATTCCTTGGTCAATGGAGAAGATGGAGAGAAAGCAGATTGGCTTTGGTAGACCAGTAAGCTCAAAAATATGTCCCTCTTATCAGTTTTCCCGTGGATATGGTGTGGTCCGTTCTTTCAGCTCCTATAACCATAATGACTGTTGCCTAAAACTATGAACTTAAAACACCTCCTGGGTTTCCTCTGACCTGCCTGGGTGCATTCTGGCATGTATGTGTGTGCTTACACACACACACCCCAAAAAATGCTGGGAGGTGATGAAAGGTGTTAAAGGTGTGATAAGGACAAAGTGACTGATGTGGAGTCCTGCGACACACAGGAATGTTCCATGAGTCTGGGGCTTAGCTGTGTGGAAACCTAGAGATACTGTTAAGAGAAGGAGTAACCGAGGGAAGACTCCCCCCAGGCAAGAATGAATTTAGAGCAGGCCAAAGCTCCAAAGCAGGTCTCCAGGAGCAGCAGGCTGAGGGAGGGGGAGAAGAGGATGGGGAAGGTTCTGGGGCACCTGGAGCTTTTGGGACAATGGAGGAATTGGACTCCTAACCACCATGGGAAAGTGACAGTTCTGATGGATAGTGTCACCATGGTAACCTGCAGAGGGATGCAGAGAGGAGCACAAGAGGTTAAGAAACTCGGGGCTGGAGAGGTGGCTCAGGGGTTAAGACTCCGCCTTGCAGGCAGAAGGTCCTGAGTTCGGATCCCAGATCCCACGTATAGACTCCAGGCGGAAGCGGGGGCGGCCTGCGCTTCTGGTCCTGGTAGGGCGGAGCCTGTGAATCCCGGGGCAGAAGGAGGTGGAGGCGTCCATGGTGGTTCGCAAATTCGTCCATGGTTCTACACATACACACACACACACACACACACACACACGCACGCACGCACGCACGCACGCGCGCGCGCGCGCGCGCACATACACACGCACATGGGCACAGTTGAATAAATAATAATAATAAAAAAAAAAGAGGTTAAGAAACTCATGGTTGCCACACAGGAGAGACTTGGGTGAGCACAGGTTTACCTAGGAGTGGGAAGGAAGGAGAAGGGGCCACAGACTGGTTCTGCCATGGGGATGGAGTTGACAGATTTGTGGATGACCAGGACCCTGGGGGACAGGGAGATCAAAGATGCTCCACTGGAGCTGAAACGTATGGATTTAGACCTAACATCAAGGGCTTTCTCAAACCTAGATTATATATAGGCTAACGAAAAAGTATTCTAAACTTAAGCCTGGCATGGAAACTTCTAGCAATCCTTTAAGCATGGTGTCATTTGTTTTGCTAATCAAAAAACTCGAAGCTATGTTTTTGATGAATTTGAAAAAAGTGCTCTAAGAAACCAGACAACCATCCAGTCTGTGCTAGGTCAGAGTGTCCTGACCTTTAACCTTTGTTTTCTTCCCGTCTGGCTTCCCTCTGGCCCTTATATAAAAGGTCATCAGCGAGAGTGAAGGTCTGGCTTGATCCACCAGCTGCCTTTTCCCTTTCAACAAGACGATGATAAATCATGATATGGGCTAGTGACTCAGTAATCCAAAAGATCTGTTTTGGAAAATATTGCTCATGGGCATATCCCGTGGGAAAACAAGAGACTTTAATCAAGAAAAATTTTCGAATGGCCAATATGAAGTGAAGGAAAGAAGAACCATGAATATCTATCTGGTGCTTGGATTTTCCCTTTCCTTTCACCTGCCCCCACTGGGGATCAAACTCATGGTTTTAAGTATGCCAAGCAATTGCTCTACATCCATAGCCTGGAGCCTAGAACATGAAAATGAAGTTCCTTGCCAATAAATTTCACTCGTAATTGCTGAACTCTGGGCTTTCTGCTAAACATATCCTAAAGTTTCTTGAATGTCAAACAAACAGAGAATTCGGGGTTTTGTAGTCGATTTCAAGCGAGTGTCTATCTTGGGTTTGATTCTACTCAGTGTGAACATACTATATCTACCTTATCCCATCTGTAGAGGATGGATTATTTTCACTTTGAAGTACCTTTATAGTGGTACACACCTATAGTTCCAGAAGGATCACAAGTTCAAAGCCATCCTCTGTTACCTGGCAAGTTCAAGGCTAGCCTATGCTATATGAAACTCTGCTTTAAAATAAAATAATGGAATTTTCTTGTAAATGGATGGAACTGAAAACTAATACAGAGTGAGTTATCTCAGACCCAGAAAGACAAACGCTGCATGTTCTCTCTTATATGCAGATGCCTTGTCTGAATATTTCACTTGGAATTATTGTTAAGTCAGAAAATTTGAAAGGGACCAATGACTGGAAAAGTGGGAAGGAAAGGCTAGGGTGAAACTTTTGCAGGGGGCAATATAGGATACCATGGCAGGTGGGTAAGGGAGGGAATATTGGGAAAAAATACTGGGGAGGGGGGTGAGATGAGTGAATGGGATGTAGGAGGGTTGAAAGACTAAAAGAAAAGCCCTGATATTGTAGGATAGAACCAGATAAGAACTTCTGTTACTAATATATATATATATATATATAACTTTTTAAAAAGGAATAACAAGGGACAATCCCTATTCAGAGAGTCATGGAGAAAGGAAAACAGGGCAAAACAAAAATTCCCTGGGTTGCTCCACTTAGAACCCAGTGACAGCTAAAACTATGCTAGAAGTAACAGGTGTGTGATGCTTCCTGATAAATTGTTGGTTAAAGAAGTCTTAAACACCCCCCAACAGTATCAACTTTTGCCATTGCTCTTGGTTGCCTTCCAAAAACTGACAGTAAGTCCCTAGTATTGAAGACAAAAAAAAAAAAAAAAAAAAAAAAAACACTAGCTGGAACTGGTTCGGAAGCTTCCTCCTTGCTATAAAGTTTATACAGTACCAGAGAGTATGTAGAAGATACTGGGAAGGGAAAATAATCACAGGTCTCATTACCCTGTGAGCTCTGCAAGTTACAATAGCAATCACCAAGGCAATGGGTGACCATCAGTGGTAGAGTATCAAGGAGGCAACCAACAGCTTTAAGGCCTGCTTGTTAGAATGGAACACATTCCTGTTACTGTAAACTAGAATAAGGACCTATTGAAGGGAAGGAATTAGCTCACAAAGGAAGAGTCAACTATGAATGTTTAGATAGGAAGACAGTACACCAAAATGCTTTGTAAATACCTATTATTATAACCATAGATTAGAAAACCACTTAGCATGAAGTCCTCTTATACAACAAAAGATGTTAATTACTGAAAAGCACAACTTGCCAAAATGCAGAAAATAAGCCTCTGTGGACTGTTTGTCCCTAAACAGGACATATAAGCCTTACCCATCCCTACCTCAAGGCTTTGGTAGGGAACATTGCCAAAGAGAGGGCTGGCAAGATTGTAAGAGCCTGAAGTAGGAAGAAGATGAGCCAGGCATTATCTCCAGGGCATGACATAGTCACAATATACAAGATTTCATTGCAGATATGTATACTTACATAAGAATTGCATGGGAACTGTCTTATCAACATCTCACCATAACATCTGAAAGATCTCCAAAAACTCCACACCTCTGTGAGAGATGGATGAAGACTAATGGTGACAAGGAAGCAAAAGAGGATGCTTTCTTCAATTATATATCTACTGATCTAGAGTATTTGCTAGCGCATGAGTCAGGTCAGACATGTCATCACAGACTAGATGAAACAGTGGGCCTCACAAGCATAAAGGTTTGAAAATAGGGAATCAGGCAGAGGAGATGAAGGCTTGTAAGGGGAAAAGGAGGGGGGTGAGACCAAGGATTGAAAATATTAGAGTAACTATATGTATGTATGTATATATGCAGCATTAAATTTTGAAAGAGTTAAAAAGTGGAGGCTTGGCAGTGAGTGCTTTTAACCACTGAGCCACCTCCCTAACCCGCAGTTCAGGTTTTTAACAGGATTTGAGTTACTGAAATAACTTATTTCTTTTTTTGCTTTCAGTTTCCCTTTCAAGACAACCTCTTTCAATCCATGTACTACCCTCTGCAGCTAAAGTTTTTAGAGACTGTGCACACTCTTTGTGGACGAATCCCCCAGGTGTTCCTGAAGCAAATCGAGAAAACAATGAGAAGGGCTTATGAGAAGCATGTCATCATCCGAGTGGGCCCCAACCCTGCACACTGAGTGTCCGCCAGGTGTCTGTCACCAAGGAGAACGGGAAGCTTTCTCCCTGCCTGGATCTTGTGTGTGACTATTCAATGGTGCTTCAGGACCGCTGAATTTAAAAAACTGTTTGAAATTTTGTTCAGTTACCCACTCCTAAAGGATGAATAGGCCTTTTACAAATTTTTTTCTCAAACCCTATTTATCTATTTTTTTAAAAAAAAATTATTATAGTGCATTTAATATTATTCCGGTAGATGAAGAGAGGAAAAGAAACTTTTATAGCCTTCCAATTCCTTTTAAGCATTCAAGGCCATGTCAATGTTCAAGGTAACTCATTTATCTACTATTCTTAAGACCTGTTCTGCGAAGCTGGCTCTCACACACAGATGTGATACATGCATGTCAGGAGACAAACAGACTTGGAGAAAATATGTGTTGAATTGCCAAAATCAAGATTAGATTATAAAAGGAAAAAAGAGAAAAAAAGATTAGATTAGACATCATCCTACCAACCACTTGAAAATATCATAATGGTTTTAATGTATTCCTCCTGGATTCCATCCCTTAAATACCCACCCCTTCTGTGGTTTCCATTATAACAGGCTTTCAAACATGTCCCTTTGGTAGAAGTCCCATCCCTATGCTGAGATATTCATGTGCGAGACTTAAAGTTCAGACAAGCAACTTCAGCTATTGCAGCAGTGTGAAAGGTTAAAGCATGTGACTGTTTCAGGGATGATAGCTTCAGAAATGATTATTCGCTAAGTGAGTTGGGGCCAAGCAACTTCTTGAGCAAAGAGATGTGATTTGTTTTGCCCCTAGGCAGAAATGTATGATTTCTTAATCATTCCTAAATGTAGACATCTGTCACACATCAGGGCAGATATGTATACTTGGCAGTGGGTTGAACAAAAATTCACATCCTTTGCTTCTTTGTGTTAAGTGAGGGTCTGACTGTAGCCCAGGCTTGAGTTCCTGATCCTCCTGCCTCCACTTTCAAGTTCTGAGATGATGGGCATGTCCCACCATGCCCCCCCCACTACCTTTTCATGTTGCTCATAATAAATAGTTCAGATATTTCCTTTGGTAAGAAAATTCAAATTCCTACCAACCTTCAGTCCCTTCACTAGAGTGTCCTACTGTTGGCTAAGAAGCTTCGCATGCCTTATCAGCTGCTTGCAGTAGAGGAGACCCTGTGCTTGGGTTCCCAGAGGGCTCTATCCTAATCCCTGGTTGCTCTGAGTGCCGAGTATCAGCAGAGGGACATTTTGCATGACACTTTTTTTTTAAATCTCAAGTGACTTTTGCATACATGACCTCTTTGATGCTTCCAGTAGCCTAGTGAACTAAGGGGGAACCTGCTTCATCTCTTTGAGGTTAAAAACTGGAAATCCTAATATAGAGAAATACCCAAAAGAGCTGCATTGCTAGAAAACATAAGTTCATGAAAGATGAATCCTATTTTACAAGAAAAAAAATTTCCAAAAATAAGTATCAAATATCTGTCATCTTATAAGAAAACAATCTAGAAATGCAAAATGAAAAGTATCTTATTAATGTAAAGATGGCATCCTATATATCAGAGTAGGATATCATAGGCAGATAGTATTGTCCCTGAAATTGCCAGATATATGAAAATCTCTGCACTAGACACGTGTCATTCAGTACTGATATGTGGCATGGTTAGG
Source organism: Typhlomys cinereus (assembly GCA_023101885.1). Taxonomy (NCBI): domain Eukaryota; kingdom Metazoa; phylum Chordata; class Mammalia; order Rodentia; family Platacanthomyidae; genus Typhlomys; species Typhlomys cinereus. The sequence continues at coordinate 12,589,842 of JALPQD010000010.1, forward strand.
GTAGCACAGATGTAAATCGGAAATGCTGCCCTCCCTGATACTTTCGTTTTGACCTGTCAATGGCCCAGTGGTGTGTTGTTTTGTTGGGGAAATTATTGTTCTGATGCTCACCTCTTGTTTTCACTCTTCTGTTGGCTTCTTCATTTTACCAGCAGAGCTGACATTGTTCTCTTCCATCTGTGATAGAAAACGGAGCTGTGTTTGACTTGTCTTTTGGTCAGCAGACAATCCTTGCGTGCCCATAAATAGTGACAGCCAGGGCTCGGGCACACATACTGTTATCTCTTAATATACTTCTATTCCAGCCTTTTTGGCTGTTCAGAATGTCAAGGAAACTCACGAGCATCACTCGGATGTCTCAGAGATTCCCAGACCTAAAGCGCCTCCTTCCACCAGTCTGTTGTGAAGACTCTGAATACAACTAGACTTTTCTTCCATGAAAACTGAGTCTACTCACAATTCAGTGTGATGTTGACTAAGTACACAGGCCCTGGTGCCAGCCAAGGTCAGTGAGAGAATTTTAGAACATTCTAGAACAATGACATGGTCATAGGACACCTTAGAACCCAATGTGATTCTTCTACTATTACGGGGTTCCTGTGCTGTCCATTCTGAAATTTTTAGGCAGATTTGATGGAAAATTTAGGGAATATTTTCAATTCCTTCCACCTGAGAATAGTACTTATTTCTATCCTCTGTTACCACCATGGAGGGGGGTTGCTTTGTTTCATTTTGTTTGTTCCTTTGTTTGTTTTTTTGCCTTTGGTGTTTCCCAGCAGATGCTTTTGAATGGTAACACAAATTTTGATTCAGCCAACTTTTTCTACAATATTTTTATTTTTATTTGTTTATTGAGAGAGACAGAGAGAGAGAGAGAGAACATGCATATGCCTACTATAGCACCTGGGTAGGCTTCCAGGGATTGAACTCAGATCTCCAGATTTGCAAGCAGGAGCCTTTCCTGCTGAGCTGTCTCTCTGGCCCAGTCAACTTCTAAAAAGGCACTCTGAAGCCTGAAGTTCACCAAAGGTTGGGTTAGGTTAATCCACTGGGATCATGGACTGGCTCTCTCCTCTCCTACAGTTCTGCCCTGTTTTCTTTCTTCCTCTTCCCCCGCCCCTTTGTTCCTCCTCTCTTTTCTCATTTCCTTTAAATTTGCATTCATACATATAGCTATGAAATGCCACTAGAAAATACAGGAACACTTTGCAATGGCAAATATGGAGCCATATTTTCATGTGCATTTAAAATGAAGCTTTTAAAAGGGTCACAGAACAATGCTGTTGATGTTGATTTCTTCCTGCATTTCTTTCCAATCTGATAAAATTCCAGTGCTTAAAATACTTACTTTAAAATCAATTTGAGAATTTTTTTTCAACTTCAAAAAAATAACCATTTGATATTCAGGGTGCCATGCTCTAAGCTTGGCCTTTTCAATGAAAGATCTATCTCAGTGTTAAGTTGCTATGAGTTTTAGTCAATTTGGTATTGAAATGGGTATTTATGCGGATTCAGAGGATGGACAGCATATCACTTATTGGGGTATGGTGTTCATAAGCAAAAGTACGCAAGCAAACTGCACCATAAAATTGTTCCAGTAAGCTTGAGCATGGTAGCTTCCGCCTGTAATCTCAGGAGAACAAGACACCAAGGCAGGAGGATTGCTGTGAGTTCAAAGACAGCCTGGACTGCATAGTGGGAATAAGGCCAACCAAGGTTTTTTTTTTTTTTTTTTTCCTGAAAACAAACAGTAAGACTCTGTCTCAAAAAAAAAAAAAAAAAAAAGAAAGAAAGAAAAGAAAAGAAAAAGAAGTCACATCGATTGATCATGAATAGTGATATTTGTGATTTGTGACTTAAAAATCATAAGAGCCTGCCCTGAAGCAGGAGGCATCCACTTAGGTTTAGGTTCTGCAAAATAGTGCCTGGTATCTATATAAGATAGATACCAAGATGGGAGTGATTTCATGAGCAAATCCAGGAATCTGTTGCATTCAGAAGTACATCGCATCAGAAGTGCATCTGTTGCATTCGAAGTACATTCCATTCCATAGTAAGCTTCTGGTTACAGTTGTATTTCACAAATCGGTAGGCAGCTTGTCTTGTGCTTTGGTTTCCCTGCTGTGTTTCACATTCCTCTCTCCTTTTTTTTTTTTTCCTTTCCCTTTCTGTCTGTGATGGAAACTTCTGTAGCATAGAAACCGAGTTTTAATAGCCGAGGTCCAGAACTGAAGGACGACTGTGCAGGCAGGCGCAGCTAATTTCTGAACCTGAGATCCAGTTTTCTCTGATGAGAGTGCTTCAGGAATTTAAAAAGCACAATACATACGGGTCAAAATTGGTAATTCTCTCTGAGCTTTCAAGATAAAGCTATTATGCATGTATCACCACATGTGCACCGTATGTGTTTGTGTCGTGTGTGTGTGTGTGTGTGTGTGTGTGTGTGTGTGTGCATTTCTGTGCGCGTGTGTCTCCATGCATGTGCACCTGTGAGGAGCAGGTGCAGTTTCTGCTTCTTCACTGATACTTGTCACTGACAACGTGCACCCATTGTTTAGAGCTCCCAAGGAGACCCTGAATGCATCTTTTATATTAGGAAGAACTTTGAGTTCTCTTTTTGTAATTTTTGTTTGTAAAGAAATGGACACCAAAAATAATACTCCAAAGAGAAGGAACTTATTCCAGCAAAAGAAAAGTGACACAAGTAATACAATTTAATGACAGTCTTGTCTTTTTAAATGTCATCTCCTGTGTTTCCTTTCCTTAAAAAAAATAAAGCTTTAAATATGTGTCTTTAGATTTTTTTTGGAATTATGTATGATTTCTATATAAGATTTCAAGCTTTTAAAAAAAGATGTCTCGGAGCCAATAGGGTGGCTCAGGGAGAAAAGGCACTTGCGTGGAAAACTGACGGCTTGAGTTCAGTCCTCAGAGCCCACGTGGTAGAGGGAGAGAGCTGACTCCTGAACCTTGTTGTCTGACTCCATATGTGCACCATGGCGCTTGAAGTACATATGAATAGATGGATAAATAAGATGTCTTTAGTCTGTAGACCTAATAAAGAATATTTAATAAGTAGCGTAGTCTACTTTAATCAATAAATTTTGCTTTGTTTATAAACTGCCACCATATAGGTCATGTTATTTGGCTTTAGTGATTGATGTTCTGTGTTTGAGAAAGAATGAATAGAGTTTAGGGGATGTGAAAATGAGTTCTCCACCGCCCTTGTTTAATTTAGCAAACGTGAGTTCAACTTGTGAGAGCAAAAATATCTGCACCAAGAATTTCCAATGGATAGAAATGTTTTCCCTCCGCAACCCAGGATTTCTTCTGCAAAACTGTCTCTTTATATTTTAAGACAATAATAAAGGTAACATTTTAAAATGTTATCCTGGGGCTAGAGAAATAGCTCAGGGTTTAAGACTCTGCCTTGCAGCAGAAGGTCCTGAGTTCAGATGTCAGGCCCAACATAAAAACTGGCAGTCTGAACTTCTGGCCCTGATGGACAGAGCTTGGGAAATCCCAGAGCGAAGCAAAAAGGAGGTAGAAGCAATCCAGGATGATTCCTGAAGTCACCCTTGGTCCTCCACAGGGACACACAGTGCCCTCTGATACACACACAAAAAAAATAAATTTTAAAAAGTTTAAATAGAAACATTACACTGGAAAAACAGAGCCCACCTTGATACTAAATGATATATAGTGAAGTGTTGCATTCAGCTAGACAAATTAAGGTCTTTTTCTTTTTCTCCTTCCTTTTTTCTCTCTCATTCTTTTTTCTCTTCTATTTCTTTTACTCTTCCTTTTTTGTTTTTACCTTTTTCCCTTCGTTCTCTTCCTTATTTCCTTCCTTCCTTCTTTCCTTCCTTCCTTCTTTCCTTCCTTCCTTCTCCTTCCTTCCTTCTCCTTCCTTCCTTCTCCTTCCTTCCTTCTCCTTCCTTCCTTCTCCTTCCTTCCTTCTTTCCTTCCTTCCTTCTCCTTCCTTCCTTCTTCCTTCTTTCCTTCCTTCCTTCTTTCCTTCCTTCCTTCTTTCCTTCCTTCCTTTTCCTTCCTTCCTTCCTTCTTTCCTTCCTTCCTTTTCCTTCCTTCCTTCTTTCTTCCTTCCTTCTCCTTCCTTCCTTCTTTCCTTCCTTCCTTCCTTCTTTCCTTCCTTCTTTCTTCTTTCTTTCTCTTAGACAGGTTCTCAGTATGTAGCCCATGCTGGCATTGCTCTCTCTGCGCTGGGTATACAGATGTGTACTTCCTATACCCAGCTCAAAATTGAATGAGACCCTTGGGTCTACCATTGTCTGACACCTTACCAAGTCTCTTTGTGCTCCTGAAATGTGGCTGAAGCAACCGTTTTCATATCCTGTAATGAGGAATAAATGAAGGACTATGTGGGAAACATTTGGGACATAGTAAATTCAGTATGTGTTAGTTCATACTATGAACAGGGACCTGTCCACTGAGACAAAAATTTGTGATATAATAAGCCCAGTTCATCTGTGCCAACTCAAGTCCAAATAAAGACTCGTCTGCCTTGGCTCTTTCCTGCATAGCACAGGATAGAATATCTTGCACACCTTGACTTTTCATCTGAGCTTTGATGGAATATTCTCTAAAACCACTTAAGTTCTCCAAATACTATGGAGAGACTAAAGTGTTTAAAAAAAAGATTACATGCAAAGGTGTGTAGTTTCAAGCACAATAACTTTACACACCTATATGGTTCTTAATATAGATTGAGTAATTGAACATTTACGTCTGTGCATTTTCCCTATGGTTTTATACAGTTAGAAAGGAAGTGGAGGACCGGACCATGGAATAATCTGAAATTTCTTTCTGAGGCATCATTTAAAAGAATATTAACTACAGTTCTGTGAGAGGCTGGACATATAGGTCAGGGACACTTACACATACACACACCTTTGAATTCAATGCTCAGCTCCCCAGTATTTGGGGGGGGGCAATAGAAAGTAATGGCTAAAAGATAACCTTCTAAACTGGGAACCAGAGCGAGACGTGGAAGCCTGGTCTGGAGCCAAGCAAGAGGATCATGAGTTTGAAGCTAGCCTGGGCTAATCCTGAAAGCCTGACATACACATGTATGTAAGAGAGACAGCGACAGAGACAGAGCTCTGTTGAGTAAGCCGCCTCTGCTCGCCTTCCATTGCCTCCTCCACTGGAGGCCTCTCGCCCAGGTCCCTGTCCTCTTGGGCTGTTCATGCCTCTCATGCCTGTCTCATCTCTGCATCCATTCTGGCTCCTTCCAGGCCCCACCCCTCTGTGTGTGAAGCCCTTCCATGGTTCCCCATTCCTTCTAGAATATTTCCAAGCGGCTCTTCAGATGTCCTGGAAAGTCTCTATGTGATCCTCCTCCCATCCCACTCCTCCAGCCACGGCACACTGACTTTCCCCCACATCACTAGCTTCTGTTTATTCTACCCAAGCTCTCCTCTACAAGGGCTTTGTGCCTCCGGAATCCTCTTTTATGCCCCCTTTTCTGTCTCCTTTTCCTTCTTTTGCTACTCCTCAAGTCCCAGTGTAAGTGTCTTTTCCTTGTGGAAACCCTGTGTGAGTCCAGGCCTTTTGTACTCATTCCCACGGGTCACCCACCATCTTCTCTTTGCTCTATTGCTATCCTGGCAGTACTTTGTGTAAAACTGAGTTCAATGACTATCTTCCCCCATAGACGTAGCTCCTTAAAGGCATGGGTCTTGCTGATCATGTTCTCTGCTCTGTGCTTCAATGACAAACACATTTCTCATGCTCAAAAAGTATTTAATGTGTAATACCCCCCACATCTACACAACAACCAATATATCAATATTCCCCCATGGACCAGCGAAGATCTCAGGAAAAATAACTACATGAAGTGAGAATATAGGGGCAGGAACTAGAGAGGTGAAGGGGAACATCCCCACCAGCAAGTTTACCCACTGAAGGACCACTTACACTGCCACAGAGGCCTGGCCCCTACTAGTACAGACAACCTGAAGGGAACCCTATGGTCCACACAAGCAGAGAGTCATAGGGACTGGAGGGATAGGATGGATGGATGAAGGAAGGCTAAGAGTGGGAGAGAAGGAGGAAAGGTAGAAAGGGGCAGACACAACAACTTATTTTGTTTGTAAAAAAAATTTAAAAACTCTTTAATAAAGAAAAAATACATGAAATGATTCGGTCATGTTCTCCTCTGGGATGCATTTCCATGAGTTAAGTTTCTCAACACATTATACTATTTTGGTTATCTTCAAAAACTACAGTTTATAAATATTGGTGCAAAGTTATAAATAACCCATCCAATGGAAGTTTATTGAGTTGCTTAACTTCTTATAGACCTGTTCACTTGCTCGTACAATGAGAAGACTGGGTCATATACTGTTTAAATTCCTTTTTGCTTAAATACTCTGCGCTTAATGGCTCTGTGGAGGGCACTTGTGGAATGTAGACTGTCTGAAAACCACCCTACTTCTGGTACCAATTTCTGTTATCATTAATTCTTTAAATTGTAAATGGAAGCAAACACAGCTCAATTAAGTAGAGGAAAAAGAGACAGACTCATATATGTGAAAAGTAAAAAAAAAAAAACAAACAAACTATGTATTTAGAGGCTCAAATGATGTCAAAAGAAATATATTATTTTGTTTTTTTTTTTTAGAAATATATTATTTTAACAATGCTTTGGTCATGAATATTTTATTGAAAACCACACATCCTTCTAGGAATTCCACCATAAAATTTTCATGTTATTTTAATAGAATCATTCCATCTCTGGAGAAACACAACGTCTTCACTGAAAAATAGTATTGCCAGTCTGGGTCAAAACATCAAGAAAATTGTTCTCCTGGTGTTTGGTTGAAAACAATTACGTGTCTTCCCTCTTATGTTGAACAGCTGTTGACCAAATAAAGCCCTCTTGAGAAATAATTCAGTAATCTAATATACATGGATGATTGAAAGGACCTTGTCATAAACTTGTCGATTGGACAAGAGTAATTTACGAATCCCTCTACAGTTGGCGTGAGTCCCAGAAATGGTAGCCAAGGTCATGAGAGCAGAAATATCTCTTATATATACACAGAGTATATGAAATACAGGCTGTGACTCTTAAAAAAAAAAAACCACGAAGTTGCCCGTAACTGTTCTTTACTGAACATTTTAGGGTTTATCACAACAATGGCATTTCTTTTTCTAGGGTTGCAGTTTTGCACGGAGAAAGTAAATGCAAATCTCATGTTAGGAAACTGGGTTCTTCTCCATATAAATGATTGTTACTAGACATTATTACAAGCATACACAGAGGAAACATGCAAGCACTGATACTAAATCTGGTATATCAAATGTCTCAAACTTGACAGTTGTTTCTTGTTTCTTTTTAAAAAATATTTATTTATTTAGCATGTGTCTCTGTGTGTGTGTGTGTGTGTGTGTGTGTGTGTGTGTGTGTGTGTGTGTTAGAGGGCACTGTGTGTCCCTGTGCAGGACCAAAGGTGGCTTTGGAAATCATCCTGGATTAATTCTACCTCCAGGGCCGGAAGTGCAGGCCCCAGCTATTTCTGCCTGGCATTTTTTTCCATGGGACCTAGGATCCAAACTTAGGACCATCTGTCTGTTAGGCAGAGTCTTAACCCCTAGCCATCTCTCCACCCCTTGAGAGTTGTTTCTAACTTTTCCCCAGATATTCTGCTCATGTTTGCCAGTGTGTGGGTCATATGGAAGACAGCTAACGAAACCAAGAAATAAGTTCAAATGAGGAGACTTTTATAAGGCCAGATGTCCAATCTGGTCATCCACTACAAGAATTAATTAGGAAACAATTGGTGTAGCAGCTCACCTGTATAGTTGCTGATAAAACCACTATCAAATGTCTTAAGGGAACAAGGGGTTTATTTTTTCTTGGTTACAGTTCTTAGTTCAGTTGGCAGGAGAGCATGCACCATTACCAAAAGGTCAAGGAAACTGGCTACACCATAACCATGTAACAGCTGAGAGAGGGACAATTCTCACTTGCCAGACTAGCATGTCTGGCCAGGTGTGGAGGAGAATGCCAACTTCCTCAACCAGCTCTCTGTATTTTATTCACCTGCCAAGGCCTAGTTCTACTCACTATGGACTGGGCCTTCCCCATCAACTAGACAATCTCTTGCAGGTTTGCTCTGCATTTAACTCAACTAATTATCTGCAAATGTGCCCAGAGCTTGAACCCTCAACCACCAAGTTGACATATGTACCTAACTATGACAATTGGTTTACTGTCAACTGGAATTGAAACTACTTGAAGTTGCTACTTGTCTCTTTAGTCCCTGCAATTTCTGCATATTGTGGATGATCAGCATTGGACATCTGGCTTTATTCCCCTCACATGTAACATTTCATGCATAGCAACTCTAGTGCACTTCCAGCTCTAAGTCTCTTCCTGAAGGGTCTGTTTTGTCACTGCACCTGTCTCTGCTTGCTTGAGGGCTGAAAATGTTGGAAAATTAGCACTCTTAGGAATTGTAAGTAGCCCTTCACGTTTGACTTACAGGAGTTGTGGATCAGTGCACCAGTTCCCTCTCCTGTTCGTGGGGTAAGGAAGCTGAGGCTATTTATTCATTCATTCATTTTTGATTTGTTGCTTTATTTTTTTCAAATTTGTATTATTATTATTATTATTTATTCAATTGTGCGTGCGTGCATATATATGTGTGTAGAACCACGGACCAATTGGGAACCACCATGGACGCCTCCTCTGCCCCGGGATTCACAGGCTCCGCCCTACCAGGAACACCCCCCCCCCCCCCCCCCCCCCGCGCGCTTCCACCCGGCATCTATATGTGGGATCTGGGATCCGAACTTAGGGCCTTCTGCCTGCAAGGCAGAGGTTTAACCCCTGAGCCACCTCTCCAGCCCTTGTTGCTTTATTTTTGAAAGTTGCTTTGTTTTTATTTTTGATTAGTGTTTTGTTTTTCAGGCGGGGTAAGGAAGCTGGGGTTATTTATTTATTTATTCATTCATTCACTCATTTTTGATTTGTTGCTTTGTTTTTTGAAAGTTGCTTTGTTTTTATTTTTGATTAGTGTTTTGTTTTTCAGGCGGGGTCTTACTTTGTAGCTCAGACTGGCCTCAAATTTTTGGAAGTCCTTCCACCTCAGCTTCCTGAGTGTTGGGATTACACATGTGAACCACCATTCCTGACTCAAAGGTATTTTAAATGTGTTGTACTCCCTAATAGACTTTTTTGTTTCTTTCCTGTTTTGTTTTAAAGTCTGACTTGTGTTTGCTAATCACTAATTTTTAAAGGCTCCTCTTGACTTTTCAAGCCATCCCTTCCTCCATTCCTGTCCCCCATCTAGCTCGTGATCTGATTCTTTTTCTATGCATAAGCTTGCATGGTGTAGAATTTTATGGGTGGAGTCTCATACTCTATATTTTTTTCACCTTGCTCCTTTCACTCTGTGTATGGATTTTGGGATTTGTCCTTTTGTTGTGACATCGACAGCTCATTTTATTGAATCATATTTCTTTCTGCTGATAGACTATAATTTATTGGCTCATTTTCTGTTGATGAACATTTGCTTATTCCCAGATTTTTAGCTATTTCAAATAAAGCTGTTGTGAGCATTTGTGAATAACTCCATGTGACCATGAATATTCATTTGCCTTGAGGGAAAAAATCAGTAGTGAATGGGTGAGTAGTGTAGCAGGTATGTGTGTAACTTTTCATGAAATTTCTACACTGCTTTCCAAATTACCCATTTATTTACATCTCCATTGGCAGTTCCAGTAACATCATGTCCTGACCAATCTTTTCCTTCGTGTGTATGTGTATAGTGTGTGTGTGTATGTGTGTATGGGTATATGTGTATGTGTTCACATGGGTATATGTGCCTGTGGAGGCCCAAAGATAACCTCAGGAATCATCTTTCATCACTCTTCCACCTTATTGTTGTGAGCCTGGGTCCCTAATTAAACCTGGAGCAGACCATTAGGTCTAATCTGGCTAACCAGGTTACTCTAGAGATCCCCAAGACTCCCCCTTCCAGAGGAAGAATTACAAGGAGGCTGCTATAACTACCTGCTGTTTTTACTTGATATCTGAGGATTTGAACTCAAGTCCTTTTGCTGGTGCAGACCCTGAAAACGTCCATGAGTAAGTAGGCCTCTGTGGGAGTGACATGCCCTGGTGACAGCCCAGAAGACAGCCACACTCAGTATGAAATCCAGTTGTCTCAGTGATATTTAGAGAGCAAATGTAACAAAGATGAAGCTAGACAATGGGCCGAAAGCATGTCAGAAGCGTTCAAAACAATCATCAGACCTTGGAAACAAATCAAAACAGAGGCAGTTTTATAAACAATAGGAGTGACAAAAATCATCATGTCCACCGTGTGTGTACACTGACTGGCACATTTTGGGAAAGAGAGTGTGCTGTCATAAAACATCACTTGGTAGCTTGGATGAGAAAAATGCTCTCTTCCAACAACAACTTCCTAGGGAGAACAGTAGTGATATTAGCGGATGTGGCGACCATAACAGTTACTCTTAATTTATGGTTGTGAGAGCTTTCAAAGTCAAACAAGGGAAAAATGGAGATTTATTCAGCTTAGGGTTGCATGGCGGAGGAGACTTGGCAGGTAGCTGAAGCTGGCAGGCTAAGTCACTCCCATCCACGTGGCTGAAAGCTGGAGGATTCCTGGAAGGTCTCTTTTCTCTGTCTCCTGTTCTATGGTTCCTTTTATCTGGCCCACTACTGGGAGGTTCCAATGGGATCTAGGGCTGGCCTTTGAATTGTAAATGTATCGATCCAGATAATCTCTTCAGCTGATTTTAGTTAACGCCAGGTGTGTCAAGTTGAAATCCAGGGTTAACTTTCACAAGGACCCAAAGGATGATAGTAATAAACTACAATAACTGACTTGCACGGTGGCCCTCAAACCACTTGTGATCCCTGGTCTTTTTGCAAAGATTAACAGCGTCTCTGTTTTATTCTTTCCAACCCCTCCTTCCCCACCCACCAGTTTGCATACGGTTTTGCATGTCCTACACTGATCTTGACCTCACACAGAGCCGAGGATGACCTTGAATTTCTCATCCTCCTTCCTCCACATCCAAGTGCCGGATGACAGTCGCACGTACCACCATGCCTGGTTCATACAATGCTGGAACTCAAACCCGGGATCTCATGCGTGCTAGGGCAAGCACTCAATTAACAGATCTGTCTCAAGTTCATAGAAAAGGAAAGTGAGGTTCAAGTTACCCAGGAGCCTAATTTATAATAGAGAAAAATGGATTGTTCCATGTATCATTCAGAGAGGACTGGCTAAAAATGATATTTCATCTGTATTCAAAAGTAGCAAGTGAAATAAGATTTTACTTAGTATCTATGAAGTAAATGGTGTCTTGGGAAAGATTCTAAGACATAGCGATGGTCCTTGACTTGATGGTAGTGGAAAGGAGGCACACATTCAATAGAACAGGAGGTGGAGTATGCTTCTTCCCAGGTGAGTGGGTATAGGAAATACTCTGACCCTTTCAGGCGTGAAAAGTTGCAGTTGGCCGTGTGATCAGAGGATTGAATAACTGGCTCTCTCAGAGCACAGTGTTGCTCACCTAGGGTGGTGGGTTATATGGGGGTGTTTGCTGCTGTGTTGTGTTCTTATTGCTTTGCTCTGAGGTTTCCCAGGTTCTGCCTTCCAGGACTGGAATTGCAGGCTACCACCATAACCCGCCCTGCATCATTTTTACATTACATTTTGGGATCTGAGCTCAAGTCCTTTTGATTATGAGACAAAGGCTTTAACCCCTGAGCCATATACCCAGCCCTTCTTTCTTTATTTCTGATATAGGATCTCATGAAACCCAAGCAAAACTTAAACTCACAGTGTAGCCGAGCATGACTTTGAATTTCTGATCTTTCTGCCTCTACTTCCTAATTACTGGGATTACAGATGTGTATCATCACCATACCCGTATTGGGTAGTGCTGGGACCAAACCAGGGTTTCATGCATGCTAAGCAAGCACTCCAAATGAGTGCGGTCCCTGGCCTTGACTACTGATGTTTCAAATCTAGGAGTAGTGTGGCACTTCCGATTCAGGGAAGCCCTAGCCCAACTCCGGAATTCAGGACAAGCCTGGACGTACAGACATGCCCCGGAGGGTCCCTATAGAGGACCATGCAGGGGAAGGGATGAACAACCAATGGGAAGCGGTCGTCTAACCTGCACCTGCAATGGACACCTAGTAAACAGTTAAATGACTGGTGGCTGCCCCCCCCCCAGGGATGGCAACACCTGATTGGATCCTGACCCTATATAAGCCCAAACGCCCTTAATAACTCTGAATCTGCAGCATCTCGTCCACTGCTGCTTCTCACCTGATTCCCAGGGTTGGGTAGTGACCCCATCTCAGCTCACCTATTCGCCTCTAGCCCCGAGCCTCCCCCTCTCCCTGCTGGTTCAGCGGGGTATATGGCAGCATATTAGTTTATCAGGATGCAACTTAAGGAACATCTATGTTGTTAAAAAATAATCAAATTAATGTGAATGTTCCCAGCTCTTGAACACAAGCAGAAGCAATCAATGCATGCTACTTCCTGGCAGGGCTCATAAAACCCTCCATACTTTTTCCCTCTGTGGAGTGGGAACATGAAAGTGTCTGACACCCATCTTTGATCCTTTAGGAAAATATCTATGCCCTATGTATGACAAGTATTTCCAAACTTTAGCAAGTATCAGAGTTGTGTAGCAGGCTTCTCTAAACAGATTCCTGGGCTCACCCCACCCATCTGTTCAAGGTTCTGACTCATTAAATCTGGTGTTGAGACTTGACAACTTGAATTTTCAACAAGCTCCGAGTGATGTTGATGGTACTCATCTAGGGATTATAGTTTTAAGAACAACTGCCCTAAAGATTGACAGAAAAACAAGATAAATGTTGGGCTGGAGAGGTGGCTCAGGGGTTAAGCCTCCGCCTTGCAGGCAGACGGTCCTGAGTTCGGATCCCAGATCCCACGTATAGACGCCAGGCGGAAGCGGGGGCGGCCTGCGCTTCTGGTCCTGGTAGGGTGGAGCCTGTGAATCCATGGTGGTTCGCGAATTCGTCCGTGGTTCTACACATACACAGACACACACACACACACACGTGCGTGCACATACACACGCATATGCACACAGTTGAATTAATAATAATAAAAAAAAATTAAAAAAAAAAAAAAAGATAAATGTCACACAAGACTCCATGAATGAATAACTAGAGTGCATTGTCCCAATTTTTGGATAAATATCTTGGATAGTTATATAAAGAGAAACATGGGTCTATAATCTTTCATTTGCCACTAAATTATGCAGATGTTTCTAAATTATGGTGGTCACCTTTCCCATCACTTCCTCTTTTTACTCCCTTGTTTTGAGCAAAGCAAAGAGGAGAAAATAGATTTCTTCACACTTCAGCTCTCTAAAATCGTTTACTGTATTAGTACATTTGACTGATCATTTAGTACATATGTGTGTATAGAATTCTGTTATAATGCTTTCTTCAGGTTCTTTTTCCTATTGTCTTTACTTGCCACCATGATGACCTGTATTTTTAAGTTTCTTCTTGTACACTTTCAGTTATGTCCAAATTTTAAAAAAAAGTTTATATACTTTAGAAAAAGAGAGAGAGAGAAAGAGAGAGACAGAACTCACAAGCAGGTATATGTGTGTGACAGTCAGAGGACAGCTCTCAGAAGGTGGTTCTCCCTTTCCACCATGTGAGTTCACCAGGTTTGCAGACAGCACCGTACCCACTGGCTAGCTTACTGGCCCATGTCTAGTCATTTGACACTATAACATACATTGTCATCTACAAAGTTCATGCCTGATAAACATACCATTGAATTTTTTTAAAAAACTGTGAAAAAGCTCATAATGTCTTAAGTAAGTTTATGCTGGACCATGTTTATGGCTATTTCTGTTGCATGCAGTCATATGTGATCTAGAGGCTTCTGGTTGGACACGCCTGCTTGATCTTTTTACTCTTAGTGATAGGAAGTTGCAGAATGGTTTGTTTGGGGCTATACGTTTCCTCATTTGCAGTATTGCACCTTACTCTATTCAGTTCAGATCCAGTATTTTTTAGTAATCATTAATGATTTTTTTTGGTGACAGAGTCTTTTTATATATCATGGCCAGCTGGTCTGCTACTAACAACATACCTGAACTCACTTCAAACTCCTGGCACTTCTCTCTGCTTCTACTCTAGGATTATAGATAAGCTGCCACACCTGCCTCAAATGCTTTTTTCTCCCAAGTGTGGGCATTGAACCTAGGGTCTCCGTGCTTTAAAACCGAGCTACTGCCTAAGCCCTTCATGATTTCTTCCTGTTTTTTCCCCCCTTTCTTGGCTCTCTTTTTCTGTATGTTTTTTTAAGTTTTCTTCCTTCCTTCCCTCCCTCCCTCCTTCCTTCCCTCCCTCCTTCCTTCCCTCCCTCCTTCCTTCCCTCCCTCCTTCCTCCCTCCTCCTTCCTTCCTCCCTCCTTCCTTCCCTCCCCGTCTCTTCCAGCCCGCCCTCCGCCATCCTCCCTCCTTCCTCCCTACAGCCTTCCCGCCTTCCTTCCCGCCCTCCTTCCTTCCTCCGTCCCCTTCCTTCCTTCCTTCCTTCCTTCCTTCCTCCTTCCCTCCCTCCCTCCTCCTTCCTCCCTCCCTCCTTCCCTCCTCCTTCCCTCCTTCCTTCCCTCCTTCCTCCCTCCCTCCCTCCCTCCTTCCTTCCTTCTTCCTTCCTTCCTTCCTTCCTTCCTTCCTTCCTTCCTTCCTTCCTCTCTCTTCTCTTTCTTTTCTTTTTTCATGCATGTATATGTACAAGCTGTTGCCATTTCTGCTGGGCATTTTTACATGGGATCTGGAATCTGAATTCAGATCCTTCTGCTTGCTGGGCCAAGGTTTAACCCCTGCACAATCTCTTGATGTATTTCTTGAGCATTTCCAGTCCTCTTTTGAATTTTCTTATCCTCTATAACTGTATTCTCTGTCTATAACTTTTACTTCTCTAACTTTATCTTTTTGCTTTACTTTCTGGGAGAGTTCATCAACTACCTTCAAAAGAAAAAAAAGTTTGTTTTTCTTTTTCTTGTGTACTTAACTACTCAGAATATTTTCTTGCTTCATTTATCATAGTCTTCTATCTTTTCCCTCTCATATGGTCATGGGCAGCCTTCTGGGATTTTTTTTTTTTTTTGCCCATGCGCATATGTGTGTGTGTGTGTGTAAGAGGGCACTTACTTGAATGTGTGCCTGTGGAGGCACAAGGGTGACATTGGGACTCATCCTGGATTGCTCTACCTCATTGCTTTGCTTTGGTATTTCCCAGGCTCCACCTTCCAGGTCAGAAATGCAGGCCACCGCTATCCCTCCAGTGTTTTTTCATGGAATCTGGCATCTGAACTCAAGTCTTTCTGCTTTCAAGGCAGAGTCTTAACCATTGAGCTATCTCTCTAGCCCAAGACTTCTGTTCTTGTTTTGTTGGTATACTCTCTTTCATTTTTAAAGATTTTCTTCGTTAGTTCCCTTGTTGTTTTATGAGTGCCTTTTGATTTGTTTAGTTTTAATGTGCTATTAAAGTTTTTTTTTTAAATAATATGGGTGTGGAGGGGGCTTATTAAATGGGATGGTCACTCATGCATTTGTGGAGGCTGTGAGTCTGAAGATCCACAAGGCAGGTCGAAGTTACGAAGACTTTAGTTAAGACAAGGGTTTAGTTCAAGATCATCCTTGGCTACATAGCAAATTTGAGGCCAGTTTCTCTCCTTCCATCATATGGGCTCTGTTTCATGTGAAGGAATGAACGAATAAATGAGTCAGTAAATCTGAACTGGGGAGATGCTTCAGGGGTTAAAGCTTTTGCCTGGCAAACAAAAAGAACTGAATTCGGATCCCCACATCCCATATAAAAATGCAGGGCAGACAATATGACAGTGGCCTGCAATTCTGACCCTGGAGAGTAAAGCCTGGTAAATCTCAGTGCAAAAGCAATAAGGAGATAAAACAATCCAGAATAATTCCTGAGGTCATTCTTGAGCCTCGATAGGCACACGCATTGAAGTGCCCTCTTGCACCCCCCCACACTGATCAATAAACTAGTGAGTGACATTTGAGAGATTGAGGAGGCGGTGGCATGTCCACAGAGGCAGAGACAGGAGTGGCCACACTTCAGGGAACACCCACAGCCACCAGAAGCCAGAGACAGCACAGGGTGGCCTGCATCCAAGAGTTCTCAGAAATGGGCAGCTCCACTGGACCTTGATCTCAGACTCCAACTCCAAAACTGTGACAGAAGAAACATCCATTGCTGGAGGCAGCAGAGTTTGTAGCCGGTTGTCTCTGCAGCTTACAGGTGCCACTGCAGTGGAGGGAAAAAGCATTTGACCCAGGAGAAATCTGACAGGCACGGCCTTGATCACGTGATCAGCGAGAGCCCTGAATAGTGAGATCTGCTGAAGTGTACACCATGAATGGGAACACAGCTTCCTTTATGTGGTTCCTGCCAGGTGTGCAGCACTTGATTTGCATCGTGAGGACCCATCACACACACACCCACGAGGGAGACAGTCTCCTTCATCTTCAGTAGGGGCAGCAGGAGGTCAAGGGGAGAGTGAGGCACTCCCTCAGGCTGAAGGACACTAGACAGACGTGATGACCATGCCATGTCTGGATGATGCTGGCTGGCCTGGGTCCTTCTAAGGGACACTGTGAGGTCAAAGGTCAGAAGGATATATGTGTTATGTATGGGGGGGTCATTACATGGAATGTTCACTCATGTGATTGTGGTGGCTGTGAGTCTGAAGGTCCACAGGGTGGGTCACACCTATGAAGAACTATTTAGTTAAGATGAAGCCTGTAGGAGATTATCTAATTGGCATGTTAAGGCCTAGTCCTTAGGGTTGAGACCGTCCCTTGGACAGGTGGCTTGGGCAGACTGGCAAGCTGAAAGCATGACTCGTCTCAGCTCTTTGTCCAAATGTTGTGTTTCTGATGTTGGTATGAACTCTCCTCCCATCATCATGGACTGTAATCCAGAATCGTATGAATAAATCCTTTGTTTTCCTAAATAGTTCAAGTCATGTATTTATCACACAAGGAAGTAAAGGCCCAAATAAAAGGCCATAAGAACTGGAGACCTCCAAAACTTACAGAGTGGCATATTTTATAGAGTGGCTACATAGTCCAGGCCTTCTTGAGCTCCCTAAACAGCCCAGGTTGGCCTCTAGGTTCTTCTTCCTTCGTGTCCAGAGTATTGGACTTATAGACACGTTTCACCAATCCCAGCTTCTTCTAGCTTTCTAAAATACACTCTGTGGGCTGGCAAGGTGGTTGTGTGGGTAAAGGTGGCTTTTCGCAAACCCCATGACTTGAGCCCATATGGTAGGAGAGAAGTGATTTCTGAAAGTTGCCTTCATCATAAAATGAAATAAGACACATCACACTCACCACCTATGGTCGTCCTACTGTGAACCACGCACCTGCACGTCCTCCTGTGCAACTGCTATTAATGACCTGTGTCAGGTTCTCTAGCGGAGCGGAACTGACAGAATGTGCATGTACTGAAAATGGGGAAGTGTTAGCGTCGCCTGTGTGATCCGGTCTGGCTAGTCAAGTGAGGACCGTCTGCACACTACAGAGGCTGAGAATCCCTAGTGCATGCAGTGTTCAGTGCGTAGAGCCAGAAGTCTCAGTAATCTGCTTGTGGTGCTCAAGGCCTGGAAGTTTCCTCCAGAGCCTCTGCTCCTGTCTTTGTCCTTGGGCTGAAGAAAGTGTGTGAAGAAACCGAGGGACTGGGCTGATCTGGACTGATTAGACTTTCTATGGTTATGAAGAGCGTTGGAATGTCGTAGGTTCAGAGCCTATTTGTTCTTTATCTTAGATGATCTTTGCACGCCCTGGATAGCTACTCCTTGCCCTTCCTCTGTGTCTGTCCTAATATTCTGTGACTATCAGTACAAATTTAGCAGATCACTAGCCCCCACCAACCAAAAAGCTAAGAATATTGTCAGGTAGCATCTAAAGCCTGTCATGAAGATCTCCCTGACCACCTGATATTCCCACGAGTGTATTTGAAAAGTGCCTTGATTTATGTCTTTCTTTGTTTCTGCGATCATAAAATCCCAAGGAACTGTTAGCACAGTGAAACATGAATGTTGGGGCACCCTGGATCTGTGATCCTGGGCTCTGGTCACTATATTTGGTTCCAGAATAAAGTAGCTCTTATCCCTTTGAGGGGAGG